>CM056195.1:30400753-31603253 GCA_029692085.1 Gymnothorax javanicus | reverse complement strand
TTTATATTGGCCTTTGGATATGGTAGGGAGGGGGATGACTAGGATCGGTGATTATGGGGTAAGGAGCAGTTAGTGATTGAGGCTGAGGGGTTGTTGACATTGTGGGAAGGTGTGTGGTGCATGTGCTGAGAATGCTGAGAGCATGCCAAACATCACAATAATTGAATCGTCCACATGAAAGCGTGAATTTCAGAAGCATGTTTGCTCCTAATGAGTCACCGAGAATGTGACCAGCGGAACAATGAGCAGCTCATCTTGATGGAAGCCCAGCTATCTTACAGAGTTAACCAGGAAGAATGGAGTTAGTCAAGTTTGCATTTTGTAAAATAGACTGTGGAACTCTTGCCTATATTTTCTTGAGCCCAGGTATTTTAAACTCTATATTCTTGGGAGGCTAATGAGGCTTGTATCCCTAGGTCTTGGAATCATTGCTTAGGGAGCCTAAAGAGTATACTGAAGTCTGGGGAAGTGCTTTCCTATTGGTGAATATCTCTTTCCTATTGGAGAATACCTGTATCTCTAAAGGGCTGGTCCATATCTGCGGGCCAAGCCTCTCATACAGAGCAATGCTGGAAGTATGTGGTGATGTCATGTGTGAGGTCACCGCTCAGTGTATTGATGCTTGTGTCTGGCTATGCTGACCTTGTCAACATTTCTAACACTTCATAATTCTCTCAATTTTTAAACTTTTCTTTATTTCCCTGAAATGCATTTTTATCTGCTTGCCTTCTTGCGTTCTCGATCAATTTGTTAATTTGTTTCATTCCTCTTTGCGTAGTGGCTGCGGCGTTTCCTTTTCTTCAATATCTCTTATTTCTTTCACGCCATCTTTTACTCTCGAAGGCAAAGTCCTGAGTTCTCATCTCCACCCAGTTCTTGCTCCCAGCTGTCTCTGCTGAAGGCCAGTCAGTATGCACATGCCACAGCTTCACAAGCTTCTAATACATCTTACTGCCTCTTAGGTTTACCAGCACGTTTCTGTTCAAGCCCTTTTTATGTACATCAAATATTCCAGGTCTTAGCACAGCGGTTGACCTAGCTGCATTGATGTGTGCTGCCTTGCACTTAAATGTATCAGCTTACATTTTTTAAATCTTTTTTTTTCTTTGAAGTCTGAGTGAACCGATGATGCTGATCCTTGGTCTCAGTTGTGTTATTTCCTTCTCGCGCGCGTGTAATGAACATGGGATTGCTGTATTTGCTTAGTTGCGGATTGAGCCGAGTCATCGCGATGGCGGAGTCCTGCTAAAAGTGCCAGCGGTGTTTGAAATGTGACGCCTTTCCTGAATTTCTTGAGAGGCACAGTGGGGCAGAGTTTGGGTGACGGGTGGGGGCTGGCGGGTGTTGCCACATCTGTTTTTTTAAATAAGAGGGATGTGACACATTCTTTGCAATTAGAGCCACGAAGGGACCAGACAGCAGGCTGTTGGTGTGTTATCAGTGTGTGTTCTTGTCAATACAGCTGTGGGTGTACATGCGCGGTGCCTGTGTGTCATAGTTTGGGGAGGAGATTGGGTTACCCCATTCATGACCTGTTGCTGAGCCAGTATGGCAGTCCTGGTCTGAGCAGACCTTCTCTTAGTCATCTCTAACATTATGTCTAGGAACTAGCATTCATTCTGAAACCAAATGCTCTTGTGTTGTACCACATGTGTGCACGTGCATATACATAAAAACCACCAACCCCTTGTGCTTACATGAATGGTTGCCAAACTGCATTAGCCTTTTTATTTAGCTTTTTTACATCAGACTCAGGCTGTACTGATCCAAATCTACAGAAGCAAACTGCAGCCAATGCTCACGGCAATGAAATGGTGCCCTTTTACGTCTGTGGACTTCGAAGGACTTTGGTAGGCATTATTTTTCTGTAGCGATGGATCCTTGCTTCCTCAAAAATATTTTCTCATGTCCTCAAGGGGGCTTAGTCAAAATAATACAAATAAATAATCTGCCCTATTTTGAGGTCATATTGCTGTTCTTGAAACTTTCAACCCTTAAGCTGGCATTTTGGGAATGATCTTCCCTGATTTTCATCGTCCTTACCGTACCATCTTATTATTAACTCCAACTCCTAACTCATACCGAACGAAAATCCTCTAATTCCTTATTCAGACAAGCATTTTCATTTGTATTCTGAAGTTGGTAAAGAGGAAAGTGCATGATGCAGTTTTTAAAAATGAAATGTGGGCTCGACAGATCCTGTGCGGGATTTGGACTTATATGTAGCTGCAAGTACATTATGTGGTTATCCTTGCTCGCAGCTTCAGTAAATTCTCCCTGTTTTGCCTGAAGTAAATCAGCTGAAGCGCCATACAGTGGCGATGTTCCTGCACTCTAAGTCAGCTGTGACCTTGAGACTGCTGAGAACACAGCCTCGACTGTTTAACTCAGACCGTCTGGAAAGTCTGAACTCCGAGTCTTTCACGTAATCCTAATTTCCCTGATAGATTATTCTTGTTGTTTTTTTTTGTAAAACTTGCTGACTTTCTGCGACATAAAGCTGAGTAATGTGTGTGCTTGTGTGTATGTACATGTTGGCGTGTGCATGCATGCGCGGGAGTAGGTGTCGATGTGCGAGGATATTTATATAGACATGAGACGCCATGTATCACAATTTGCAGCTTGTAATGATACTGTCGCGGACCTTGTAAGATGTATATCAATCACGTACTGGATGTCTATGAAATGACCATATCTGACTTCTCTTTCTGTATGTGTCATAAGGTCTAGAACCTAAACTATATCTTACTACATCTGAAAAAAACAAGCCTGTATTTTGCTGATGCAGAATTTTAAGTGTGAATGTTTTCTTTGTTTGAGATGTGAGTTTTTGGTGTGTGTGTGTGTGTGTGTGTGTATGTGTGTGTGTGTGTGTAAGTTTTGGTCCATGGCATACTGGACTATGGACAAATGTGTGAGCCCTTTCTCTCCACCCTGCTACCAGGCGTTTGATTCTGCACCATCAAACTTCATTTACCATTCTCTGTGTGGCCCCCTGTCTGCTCTCCCCCGGCTCTTGTGACGAATACACGAAGAGGGGAGACTGCCTGTCCGCTCTACCTCCTTCAGAACTGAAAAAATAACAGCTGAAATGGTGTTGTTCATTGGGCCGTTTTATGCCTTGTTCCCTGTGACCCATGTTCGATGTGGGTCAGTTGTGCCTGAGATCGGGGTGGAGGGCACTTGTACTCACTGACTGCAGCTTGAGCTGGCCAATATGATATGAGGTTTCACAAGGAGAGTTGGTGTGCTGGATCATAGGTGTTTCCTCAATGTAATTTATCTCTATCTCTCTCGTACGCGCACACGCGGACGCACGCGCACACATACTGGCTAAAAATAACATGCTTACTCGGCTAATGTTTTTGGTTTTTGGCTGGAAACTATAAAAGCACTATATAAAAGTCACAGGTGACCCAGTGTCCCATTTAATTGCTTGTGCTCAGACATGGAGAGGGTTACTCTGGTTGTGTCAGAGTGGGGGGGCTCATAGCGTGAGGCTGTGAGCTTTTGGCTGGCCCCCTGTGAAGAGAAGAGGGCATTTGAAAAGCTGGATTTGGCACAGCGCCCCCTGGTGCGTGGCCAGATGTCGTGCGTCCCAATGCTGGGTTTCCTTCCTTAGGTTCTGCATCTCTCATCCCTCAGGAGGCCACTGCATGTTTATATGGTGCAGATACCTTTCCTTTTCAGTCCATTAGTGTAAAGCCCTGAGGTGCTGACACCTCTTGATTTTGTCTCTTATGAGGATACTTCTCTGTTTGATTCAAGTCTATTAGGATTGGGCTCAATGATGCTGATGGCCTTCCTTAAGAGGTCCTTGAGTAAGGGCTCCTTAGTGCAGATAACTCCAATTTAGCCCTATGTTTGAGGATCTGATGATGCAGATAAGTCTCACATTAATTCCTATATTTGAGAGTCCCATGGCACAGCTGCTACTCCCTTTGAAAGCCTTGGTTGAGGGTCACATCATAAGAATAACTCACCATCTGAGGCCCTTATTGGAGGGCCACACCTCCACACCTATTTTTGAGTCTCCTGTTTTACTGCAGGTATAGCTGCAGAATGGGCTGACTTCCACCTTCCCCATGTTCCCACACATCTCCTCCCTGCTGTTGGGCCCTGTCCTCCCATACTGACCTGCTTGGTCTGCTACTAGCAGCAAATGGGCAGCTTTCACTGGAGCATGACTTTGGACATCACTGTGAGAGGGACAAATGCAGAATTAGGTTCGCTTGTGAGAAAATGGGCACACCCTTCTTGTGCCTTTTGACCTTTAAACTGCATCATTAGCCTTTGCCTGCAGCATATAGGTTACAAAACATTACTTACTGTGGAACAGGTGTGACCTGAGCTGAACTGATCAGTTGTCTTTTGCTTGTACTGCTGGGTGATTGGTGGTCTGATGGTCTGCTACTTACGGTCTGCTGAGGCAGCTGATCTCATGATTGGTTGCCAGTATCCACAGTAATGGTTGCTGACTCATAACTGAAAGTTAGCTAATCTTTCCAGAGCAGAAGCTGACCTATGGATTTTTATTTTTGCTGTGGAAACTTCACAGTAGCAGGTCTTTATTTTTACAGAAAGAGGCTTTTGGTTGCTTGCAAGATCTCTCAGCGGCTTATATTCAGACTGCTTGACAGTTTGATTGTTTTTTTTTTTTACCCTCCATTTTGTTTAGGTGCAGTTTAGTCCCTGTGATGGTGCATTTCCATCTAGCCCGGGATACATGTTGGTTGTCTGTATGAAGCAATGGAAGCTGACCATGGAAGCTGAAATGGTTTTTCTGCCCCTGTTCGCCCTTTACAGGAGTAGAAGTTGTCGTAGCTGAAGATGTCTGATAATGGGGAAGTCGAGGACAAGCCGCCTGCACCGCCCATGAGGAACACCAGCACCATGATTGGGGCCAGCAGCAAGGACACGGGCCCCCTCAACCACGGCTCCAAGCCCCTGCCCCCTAACCCTGAAGACAAGAAGAAGAAGGATCGCTCCATTCGCTCCATACTCACCGGGGGAGGGGACAAGAGTGAGTATGGGAGGGGCAGTGGGAACAGTGGGCGGGGTTTGACCTGTCAGGGTATGACTGACTGTAATATTATCTTGCTATTAGACAGCGTTCCGTGTCTGTCTGCCTGCCTCCCTGTTTCTTTCTGTATGACCATGTGACCTTGCCCTCTCTGTTTCCTCTTCACCTTCCAGTTTTATTTGGGTCAATGACAAATAAGCCTTTTAAAAATGTTTTATTTATTTATTTTTATAGATCTTTAAAAATGTACAGAATACATTTATTTGAAGTTGGAAGAGTGTGTTTAAACAAGTCTTAATGGTTGCACAACATTTACAGGGTTTAAGTGCAGTTTTAGACTGTATTTGCAATTTCAGCGGCCAAAAAAATGTCAGGTGGCGCAACCAAAAGTTTCTTGGGGAAAAAAAAAACACACTTCCCTCTTTTTTTTCCCCAAGTGATTTTTTTAGTAAGTATACCTGAGAGTGTCTACTCTGCCTTAGACATTACTATTTTGTAGTTGAGCTGGGTATTAAAAGTAACTTATGGATTCTTTATTGTAGGGGGCGGGTATTTTGGTTTTCCAAACAATGTAAGAACAATTAAACTATTAAACTTTGTTTATTTGAAAGGTTTTCAATATAAAATTATGCCCCCATATTAATATTATATTAATTCATATTTTAAATTACATATTTAATACATTTCAGTGTTAACTTGCTCGGACTGTTGCGCCACCTGACATTTTGGGGGTTTGAGATGGCAAAACATATGTATATCATTTTATGATAAACTGGAAATATGTTCAAATTAAACGGGTTTTATAGAATAAAATGATGCTTATTATGAATCATTTAAAATTATTTTAAGCCAAGGTAGTGCGCTCGGACACAAAAATCTGCATGTCACGTCATTGACCCATTTACAGGGAAGAAGTGGGATACAAAATATAGTTTCTGCTCACTTTAGAATGCCTGAGAACTAGGAGGTATTTCAAAAATCTGGATGCCTTGGCTTGGGTGCCAAGTAAAACCTGGAATGGCTTTTTTTCTTCAGCGTATACTTCCAGTTTTATGAGGGTTTGTGGACTTTGCCAGCTAACTCAGGAATGCTACTTGGTGAAACAAGCCCCTGGTCAATTTAGGCAGTCTTGTCAATCATTTTTATGGGAAGAAATGCGCGCATGTAAATACACGTAAGAGAGTACACAGTCGTAAAGCTGGTGAAGATTGTCGCATTTGCTGATGCACTGCCAAGCCCGTTAGTTCCATGACTCTAGTGAAACGGTCCTTCCTTATAGAAGGCAGTCCAGCTGCCAGTGGTCTCTGTTATTGCCTGTCGTCACACAGAATGAATTCCATGCATAAAATCAATCTCTCTCTCTCTCTCTCTCTCTCTCTCTCTCTCTCTCTCTCTCTCTCTCTCTCTCTCCCTCTCCTCTCTCTCTCTCTCTCTCCCTCTCCTCTCTCTCTCTCCCCCTCTCCCTCTCCCTCCCCGTCTGGAGTTCTTATTCTGGGAACTGCCAGACAGTAACAATACAAAGCTTGCTCCCTTTACAAATATTTTCAAAGAAGGGATAAGGATGGTATAGTGCTCATGTGGCCTCTGTGGGAAAATAATTGTACTTTTTTTTCATGCCAAATTTCATCTTTTACGATCCGTTGGAAGGCATACATTCTCTTCCTCCCCTCTGCGTCTCCTGTCTCTATCTTTCTCTTTCCCCTCTCTCTCCCTCTTTCCCTTATCCCTGTCTCGAGATTAATGTGGGAAGTCTTTGTGAAAAGCTGTAAAGCCAGCAGCCCTGGCTGCATTGGTTCTTGGCTTCATTAATTCTTGGTTCCCATGTCACCTCTGCTGGATACTACTGCAGTCTCTCAAGGTGTCAATCATGTGACCTCTGGCCTTTCATTAATTGTGCTAATGCTTTATTAGCACTTCTGTCCAAGATACTGTAGCCCTCTGAAAGAATGGGTCAGAACTGTACGGAGGGTTGTGCTCATTGACCAACAGAAGACTCCTGTTGTGTTTTTGTTGTGTCTTTTTGTAAAGAACGCTGGACCTCATTGGTATTCTGTTCACAATTTCCACATGCAAATATTGCAACATAACATTAGCTGTTATGATAAAGCTCATTATTACTGCTTAATGTTGCTGACCATCTTTTACAAGTATAAAATTACCCATCTCAACACTTGTAAGAAGGCCTAAGTGTCATATTAAATGTTAATATGAAGTGTATAGTTGGCTTTAAATATTAAAACTGGCAAATTCCTATAAAAGGTTACTTTCTGATCAAGCGATATGTCTGGTGAATGTGAAGTCTGCTACATGTAATGCATTCTTTCCCTTCCTCCTTCCCTATTTCTCTCTGCTCTTTCTTTGCAGCCAACAAGAAGAAGGAGCGCCCAGAGATCTCGTTGCCGTCTGATTTTGAGCACACCATCCATGTGGGTTTCGACGCCGTCACTGGAGAGTTCACTGTGAGTGGCCAGAGTGTTTCTAACCCCTGGGCAGTGTTTAGTCTGGTTCTGCCATTTTTTTATGTTTAAGTATGCTCTGTTTGGAGAGTCCCTGTTCACAGGTCAGGTTTAAAATGATGCACAACATTTTAAGTGGAAATTAAACAGAAGAAAATGTCGCGTCTTCTCCTAATGAGCTGTAATTGGTGCTGGGCCCTGGTGGTTTAATTGAGGGATCTTCATAACTTAAGTGAATTGGTCCCTAAAGTGGCCCTGTTGCATTGTTGTATTCTGTTCTAGCTACGCCTGATGTCCCATTGCTGGGTCTCCTGACTCTCAGAATCACTGTTTAGCTTCTGTAATTATAGACCCCTGCGCCAGAATAATACTATTACTACCCTAGATTGTTACGGTCTCCTGACCACTGACCTTGTCTTGGGGCCTGTGTTATTGTGTCTGTATTTGTGTGCATACTCATGGTAGCGGTACCTTGTACAGTTGTGACCATTTTAACATGTGAGCTACTCTGGTTGACTTTGGCTGGAGGCACAGTATGACAGTAATGGTGTGTGTGTGTGTGTCTGTCTCTGTGTCTGTGGGTGTTTGTTGGTGCACGCATGTGTGTCTGAGTGTCTGTCTGTGTGAGTATGTTTCTGAGATTGAGCTGGTAGATCCAGGGGAATAAGGGAGAGTAATTGTTCTGGTTTCTCTGGATTCTCAGAATCTTTTTACTGTATTTTATGATGAGATCCCTGAATTCCAAGCAATCGCACATTGCAAAATGTTTTTCAAATGTTGGACTACATGCTCACTTTGGTTTTCGCAGAGTGACCAACCTTCAACCTTCTTGCTGGTGAAGGACCATTCCTTTTTTGACTGCTCATTCAATTCCCCCTCGTAATTGAATTCCCTGTTAGCCATCGACCTGTTTACCTGTGGAGTGCTCCAAACGGGTGTTTTATTGAGGATTTCACACCTTCTTCAGTCTCGCCATTCCCCTGGCCCAGTTGTTCTGGAATATGCTGCTGGCTACAATTTTGGAATTTACTAATATATACAAATATCAATTCAGTTGATGAGGTGAAACTTAAAATATTTTAATATGAGTATTTAAATATTGCATATTTTATATTTTCGTATTTTAAATATTTGATTATTTTTGCAAATTTGGGTAAAAGATAATTTACAAATCTCACATTTCTGTTTTAATTTGCATTTTACATGGCATCCCAGTTATTGTGCATTTAAGGTTGTAGTACCCTAGCAGTTGCCATTACTCCCTGAGTCCTGATCTGAGCATGCTCTGTGGGTTTGTGGATGTAGGGCATGCCGGAGCAGTGGGCGCGGCTCCTCCAGACCTCCAACATCACGAAATTGGAGCAGAAGAAGAACCCACAGGCTGTGTTAGATGTCTTGAAGTTCTACGACTCCAAAGAGACCTCCAATAGTCAGAAGTACATGAGCTTCACAGGTGAGAATGTGCGTCATGGAATTCAGTAGTTTGGAGTGCACAAGAATAAGATGTTCAGGGTTGCATCTAAGGCAAGACTGTTGCACCAGAAGGTTGTGGGGTTTTTTTCAAGCAGAGGTTGTCTCTTTAATCGAGGCTTATTCCATCATGGGTCAGTTTCACTGCCTCAGATCAATCCTAAAATTAACTTCATTACTCGGGCCGGTAGGCCACGAGTCTAAGTTTCGGCTCTGTTCCTTTTTTTTTTCGGGGTCGCGATTGTCCTGCTCATGCGCGTGCGCGGTTTCGCGATTGGCCCAGGCCTAGACCCGGCCCGAGTACAGGCTCTGAGGAGCCTCTTGTTTAATTTCGATTTGCCGTACATTATTCAGGTAAGTCCAGGACTTGGCTTTAACTGTACCTTGGATACTGGTCCCATATATTTTAGATGATACTGTGTGTAAAATCCCCATGTAGCATATGTAACGTTTTAGTATCATAAGATCACTTGGAGAGGCCTCAAATGTCAAAACTGCAGTTACATCGAAAGTCTGACTAATGGTTTTCTTAACTCTGTTGTTTCAACTTCTGAAGGTGAGTCTATGTTGAGGAAGGTTGCGAAAAAATGGTTTGCATTCTTTTTTTGTGGTGCGATTGTAACGCCATCATAATACTGACATTTGTTTTGTCCCCAGATAAAACATCAGACAGCTACAGCTCTTCAAATGTTTCAGTAAGTGTAAAACTATAATTCTCCTCTTAATTTATCAATTTGTCTGCCCACTGTGATTGTAATGGTGGGCTGTTGTGTGGCTCATCTTCTGAAGGCACTGTCTAATGTAGATACAGTGGTAGGTCATACTCAGACGACCACTGACTGACATCACAATAGGGAAGCGCATAATTACCTGTAGCTTTGCTGAGGATGAAACTGGGTTGCACTGGCTGCCTGCAAACAGTTGTGTCAGAGATTTACAGGTTGTTGCACTAGGCTTTTCTGGTGATAAACAGGCTGTTCCATTTGGTGTTTTGGAGATGCAGTGTCAGGTACATTAGTATCTGGACATTTACAATGTTTTAATTATTTTAATTCCTTACACCACCACGATGGATTTGAAATGAATTGGTCTAGGTGCTCTTGTTGAGTAGACTCTTAGCTTCAAGGTTTTTCTCAAAGATATTATGTAAACCATGAAGGAATTGCCATTTTTATTCATAGCTCAAAAGTAATTGTGCAAGCTAATAATGATAAATTGTCATTTTTAATACTTGGTTCCAAATTCTTTGCAGTCAATGACTGTCTAAAATCTGGAACCCATAGACATCACCAGACACTGGTTTTCTTCCCTGCTGATGCTCTGCCAGGACTTCAGTGCTGCTGTCTTCCAGTTACTGCTTTGTTCTTATGCTATTTTGCCTTCAGTTTTGCCTTTATCTGGTGAAATGCATGCTCAATTGGATTTAGGTCAGGTGGTTGGCTTGGCTGTTCTAAATCATTCCACTTCTTTGCCCTAAAGTCTTTGGTTGCTTCTTCAGTGTGCTTCAAGTCATTATCCATCTGCACTGTAAAGTGCCATCCTATAAATTTTTGAAGTGTTTGGCTGATTCTGAACTGGTAATTTAGCCCAATACAATGCAGAATTCATTTTGCTGCTTTTGTCAGCAATAATGCTGCAATAAATATAAGGAGCCATTTCCACTGGCATCCATACAAGCCCGCCCATGATCACGCTTCACAGAAGAAGTGGTATGCTTCAGACAAACAGCAGTTCCTTCCCTTCTCCAAACTCCTCTTCTCTCATCACTCTGGCACATGCTGATCCTTCTCTCATCTGTCCATAGAATATTGTGACAGAACTGCATGGACCGTTTTGGGTGTTTGTTGTTAAACTCCTTTTTTTTTGAAGCTTAGCAGTGGTTTACATATTTAGGTAAACCTCTTTTACTTACTCTAGTAAAGTCTTTACTTGATTGTTGACATTGATTCAGGTAAGCCTCTGTGGAGTGTTATTGTTCTGGCTAACTGTTGTGAAAGGATTTTTCTTCACCAGGAAAAGCATTCTTGCGTCGTCCACTACAACACTAATCCATAGTCTTTTGGGCCTTTTGGTATTCCTGAGCTCTCCAGTGTGTTTTTTTTTTTTTTAGGAATGTGCCAAAATTGCAGATTTTTTTCCACATCTAATTTTCCCGCTATTTCTTTGTGTTTAGCAGCAAATTCCACTATTGAAATAAACTCTGGACCTTTAATCTGCTCACTTTTAAATTAAATAATAAGGTAATGGAATACAACTGGTCACTGGACAGCTGTCCAGTCAATGGTCAACTTTTGATTATGTTAATTATTCTGTTTCTTATCCAATATGCTTTGGTGGACTGCTAACATAACAATACCTTTGTCATTGTCTCAAGTATTTGTGGACTGGACTATACTGGCTGTTGCAGTGGGTTTCTTGGTTGTGTGCAGGCTGTTGGAGGTGGTAAGCAGGCTGTAGATGTGAGGATTAGTTTTTTCGGTGGGTTTTCTCAGGGCTGCCTCCTGTTGAAGGCTTTGACTCTGAGCTCAGTGGATGAGTCTATGAGTCTGCTCTGGTACCTCGATGCGGGAGTGATGTGTGATGCTCATCAGAGATCACAGGAGAAGGAAGGACAGGAGCGATGGTGAAGAGAAGAGGAGACCAGAGATATGGGGAGACTGGAAAGTGGGAGAGGGTGAAAAGAGGAGAAGATGGAGAGACTGAGGGAGAGGAGATGTGAGGTATAGAGGAATAATGGAGAACAGAGGAGGATGAAGCAGGGAGAAGTGAGGAGTGGATGGTATGCCAGAGGAGAGGGGGAGGATGAGAGGAGAAGTGTGGACTGTAGCGAGGGACTGAGGAGAGTGGAGGAGGCCGAGGCAGTGGGAGCTGAGGTGTGTTTTTACATTGGACGCGATGGCATATTGATGGCAGAGTGAGGCTGCCAGCTGGTTTGCATTCCCCGCTGCCAGTCCTTGTGCTGTACCCTTCCTCTCTCTCTCTGCACTGTGAATCAGCATCTTTTCTCAGGCTTTTACACTCACGTCTCGGAGCGGGGCGATGGCTGACGCGCGGCCCGGTTTGTGAGGGCCCAGAACTGCTCTCTGCTGCAGACGGTGGAAATGATTGGCTTCGGTTTGGTTTGGATCCATGTGATGATGGCACGGAGAGCTAACCCCACTTCCTCTTCTCAAATTCCCTCGCAGAATTCGAAGGCCGTGTCCGAGACCCCCGCCGTGGCAACCGTATCGGAGGACGACGACGAGGACGACGCCGTCCCACCTCCTGTAATCGCCCCCAGACCGGAGCACACCAAATCGGTGAGTGTCCCGGCAACCATGAGCTGTCACACAGAAACCTGTGTCCCATTCTTAATGTACTTCTACCCCACACATTCTCTGCCTCTCACCTTCCGCTGTCATTTCACCTCTTTCTCTCTCTCTATCTTCACCCCTCTGTTCTGTTCTCTTTCTCTGTCACTCTTTATGCCTCTCTCCCATCTCTCCTGCTCCACCTCTCTCTCTCTCTCTCTCTCTCTCTCTCTCACACACCCTTCCCCCCATGTCTGTCTGCTTCTGTTCTTTTATGTTTGTTCGCCTCCTCATCCTGTCTGTTGTGGTCTCTTTTATTCCCAATCGGAATTGTTTTCTTCTCTTGTTCTGTATTTGAATCTTAGAATTATTTTCTCCTGTCCTTCTGCTCGTCTTGTTTATGTATTTCTGTTTCTTCCTGTCCTCACCTGAGTTTCCGCCCATCTCTCTCTCT
This sequence comes from Gymnothorax javanicus, assembly GCA_029692085.1. NCBI lineage: Eukaryota > Metazoa > Chordata > Actinopteri > Anguilliformes > Muraenidae > Gymnothorax > Gymnothorax javanicus. The sequence goes on along the minus strand of CM056195.1, from coordinate 31,590,560 downwards.
CTCTCTCTCTCTCTCTCTCTCTCTCTCTCTCTCCTTCAGTCCTCAGTCCCTTCCCTCAATCTCAGTCAGTGTTCACTGCCACTTTGACTGGGCACAGGTTGTGGATTAAATAACCAGTCCTCCCTCTGAGGCACATTTGCTAATATTCACTGCTATTATCACACACCGCAGCAGTGGAATGGTATTCAAAGCTCTGTGATGTCAGGTCACATGGGTTATGACTCATTATAGTTCCTGTCAGTAGCTGTGCATGGTGCACCCATAGGCCTTAATGTGGAAGCACCAGAACGTTTTTAAAGCATCGCTAGCTCTGCTAACATAGTGTAGCAGCTGACAGGTGCAGGAAAGGCTCCCCTGAGATGTGAAGGCTTTTGGAGAGAGTGGTGATTGGAGTGGCAGATGGGGGGAGATGGGTTACCTGCTTGTTAGGTGATCCTCGGAGTGTCTCAGAGGAGCCGGGAGCTGTAATGGGGAGGCTGATTTCCAGCTCAAAGCTCCTCCAGCCTCCTGACGGCACAGTGATGTGCGCCTATTAGTGCTCCTCTGTGTTCAGTGCGTACCTCTCAGCCTGTGTGGCTTCTGCACTCGTATTTCTACACCTCAGCGAACATGAACACCGCACACTGCTCCACTGGTGCGCCTTCCTCGCCACAGGCCCTGTTTTATTGGCTCTTTATATATGTATTTATGCATTTATGCACATTTCTCTGTATTTTCCCTTTTGCTCTATTAGGATTTGCCATGGATTTGCCCTTAAAGTGCTGTGCAATACTGATTTCTGGCATGGGAACACTGACAATCATAGCGAACTACAATTGCTTCCTGCTATTGTACTGGCTAGTAGAGTTCGGTGAGGGGAGTGTTGGTGTGTGTGTGTGTGTGTGTGTGTGTGTGTGTGTGTGTGTGTGTGTGTGTGCGTGCGTGCGTGCGTGTGGATCTCTGTATGTGAGAGTTTGTGAGCGTGTGAGAGTGTGTGTGTGTGGGGGTGTGTTGAGCTTTTTTTGGTTCAGCTTTGAGTCTCCCACTTGCAACCACTGGTGCTGTTTTATCAAAATTCTGTGTTGCGACTCTCAGACCTCTCTGCTCTGCTGCCATAAAGCTGCTTGTAAAATATCACATCGGAGGCTTTATTTGGATCAGCCTGGCCAGTCTCACATTATGCAATGAGTCGATTCTTTTACAGGAGCCTTGAACCCCAGGGCCTGGAGACTTTTTGTTTTTAAATGAGAAGAAAACATCCCTCGGGTTGAGGTTTTTTTTTTCCTCTGGCATTTTAAAACCAGATTAACACAACATTTGCTCTTTTCTGTTACATAAATAGAAAAAAAAAATTTTATCTAAGCTTCGCACTTCTCCCTCTGGTGCTAACAACCACTTGAAGCACCTTGGACTTAATTTAGATGGTGCACGCGAATCTCGCCTTTGTGCTTCAGCAGGGCTGTGATTATTGGCAAGTACATTGTGCCAAACCTTGTTAACGGTATGTGTTGATCAGCTGGTCCCTAGCCACCACACGACAGCGCCTTATTCTGAAGCTGCAGTCCTGGTGAGAGAGGGCTGTCTGAGGAAAAATGGTCCCTCTTCTGCTCAGAGGCTCCTGCTTTAGCTGGTCTTAGTCCACTCACTCTGTGAAATGGTTGCAGTCCTCGCACCAGGAAATATTTTGGTTTTTACAGCGAGTTTTCCCAGTCTGGGAGCTCCAGCCAACTCGAGTCTTTACTGAAGAGGCCTCTCTGTCCTGGCCGGCTGGTCTGGGTCATTAAGCAAGTGAGCAAACAAGGCCTAATGTTGCCAGAACCTGCAAAAGAGCCGAGCAACACCATGGTGGGGTGAAGCAGTGACACCAGTGTCCACAGGAAGGGGGCCTGGTTTAACATTTCCCAAAATATACAAGGCCTTTGCTCAGCCACTGAGCTCTTTTTACTGCTATATGTTTTTTTAAATAGATTTTTTGAGCCTATCTTGGTGAAATAAAGGTAAATAAATTTTTTAGCCTATATTTAGCCAGAGAAAATCCATTGGTAACACATTTCTGGCAGAAATTCTGGCAGACCCCCTGGCAGAAATTCCTAATAGAACAATTCCAAGTGAGGAGAAACGGGGGTAAGGCCCTGGAGCAAGTTCGAGATGAAGGGCCTCGCAAGGGCCCAACAGTAGAGTTCTTCTGAACTTCATCTGTCCAGATGAAGTCAGAATCCCAAACCCTACTGGGGGCTTGAATTAGTAACTCTATGGTCTCCAGTCAAGCTGCCTACCGCTAGGCCACCCTGCTATCCCAATGATTTAGCAATAATCCTGGCTAAATAATCTCTTGGCGAGCACACGCAGGTTACATAAAGGTTTATAAAGAAGACAACCGTGATGAGCTTGAAAACTTCATATAAACCATATGTGGCGTCAAACTTGCCTTTTACCCCTCATCCCAACAGATATACACGCGCTCTGTGATCGAGCCCCTCCCGGCCCCGCCCCCACCAAAGATGCCGCCACCTCGCCCATCTCGCCCCCCGCAGAGAGCAGCAGCAGTACCAGCCCCACCCCCTCCGCCATGCTCCCGCGCGCCGCTGACAAGACCAGGAAGAAGACCAAGATGTCTGACGAGGAAATCCTGGAGAAGCTGCGTGAGTGTTTCCGTACCTCTCTGCCAGCGACAGAGGGTTATATGCTCTCATTCCGATGAGTTTTAGTGTCTCTCTCTGGTTCCAATCTGAGGACTGCATAAACAGCCAAAATCAGTTATATTTCATTGATGCAATATTGAATTTCATTTACTTTGGCATTAGTTGGGGATTAATATTTGAATATATTTTTGGCGGGTGGTGGCAGTACGACAGTGTTTTATTGGTTGCACCGTGCTAAAAAAATTTTATATTTAATTTATCTTAAGCAAGTCCACATGCCATACTTAAAATTTAAATTTTGTCGAATGCTCTATGCTACAGACGTGCTCAGGTCGCCCTCTACTGGTAAGAAAGCGGTGGTGTCTGAATGATCCTTCCCAATCTTACTCCTGTGCTTTTACCTCTCGTCTCTGTCACTCTTGACCTGATCTCAGACACTCTGTTCCTTTCTCAGTAAAGTTTCATGAAGTTTCCACGGTTACTGAGTGACATCTTGGAACAGTGGAGGGTTTTTGTGGAAACTTTATTTGTGTTTTGTCAACAACATTTGTTTTTGCATTTTTGTGTGTGTGTTTGTGTGTGTGTCCTGAGGGAGGTTTGCATTCCACACTTGACCAGCATGCACGTTTCCCGACTGTGGCCTAACTGTAGTCACAGTACTGAAGTATGTTCTTCCCTCCTGTGGAATGTGTTTGCCTCACAGCCAAGACTCCTGGCCATTTCTCTGCTCCATCTCTACACTTTCTGTCCTCTACAGGCCTCAGCTATGTTCACTCACAGTTCATTAATGTTTAGCCAGCATAACTGCTTTTAAATATCACAGTTAAAATCTTCTGTGAGTATTAGTGATGTTTCTATGGCAGGGTAGAGATAAAAACAAGAACAAAACATGAAACTTTACTGCCTTAAACCAACTTTACAAGGTATAACTATTTAAAAATGTTGTCGTTATTTTACGCTTGAACCACAGCCAGCTTGATGGTGTGTGTACCATTGGCAGGCAGGCCTTGGCTGCTGATTACTCTGACCTTCCCCCTCACCGTCTCTCTCTGTTACTCCTGTCCTGCTCTGGAGGGCGTAGAGGAGAAGGTCCCGCTCCCTCACCTCAGCCTGTGTGTCCCGTGTGTGCCCCGTTCTCTGATCTCCAGTGTGTCCGAACTCTACACCCAACCCCCTACCCTCTGCTCAGCCTTACCTCTCGCCGTCTCTTACAGGGAGCATCGTGAGTGTGGGAGACCCCAAGAAGAAGTACACGAGATTCGAGAAGATTGGACAGGGGTACGGCTCACACAGTTCTGTTACTCAGTTTCAAAGTAATGGTTCTAGAATAAAATGTAGTCAAGCCAAAAGTTATATACAGGCTTTCTTATTTGAATCAGAGATGATGCTTTTCTCATTCTGTTCCTTTATTAGTGAATTAAGTTAACTGAAATAGGCTACTTGTGGCATTAATGAAGCAGACTTTTGCTGTGACTAAAAAAATTGATATCTTAACATCACTATATTAATGCAAAATTAAATTGTGATTGGCAGTAAGGGAGTTTTTGTTGACGAAGCATCATAGTTTGTGATTGGTCACTCCTCCCTCTGACCCCACCCCTCTTCCTGTTTCCCTCCAGGGCATCTGGAACAGTGTACACTGCGATAGACATCGCTACTGGACAGGAGGTACAGTGGTCCGCCTCAGCTCTGTTTACCCACTAAAGCCCTCAGTTATAGAAAGGCCTTCTGTAAAACCCAACCACGCATGAAACAAGTTTGCGCACGACTGCTTCATTTATACTCATTTTGACTGCAGTGATTTAAAACTTTGCACTATATACTGTATGGAAGTGTCTGTCACAGTGTCTTTCAAAGCTTGGGGGGTAGATAAGGTTCTGAAAAATGAGTCAGTTGTAGCGGACGGAAATATTCTGAGGCTTTTTAGCCACGACAGAACCCCTGCTGGTCCCCAATGAAGGCATGACTGGATTTGCCTGTAAATATTAAAGTGTGAGATGCTCCGAGTTAATGTAATAGCCCCAGCTGGCTTCCCTTGTCATATTTACGTCTCTGTCTCCACTCGTAGGCATGAGGAAACAGAATTAAGGGAATGTCTGTAGTGTCTGGCTGGTACTTCTGTCTCGAGGGCCCTGTTTGGAGAGTGTGGTCAGAGATTGTGACAGTTCTCCTAAATTTACACTGCTACTGAACCACGCTGGAAGGGTATTAATGGGCTCTGATTCTGAGCTGGTTTTGCTGTTTTATTTTGCAGTAGATTATTTTTTATAGTTTGATGGATTTGTTTAATCTGCTGAGTTGTAGGATTTGTGTGATGTTTTTTTCACCCCCAGAGAGTTTTATGACCGTGTTATTGAATTCTTACATTAGGCCTTTGAGGTGACATAAGAAAAGCTGGTTTCTACTTGGATGGAGATGACGTCTTTGACTTTGCCTGTCGCCTAACATGAGGGGTTTCCTGGCCAAACTATTAAAACCAGGCTGTAATTTTGGCTTTTTTTCTTGCCCTGTTCTCCATCTCCACACAGTCACTGACACCTCCTGTAAATAACCCGGCAGCAATAATGCTAATGCTAAGATAATGGCATGCTGATCGCCTCCAGTGTAATGTAAACATCCCCAGGAACCTGTGCAGCACAGCATGTTGATGAGGCTCGTTAAACCTGCACAGTCAGAATGTATTTATGCAGCATACAATGTTTTTTTCTCCAGGGTGTTTTCAAAACAGAGATAAATAAACCTTGTATCTCCCGCTCTCAGAGTAACTCTCTGTTTCAGTTCTGACCTCTCCTGGGGAGGAGTCCACCAGTAGCCCTGTGGGCTGGACTATGCCTTTGTTCACTGCAGTGTAAACACAGTGTATTGTCTTTGAACTCTAGCAAGACCCTCCGAGGCCCTGTCTCCACTATATGTTAAGTGAATTTAATTTAATTAAACAGTTTCATGCCCCTCCCTATTTATTCTCATTTTATGCTAAGGCCTAGTTAGCTGCAGTTTCCCTCTGCTGTCCATGCCAGCCAATTACAGCCTGCATAGACATTACATTAGCAGCCACACTGAGGAATATTGATGAGCGCTGCCGTGAGATTGGTTGGGTCTGCTGCATGTTGTATTTATGACTGGGCTGTAGGCCTGCAGAGCTGGGCTCTGGTTGATTATGAGCGTCACCATCGCAGACGTCAACTTGAGGCTAGACAGGCCACCACTGCCCTCATCAACATAAGGTTTTTTTTTCTTAATTTTATTTAGATTTATTTAAGCAAGGGGCCTAACTGAGACCATGTCTCCTTTTCAGCAGGGCCCTGCATTACAAACAATTAAAATAACACCATTTTCAAGGACATCTGTAGAACCAGGAAGAAAAAAAAACAAAAAAAACAATGCCATTATTAAAGGGTAAACATTAATTAAAACAACAACAATTCTCTTGATAAAATGATTAGATCAAAGTTTTAAAATGTCCAAAAGGAACCAGTTCTTTCAATTTCAGTTCAGCTTGCAACTGATTCCAGGTGTGTGGGACATTATAATAAAAAGCTGTCTTACCGAGCTCTGTTCTAATACGAGGAACATTCAGACACAATGAGTCCTGTGACCGTGTCCCATGGCAACCCACTCGCCGCGTAAGTAGACTAGCTAGATAAAGAGGGATTTTCATTAAAACACATTTATAAACAAATAAAAACCAGTGGTAGTTTCGTCTAGCTTTCAATGACCCCCACCCTACTGACTTGTATAAAACACAATGGTGGGTGCGGAAATCAAGACCAGAGATAAATCTAATAGCAGAATGATAAATAGAATCTAAAGGTTTTAAAACAGAAGTAGATGCATTTCTATAAATCACATCACCATAATCAAGCATGGGGAGTATTACGGAGTGCACAATCTTCTTTTTACTTTTGAAATTGAAACGAGCCCTATTTCTGTATAAGAAGCCTATTTTACTCCTTATCTTTTTTTGGCCCTATGGGCCGTTAAGCTATTGTCGTGGTGTGGTGTCCGTCGTCCGTCGTCCGGAACATTTTTAATCTTTTTTTTTTGACCTAATGAATTTTTGTGTAAATTTGCAATAACATACTACTAGACCATATCTCCAGGCATTTTTTCTCGGATTTTTGATTGAATCATCTTTGTCCGTTTTATGGGCCCTTGAAATTTTGGCTCCAATGTTAAAGATAGGACTGAGATATTTTAAAAAATTATTTCACAAAAACTAAGTGATAAATTTTTTTCTAAATCAGGCAATCAACTTACCTTGGTGCCATCAATGTACAGTGTGAGCGCCATTTTGATTGAATCAATGGAAGTGGTTTTACTGGGGGCGCAGTACTTCATGAATATGCAAGATGGCCTGTGGAGGCCAAATGGTTGCAGATAGAGATTAAGTTTGTATTATCGACATATAGGAAGTCATATATAACCTATATTTTGGCAATATTAAATTTGACCACAGATGACTTTGAAAGGTCAAACTCGAGGTCAGGGAATATATTAACAATGTTAAAAGATATGACTTGAAATTTCAAAAAATTATTTCTCAAAAACTGTCTGATAACTTTTTTTCTAAATCTGGCAATCAGCGCACCTTGATACACTTTTTGTACAGTGCGAGTGCCATTTTGATTGAATGGACGAAAGTGGGTCTAGTGGGGGTGCTGTACTTTAACATTGGGTCTTATGGAAAATGGGCCAAATCGCCTGTGGAAGCTAAATTGTTGCAGATGGAGATTAAGTTTGTTTTACTGACATATAGGAAGTAATATATGACCTATATTTTGGCTCTGTTAAAGTTGACCTCAGATGACCTTGAAAGGTCAAATTTGAGGTCAAGCAAAATGTTACAATTTTTAAAGGTTTCTAGGCTTTAAAATATTGAAGATTGGGAACATATGTGCATTGAACACTTATAGGAAGTCATGTATGAACTTTCATTTGGTGGCCTTGAACTTGACCTCCCACGACCTTCGAAGGTCAAACTTCACATAGTGAAACTTCAATGATTTCTATCACCAAAACTATTACAGATAGAGCTTAGGTTTGTATTGCGGGCATATAGGAAGTCATGTATGAAGTTTCATTTGGGGACATTGAACTTGACCTTCAGTGACCTTGAATGCCCAAACTTAACAGTGAAATTTTAATGACTTATATCAGCAAAATGGTTACAGATAGTTTTGGTTTGTATTGGAGATGTATAGGAAGTCATGTATGAACTTTCATTTGGTGACCTTCTTATTGACCTTCGAAGATCTAACTTGACCTAGAGAAAATTCAATGACTTTTGTCGCTGAAAAGGTCACAAATGGAGCCTAGGTTTGTGTTACTGACATAGGAAGTCACATATGAACTTTCATTTGGTGACATTCAGCTTGACTGTTGATGACATTTGAAGGTCAGACTTGACATAATACAATTACAATGACTTGTATTGCCAAAACGGTCTCAGATGGAGTCTAGGTTTGTATTCGAGACATATAGGAAGTCATATATGAACTTTCATTTGGTAACTATCGTATTGACCTTCAAAGGTCAAATGTGACCTAGTGAAAATTCAATGACTTGTATCACTAAAATGGTCACAGATGGAGCCTAGGATTCTGTTACTGATTTCTTGGAAGTCACATATGAACTTTCATTTGGTGACATTCAACTTGACTGTCAGTGACCTTTGACGGTCAAACTCGACAGTGAAATTACAATGACTTGTATCACCAAAATGGTCACAGATTGAGCCAAGGTTTGTATAGAGACATTTAGAAAGTCATGTGCTGACCGCAACTTGACATTCTGTGACCTTTAAAGTTCACAATTGAAACAATGATTACATATTGTTGACATATTATCTTGACTTGTATCAGCAAAACTGCTTCAGAGCTTGGGATTATATTACAGAAGGTCTTATAAATGTATGTGAACTTTTATTTAGTGACCTCGACATTGATTTTCATTGATTCAAATGTCGAACTTCACATGAAATTTTCATAACTTGTATCATCGCTGTAAGACTGCTTGCCGTTAAGCTACAGGACCCTTGGTCCTATTTTATTAAATTTTCAATATGCATATAAAAAGTCAGCTTGTCATCCAGCCAAATGCCCAAGTATTTATAATGGGGGACATGCTCAATTTGGCTACCCTGCAGGGTAAAAATTTGAAAATCAAGGGGTCCTTTTTTTCTAGCTTTGGTGAATACCGTGAACTTGGTTTTGTCCTCATTTAAGATGAGCTTCAAATCAATTAGAGATCTTTGAATAGAGTTAAAATCATGCTGCAGATTAGATATGGCCTGCTGAACTGAAGAAGCAGTCGAGTAAATTATGGTATCGTCAGCATATAAATGCAGTTTACTATGATCCAAAGATAAGCCAATATTATTAATATAGATGGTGAATAACAAAGGGCCAAGAATTGAACCTTGTGGAACTCCTCTGCTGATTTGAGCACTTTGAGACTGAATGTTTTCAAATGAAATATATTTAGTCCTATCCTCAAGCTTTTAAACTAATTACAAGCAGATTTGTCAAGGCCAATGTTTGATAATCTTTTCATAAGAAGGGCATGATCAACAGTATCAAATGCCTTGGACAGGTCAATGAAAAGGCCTTTTTAAACTAAAGCTTTGGGCCCTGTGTACACACCCTGTTACCAGAATGCTGAGATTTAGGGCTCATCCACATAAGGACAATTTTTTTGAAAGCGCATTAATATTTTATCGTTTCAGCCTTGCGTCCGCACGGAGACGGCGAAAACGCAGCCCCGAAAATGGAGTTTTTTGAAAACGGGTTCCAGAGTGAGAAAATCTGAAAACACCACCCCAGCATTTTCGTGTGGACAACCAAAACTGTTTTCTTTTTTTAAAATGACGTGATAGCTCCCATCACAGCCCCCAACCCCTCTAGTCTATACACAGAGTGCAAGCTTTATAAGCATGCTTCTCTGTTTTTGGATTTATTTCCGCAGAAATGCTGCAGCGCCATACAGCGCCACATACAGGCCTGGAATATTTACTGCAGTGTTTTGGGTCATTTTAGGCGTCTCCGTGTGGACGCAGATATTTTTAGAAACGATGCCCTGTGGAGGGAGATTTTCTAGAAATGACAAAAAAAAAGGCCGTTTTCGAAAATCTCCATCTTCGTGTGGACGAGGACTTATTTCGCCCGAGAGTTTCCTTCAAAATTCTCTCCACATGGTGACGCCTGCTTGCCGTTTCTGTCTTTGGCAGGTTGCCATCAAACAGATGAACCTGCAGCAGCAGCCCAAGAAAGAGCTGATCATCAACGAAATCCTGGTGATGAGGGAAAACAAGAACCCCAATATCGTCAATTATTTAGACAGGTGAGTGAGTGCAGAGAATCTCATGCAGAATCTCAGCTGCACAGCCTGGGCCTTGTTTTTCACAACAGTAAATCCATAATTCACAAATACAGTGAGCACTGTAATTCATGGGACAGCGATACATATCAATCACTGAATCTGAATTCAATTTGAACATGCATTTACACACTGAAGAGGAGACTGCCAGTAAAAATTCCCTCAACCAAGTAGGACCTGAAGATGTCTACAGTACAGGCCTGGTAGAGCATCACCAGGAAAGATATCCCACATCTCGTGATGTCTGTGCGTCACAGACTTCAACAGCCTTTGCATGCAAAGAATATGAAACTTAATCTGAAAAATTATGACTTAACATTATGTTAAACTGTCCTACAGTCTGTTTTATGTAAATAAAAACCAAATGCAATAATTTGCAAATCATTCAAACTCTACATTTAATTGGAAATAGTACAAAGACAACGGACTTTGTTTTTTGAAAAATATCTGCTCATTTTGAATATGATGCCATAAACACATTTCAAAAAAGTTGGGATGTGGCAACAAATGACTGGCAAAGTTGTATGATGCTGAAAAAGTACACCTGGTGCAGCATCTTACAGCTAATTTGGTTAATTGGCAACAGGTCAGTGACATGATGGGATATAAAAATGGCTTCCCAGGGAGGCTGAGTGTTTCCGAGGAAAAGGTGGTGTGGGCTTCACCACAATGAATAACAATATATGAATAACATTTCTCAGCGGAAAATTGCGAAGAATTTGGGAATTTATTAATCTAACTGTGTATCATAAAAGATAGATAGAAAAGATAGATTAATAGAATTCAGAGAAATATTTGCACACAGCAGATACGAAAAGCTATATTGAGCTATATTGAGCTATAGCCAAAAAGCTATATTGAATGGCTATGATCTTAGGCCCTCAGGCAGCACTTCATTAAAAACAGACAGGATTCGGTAGTGAAAATCACTGCATGGGCTCAGGAACACTTCTGAAACCATTGTCAATGAACACAGTTCTTCACGGTGTCCCCAAATGCAAGTTAAAATTCTACCATTTAGAGATAAAGCCATAAAGAGATAAATTAGATCCAGAAATGCTGTCACCTTCTCTGAGCCCAAGCTCATTTAAGATGGACTGAGGCAATGTGGGAAACTGTCCTGTGGTCTGAGCAATCAAAATATGACATTTTATTTGGAAATCACAGACACTGCGTCCTTTGGTCAATAAAGGGACCAACCGGCTTGTTTTCAGCGCACAGTTCGAAAGCCAGCATCCATGATAGCAAGGGGGTGCAGTAGCGCGTATGGTGTGGGTAACTTGCACATCTGTGAAGACACCATTAAAGCAGAACGATATATGCAAGGTTTGGAGCAACATGTACTGCCATCCAGATGTCATTTTCAGGGTAGGCCTTGCTTATTTATTAGCAAGACTGTGCCAAACACCACACTTTACATGCATTACAACTGCATGTCTCCATCATATGAGTGTGGGTGCTATACTGGCCTGCCTGCAGTCCAGTCCGGTCACTCGCTGAAAATATTTTCCGTATTATGAAGGAAAATGTATGACAAAGGAGACCGCAAAGTGTTGAGCAGCTGAAATCCTACATCAAGCAAGAATGGGAAATCATTTTGCATTCATAACTACAGCAGTTAGTGTCCTCAGTTCCCAAACACTTACGCAGTGTTGCTAAAAAAAAAAGTGATATTGCAACACAGTGGTGAAGATGCCCCCATCCCAACTTTTTTGAAACGTGATGTTGGTATCAAATTCAAAATGAGCTGTAATTTTTCAAAAAAACAACAAAATTACTATTTCGACATCTGATATGTCTTTGTACTATTTTCAATTAAATCAAGGGTTTAGATGATTTGCAAATCATTGCATTCTGTTTTCATTTACATTTCACATTGCATCCAACTTTTTTTCGGAAAGGGGTTGTGCAAAAGGTGCTATCGTTTCTAAAAGACTCATCCAGTTTGAATGAAAACACCCTCAAATTAAAGCTGACGGTCTGCCCTTTGGTCTCATTGTCATTGTATCTTTTCAAATGCTAAGTGCTAGAGAGCCAAAATAAAATGCCGCTGTCCAATAAATTGTGGTGCTCACTGTATATTGGATCAATGTGAAAAAATTGAGTTGTTTTTAAAATATTGCGATAAAGAAAAGAAGGGGCATTTTGTGCTGCTGGATGGCTCACCCTTCTGAAGAGGTCCCAAGCCACCATTTCTAACACATAGATTGACTCTACCATCTGGTACAGTGCCAGTTAGTCAGTGGCTGGCAGCTGCACAGGGCCATTGACCGTTGGCAGTAGAGTCCCAGGGAAAGGGAACTCCAGGTCGAACAGATTTACCGCATCCAGTACCGGACGAGCGTTTCCAGCTTGTTATCTTGCACATTCAGTCCTGCGTTGTGAGCTGCAGGAGTCCTCTGACTCATGTATACACGAGTCTCACTTTAAAGGTGTGGTGAGATGAGCAGCAGCAGCTGACATCACTTTACTGCAGAGCAGAGCACATGATTTCCTTAAGTAATACTGGGGGGTTGCTGCAAAGAGCTGTGATGAATACAAATGCTCTTGCCTGATTTGTGGTCTTTAAATAATGGACATTTGCGCTTTAAGTTTTGCACTAAAGCTATCTGAAAGTGACTTGATTACTTTTTCTTCAGCCATTTATGTCTGGCTGTATATTTTCATCCATATTTTCATTCATCTGGCCAGACGGCATGGCCAGGAAAGGCTTGAACTGGGTCTATACCTGGCAAGCCTCAGTGATGGTATCCAGTGATGGATTGGAATCTCTTTCATGCCCTGCCAAGTGAAGATGTGACCTGCTTCACGGCAGTGAGAGTAGGACTATTCCTCCTCAGTACTTTTGAGAAAAGGAAAATGTGATAGACCGTCTGTACTGTGCATATGTGATGCCTAAAACTGTGGACTAAATATACGTAATATAAATATTAAAACAAAAAAAAAAAAAAACTTTGCAGCTCATGTCATCCAAGGTAGGCTCTATGAGGTGCAAAGGAAATGTGAGATTGAGAGGGTCTAACTGGCAGTCTGCATTGTAGTGGTCTGTTACTAAATGATGTGTAACCCTGTTTTTGCTGACGGATGCCTCCGCTGCAATATTGCCAATGAGCTGCCCTTTGGCACGATCCACAATGACTATCCTCTGATATAATGTAATGTTTTTGCTCCTGGAATCCTTTGATATTTTTTCTCACCATTTCCCTTGGGCACTGTTATTTAAATAACAAGTAAGTATAGCAGCCTTTCTCATGTGACATGTCAAATTGTCTGATACCATTTATTTATATGTGTGATCATTATTATAGAATAGTGTGTTCTGTCACAAATGTTTTCTGTTTTCCTCTAAGAGAAAACGATGGAATAAATGTAGCTGTGAGTTACAGGACAGTCTTGTTCCCATAGTTACCTGGTTGGGGATGAGCTGTGGGTGGTGATGGAGTACCTGGCTGGTGGCTCTCTGACGGATGTGGTGACAGAGACCTGCATGGACGAAGCACAGATCGCTGCAGTGTGCCGTGAGGTGAGTCCTTTTTATTAGACTGCAGTTAGTGCCAAAGTGCAGCTCCACACAGGGGGACAATGCACAACATTTTAACAAGACATGGACCGGGACCCCATAGCAGGGTATACAGTTGTACTCGATGGAGCTGCACATGAGAGGCCGGTAATAGTCACTTTACTTGAGCTCCACAAGAGGGCGAAGTGGTAGAGTAAATTTATTCAGGCTCCACGAGGGTCCCAGTGGTAGAGCCACTGTTGATCCGTCTATACTAGGTTGAAATTAAATTTTGATGCTCAAATTTAGCAAGTAACTTCTGCTGTTGGTGTTTTATAATGAGCATACATTTATTCTTCCTTTTACCGTATCAGTGTCTACAAGCCCTGGAGTTTCTGCATTCAAATCAAGTGATACATCGAGATATTAAGAGTGACAACATTCTCTTGGGCATGGATGGATCAGTCAAACTCAGTGAGTACACTTTCCTTTTCCTTATTTCACAGATTCCAGATGTGTGGTGCATTATGGTCCCTGCTTGCCTGTCAGACAGATAATCACCCATTTAAAAAGTTGCATTTGTTTTTATGTATCGTTATTTATTTTTACGTCTAACTCTTGTATGGTTTTTTGTCTTGAATGATTGTGAAGTGAGGTCTTTAAACCGAATGTACTGGATTTCAGATGCATGTTATACGGGTCATTTGCTAGTACATTAGATGTCCTCGCTGTCTACAATGTTTTTCTGCATGTGCCCAGCAGGGGGCAGCAATGAATCATTCTTCAGACAGTAATGCTGTTTTACTTTCTCTGAATCCCTTACCACGTAAAATAGTGCAGCGTCCGGGGAATATAGATCACACATATTTAATAAAGGATATTGCTTTTAATTACTGTAGATCACTCTGAATCTGTGCCGCAGTCAAGTTATTGCAGTGTAATGTAATTAATTATTGATCCAGCTGCTATGCAACCAGTCCAGAACCTCTCGCCCCTCTCACACTCCTCTCCTGTCTCGCAGCTGATTTTGGGTTCTGCGCCCAGATTACTCCAGAACAGAGCAAACGCAGCACCATGGTTGGGACACCTTACTGGATGGCCCCCGAGGTGGTGACTCGAAAGGCGTACGGCCCTAAAGTGGATATCTGGTCCCTGGGCATCATGGCAATCGAAATGATCGAAGGGGAGCCACCCTACCTCAACGAGAACCCACTGAGAGTGAGGGCTGATTCCCAAAAGCTATCGCAACACCTCTCTTGCTGCTTATGCAGGCATAATTGCACTACTACACTTGTGCTTGTACACCTTGTGGTCCCCTCATATCCGGCAAAGTGTGCCGGCCTATTGGGAACTTGAGTCTTACAACAATAGGCAGGAAATACTCAGCAAAACATCTGTATTGTAGTTTCCCGGCCAAGCATCAGAATGGTGGCCATCCTTGATAACCATTATTTCTTAGTTATATTTGAACTTTTTTGGTAATTTGCCTGGAACTCCTCTTTCAGGCACTGTACCTCATTGCAACCAATGGAACTCCAGAACTCCAGAACCCGGAGAAGCTGTCTTCAATATTCCGGGACTTCCTGAACTGCTGTCTGGAAATGGACGTGGAGAAGAGGGGTTCAGCCAAGGAGCTGCTGCAGGTGCGTGCACTCTATCTGACGTCTCTGCTCCCGCCTTCTACGACTGTTCATGTGTTGGGCCTGTTAACCCCTGGTGGTGTCCACTAATATCCGCGTTGAATTTTCTAGTCTATCTTTACTATGTAAATGTAGTGTAGTTCCACATTTATTTTAAAACTGTAATTACAAAATTGCCCACCAGCAAAAAGTAAGGGAAATCTGATATGTGCAAAGAGATCTTCCCAGTGCAGAAGAGCATATCTTCTACTTGGTCTGGTGATTGTTGACTTATGGAATTATCTGACGCCACTTGATCTGCACCCGCTGCATGGCTGAAGCTAAGCAGGTGTGGGCTTGGTCAGTACTTGGATGGGAGCCCACCTTGGAAAACTAAGTTGCTGTTGGAAGAGGTGTTGGTGGGCCAGTAGGGTGCGACCTTTCCTCTGATGGAATAATCCTCAATGCCCCAGTGCAGTGATGGGGACAGAGTACTGAAAGAGATGCTGTCTTTTGAATGAGACTTTAAACCGAGGTCCTGACTCTGTGTCATTAAACATCCTATGACACTCTTCGACAAGAGTAGGGGGTTCTAGGGCTGGGTTCAAAAAATCAATTTTCCGATTCAGATCGATTTTTTTTATTTAAATTTTCGATATCGATTCATTTTATTCAAAGATCGATCTTTTATTAGTGCATTTCAATCTTGCTTGAGAATATTCAATAACTGATCCGGGAGTGCCATCTAGTGATACAATATTGTTTTGCATGCATAAATTTGCAGCTCCATGTCTGCTGGCGGACACGTCTGCACAAGGCGCTTAAGATACCCTGCCGAGCACCGTTGTTCACACGCCAACACGCCAAATCCAGATAATCCTTAAACGATGAACTACATTCCTATTTTAATTTGTAACGAGTAGCGAAGTGGCCAGTGTCAAAGTAACGAAGTAAAAGTATACTTTTTATCTTTTAAATGTAGTCCCAGTTGAAAAAAAAAAACAAACAAACAAAAAAACTCAAGTACAAATCCTCAAAAACTACTTAAATAATGAATCTCCCGATGTAACGGATAACAATGAATAAGTTAATTGCAGGTGGAGGCATTTTGACTACGTGTCATATAAATGTACATCGAGCAGTGTTTCATTGATACAAAGCATGCTGCAAATGCGAAACTACCTGTTAACGGTAAAAATGTACTGTGATCCGTACGTAACTGCAGTGGACACGACTGGTTACGCACAGGACGGTAAATTGAGGCCGGATTTTCAGGCTACAAGTAATGATGAGAGAACAAAATCAACGTTGAATATAAATTTCGGTATCAGTTCTTTATTTTAAGCTCAACTACATGTGTTGGGAGATAGATTTTCAATAACAGTGTCGGGTGGAAGTTTAGTAATAAAACGTCCCAATTGTCGTCCACCATTTCAACCAGATTTCGAATAAAAATCCAATATTATTTTCTTTGTTGAATGTATCGTAATGTTTATTTCTGTACAGTCGAACATGTCCACGTGGGGTATTTTGGGCAAGGATATTGGTTTAAATTCAATAACATTTACTGGAAAATTAACTTGCAAAGTGAAGCATGTAAAATTGACCCAGTTTCAGAGAAAAATGGTCTACTGACTGTTAAGTCTATGTTGCACTTTATTATGTTGAGTGATCAAATGTGTTGGTCAATAAAAAGTATTTTCAGGAAACAAGTTTGGAGTCACTTTTTAGTGTGAACTTTAATATTTTAAATATTTTGCCGAGTTAGAAGGTTTCTTATTAATAATTCAACTGAAAGTATAATTTCTGCCATTAGTTCTCCTTTCATGTTCAAGCAAAACAGGTACTGTAGCTGAAATATCCTTCAATGAATCGATATTGAATCAAATCGAATTGGAAATCTAATCAAATCGGGACCTTGTGAATCGAAATTGAATCGGTTCAGGAAATCAGTGACAATACCCAGCCCTAGGGGGTTCCCTGGTGTCATGGCTAAATTCTCAACCTGGCTCTTTCAACCTGCCACCTAATCATCCTCTGATCTAATTGGCTGTGCAATTTGCCCTCTCCCTCCCAACTTCAACCCCCCAGGGCTCCCTTGAAAAAGAGATTTCAATCTCGACGGGACTTCCCTGGTTAAATAAAGGTTAAAAAAATAAATAAATAAGAATATGCTCCTTAACATGTTATTTGGGAAGTGTTAAGAATGGGGGAAAAAAATCGAGGACCTGCTCCATGCTTACTTGGCTAATACGCTCCACAAACCCAGTTTCACTACGCGAGCTGGTCCAGTCACAGTGTTCATTGCAGGGCTTGGACCTTCTGCCCCTCCTGGCCCGGGCCCCTGCTTTACAGGCCCTGTTGAGAGGAGTAATGAGGCATTAAACTGTAATGTGGAATCTGGTGATCTGGATGTAGCACCTGAAACAGCGTGACTCTAAAGGGCAGCAGAAGAGGTGGAGGAGGAGGTGTGAAGTCACTGGGAGGAGTGATTAATTTACTCAGGGATGCGCTGGGATGCCACAGCGGGGTGGGGAGAAGGGGCTGGCATTGTGAGCGGAGTGCCAGTGTTAGTACCGCGCGGGACGGCTCTATGCCCTCTGCTCTGTGTCCTTTTGTACTGTCCGAGAGCGGGTCGGTCGGAGGGGGAGATGGGGGAAGGGTGGGGAGAGGACAGAATTGGACGAGCGCCATCCCGCTGCTCACTTCACTGTCCCCTGTGTGACCGGCCTGCTGGGCGAGGGGGCCATTCCTGCCTTAACTTCACTCAGCATGAGGCTACCAGCCCTGTTCCTGGAGCTCCACTGACCTGTGGGTTTTCACCGCAACCCTAACAAATCAGACCACATTCCATGAACTGGAGATCTTGGTGATGCGATAATTAGCAGAGTAAGATGTGTAAAATGAAAAACCTATGCAGTGGTAAATCTCCAGTGAATGGTTTCATAGCCAATGTAACACCTGAGCGAGTCCTACCCTGTCTTCAGAGCTCCTTGCGCATTGGGGACCTGTTCTAAAGCACGAAATAAATGCAACGTTCATTCAACTTTGCAGCCTCTGTTTTTGATTGCAGGAGAATGGTAGTGAGCCCAAGTTCTACTCTGCAGCATATCTACTGCCTTGTATGGCGCGACAGTTCTCCGGTGCATCTCATGCAGACAGGAGACATAAGCACTCGGCTCTTACTGAGCTCCCTGACACCAGATAGACTGACTCGGGTCTCCCGGGCAGGATACGCCACTGTTGTCCAGGACAGATGGAGCTCTCCCATCTCTGCAGGATACCCAGGCCAGCTCTCCCTCTCCCTGCAGCTCTGCTGGCCTCTTGTAGCACTGACTCAGGCTGGACATGTCTCCAGCCCTTGGAGCTCATCCCTACTTCTACTTTAGTCCAGTCAGAATTAGCCCCACAAACACGTGTTCATATTGTGCCTGGTTTGGCATTTCCCTCACGTCTTGCGGAGAACAGACTGGACAGGTGCGGTTGTTGCGTAATGAAAGCTCCTTTTACATCAGACAGTGTTTAGGGGTTGTTGTTCCTGATTTGGAGGCTATTAGTGACTTTTTGCTGATGCTCTCTCCTAAAACCTCATCCCCGGCTATCAGGTGGAATGCACACTGCTGTAAGAACAGTCAGTCTAAAGTTACTGTATTGCGCTGTGTTGTCATGAGCCTCATGGGAACTGTGGGATACAGCTCAGGGACAGAGTCTTTGTCTATGAACCGGTGGTGTTACTCGTCTTGCTCCAAGTGTCTGGATTGATTTCTCAAATTACCCTTCATTCATCTTCCAGGTCAATTTATGAAAGCAAAGGTTATAAGATCTTTGCCTAATTTAGCCTATGAGAGTCACAGACCTATTTTGTTACGATGCATTTTTGTTGATGCGTTAAAGTGCTGTAAATATGAGCGATATCCACTGTTCTTCTACAGCACCAGTTCCTGAAGGTGGCCAAGCCCCTGTCGAGCCTCACCCCCCTCATACTGGCAGCCAAAGAGGCAGCCAAGAACAACCGCTAGCCGTGGGGGTCCCCCTCTCGTCCAGCTCTTCCCTCTTCCCTGGGGGCCAGTGCGGGGCCCATGTGTCCCCTTCCCCCCTTTCCGACACTTCGGGCCTCTCGTTCCTGTGGCAGGACTGGGGACACGTCACTTAAGAGGCTCCGAAGGAGGACAATGAAAATCGAATAAACTGCTGGTTTCCCCACCTCTCCCTGAAGATCCATCCAATGAAGAGTCTCTGTACAATTCGAACACTGAAGGGAGTTCTCCTGCCTCTGTTGAATTTTTTTTCGTCTTTTTTTTTTTTTCTTGTTGTAATAGTGATTTTTTTAAGGTGTTCTTTTTTATGGGGGGATTTGAATGTAGACTAGGTCATCTTAAAGTCAAGTTATGTTCAGCTGCCGTCTGAGGTTTGAAGAGGAATATGATTTTTCCTCGCCAGTGATGTTGGGTTTGTATAGAGGATGGTACGCATGTCAATGATTTAAATAAGAAATTTGTCTGTAATAATAAGTATAATGGTCGAAAACTTTATAATGCACACTAAATGCTCAGAGACAGTGTGATGGAGTACAAATTTAGTCCTGTGGTACAGTGTTATTAAATGGTAATGTTAGTTCCAGCTGAAGAATATTAACTGTTTCTCATGATTCTTATGGAAAAAAAAAACTTCAGACATGCAGGAATTATTCAAAATTGCAATGGCACGGTATTTGACGTATCAAGTATGAAACAAAGGTACTAATTGTCTAAGCCTTGATGTGACCAGCCTTGAAGAAGCAGATTTTTTTATGTAGCAAAAAGGCACCTCTTTGGCCTTAAACCATCTCACTTATATTAGACTGTAACTGGAGGGCATGACATCAGCTTTGGCTCTGAGCATTCGCTCATGCTTCTGGGCGATATGGGAGGTGAGCTTTTCATATTTGAGCCACAACTGGGAATAAAATTAATTTTGAAATTCTCACTGAAATGGTACGGCGAATGATTGCAGGAGAAATCTAGCGGCTGGGGAAACCCAATCAAATGCACTGTCCCTCCCTCATGTATTCTCAGAAGCATGGCTTATCATGTCAGCTCGACCCTCTCTGGTTCGAGAAGCATCACCGACATACTGGCAGGCCGTGGCCATGCTTATGGTGCACTGTTGGGGGATAGGGGCATCTTACTGTAATGGCGTCTCATTTTCAATTGTGTGATGAATACTTTGGATCTTATTTTAATACAATTTTTTTGTATTGTTGTTGAAATATGTGTGTGTGTGTGCGCGTGTGTGTGTGTGTGTTTGCGTGCGTGCGTGCGTGTGTGTATGCGTGCTCTCACAGGGAAGAGATGGGGGAGGTAAGGCAAGAGAGTGGGGAGAATAGGTACAATTTTATCAGAGCTTCTTGGCAGTTTGCAGTTGGACAGCACGGCCAATATACTGATTTTGTTGTAATCATATGAAAGTGATGAAACTTGTTTTCATCGTTTGCTATAAAGTGACAGAAGTTCTGATTTATTGCGAGATCAGACTTTGTGAAGGTATTTGCTTTCTTGTTGTAATGCCCTGATTTGCTTAATATCACCGTGAAACGTTCCCAGGCCTATCCATTTCAGAAATATTCAGTGTGGGCAGCTGGAAGATATTTCATCCAAGATCTACTTCAAGCAGCCCGTTACAGCAGGGCTGCTATATTATACAGACCATGAGCTTCATCGAAATATTATGATTCTTCATTTCTGTAACTGGCTATGGCTAGAGACAGGGATACGATTCCTCCCCTTTTTCAACACAAACCCGAAAAAAGTTGTAAAAAGTGCTTAACAGTTTGACCAGCCGAGAGAGACAAAATGTTTTTTGTTGTTTTAAAGGTGTAAAGAAAGTGGCTTCCTGCTGTGTTCTTTCCCTTGTGACTTGATGTACAGACTCTGAAATTGGAGAATTTCTGCTGAATGCTTGCAAGGAAATAAACTCCTGTTCCAGCTGTAGCATGTCTACCTTGTTTCAGTCATTTGTCCATGTGCATTTCTCATGCAGTTGGCACCAATGCTAAACTGTATTAAACCTGTGAGTGTATCCTATTCAATGTGCAGATACAGTGCTGGAATATTGCCTACCGTTGCTGCATGTGTGCTGTTTGTGGTCTCTCTATCTCTTACAGAGACGGTAACGGAACTGTGATCATTGTCAATATTTTAGAACTGCGGTCAGGGCAACTTAATGCCACGCTTCATCCAGCTCTCTAAAAGCAGGTAGAGTATTCCTGAGAAAGCTGTGTGCAATCCGTGTATACAGGAAAGGGTTAAATGTGAATGTGTAATATCATCACACCGCTGTTAACGATGCCACTAATTTGCTTTCTTGTGGATTGTTCAATAATCTTTTGCTGCTTTTCCCATTTCGTTTCTTCATCCCTAATTCTAACTCCTTTTGAAATGTATACGTCATGACTCAAATTTAACTAGCCAGTTTAGATTGATTTACTGTATGTTCTAAGTGGTAATTCTACAGAAACATTTACACTGACAGTTTTTCTACCTTTTGCTCACTGCGAGTATTCTGCCAGCTTAAACTGTCAAAAAAAAAAAAAAAAAAGAGAGAAAAAGGTCACGTAAAATTTTCTTCAAAACTCCGAAGATTTACTGAAATGTAGGCGGAAATTCATCCAATACACTCATTTCATACATGTGACTGGCTAAAATTAACCAGATTTGCAGAAGGCCATGTTCTGCTTGTCCCACAGGTCCCTCTGTTATGTCTGCATTCACCATGTGAACACATTCACCACGTGTGGACCTATAGATCCACAGAATGCCCTCATGTTCAGAGAACAAACACTCTTGTGTGCAAATCTGATGCTTGTGACCTGCTACAACTGGGAATGAAATGTTACTGATCTTCTCACATCCTCTTCTTCCAGTAAAATAATTTTTTCTCATTAGACCAATTATTAATGCCTTCAAATCCTTAAGCTTCTCTTTTATCCTGCGGGTGACATAGAGGCTTGAGAAGGGGGGGGAGTAAATGGTTTACCCAATCTACACACAGCATATCGTTCATTCTTTCGCCCGAGTAGCTCTGAGATTATGAACACATGGTGCACAGAACTGATGGGGAAGCATACCTCTTAAACACTGTGCCAGATACCCCCCCCAACCCCCCCTTATAATTATGGAGGCTTCATAGTTAAACTCTCTGCTCACTGTAGTTCACATTGATATGATCTCAATAGAACTGCATTCAGTGCCAATGACTTGCGGAGAGAGGAGCTCCGTGAATGTTAAAAAGACGAAGATTTACTCGAAATTTCCAAAAATAGCATGTGCTGAACACCGACATGTATCTTGTGTACGTACACTGGCAGTTCACTGTTCCCTCTGTGCAACTAAGCTCTGTGATGCATGGTTGACTTTCAAGCTGGGATTTATCTTCAGCTGAGCGGGACAAACGGACTGTGGCAGGAAAGAGCTTCTCCAAAAAATGTGTACAGATACAGTGCCAAGAAAAGTATATTCCTTTCCTTTTTCTTATTAGTATAATGGGTGATGGTTTTTCTTTTATTAAATAAGTGCAACAATAATTTTATAAAGGTGTCTTGCGTTTGTTATTTTCCTTTGTCTGATATTTCATTTTATTTGAAGATTTGAAGCTATTCAGTCTGGGAAATATGAAATTACAGAGAGATTCAGGAATGGTAATACTTTTTTATAGCACTTCACAGCTTCACATTTACAGTAAGTGAATTTAATGTGATTATTAAGACATAATTTGGTCATTTTCAGATATTTACTGCAGGAAAGAAGATTTCAGTGTTGCAGTTTCTGTTTCAGTGTTGTTATAAATGTCCCTGGTGTGATAAATGAAGCGCTCTCCTCTGGCAGTGGACTGAACGGTGCGCATTTCTGCTGACTCCGCAGCAGCAAGACTCACTCCTGAGGGGAATTCAGCCAAAGTTACACTGACAAGGACAAACCGCATTAGGAAACAGGAGTGAACAGAGAGAGAAAATGGGCCTGTGAACTCATATCTGTTTTTCAGGAATGCCTGGAGACACTCCAGGGCCACGAGAACATAGAGAGAGGACATCTGCTGCAAATTTCAATTTGTTAGAACGCTTTGCTGCAGCACTGCTGTGGTTTACCAAGCAAAGGACTTCATCACCTACTTAAGCCTCCAAATGACAGCCTGTGAATTTATGCCACACGCTTCATTTGGTCTGCAAATGTGCATATGCTTAAAGGAGTTCAGCTTGCTAGTGTGCCGAGGGTCTAGAAAAGTAGGTTCCTCCAAGGTCCATGACAAAATCCCTGTTAAGAAGCTCATATTCATTTTTTACACCAATGAGTCTCCTCCACGAGGGAGAGAATGAGGTTTGCCGAGCACTGTGTGAAAATTAAAGTCAGGGAATTCCCCCCCATGTTCCTCAGCTGTCAGTGAAAACCTGCGTCAAAGTGACTGCAGAGGAGAGCAGTGCCGCAGTGCTCCCAAATATGCTCTTTTCCACTCAATACTTCTCTGATAGACCATCTCAGTGTTCTACTTAGAGGGAAGGCTTCATCCGCAAACAGCAGTATATATATATATATATATATATATATATATATATATATTTGTGCTGCACCAACTTTCATCCTTGGATTTTCTGAGCCACTGCAGTACCTCGTAGTTCTGGCATGAGGATCTAATATTCTGGACTGCAGGAGGGGAAAGTGCCTTTTTTACACTTTGGAATTAAATGTATGTCTGGCTTGAAAATGAAATCAGGAAGACTATCCATTTTCATGCTTAAGCTTACGTATATTATATTTCTCGTTTGTATTTTGCTATTCAGGTCTCTCACACATGTTCATTCATATTGATTCTTGCCATCATTGTTCGGAGCAATCAGTTGAGCTACATCAGCTCTTTACATCTATCCAATAGCACAGAGACACACCTCCATTGCTAGCCCATCACATTACTGCTGTTTTGTTAAGTGTCTCTCTCCATGCTTTAGTGCTACATGTTGCTGTCATATGCGCCCTTCAACCTCCCCATCCCTGCCTTGTCTTTGCAGATTCTCCAGTGTCATCACTTCATCTGCCTCATTTAATTCTTCAGCATCATCTGAAGTCTTCAGCCACCACCATCACTACCAGCATTAGGCCTCCACAGGAGGATTTATTATGCAGCTGCTCACTGCTAATACATTTACATTTTAATAATAATACATTTTATTTATAGGCGCCTTTCAAGACACTCAAGGTCACCGTACAGAAGTCAAACAATTAAAATACATTGAAAAAAAAAAAAAAAAAAACACACACAAGAGAAGACAATAAAGGAATACATTATGAATAAAAGCAGTATAAATCATTTAAAACAAAGAACTGCAGGCCTAAAGTGAATAAGTCTGTCTGAAGAGGTGAGTTTTTAGCTGGGATTTGAAAATGGCGAGAGAGACCGAGTTCTTGATTTCATGTGGGAGAGAGTTCCAGAGGCCGGGGGGACGAGCGGCTGAAGGCTCTTGACCCCATGGTGACTAATCGGGCAGGTGGAAGAATGAGTTGGATGGATGAAGAAGACCTGAGAGTGCGGGAAGGTGTGTTGAGGTGGATGAGTTCAGTGAGGTATGTGGGAGCGAGGTTGTTGATTACCTTGAAAGTGAGGAGCAGAGTCTTGTAGATGATGCGGAATTCAACAGGGATATAGTGAAGTTGCTGTAGGACAGGTGTTATGTGACTAATGGATGAGGTACGAGTAAGAATGCGGGCGGCAGGGTTTTGGACCATTTGAAGTATATGGATTGACTTTACCGGTAAGCCAAAAAGAAGGGAATAGCAGTAATCAAGGCGGGATGTGACCAGGGAGTGAATAACGATGGCGGAACTGTTGGGTGAGAGGGATGAGCGGAGGCGAGAAATATTGCGCAGGTGAAAATATGCTGAGCGAGTAATGTGATTAATATGAGCCTGGAAAGTGTACTGTTAAGGATGACACCCAGACTTCTAACTTGGGTAGAGGGGGAAACTGACGAGTTGTGAATAGGAATGGTGAAGCTGTCAACTTTTGTGAGGTTGTTTTTGGTACCGACGAGGAGAATCTCAGTTTTATCACTGATAAGTTTTAGAAAGTTGTTGGAGAACCAGGATCTAATTTCTTGAACACAATCAGTGAGGGAAGAAGGTGGGAGGGTGAAAGTGGGTTTGGTTGACAGGTAGAGCTGGGTGTCATCAGCGTAGCCATGGAACTGAATGCCAAATCTGCGGAAAATGCAGCCGAGAGGGAGAAGGTAAATGATAAACAGAAGGGGTCCAAGGACAGAGCCTTGGGGGACACCAGTAGAGAGGGTGGATGGATGGGATGCATATGTTTGTAATTGGATAAATTGAGTATGGCCAGAGAGATAGGATTTGAACCAGGCCAGGGGTGTATCTGAAATTCCAATGGAGGCTAGTCTGTCAATGAGAATGGTGTGGGAGATTGTGTCAAAGGCCGCACTCAGATCGAGAAGGATGAGGATGGTGAGCAGTCCAGAGTCAGCAGCTACAAGGAGGTTGTCTGTGATTTTAACCAAAGCTGTTTCAGTGCTGTGAAGTGGGCGAATACCAGACTGGAATTGTTCATATAAATTATTGTCAGAGAGGTGAGAATGTACCTGAGATGCAACTGTTCTTTCTAGGGGATTAATGCCCCTTCAGTACTCCCTGTTGAGTCTAAGCCCTGAAGACTTTTCACTTCAACATGTTATCTCTACATCATCAGGATAATAAAAAAAATGTACTTTGTTCACTTTCTCTCTCCTGATTTAACTATTTTTAGACATAGAACCCTAGTTTTAGGCACTCAAAAGTATTTGGACAAACCAAATTACATTTTCATTTTTAATATTTGGTAGCAATTAATTTGCAGTCAATGACTGTCTTGCATCTGGAATCCATTGATGCCTGCTCGTTCTTGGGGCATTTTGCTTTCATTTTAGCCTTCAGTAAGTGGTCCTTTGGATTCTGGTGAGGTAACTAACTTGGCCATTGTAGAACATTTCACTACTTTACCTAAAAAATTGTTGGTCTGGATTTGCAGTGTGCTTCATTCATTGTCTATCAGCACTATGAAGCACCATGGAATGAGTTTTGAAGCATTTGGTTGAATCTCAGCAGAAAATATAGTCCTGTGGAACTCAAAATTCATAGTACTGCTATTGTCAGCTGGTACATCATCATTAAATGCAAGGGAACTGGTTCTAGTGGCAGCCATACATGCCCACACATGACTGCATTTCACAGTCGAGGTAGTATGTTGAGAATTAGGAGCAGTTCCTTCCCTTCTCCGTTTTCTTCTCTCTGCATAATTCTGGTATAAGTTAAGAGCCAGAGTCTGTAACTATGAACCAGGGGGTAATATATCATGTTCCAGTAGGCCACTGAAGGTTTTTGTGGGCGTAGATATATCGTCCAAACTGACAAAAATTACCTTTTTTTATCAGAAGATCCTTCGGGTGGAAATTACAGCCCTTTTTTAGGGTAGGGGTCAAAAGGGCCAAAATATTGACATCGTCAAAATCTGGACGTTGTCCTTCTAATATCTTCGTGCGCCCTCTGTAACCCTCTTTGATCTTGTGATATATGAATGTATCAGTAGAGTTCTTCCATTTAGCATAATAATTTTCAAGGTTTACTGAGGTCGCCGCCTATAGGTGGCCCTTCAAATCATGACTTTCTGCATTTTGGGCTACATTTGAGACCCTCCCAGGGCCTTGGCCCTCATTAAACCTTGCTTATTTATGTGTATTTGGATACACTGGGACTAGTTCTTTCCAAATTTGCATAAACGGCTGTGGCTTAGTTAGGGCGCTTTTGCATAGGTGACGCTTTTTTTGGCAAGATTGCGATTTTAGGCGATTTTCATTTGGCCATATCTCAGTGCGCCCCCTATGGATTTCAGTGAAGCTTGTTTTATTATGTTTGTCTATATCACTGCTATTCATGATAAAAATTTCAAGAAGGCTTTTTGCCTCATTAACCCTTTACATGCCAGAGTTTGACATATGTCGCAATCAAGCACCACCTCCGAAAAATGGCCATTTTTGTTTTAGTCCCCACCAACCAGTGGGGAGAATTATTTGAGTGTTTTCAAAACATTGAGGCAAGAGAACTTATTCAAAAAAAGCAACAATTTATTAAAATTTTAAAACTGAAAAGTCAGAAAAACAACAATCAAGGCACCCATAGGTGCTGAAGATACTTAGGCCTTAATGGACGGCATCTTTCTGTTGGTGCCACCACCACAGAATAAAGACTCAATAATTCTAGAATTGTTTAGCACAGAATAAAAACTATATAAAAATTGTACCAGTAACAGAGGCTTCTGCATTGGTATTCCTGAAATAGTCTGAAATAAATGACTGCCTGCCATTCTAACTGAGGGACACACTCCTCAAGAGGTTCTCAGGACAGAAACTGAATTGCACATAGTTCACAACTAAAACGTTTGGACAGATTTGTCCAGAAAATCTCACAACATAGTTCAAAACGAACTGAAGGACATCCTTGTCCAGAAGTTTTAACCCACATCAACTAAAAATATGGGACAAACTTGTCCAGAAAATCTCACGACATAGATCAAAACTAACTGAAGGGCATCCTTGTCCAGAAGGTAACCATAGTACTTTTCAGAGGGGTTGAGGACCTTGTCTTTACATTCTGCATTGCTGCATGCATTATGCATACACACAGGTCACGCCCATTCAAAAATGTGATCAGAAAATATATGATCTAATATCTTGGGAGCAAAACTAATTGTTAGCACAATATCCCACAAGGTAAAAGATGGAGCGATGTACGCTTGCAGGTCTTAAAATCAGAAGATGTTCATGATAAAGCAGGATTTCCACGGCTCTATTCAGACTCTGAACATGCCATCAAAACGTGGTCACAGCAGTGCTGCCACCTGCCATATGAGTCGCCTATTGGAGCATTGGAGAACTAACCTTTTGTCTTTCTTGATTAAAGTGGAGTGTGATCTGGTGTGAACGTTTTAGCACAAAGAGGGTTAACGAGGCAAAAAGCCTTCTTGATATTTTCATCATGAATAGCAGAGATATAGAGAAACACAATAAAACAAGTTTCACTGAAACCCATAGGGGGCACACTGAGATGTGGCCAAATGAAAATCGCCTAAAATCGCGTTCTTGCCATAAAAAGCACCACCTATGAAAAAGCGCCCTTACTAAGCCACTGCCATTTATGCAAATTTGGAAAGAACTAGTCCCAATGTATCCAAATACACATAAATAAGCAAAGTTTAATGAGGGCGCAGGCCCTGGGAGGTTCTCAAATGTAGTCCAAAATGCAGAAAGTCATGATTTGAAGCGCCACCTATGGGCGGCGCCCTCAGTAAACCTTGAAAATTATAATGTTCTATGGAAGAACTCTACCCATATATTCATATACCATAAGATCAAGGAGGGTCACTGAGGGCGCACCAAAATATTCGAAGGTCAAAGTCCAGATTTTGACGATGTCAATATTAGGCCCGTTTCACCCCCTACCCTAAAAAAGGGCTGTAATTTCCACCCCGAAGGGATCTTCTGATAAAAAAGGTAATTTTTGTCAGTTTGGACAATATATCTACCCCCACAAAAAACTTCAGTGGTCCACTGGAACATGATATATCACCCCCTTCTATGAGCTGGTCCAAAGTTACAGACTCTGGCTCTTAATATTTGTCTAATCTGCCCATCAGATGTTGTTTTCATACTGTACAGGCGTTTTTAGATTTTTTTTTTTTTTTTGCAAACATCCTGATTTTAAAACTAACCTATGTATTTCATCTTGTGGTTGAGGCAAACCCTCTGTATTTTCTCTAGTGAATTTTTCTCTTCATTGTTCATACTGACATGGAAATGCTTACTTCCTATAGAGTATTCTTGATTTGGCCAACTGCTGTGAAGGGATTTTTCTTCACCAGAGAAAGGGGTTTTTCTGGGGTCTTTTGGTGTTCCTCAGCTCATTGGAGCGTTCTTCATTTTTAGAAATGAACCACATACTTGATTCAGCCTCACCCGATGTGAAGGTTGGGGGGGCACTACATATATAAACTACTTCAATATCAACACCATGCATCCACTTCAGAGGTAAATACTGTCCAATCAAAGCTGGAAATTTGAACTTTGAGCTCATGTCCATCATTTGGTTTCATCTTCAGTATGGCAGGTGGACAGCTAAAATAACAATAATGCAGTCAGTGACCAAATATTTATGGACCGGACTATATGTACATAATATGCTCTGCACATTTCAATGCAATAGAATATCAGAACGTCAACAGCCTGCCTATTTTGGTTTTTTTTTTTTTTTCATTTTTAAGAAAAATTTCATCTGCAAATCCCCTTTGCTAAGTCTTACTTGCGGCAATAATTTCCATCAGTTAATATGGAGAGGGCGACGGTCTGAATGTTAGTGAATATTCCAACAATAATTTTCCACTTTGCATTGAACAAATGGGTGCATAGCTTCTGACAGTTAGATTGCATGTGTACTGTCATTCTGTTTCTTCCAATTGCCAGGCCATTTACAATTATGAAAGTACTTTCAATTTCAGTGGTTCTTCAGTTCTATCATCGATTGGAAATACAATTTCTAAGACTGATGACTTGCTGCAAGTCTCTAGAGTACAAAACCTGTTTATAATACGAAAGGGAAGTCCTAATGATCAGAACTCTCTGAATGGTGATATTATTGCTGGCACTTTCCCCTCTTGAATCCACACTGAGTTGAGTTAATCTGCACAAATGTTGGTCTGACTTACAGGAGCAATATGTCATCACTTTGGTTTCCTCTGGTGGTTTCCCGAGGCTGAGCAATTTGTCTCTCTTTGCCATCTGTCAGGTCAGTACTGCAAGTATCCGCTGGCTTGGACAGGTCAGCCACATTGCAGACTGTAATTATAGATTGAGATGCATTGCTCATTCTAAGAAGACCATGACACAAATGTCAATATGACCGTGCATTTATAAGTACTCCAGAAAAAAATGTATAGTACAAAGCAGATAAATTACTAATGATGACTTGGTGAGCTAAGCCGAGAATTCCGACTAAATTGCAAATGAGACGGTCTTTATAGATCATAGTGATGAAGATCATAGTTTCCTGTGCCAAACTGCATCTGCGTTCATAAAGGCACTGTCCTGTAGTGGCTCTTCTGGCTGTGCGCGCTCGGTGACGGGTTGTTATGATGCCACTGCAAGAGTCGCACGTGTTCATGCACCCGCGCGGGGTATGCAAAGGGATGGAGAAAGTCACCGTGATTGTGTGACTGCAGTAAACCGAACGTACCCGCCCCCCAACAACCTTCAAGTTTTTACATGCGCTGCCACGCGTCTTCTTGTGCATCGTTCAACGCGCACTTTGAGCGAATTGCAACACCACTGGCAACAATTAAGAAAAAAAAAAAAAACGTTGTTTCCGTCAATCGCCGTTATTCACTTGAAGCAGCGAAGCACCCGCAGAGGTGAAACTGCTGATGTAGGGAGTCGGGACCAGAGGAGCGATATCAGCATCCAATACGGTATGTCCGTTGCGCTGTTTTTCTTGTCCTGTTATGTTTGTACGGAGCATTTTCCTGTTTACATTCTTTAAAAAAAAATACTGGGAAATAAATACAGGGTCATTTGTTCTTTTTCACATTTATCCCATACAATATATCTGCAATGATTTGTGTGGAGCACATCTGTTTTTTTATCGCTGTTATTTCAATTGCAATTGTATTTTTTTGGGAATACTTATTCATTATTGATGTTTGTTTTTGGCCTGTTAAACTAAATTACTCCGATGACTGCTTTGAATAGGATCAGCTTACTAAAAGACGGCACACTTGATTGTAATGACTAAAAAGCAGTGAATAATTCATCTCAAATGGAAATTGTGAAAATGGAAAGAAATGGGTAAAGTACAATCACAGAGAAAATATAGAAGTCTATAAAGATGGACCATAAAGGAGGTGGGCAATGGAGTGGAGGTTGATATTGCAAATACATCTGAAAAATGGCTTTAACACTGCAGTATCTGAACCAAATTTTCAAACGCAGGTATCCAGGTGATTAATTTTTTAAAATTCAGAAACCTATACTATCAGAGACATTTCTATAATGATTTTTTAAAAATTGTTTTCAAATTTTTGAAACCATTTTGTTTGCAAATTGGTTGAAATTTTAGCGCACGTGACTCATCTACTAGGCTAAAAAAGCATGATGCCTTTTTATACTGGGTGTCAGAACAATGTACAGGATATGTCAAAACATATTCTCGACTCAAAGAAAAAATTCCATAGTCTTGTTAATATGTGCAACATTTTAAAATCTGTACAGGAATGTTGTATTTGCTCATAGAGCAGGTAGAATATCAGAGGGCCCATGTCAGGTGCCAATTAACGACACGTATCTGCTTTGCTACGTAAGTCTGGAAAGCGTTATGAGGGAACTAAAAGAGTCCCAAAGAGGCCAAATAGTGCCCTGATTGTGCGTTCATCATTCTCAAAAACAGCAAAATTATTTGAGGTAGCAAGGGAAAGTGTCAAATGATAACACCTCACACCAAAAACCAGCAACTCCAAAAAAGAACACTAACCCTAAACCCAAGCTCCACTATGGACGGATATGCATTTCTTTGGATAGTTGCTCAACTGCGGAGCTACAATACTAAAAATCACAGCAGAATTCGGTCAATCTATATTTGAACCATTCTCAATAAGAAAAGAACATTGTGAGCTTCTCAAAGCTGGTATTTATGGCAGGGCTGTCTTTCAAAACCCATCGCTTTCCTTGACTATTGGACAAAAAAAGGTGTAAATAGCACAAAACCTGGACCCCTGATCAACGGAGGATTGTTATACAGTCTGACGAGTCATCTTTTACTCTTCTAATACATCTGAACAGGCGTATGTTTGAAAAAAGCCAAAGGAGGTATTTGATCCACAATGTCTGTTGCCAGCCGTAAAGTATAGTGGCAGTTCTGTAATGTCATGGGCAGCCATTACATGGAACTCAATGGGTCCAATGATTGCTTTCCGTGAATGTGCAATAGGCAAACAATATAGAACCATTTCATGAGACCAACTGCATCCTTTGCCTCCAATAATAATGCCACCATACAAAAGGCCAAAAACATGAAAGAGGTCAAATGCCTTCCAAGGCCCGCATAATCAAAAGATCCAAACACCTGACTGCACACCTCCTTCTAAATCAAGGGGAGACCTCTGAACTTCAGTACTCAGTTGCACATTCTGGCTGTGAGCCAGTGTGAAGTGTGGGTGCCACTGGCTATCTGTCTCTCAGTGCGTCACTGTTATGTAAGCCTGTGCCTGCCCTGATCAATAAGCAAGGAGGTTAAAGATTTACTGATTGATTCCACTGAGGTTGAACTTGTTAGGCAGCCTTCTAATGAGCCATCTGGGGAGTGTGTAACCTTTCCTGAGCTGCTGGGACTGTGGAAGCTTCATATAGGGATGATGTTCCTGTCCAACTTTCAATTCCATCTGTCTCTTTTCCCTCTCCATTATTATTATTATTATTATTATTATTATTATTATATTTTTCAGTGGGAGATGATGAAATACCTTGATTTACATTTGCATTAACAATCTGGGTGCAGAGATTACAATGTCTGATCTGGGTTGTGAGGAGAATTCATTAAATTTATGATATACAGCCCATTATAGCCACAGTAGCAACACACGGTACAATACAGATTCACTTTAGCCCATTTTAGCCAGACAACCAAAAGCTGTCTCTTTTTCTATTCGTCACGCTGGATGGGAACATCTGCAAAGCAATTGTTAGGCAATGTCATTCCATGTAATGTAAGAAGCGATGATACTATGACATGGCTGATTTCCATAGAAATACGGACACAATCACTTTGATTGAACCTAGTGGCAATGATGCCAAGGCATGTACCATTTGTCCCTCTCTCTCTCTCTCTCTCTGTTGTGTCATATCTTGATCAAGGAACTTTTAATTGTTCATTTTCTTCTGGCTTAAGCAGCTAATTTCTCCTGACTGAGCAAGAGTTTTTGCATTGGGCTCCATTATCTCCGCCTGACTGAGCTGTTCAGATTCATTAAGACATCACTAATTCAAAGAGAGAATCCAGAATTTAGGATTTTCATCCCTGCCTTCTGAAAATTCCAGGAACAGGAAATTCTATCAGCTGTGAAGAAACACAATCCTTTGTGCTCAGTGACTCTGTTTTTCAGTTCCTATTCATCTGTAAAAACTTTCACATGTATACAAAAAGGGTTGACGACATAATCATTTTCTTACAATGCCACTTTGTAAGACTAAGATGAATTTAGTGTTCAGAGATTATGTTAATTCATTTATTAGCTGAGTTGTAGGTTGTTAATTTCAAACCCCATATCTGGCATTTTGTGGCCATTGCATGCATTATAAGTTGACTCAATAGGTCTGACCTGATTGTACACCAAAAATGCATCAAACGATCTATGTGTTCATGAGCAAATTATGAAGCCTTGATATTTTACTCTATGATATTTTACAGTGCTTTTTAAAAGTATTTGCCCCTTCCAATTTTCTTCCATTATGTTCTTATTTGTCATATTTAAATGTTTCAGATCATCAAACTAATTTAAATGTAAGAGAAAGCCAATGTATTTTAACACAAGACACAGCTTTTGAAAGAACATTTCATTTATTGAAGGTAAAGAGAAATTCAAAACCCATGTGAACTACGTGAAAAAAATAAGTGCCTCCCAATCTTGAACTCCTTCTGCCACCTTTTGCTGCAATAACTGCAATCAAACATTTGCAATAACTGGCAATGAGTTTTCTAAATCGCTCTTGGGGGGGGTTGGGCATGAACTGCCTGTTTAAGGACATGCCACATCATCTCAGTTGGATTCAAGTCAGCACTTTGACTAGCCATTACAAAACCTTCATTTTGTTTCTTTTGAGCCATTCAGAGGCGGACTTGCTTGTGTGCTTTGGATGATTGTCCTGCTGCACTGTCCAACTGCGTCTGAGCTTGAGGTCTCAAACTGATGGATGGCGAGTCTCACTCAGGATTTACTGATAGAGAGCACCATTATTGGTTCCATCAATAAGGGTAAATTGCCCAGGCAGCAAAGCAGCCCCAGACCATCACTCTACAACCACCGTGTTGGACTGCTGGTATGATGTTCTTATTGTGGAATGCTGTCTGAGATTTACGCCAGATGTAGTGGGACATCTTGCAAAATTTCCACTTTTGACTCATCACTCCGCAGAATATGATCCTAACCCTATGACCCTTGGGGGTCATCAAGATGTTGATTTGCCAAATTTGAGATGAGAGCCTTTGTGTTCTTTTTGGTCAGCCGTAGTTTTTCACCCTGCAGACCTCCCATGGATGCCATTTTTGTGTAATCTCTTACTTAATTGTTGAGTCGTGAACACTGACCTTAAGTGAGGTAAGTGAGGCCTGCAGTTCTTCAGATGTTATTCTGGGTTTTATTGTGAACTCTGGAATGAGTCGTTGATGTGCTTTTGAAGAAATTTTGACAGGCCAGCCACTCCTGGGTAGGTTCAAGACTGTTCCAAAGTTTTCTGTGTTTGTAGATAATGGCTCTTACCATGGTTCGCTGGAGTCCGAGAGCGTTAGAAACAACTTAGTCACCCTCTCTAAAATGATAGATGTCAACGACTTAGATTCTCACCTGTTCTTGGAATTTCTTTGTTTTGCAGCACAAACCACTGCTTTTTGCCTACTTCACATTGCCAGACAGGTTCTATTTAAGAGATAATTAGACTCAGCAGTGCTGGCAGTAGTAATGCCTGGGTGTGTCTCGTGAAATTGAACGTAGTTATCAATTAAATTTGACAAATTGGTTGATTAAGTTAGTAAGAGGGTTATTACTTTTTCACATAGGGCCAGGTAGGGTTGAATAGCTTTTTGAGTCAATAAATGAAATCGTCATTTAATAACTGCATTTTCAGTTTACTGCGGTCATCACATTTCTGTTTGAGAGCAGAAGGCATGTGACTCTTTATATTATCAAGAAAGCACTGCTTTAAAGGTGAAATAGAATGGTTGAACGGGGTATTTATCCTTGTTCAGTGAAGTGACATATACACAACAAAATTTTGGTTGGGTCTGTAATGCCTCGGAAGCTTCCTAAAAACCTCTCTCAAAAAGCTATGTTAGGGTGGGGGATTTTGAACGTGTTGTT
This sequence comes from Gymnothorax javanicus, assembly GCA_029692085.1. Lineage (NCBI taxonomy): Eukaryota > Metazoa > Chordata > Actinopteri > Anguilliformes > Muraenidae > Gymnothorax > Gymnothorax javanicus. Next base: position 31,555,263 of record CM056195.1, on the reverse strand, counting down.
TTGCACCTATTTGGCGACCATTCGGGCTTAACTGGCAACCTCATTATGAAATGCAAGCACTTGATGCTGATTGGCTGGCTTTGCTGCCTACAGCGAAGCAAGTCATAATTGCTTTCCATGTTACTTGCGGTGAAATTCACCTTTACGCAAATGAAACTGAAACTTCAAGGCACAAGGATTTTAATTCTGCATGAGAATCTCATTAATAAGCATTTATTGAATAATTGCGGACTACGGCGAATAATCTTAAAAAATGCACTAAACCCACGACGAATGCGTGAGACTTGGCATCTCTGCTACTCTCATGTTTTGGTGTTGACGCACCAGGCGAAAAATCTTCACAAACTTAAGGCGCAGATGCCGACTTCCTATCGTCTTAATGTGAGCATGGCAGGATCATTGGCAACAACAATCTTCACGGATTTATTTCAGATCTTGTTTTAAAGCTGTTGTCGAGTGATAATCATGTCATACGACATTGGCTAGACAAGCAAAACGAATGTATTCCATTTTTAACTTTTAAAAACAATCTAATAACAACGTGATACTTACTGGTTGTTGAGGTAGACGCAAAGTCGGAACTGCTCCGCTACGTAGCACCAAATGCTGCGAGAAGCCAGCTTGAAATTGTGCCAGGTTAGTAAAACTGTCAGAGGTGAAATGGGCTGAGCAAAGTAACAGTCTGTGGTTGAATGTAGTGGGAATCCGATTAAAAATGAACAGCAGCCACGCATCTCGTGCATTTCCTTCTGTTGGAAGGTTATGGAACATTTGCACACTGCTTCCAAAGCCTAGAAGAGCACACCTCGGTACACAACTCGCCATTTCACCTTGAACTTCACGAACACTGCTGCAATTTACTTTCCATCGGGGGCGGGAGAGCGGGTGTATGCAAATTATTTTGAAGGGGAGGAAACAGAATGAGAGTGGGGGGCGGGGGGGGGGGGGCAGTGAGATACATATGACATCATATGTATGCGTTGTTCAGATTGGCCCGTTTTCTGGCGGTCATTTTTAAAAGAGGAATTTCTATGAAACGGAGATTTTCAGAATGTCTAGCACTTCTCATATGTTCTTGAATGCGGGTAGACTACCGTTATTCAACATAGATAAGGTAAAAAAGCTTTTTGATTCTTTGTCACCTTTAAACTAGAGGCACTCCTAGAGTGCAAACCTCCGCCAAGGCAGCACAGTCCAAATTTTGTTGAGTGGGAGCAAAGTCCAGTTATCACGTGTCATAGGATTTCAAGATGGCTGCCGTGGCAGCCATAGTGTTTTACTGATCGCGGTCAAATTAGGGTCATTCAATCATTAGGGTTCATCCCTGATGTAATAGCGGCCCACCCACAAAATTTCAGAGATATCCGTTTGTTACTTTTTGAGTTATCTTGTTCACAAACAAACAGGCAAACGGCACCGATCACATAACGTTCGTTGGCGGAGGTAAAAATTCTGATCATTCTTGTCCAAGCAGGATTTTATTGGTGATGAAAGAGTGTGAGGCCTCATTGTATTGACTTAGACCTTAGATCTGTCTATGTGGAGAAAAGAAGCTTAAAATTATGACTGCAATATCAGTGTATCTTTCTTCTGTTCTGGGACAGCAATTAGTACTTGTGACTTATATGGAACGCATACTGCATTGGTCTAAATTTCTCTGTGCATGGACATGGCTCCCAATGCTCTGGCTTTGAAACAATATGCTAGCGCACAGCCAGGGTCTGTTGTGAATATTTTTATGGCTGGGTATGACTTTTATTTAAAAAGGCTATTCTTTAATAAATACTGATGGGCTTTGTATGTATTTATATATAATATCTCACAAAAGTGAGTACACCCCTCACATTTTGACAATTAATTGATCATATTTTTTCAAGGGACAACATTACAGAAATGAAACTTGAACATATTCTAGAGTGGTCACTGTACAATATGTGTAGCAGTGTAGATTTACTGCACTGTCCAAATAACTGAACAAACAGTCATTATATTTCCAAAATGGGTGGCAACAAAAGTGAGTACACACCCCAATTGATAATGGTCAACCAAGCAATGAAACGTGTCTTATTCATCATGTTCATGCTTTTGTCTGTTCGACTGGGCCATATGAGGTTGTGTAATGTGTTGAAGGTTTAAATTGTGTTGCTCTGGAAGCAATGCTCTCATTCTGGTCACTGGATGGTCAACATGGCACCTCATGGGAAAGAAATCTCTGAGGATCTGAAAAAGAGAACTGTTGCTCTCCACAAAGATGGTCTAAGCTACAAGAAGATCTGTGAAACCATGAAAATTAGCTACAGCACGGTGGCCAAGGTTATTCAGCGATTTTCCAAGACGGTTCTACTCGGAACAGGCCTCGTCAGGGTCGACTGAAGAGGTTGAGTCCCTGTGCTCTGCATCAGGTACACAAGTTGGCTTCAGAAAACAGACGCAGGAGTGCTGGCAGCATTGCTAACGAGGTTGCAGGAGTGGGAGAACAGCCTATCAGTGCTCAGACCATACGCTGTGCACTGCACCAAGTCGGTCTGCATGGCTGTCGGCCAAGACGGAAGCCTCCTCTGAAGCTAGCCCACAAGAAAGCCCGAAAACAGTTTGCTTAAGACAACCAGTCCAAGAACATGAACCACTGGAACCATGTTCTGTTGTCTGATGAGAGCAAGATAAACTTGTTCGGCTCAGATGGTGTCCAGCATGTGTGGCGGCGCCCTAGTGAGGAGTACCAAGACAAGTGTGTACTGCCTACAGTCAAACATGGTGGTGGCAGCATCGTGGTCTGGGGCTACATGAGTGCTTCTGGTCCTGGGGAGCTGTGCTACATTGATGGAATAATGGATTCCAACATGTACTGTGACATTTTGAAGCAGAGCATGATGTCCTCTCTTTGGAAACAGCAGTTTTCCAACATGATAACGACCCGAAACACACCTCCAAGATGACAACTGCCGTCCTGAAGGCTGAAGGTGAAGGTGATGGCGTGGCAAAGTATGTCTCCAGACCTGAATCCCATTGAGCACCTGTGGGGCATCCTCAAGAGGAAGGTGGAGGAGCAGCAGGTGTCCAATATCCACCAGCTCTGTGATGTTGTCATGGAGGAGTGGAGGAGGATCCAAGCAACAACCTGTGCAGCTCTGGTGAACTCCATGCCTCGGAGTATCAAGGCAGTGCTGGACAACAATGGTGGTCACACTAAATATTGACACTATGGACACAATTTGGCATGTTGACGGTGACGTAAACTCACTTTTGTTGCCACCCATTTTGGAAATAGTGACTGTTTGTTCAGTTATTTGGACAGTGCTGTAAATCAACACTGCTACACATATTGTACAATGACTACTGTAGAATATATTCAGGTTTCATTTCTGTAATGTTGCCCCTTGAAAAAATATAATAAATTGTCAAAATGTGAGGGGTGTACTCACTTTTGTGAGCTGCTGTATCTTTGTATGTGCATCTTGGACTTTGGAATGGCCACAGTATGTGCAGGTGTACATACTGTCACTGTCGTTCAAAACAAGGTAGGCCAATAGAGATGCATTCCTTATGACTCCTCCCACTAATTTGCATATTAACTTGGTCCCCAAAATGTTCTAACTTGCAAGCAAAAATGAGACTTGCAAACAAAAAATGGGAACACAAGAAAATATGTGACAAAATATATATTTTTTCACAACAAAAGTGTTTTGCGTTTGACTCACTGGCCCTGTACTGCCCAAGAGTGGCATATGGTGCTCTCCCATAATGCCTTTGTATTATTTACTATGTTTACACAGATCAAACATTTGTTTCATGTTTCAATTAGTTGCTATCCTTTCTTAACCAATCTGTACAAGCCTTATAGATGATATTTGCATAATCACTTTACATAGCTACACACAAAAATTTTGAGATTTTTGCACACGATTTTTAGTGATCGAAAAGGTGGAAAATATACCCAACAGGCATTCAGAAGCATTGGACTATATGAAGGATTCTTGCCTGAGCGTGTAAACATAAAATAATTTTTGAGCACTGAGTTGTCAAACAGAAGATATATTTTGTAAATCTGTAAGTACTCTAGGGTCGCAGCAGATTTTTTATGACCTCTTTAAAGTTTTATCACTTAAGATGCAAGTCCATTATGTGTCCTACAACTTTTCTCTGTAACACAGGCTAATTTTGTTTAGCTTTAGTTTAGTTTAGTTTTTGGTGTGCAGTGCTGTTTGTAAAGGTACCATAAAACATAACTAAGTGGCTGAAACTGCCTTCGGAGGCTATGTATTTCATTCTTAGGAGATAAAGGGTTGATATTTCATCTCAAAACCATTTTATGCTTTCATATTGAATTTATTTATTCATTCATTTAATTTGGTAGCACAATAAAGTCACACACTTAACACCGTATAGAACAAAATACAACTGCATCTATCGTCACATTTCCTCAACATTATACCACTTTTCAAAATTTAAAATGAAGCATCTTATGGTTTATTCACATTAAATGTCAGATCCATTTTGGCAACGCGAATGTTAAGACTTTATTTGAAGTAGCTTTCAAAGTTTTATTTGCAACTACTAATTCTGCGAGACGTAACCTATCATTTTTCTCGTGTTATGGGTAGGTCTGAAAGCTGACACCTCATCTCTTGTGGCTTTTGCGGTGTTCCTCAAGACATTTAAGAAATTAGGTTAACTTGAACTCTGTTTGTGAAGTCAAACAAAGACCACAATGAAATATTGCCACAGGAACTGACGCTGTGCAGTATCGTATGATTTAAAAGCCTCAGTTTTGCCCTGTCCATTGTCAAAAGAAAACCATTCATCATGTTTGAAATCTTTCAATAGGGTCATAGCTGCGGGTCAGTGCGAGTTGCAATATTTTTATTACCCTTCAGGCGGGACAGCAAAAACTAGTCAATAGCGTGTGAGCGAGAATAGCTCCGTGGGGGGAGCGAGCGCTGCGGTCTGTTCGCAACAGGTGGGATTTGACAGCAGTGGAGAAGGGTTTACCTGCTCAGTTTCCTTCAGTGGGAGCTGCTACCGTATATCTCTCAGCAACAGCGCAGCACTGCGGCTGAACTCTAAAGCAGACTAGAGCCGGGAGAGGAAACGGAATCGCAGGAATTGACTAGAGTAAGTGGGACACTCTGGGTACCCCAGATGTCAAATAAACGTCCAAAATATTTGGAATTACTGTTTCGTTTTTTGAAAGTTGTGTTAAATAATATCATAGTTTTTCTATGTACCGTTCTTTGCGAAGAATGCGGGCCTAGATGCATAGAACGTACATTTTGGATAGGTTTACGTTATTCATTCTGCCTTACTGACTTTATATGCGATTTTTGTGGCGCTTGGTCTGTCCTGCCTGCGACGTTAGAACAGTAAGCGTCAGCTAGCAGTGCTAGTGATGCTGAAGCGTTAGCTGAGAGGAGATTGCATGTGAACACTGCGAGTATGTTTTAAAAACAAAAACGTGTCTTTTGGCTATTTCTTTTTTCGTTAATGTGGTTTTCTAGGTGCGGTGATATGTGAAAACTGCTCGAATGCAGGTTGTGTGATAACTTGAGTTTTTTTTTTCTCTAAAAGTAAACGAGAATGTTCCACCGGGGCATGGTGCAGTTGATTTATAAAGATTTGCACCGAATTAACTTGGGCATTTATACAACTGTCTTTGTTCCTTGTGGTGGGTACGGGACAAATGAAATGTAAATGAGCTAACCACGAAAATGTAGACTACGGTGAAGGCTTATTTTGAAACTAGTTTTTTTGAATAAGGACCATCGGAAATCTGTTACGTATTTTCATCGAAAATAGGATAGCCTACTTGGGGGAAAAAAAATAGTCATTTAGTGGGAAATAGTTCTCTACCCTATCATTCATCTCCACCAGAGCCTTTGGTCAGGTTTTATGCGTTCAGTTTTACCAGTTTTTATGAGGCTCCGTAAAATTCATTTAATTCCCATTATTCATTTGAGACTTTGTTATAGCCTATTCGTATTCTTCATTTTTATCTGTAAAGTACTTGCACGCTGTGTTATTATAATAGCACTGTCCCGAAAACGGCAAAAACGAATTGAGTCATAACCTTATGGAGCAGTGAATGCAGTGCAGAGGAAGCGAGCAAAATCTAGCCATATTGCCTTATGTAATGACATAAGCCGCAGTTTATTGCCTCATTTTTTTGCTTGGAGTCAAAACTCTATTTAAATTCTCAAGCTCTTTCGGCCTCTTTGGTGAGAAGAAATGCGCTTAAGAAATTTTTTTTTTTTTTTTTTTTTTTAACTGTGATAGGTTTATTTAAGTTGCAGAAGGACGAGATTTGTCAAAAGAACTGGATCACGGTAAACCATCATTTTCTATGTACATTGTTATTGTAGAATTGCAGAATTGTAGCACATGAATGATATTACATTTAAGCTAAATAAATAAATAAATAAATAAATTTGCATTACTGGTCAGTCTCATCATGTGGATGCAATGAACAGGGTACAGCTGTGTTAACAAACTTGAAGGGTCTTGTCAATGTGTGGTCGCACCTAGGGGTAGATCACATGATGTGTCTGGTAGCAAGGGGTGGAATCAGCTGTTATTTTTCCCAGAGCAGGAGCCGTTCAGTGTGGCCGTTCATTTATTCCAATGTGTTGTGTTGAGGGAAAATGAATGAACAATTAGCTTCCACAGTGACCAATTGTTCCCCAATTGGTTATTTTTCTTTTTTTTTTTAAATCCTCCTTGGTCAGCAGTCTCAGATGAATAAGGGATTTGATAGTGTTTCTTTGAGGCCTTGTTTGAGATTATCTGATATTTATCTGACACACTTGATGGAACCACGTGGCAGCAAAAAAGAGTGGAAATCCGGGGTCTTACAGTTAAGTAGAAACTACTGTAGCTAGATTAGTGTGCTGTATTGTCACTTTGAGTTTATTTAAGCAATATTTTCACAAATATTGGGCTAAATATGCAGAAACCAATGTGTCTGGAGCATTTTGTGACTAACTCAATGGTGCCTCTCTGAGAACAAGAGGATTTTGAATTTTACCTCCTCGCTCACTTGCATTGAAGAAGCTACAAAGTGGCATAAAACACATCTTAAATTTGAAGTTTCCAAAATACTATGACATTTATACATTCAATAATAAAAGGGTCTGTTTCTAATATTTATTTCTGTGCTTTGTGCTTTGCAGCCATGCATCATGGTGTGCCCATTTGTTATGTCAGCTTTATGCCAACTTTATGTCATATAATGCATGACAAAAGTGGACCAATCAAATAAAGCACTTCTCTGTAAAAAATTTGACCAATTCTATTGAGCAAATAAGTCATATGACAACACCTGGCACTGGATAGGTTACAACAATTCATATATTCTGTGATATTCGTTGGCGCAATGCAAGTGAATGGGGAGGTAAAATTCAAACAAATCCTCTTTGTCACAGAGGCGTGGAATCTTGGTGAGTCAATGGAAATTTTAGTAACTGTATATTAAACCTTAAATTCAGTGTTGTGAAAAATAGCTTTAAGTGTTTTTTGTTGTTGGGGGCAACATGGAGATGGTGTGTGACTGGTTGATATGTTAAATACAACCAGATCTGAGCAGATGGAGAAGGCTTTGACGTCATCTCCTGGGGATGGTTATTGTTTTATTGCTGTACAGTTTGAACCTAGGTTGACTTTTTAACTTCACGTAAATTTAATCACTTCCGGATGAAGTCACCCTTTTCGACAGTGAACTATTTCTTCATCTCAATAGAATTAAGTGAAATATTTAATCCTTAAACAGCCTGATATTTTTCACCATCTGCACTAATTTCAACATCATGTTGCGTGCGATATTGATAATAAGTTTTGGCGACTGTTTATTATTTTCTCCCCAAATGTGAATTTGTTGATTAAATTTTGTCATACCCTTGTTGTGTTGTATTATACTGTGTGTCTTTGTTTCCTGCAAGGTCCATATTTATTGAGTTTGCAGAGTGATTAGTGGACTACCAGTATTTAGATCAAATTGTGGTAGTCTAAAGGCACAAATACTGAAGTCATTCGTCTACAGGTTAAAGCATTGGGCTAATGTACAAGTTATAGAAAGTTATGCTGCATTTGCGTAGTTGTTGGTGCAGGAGGCATACATAATTATGGAACTGGCTCAGTGCGTGTACTTGTAAACAGTTCATGCTGAATTACTTTTAATAAATTTGGTGGCAAGGTCTTTACCTGCTGAAATGCTTATAATTTGCTTAATCAAGGCAATGGATGGAAGTGCGAATTCATAGGAAAATGTATTGTGCATGTACTGGAGTATGACCTTGGTAGGAATGATGTTCAAGTGCAGGGATGCATATTTTTTCTCCAATATTGATAGGAATTAAGGAATATCAGTCATCATTTTCAAAAGAGTGATCTCTAATGGCTCTACCCGTGTTAAGTTTGGCATTTAAAATAGTTATACAAGACTGCGGTACTCACTTGATTGTCCTTGCTTTCATGCAAATTCTGCGATTTGCATTATAGTTTGTTTTAAAGAGAAAGCAGAGTTGTTCTTTAGAAAGTATGCCTGGAGCCTCTCATGAGAACCAGTTTGTTATGTGCCAGACCAGGAATCAAGTGCGGAGGCAGAATACAGTCTAATAGGCAGAGTGCAGTCTAATTGACTGCAGTATGGTAATGTTTGGGGACGGAACCCAAGAGGAGGAGAGCACAGTTCAACACAGATGTAATAAGTGAAGCTGGGCTTCCAGTCGCCGGCCATTGGCTTCTGGGATACAGTTAAGTGGAGAGCGCGCTTCGTCGGAGCAGAACTATCCCACAGGAGGATGGAGTCATATGAGGGAAACTTCATTCCAATCCTGATGACCGTAGAATGATTGGGAACTTTTCCAAACAAATCAGACAGAGGAAAATACTTGGAAGGGATAAAAAGAACGCGGTCCCTATCCTGGACCCTGATTAGGCTTGGGACCCTGTCCCTATTAAAGTGGACAGAGGAACTGTCTTTAGCTGGGTTGACTTGAACACAGTCCCAATCCTGGACCCTGAGTCGGCGTGGAAGCTTATTCGATTTCACTGAGTCAAGAAGGAAGCTTCCTCAAATTGCTGTTGTCAAAGTTTATGTTACTCTTAATAAAGACGAAGAGTTTTTACTAGGAATACTGACTGGTTCTAAGGACAAATAGCAAATTACAATCCAGCAACTTGCAACTCAAAGCAGTGGGTTTAAATACTCGTCATTGAGCCTTTGGGAAGGAGCAACAAAATGAGACACGGCCATAGCGGGTAAAACATGTAAAATGTAAACCAACAAAGTTTTGTCAGTCATAAGTTTCAATGTGCCTTCATTGTTTTCAGTAGATCTGCTTTTCTGCCTTCCTTTTTAGTCTTACTTACATTTTTTCTGTGTGCTTGATATTTTTGGGCGATTCATCTTCAGTTTCATGAGTATCATTTCCACACAAAACCTCACCATGCTGTTTTTAGCGTGTGTATTCATAGGCAAAAAAGATTTAAATTGTCTAAAAATTGGCATAAGAATAATAATGCACCAAGGGTAAGTTGAGTGAAAGGGTAGAGTCATTGCATACAGTTTATGACGCACTAGTTTGATAACATAGTGTGTCTGAGGAGAGTCCTTTTATTGGTACCAATAAATCTGGATTGACCAATATTTGAGCATTTTGAGGTTTTGCCAAACTAAAATTGTCCTATGTTACATCCTGTTGAAGCTATATCCATGAGGGGCCCTTTTCAACACCACTGTTGTTCAGCCACCACACAGTTTGTTGGTTTGACACTCAAAAATTCAGCGCCTGTTGAAGGGTTTATGTTTGTTGAACATCAGCTGAGCACATTCTGTGATGGGGGTTGAAGAATAGATAAGGGACAACTCTGAAATAGTTTTTACCTGTTTTAACACTTATGCCCTGCTGCATTGTCTATATATTTTTAGGAATTATTACAAACTTGCAATTCTTGGTTGTTCCACATCACAGATAAGGCAGATATAATGGGACACATCCTCCAGCACAGTTAAATGGTCTTTTTATCTGAAGAGAAAAAAAAACTTATTTTTTGAGTATTGCAATGATTCAAAGTTTTAAAAAACCTTGATACAACTGACTTATGTAAGTGTGAACCTCCAGCGTAAAGTGAAATTGAAAATGAACAGAAAACTAGCCATTTTTCTTTGAACTTTTAGTCAATTCTTTTTTTCTGCACTAACAGTTATATTTTTATGTTGTCATCTGTTGTAGTCTAAAGTTTGAATGGAAGGGTTTTTAAAAAAGAGAGAAGTAAAAGTAATTGTAAAAAAAAAAAAAAGCTTTTATAATCAGTCGAAATGACCAGTTTTGAGATGAATTGTGTAAATTAAGTTATAAGAAGTATAGAAATATTTTGATATACTTTGATGCATTTTAGTGAGAGCTGAGATAAAATTGTTGGCCTTGTATGTGAGATTAATAGTACATATTTTGATTGAGCTTGTCCTCATTGATCTTGGTGGAAGGACAGCCAAATGATTCACCTGGGCAGTCGGGGAGATCTGGATATTATGCTCTGGAGTTATATCATATAGGACTGCAGGGTTCTTCTACCGAGGGCAGAAGTCACCATGACAACGGCAAGTGGGCAGGCACAGTATATACGTACATCAGTGTACTGACATGCAGAGAGGTGAATGGAGTAATCATAAAAATTGGCGGGTCCTCCACTTATTGTCTGACTCAAAGCAGATAATATGTTCTATCAGCAGGCATCTGAATTGTCTAAAACTACTGACTGTGATTTTGAAATGTGGGAAGGTGATCCGGAAGCTCTTTGTTTGTCCTCTCCCATCTATCCAACTCTTATTATGCACCATTTCCGGCAGTGTTCTGGTTTCTTGGAGTTTATTTACAGTTAATACCTGCCCAGCGGACTCCGCTGACGGTTACTCAGAGGTTGCCATGTGAAGGGTTGCCATGCTTTCTGCAGATTAGACTGTTTGCGTCACTATGCCCGCCAATTTGTTCTTACCCCATGCTGCCTGTCCTTGGTCACTTGGCAGTGACAAGACTGAATGATGGCAAAGGGCCTATTTTTTGTTGTAATCCCTTAGCGTAATGCCCTCTGAAACGCTTATCTGCCCTCAGCAAGCAGTGGATGGCTCCTGTAAGCCATCAGCAGGTTCCCTGTTGTTTTGACTGTGCTATAGGCGTTACCTCGCCTGACCACCTTGAGTTGTCACGCACTTGCCATGACCTGGATACAATCCCTTTGTTAACCCAAGCTTATGTTGTCTGCTAATACTACCTGTCATGGGTCACTGTGTGGGATGGAAGACCCATAGTTATGCCGTTAACTTACTGAAGATGTACACGACACTACCGGTCAAAAATGTGGAAAAAATTTGTGATTTTCACGTAGATTAAATAAATAAACGTTGTGTTATAGCAAGACAACAACCTTTAGTATAAATCTAAATTCTGCGGGAACTTCTCGGTGAGAAATGAGAAAATATGAATTAGCAAGCTCAATCGCCAGATTTAAACCACTAAGAGACGTTTTGGAATCATCTGGACAGTAAAGTTTGAAATGCAAGCTTCTTCAAGGACGCAGCTATGGGAAATATTGCTGTCCATGTGGCAATCCACTGAGAATGATATTGTTGTAAAATGAATACCCCAAATGCCTAAAATTTGCTTGGCAGTGATTGAATCTCATGGTGGATACTTTTATTAAAATCTGGTGTTTAACATTAAATGTTTTTCCCATGAAATACTTGAAATTTTAAATACAGCATCCTTAAATACATTTTGAATACATATTGGTGTTTGTTTCGAATAATTAAATAGTATAAAAACAGTTTAATTGAATAAAATGGCAAGAACTACTCAAGAGACAAGTAGTTCCAGAATTTTGAGCTATAGTTTTTGTGAGCTGTGTAATCATTTTGATGGAATAATAATGATTATATGTACTTCTGATATTGGAACCAGGAAGACAGGAATGAAAGAAAATACCAGAATAAATGCTCACAGTGCCTGTAATGAATTCTGAAAAATTTAACAACATTTATTTTTTGCTTTTCCCTGTGCAATGCTAAGACAAGGTGGCGTCTGGGCTCGTATTTCTGTGTATGAAAGTACTGAGGTGGAGGTTTGCTCATGGACTGTGAGGTTATGTTCTCTTCAGTACCTTTTAGTGTCTCAGTTGCTTCATGTTTACACTTTGCTTGAGAGATCACACTGTCCTATTGGGCTATAACGCACAGAACCCACAGGATCATTAGGAATATTTTCCCTTAAATGCGATTGTTTTCCACCTCAGTGGTGAACATACACTTGCTCATACCTTCACTGTGGACCTAGAGAAATGGGCCTGGCATTTTGTTCTCAGGTTTATAATGTGGTGAATTGCACTTTTTCATTGTGTTTTTGCTTCAGTTGAGCTGCTTTAACCACCAGCTTTTGTAGCCTACAATTGCGGTTGGTTTCTTTTTTAGGAGTTGATTCATGTTAAGTAATCCATTGATTATAGCATTTCAACTAGTGATTATAGTGTTTCACTGCAATTTGCACTCTGTTATTTGATTGTCACACCATCCTTACTTATTCTGTGGTGGCTTGAGTGGCAGCCCGCAAGCAGAATACTGCACTTCCCCTTTGGACTCTCAGGCTCTGGTGCCATTATAGCAAAGCTCCCCATGCAATTCTTCCCTGCCCGATTTGAAAACCCGTTTCCAGTTCCTTAATCCTCAAACATGATCTCTACACCTCAGAACAAATTGGCATCTGTCAGTGATTGCACATGATCTGTTGTATACAATTAAACTCTCCTTGGAATGAATGTGGCTGGCCGAAGGAGGGCCTGGATGGGATTTTAACCCTAGACATCCAGGTAAGAGTCATACGCGCAGACTCGTACCCGGGAATCTGGGGTTCAATCCCCGCCCGGGCCTTCCGTCAGCCTGCCACATTCTGGCGTAATCGGCAGGATTCAGGGAATCCCGATGGATGGCAGCATGCGCAAAGCATGGAGTGTGAGGACACGCTCCTGAAAGAGAGGGAGAGATGTGACAGTTTATTTTTATTTATTTTATCTGGGAGTCTGGGGTTCAGTCCCTTGCCTGAGCCCTCCTTTGGCCTGCCACACATAGACACAATCATGTGCACAGACTATGTCTACCAATAGAAAAGAATAGGAGCTCACAATCTTCAAAATGGACTGCTGGTGTAATTCTGGGGCCTTTTTAACTGTGTAAATGAGAAAAGGCCCTGAGTTTGGAGTGGCAGGGGGTGGTGTTGAACTACACATATTCCTATGGTGAATTGAAGGTGCTTATTGCTCTGGAGCTGGTATCTGAAGATTAACAGACATGTCCTTTAGTACTCCCAGCTATGTATAAGTGAAGCAAACAACTCCTGCTGAGCGCTGAAGAGATGTGTGTAGTCTTTACCACTGCGGCCTTCCCCAGGGTAAACAGGGCAGTGGCTCACGTGCCTAATAATGAGGCCTGGGGGCTTTGTGTTAAAGAAATACCTTTCTTTTGAAGCTGTAATAGAAAATATTTAACTATCTTCAAGAAAAACTGAATTGACACGCCGCTAAGCAGTTATGATTTGAGTGTGGGGAGTATGTGCCTGTGTGTGCGCGTGTGTGTGCATGTGTGTGTGTGTGTGTGTGTGCATGCGTGTGTTTGTGTGTGTGTTCTTGTACTTGCTGCAAAATGAGAACCAGAAAATGTTTTTTTCCTACAGAGTGGGGACATTTTTGAGAATTGAGGACATTTTCACATGTCCTCACAATTACGAAGGCAAATCTTGACTTATTAGTTTAGGTTAGGGATAAGGTTCAAATGAGGGATAGGTTAAGCTTACGGTAAGGGTTTGGGTTAGGCATGAGTTGCTTATTGTTAAGACTATGGAAAGGCTGTAGAGACACACAAAGAATGAATGGAAGTTAATGTAATGTCCTCAGCAGGATAGAAGTACAAGGATGTGTGTCTATGTGCGTATTGAGGGGGAGCAGTATTGATGGAGTGCACTCTATGGGCCATTAAATGGGGTCACAGGGGAAGGCATGTTACAGACTTTTGAAAACACAAATGGAAATATAAAAGGTTAGAGAAGTTGCCCTTGGGTGACAAATGACCAAGCCTCATTCTGTTATATATATTAGAGTTGGTTCTGGTTTGCTTCAGTCTCGCAAAAGAGGGTGTTTAACTTTAGGCGAAGGCATGTTCTGAATAGAATTTTCAGTAAACCCTACTTCAACCAGCAGTTACTGTACATAACTGTTACCAAACAGCAGCAGTTTTTGCTTTGTATTGATTTTATAATAGACTTAATTACTCTTCATACAAAGCTTTGCATATACTGTAGATATGTCACCTCTTTAACCCTTCGTTGATAAAGCATTCTGTCATTACGCATACAGAAAAAAAATCAAGCTGTGCACTCAATACAACATGCACTCGACCATAGAATTCTGTTGGCCTGACTGCTTCAGCTGACCGTTGATTGAGTGGCTACCACATTTATTGATCTTACAGGGCTTTAACTGCAAACAACTTTCAAATAAAATGTGTATTGCCCATATTTATATTATTACCTAACTCTGCAGTAAGCTTATTTCTCTCTCTCTCTCTCTCTCTCTCTCTCTCTCTCTCTCTCTTTCTCTTCACAGCTTCCCGACAAAGCTGAGTGGATTTGGGACCCTTGTAAGTGAAGCTCACGCCCTCCTCTTTCCTCCTGCCATTCGACCCAGGTCCCGTGCCATGACGCGCGGCGACTGATCGACGGGGCGACTGATTGACGGGCCGCTCCCTCGCCTCTCTGTCGGCGCTGAAGCTGGGGAAGCTGAAGCTGAAGGTGAAGGTGGTGCGGCGGCAGCTGCTGCAGCGCTATGAGCACCAGCCCTTTATCTCCTGCCTGGCAGGGCTGTACGGCTGCCAGTGGAAGCGCTACCAAAGGGCCCGTGCCCAGCCGGGCGAGTGCTGCTGCGGCAAGGTTAGCTCTCCCGGCCTTCACTTCTCTCTATCCTCCTGAGTACCCAGCTCCACTGCAGTCGCACCACCGTGCTATATTGTACTAGTACTTGAAGCCACTGTGCATTATCACCCTTGCCCCGCCTCATATTTACATAATATACTCAGAAAATGGAACACTTATAGCAATGTAAGCAAAGATTCCCCTCAACAAGTGTCACAACTCACAAACCCATAATTCCTCACTAGTCTAGCTACACGTACTCCTGCTGTAGCTCACTACTTTGATAAAAACAGTGATTTGGTCACAACTACTTTGCTGACTCCGTTAGAAAAAATCCTGGACAGTTCTGTATTGATTTCAGCACCCTATTTGCTGACATTGAAGTAATGGGAGAAATGGAATTTCTACTCAAAATCTAATTCAGTGTTATTGGTTCTGGTCATTTTCATCACGTGGTTGCACTTCCATGTTTTGAAATTAGATGTTTTATAGATGTGAAATTCAATATTCAATCTCTTGAAATGCATCATCTCTTATTTTTCCTGATACCTTTCCTTTCATTTTATTATTTGTTGTCTTTGTATGTCTTGCAGTTGGAATGTGTTAGTTTGGGGATCCTGATATTGACATTCTGCCTTTGCTTGGTCTTCCTCTACTTCTGGACTGAAGCACAGAATGACTACAATGACTTTGACTGGTGGGTCTGGCGCATATATGCACTGCTTATACCATACAACCCTGTCCAAACACCCAGCTTCTGTGAGGGAAATCAATCATCTCTTTTGTCTTTCTTTCCTTTCAGGTTCAACTTTGGGCATCTGGGCTACTGGTTTCCGTGGTCATTGGTCTTACTGATTGTTACCGCTGTGCTCTTCACCTACATCGCTCTCTTGCTGGTGAGCATTCCTGGTTTCCATAAAGTTTAGAGCTCCTCCCTATACACGGTCATTTACGAGGTTCTTTTCTACAGTTTCACCTCTCAGCGCACTAAACTATGGCAGCTTATCAATTTCAACTGTACCTTCTGAGAACCTGCATGTTGGACTAGCCTCTTTTCCTCACTGGCTGTCCACAGTCAGAATGAGTTCTAATATCTGCACCTCTTGACTTAATTGCCTAAACCTTACCATGAAGTATTACCAAATTTGTTTCTAAGAAAGGCTCAAATCTCCGTGGTGTATTTCACAGGTTCAATATTAATGTGAGTCAAACCTAAAAATCGTAGCCAATGGTTAGCCCAGCCTGAATTTGAACCTTTACAGGCATAGATCTTGAAGACAGTCAAAGAGATCTGTTGAGTGAGAATAACATTAAAAGTGAAGACAAAGTTTCAGTTTCACCACCAAAGTAAACTGAGGGAATAATCCTCTCCAAACCTTGTGGTCTCCTGTTCATAGGTGGTCATGGACTTTGACAAAGTGTATATGAGGATTTGCAGGTGTTTACAGTGATTATCTGTTGTGCTAGAGCCAGAGGTAGTGTTTTTTGACTTAATCTTCTGTGAGCAGTTTGTTACATGTGCTGATTGACACAGTGGGTGTATCATTTGCAGGTGCTTGCTGTGTGCCTACTCTCTGAAGGACAGAGGCTGTATTTACACTGGAGTCACAAGGTAACCAGGTTCCTTCCAGAACATTCCAGCCAGCTTCGCCCCTCCCCTTTTTCTCTTTAATGGACCATTGCAGTTTCAGATGGATTTATAATGAAATATACATTCATCGTAGTAGCAATTACAATATTTTTAGTGGAACAGCAGTAGAGATTACCAAGTCTGCTGTTGTTCGATTGGCATGCCACCCATTATGCTGAGGTTAGAACTGAATAAAAACACAACTGCTTCCATATCTGAGTTTGATGACACCAGTATAAATGTATTCCCACTATAGATTGGGATCGTGGTGACACTAATATTCTCCATAAGTGCCATCGCTGTGCTGACTGACTTGTGGAGTGATGAGTGGAAAACTCTTCTTCTGTCTTTCCAGGTGGGTCATCTTGTCCATTGCAAATAGTGGTGAACCTTAAATTTACATGTTCTCTCTCGTGCTGTAAAGGGAAAATAGTGAATAATCAAGAACTATGGTGGTTTGTTGCCAAAATAAATGACTTAATTTTCTAAAGAAAATACATGTCTCAGGTTCATGAAAGTATTAATTAAAAACAAAAGGCGTTTGCTAAAGTTAATGACTTTCAGTCCCTATGTTTCTGAGATGCAGTGTACCTTTTAATTAAATTGAAAGAACATGCAGAACCTTTTTGACATTTTTTCTTATGTCCTTTGCTCACTGGGTAGGTCACAGCGCCATTCCTGCATGTGGGTGGAGTTGCGCTAATGACGCTCTTGTCTGTGCCAATAGCGTTGCACTTCCATCGCATAAATAGAAGAGGTAAGTGCTCAGGTTTGAGAGCAGGGGTTGGATGGAAATATAAAACATTTGATTTTAGGAGCATGCTCAAGGGTATGAACAAAAGCAGAATTACCATTTCCAAAGGCTTTGGCTCGGTTTTGAAAGCAGCAGTTGACGCACGGCTTGATTGGCGTCACATTACTGAGTGGGTCCTCTCATGTCGCCATGGTCACCACATTTACAGGAGGTGCGGTGATGAGAGAAGTATGAGTCATGTCTATGCATTCAGGGATTCAGCCTTATCTACATTACGAGTCACAGGTTGAGACAGCCAAGACAAAAGGTTGTGGGTTCAGAGTCCTCCCCTCCTCTAAATCTGCCTCATCCATAGCTACCACTCAGAAAATGCATGCATCCTCACTGTCTCTCCTTCTTTTGTCCTCTTTTATTTTTCTGACAGATATTCAGCTTTTTGCTGCACAATACGGAGCCTTTGCAGTAAAGCGCTCTCTTTTTACACTATTTTTGTGTCCGTTTCCTATTTATTCATCAGCTCTCAGCTCTCTGAGCCTCATTCTGTTCCGCAGTATATCATGGAAAATGAACAAAACTACAGACGATAGAGCTGAAAACTAACTGTGCCTGTGTCCTGTACTGCCTCTTCAGTATGATTGGCTGTGGTACAATACAGTGATGGCTGGCTATCCAATGCTTTGCTTTGTAAAGTGGCTTGACTGTGTAAGTTAGTTAGTAGTGTTTATTAAATAGGCCACATTTACCTGATATTGTGAGAGTTGATGTCTGTCATAAATCTATGAAATCTAGCCTAGTTTAGTTATGAAATGTCAATAGATTGTTAGCAAAAAGTCCATCCCACTGTTTTTTATCCCTAAGAATACTTAGTCTGTCAGTCCAGAGTTTATTGCATTTTTTAAGGCAGCTACAATTCTCGATTGCACCCAATCACAAATTGCGTCATGGAAGTCTCTGGCGGTGCTGTGATGACTGTGATAAGCAACCTGGATCTCTGATGTTGGAACTGGCAGACTGTGAATTATCCCTGTTCTTTAAGTGTTGCAAACTAATCCAGTTCTCTCCTTCTCCTAACCTGCAATGTTAGCCTGTGTTTAACATAATTGCTCAAAGGTTGTGGCTGTGTGTTCATGAGGCCAATGGCAAGAGAAGAGCGGCAGCTCACCCGTGGCGTTTCTGTGTTTTTCTCCACAGTGCGGCAGGCAGCCATACTTCTGCTGTACCTGGTTGTTCTCTTCACTCTGTACCTGGTGCCGCTGGGCATGTACTCCCCCTGCATAAAAGCGGAGGGCTCTCTGGGACCGCCGCCTGCACTGTTTGGACACAGGGGAGCGCCCATGGTATGCGTCATTAGTACATGGAGATTAGTACAATGGAGTTAGACTCCATTCTCTGCAGCGAGTGCTGACAGAGCAGTTACTTCGATCATGTGTTTGCAATCACTTGGCTAAACTGTATGCACTATGACCATGAGTGAAATCCCTCATTCAGCACAAGAGAAAATACCTCTGAAATTTTCTGTGAAATATTTGGTGTTAATCCAGGTCCAACCCCACATGACTTGATTTATCATAGTCTATTTTAGTTTGTTAATTTCTTTTTTTCTGTTTTGTGGTCAAGACCTGTTTGATTAATGAAACTATGGTTTGGAAGAGCTTCCTCAGGGTGCGCCAGGAGCGGTTTTAAAACCTCTGAGACTCGTCCCTGTTCTGAACCTGTTGTGTTGTACAAGAGAACGTCTTGGCCTAATCCTCTGCTTTAGAGCATGCCTGCCAGTGGTCTCAAAGGAGTTTTGTGTTTGTCTGAGAACAGCTTGCACCGGAAAACACTCAGTTATCCTTTGAAAAAGCCATGGAGGCTGGAGCGGAGGGTCTGGAGACAGATGTGACAATCAGGTGAAGAGTCTTTAATTGTTTACCCATTTCTCTTACTCTATGTTCTTAAACATTGGTCAATTAAACTAAAGCATTTCAATGTGCCAGTGCAATTATATAAATACATTTAGACAAAAGTACAGTGTACAGGAAGGCTATTTTAAATTGGTAGGCCCACTGGTTTTGGGTTAACAATTTTTATTTGCTTCATGAACATTAGGCTGGAATGGTCTTCAATAAGAAAATTAGCTGGAGGGGCTTCATTTGAAACAAGAAGCAAAGAAACTGTTTCCTGCGTTTGAGGAGGCAGTCCGTAAATTCCAAAACTGTGGTGTAAATGGGTGGATACAGGATGCTGTATCAGCTATCTTTGGATCACACTGTGTTGGATCTAAACCAGCTTGCAGCAGTAAGCTAAAACTCAGCTGAAGATTTGGAACACTGCAGTCTGTTTGTTCTGACCCACGGCAAAAACTAATACCCAAAAATCAGATAAAGCAGACGGAAATTAATCTTAATTTGGCACTCGTGCAGCATGTATTCTGACTTGCTATTGTAGAGAGTATTAATTCTGATGAAATGTTGGCTTGAATTAGGCTTCATTTGGATACCATCTTTGGTTTTAAACAGTGGCCCTGGGGACCCTCTGTTTATGCTGGTTTTTGTTCTGACCGCAACTGCAATCACAATTTGAAACCACTGTTTTCTTGTTTGGACCATTATAATGTTTGAATGGGACTAGTAAGTAAAATGGCTATTGCTGCATGCTATGGAGGATATAAACAGTGTCTTTTTGCAAACATTTGACTGAATTAAAGATGATGGTGAATCAACAGGTTCCTAAATACTTCACTGAATGTGACTTTTTTATGTCCTGCATAATACAGGTTTTTCTCATTATCATTTGCCTGGTATTTTAATTTGTCATTAACTGGCAAATTCATTAACCATGTTTCCACACATGCACCAATGAGAAGGCAATTGATTCTGTTATTTAATCAAGTTCATGTAATTATTTTCAGCAATATACTCCTCTTCTCATGCCATAAACAGAGCATTCAAAATATAGCTAATTCTGACATAATATGTCTTAAATGGGTGAATAATCCCTCTGAACACAAATGGAGCAAGTGAGTAAAATTAACACCTTCTTAATTTCCTTCTTCTGGGATTTCTATTGCAGCTGGAACAAAACCCTGCATACACAGTGGGTCCCCAGGACTGATATTGAAAACCGTTGCTTTAGATCTTATTAATAAATTAATTGGTATGTTGGAAAAAGGGGGTGAGGACTATCATCATTTTATCATTAGTGCTCATTTTAAAGTGCCTGTGTGTACACAACAGGAGACAGCATTGACCTACTATTCAGTAAGCTGTTCGCAGGACCATATTGTTAGCCTCATAGCATAATTGCCTGAGTCCTATTTTTGCCAAATTGAGATATCGACTGCCTGTCCTTTCGTGTTGGCGAAAAAATGTTTTTTCCTTTTTTTTTTCCCTCTAAACCTTAAAAAAACCATTCTCTTAATAAAAAAGAAAATAAAAAACCTTAAAAAATGAGACAGGCAATTATGCTATGAGGCTAACGTTATATGGTCCTTCTTGTGATGTATGAGGTGCAAGTTCAGACCTGAGAATCCCATAGTGTGGATTACTGGCAGTAATCTATTTAACTGTCCTAGAATGAGTTGCGAAGGCATATCCTGTGAGTGGAGAGCGCCACGTCTGAAACTGCATCGCATTGCTTTCCCATATATGGCCTCATTAAATGACTCAGTATGTTAAGATGAAATGACGTGAGGAAACTGTGTCGCTCCAAAGTCCTGGCTGATCCCATTTGGTTATAGGTCACATTCTGTTGGATAAGAATGGTTCCTGATTTTTTTTTTTTTTTTTTGGACGGAAAGCAAATGTGCAAGTTTTTACAGCCTTGAAAACAATAAAAATAAAGCCCACTCATTACAACCAACTAGTCTCTCACCTTTTATGTTTGCAATTTCATGTAGCTGCTACGCAATGTTGCTCTGATATAAAAGTATGCCATTGTATAAATTATAACCTATATAGCTTGTGGGACTTTATATTTAAATAGTCTATGTGCTTTGTTTGGTGTTGCGTGATCTCAGTTACGATGGGGTGCCATTCTTGATGCATGACTACACCTTGCGGAGGACGACCAACGTGCATGAGGTGTTCCCTAATCGGACGGACACGCCAGCCGCCATGTTCCACTGGAGTGAGCTGGAAACACTCAATGCGGGGGCCTGGTTCCTCAGAGTGAGTCCCGCCCTCTCATTGTGCTCCTCAGTGGTTGAGTTCATTGAGCATGCACCTTGCACCTCTGTCTCAGCATATTCACACTTACCCTCTGTACAGGGTTTATTGCAGCCTTAATCCCTGTTCTGCTTGCAAACAGAGTAGGCTGTTTAACACCCACCCTTGGGACTGAACAAATTCAGTCATTTGTCATTGACGGGTGGTCTGCTGTTGCAAAGATACAATGGCTGTTTGCCTGTGTTTAGTACCAAAGATTGTTGTTGAGTTAAAAGCATGAAATATTTGATTTCCCCTCTAATGTAAATTCACTGTCTATCTGTAGAAAGCTCTCTGATGATAAATTGTCTTCCTAAGCATTCTTTAGTCCACACTCGTATTTGTCTTCAGTAATGCCATTCTATCCAATGGGATATTAATGTCACTGTATCTTCAAAGCTGAGATGTTTATGAAAACTAATTCTTGACAATTTTATTGTTTAATCACACCCTGAGCCCCCCTTAGTACATTTGTATTCTATTAAATTCATTCTGAAACTTTTGGAGGAAAATCAATCGGCTTTATGGGATTTATTAAACGTGACAGTCAGGAGATTCCAAGCATCGGTTGAATTTGGCAGTCTGCCTTAAAGACTGTGGTATAACTTGGCACAGACTGCAGACTGATCTTCCTCATCCTTATCCTCCTGTCCTCCAGCATAATCCCTTCAGGACTGTCTCTTCACTGGACCCTGAGGACCAGGTCAGGATGCAGAACCAGACAATCCCCAGGCTCAGGGACTTCCTGGACCTGGCTGATCTGCATGGAAAGCTGGTGATCTTTGACCTGTACCGCCCGCCGAGTGGCCACCCTTACAGGGACACCTGGATCAACCGCACCCTGGAGGTCCTCCAGAATGAGTCAACCATTAACTCCAGCCAGGTACTGAAGCTCAGATCTCTGCCCAATTCTCCTTGTGAGTGGAATTTCCTTTAGGAATGAAGTCAATGAACCCACGGGCAAAAGAAATTGATTTGCTGGTGTAGTCAGCTACTTCAATTCTAGTTGCTCCTGTTTGCGTTTGTTGGTGTTACTAGGTGCTTTCTGAGTGAATATGTATTTGTATGTGCGTGTTTGTGCTCAAAGGCTGTCGCTTTGACTCTGCAGGTTTTGTGGCTGCCTTCAGCGCAGAGAGATCAAGTGCAAGAGAGTGATCCTGCTCTACAGCAAACCTCTGGAACACTGTTGCCTATTGAGGAGTTACAGGAGAACCATATTATCCGACTCAACCTCCACTATAGCTCCATGTCTCAGGAGCACATCAGGTACTGCACCTCCAGAGGGTCCATTCCCGCTTCATCCCACTTCACCTCCACTACAGTTATTAAAGGAAAAGTTGACCCTGCAATATATAGTATACTGCATGTATAGAGCCAGCAATAATATAACAGTAATCTTTCACATCCGTTAATCTGCACACTCATTCAAATTAAGAATATTTACTAATCAAACTTACCATGCGCCACCTTCCATCCAGATGCTATAGTCGCATTTTTCATTTACCAGATGTGACGTAAGTGCCACCCATAACAAAGCTTACCATTGAAAACAAGTAACCTCTTTGATGGTCCTTTAACTCTTTCCCGACAGCACTGTCAAATCCTGGTGAAATATGGCTGGCTAGAAAACTTACTGTGTGTTTCTTCTGAATTACATTGGATTACTTTGTGTCGTATATCAAAAGAAAGCTGGGAATCTGCTTTTTCTGGAGATACCCAAATATGAAAATGGTTGGCTATTGCCAGAATAGTTTGACTTCTCAAAGCACATGGTGTGACTTTTTTAGGAAAATCCTTTGTTTACGGTCATTCGCGCACGGCGAATGTTATGTATCCATTGCAACCTGTCTTGTTTTTGCACATCATCACTCAAGAAACATTGATCAAAATGATGGAAAATGGACGTAAAATATTTCAATGAATTTTCTGTGTGGCAGTGTTTTCCTCAGCCATTTTGTCCTTCTGTAGGCCAGCTGGGAAAGAGTTAAGAGTATTTCAGGTGCTGCGCTGTCAGATACACCACTTTCATTTCTCATTTTCCTCTCTTCTCCTACATCATGTCTCTCCGTCTAATGATGATTTTCACTCAGTGAGACCAAAGTCAACTTGCAGCTGTACCATATGCCATCAGAAAAAAAGTGAAGTTTTAAATGACTCATGCACTGCTTATCAGTGTGATATTGCATAAATCTGAGCACAGATGGTTGAATGGGCTCACTGAAGCGTCCTTGATAACACCCACGGCCTGTAGAGAGGCAGACGCGGAGACGGAGACAGGGGAAGGGAGGGAGAGGTTGACAGAGGGAGGAAGTGGGTGGTCAGGAGGCGGCAGGCTGCGGCGAGTACATTGTGTATGAGCTCGGTGTATCTGGGCAACGTTGAGATTATCATTGCTCACACAAAAACAGACCCCCCACCTACACTTGCGCAGATTTCCCCGTTTGTTGTCGGCTTTTGCGAGCGGTCAGTAAACACGTGCGCGTATACGCGTGCATGCACATGTACCCACGCGCGAGGCACTGGATAATACACAGATGCGCCGACACTGGTGTCCAAGCATGCAGAGTGAATGATGAAGCTCATTATGTCAATCACGGGGACAGTAGTGCATGAAGAGTCATTAGTGAGCGAACAAACAACTCTGCAGCAATGGCCATTGGGACATAATTACTTCCCCTGAGTGCTCAGTCACATCAACAGTCAGAGTAAAGGTTTCCACTGAGTTTCTGTGCCACAGGGAGTGCCCTGAGAATGGATCCAGCCAGTACAAAGAGGAAAGATAAACAGTCCCTTTGGCTTCACTGTGGAACTGAATGTTGTGCTCTCCTGGTCCCAAAAGCAATGATTCAGGCTTTTATGAATGTCACCATGACACTAATGACCTGATGGTATAAACAACCTGATGGTTCTAACCGTAATTATTTTAGTTGGTTTTTAAGTGAGAGGGAGGCATAAATGCCTGGAGCGTTAATGGTCTGCGGAAAGCGCGTGAAATTTGGCACAGGAATAAAAATGTTTGAAATGCTGAGCTACACATTGATGAGTCAGCATTTTGCTTCATTGGAAATCCATGAAGTTAAAGTTCTGCCGAGTGTATAAATCTTTCTAGTGAATTTGCAAAGGAGATTTTATATCCACTGTGATCTATAACTTGGCATTCATTCATTGAAGCAACAAACCAATTTATATATTTTTTAATTAACTTAATTGTTCATATACTGTATAACAACTGTCAAAACTATGTGCTAGCTACTATAGTGACTTCATCTGTAAGTCAAAGTCAGAGACAAAGCCCAATAATGATGAGATTAAATGGCTGCTCTGCACGATACCATTCGTTGATGTGAACAAGTTACTGCTAGCTGTATGTGTCATGTAGCCAATGATCTGATATTACTGTGTATTTGCAGGAAGTACTCCTCGGTGAACATCAGCACTAACCTCTATGTGATCAGCCAACCCTGGCTGTACTCTCTGGCCTGGTGTGCTGGGGCCCAGTCAGTCGCCACTAACGCCCTGCACGTCCTCAAGAACCTGGACAAGCCACTGTTCCTCATGGTGAGGTCACTCTCTACACCCATATTTTGAAATATTCTCCAGTTATGTCTGTTGAGTTGAAATACTGATTTTTTTATAGTATATTTCCACTTATATTCTGCTACTACCATTTTATTTATGATTTTTCCTATGAGGTCAATACAGTTCTGTGTCTATTCATGTGATAAGATGAAAGACAGTGTTTTGTATTGAGCAGGATGGTACAATAAAGCTGAAAACTGTATTTTTATGTGAAATTTATTTCTGAAAATAAATTCAATCTACAGCCCTGTTTACAAAAAGTTGGTATACTGTGGGAAATGTAAATAAAATCAGAATGCAATGATTTGCAAATCATTTAAACTCTATTTCAAATAGTACAAAGACAACATATTAGAGGTTAAAACTCAGAATTTTGTTTTTTTGGAAAAATATCTGCTCATTTTGAATTTGATGCCATTAACACGTATCAAAAAAGTTGGGATGGGGGCATGCTTACCACTGTGTTGCATCACCACTTCTTTTAACAACAGTTTGTAAGTGTTTGGGAACTGAGGACACCAACTGCTGTCATGAAAACAAAATATTTTCCCATTATTACTTGCCAAGAATTTCAGCTGCTCAACACTTCACGGCTTCCCTTGTCTTTTTTTTTTTTTGTTTCATAATGTGCAAAATAATATCAGTGAGTGATTGGTCTGGACTGCAGGCAGGCCTGTTCAGCAGGCAGACTTTTTTTAATACGGAGTCATTTTGCTGTAATACATGCAGGTTGTGGTGTTTGGCAAATAAGGAAGACCCTCTCTGAAAAAGACATCTGGGTGGCGGTATATTGCTCCAAAACTTGTATATATCATTCAGCATTAATGGCATCTTCACAGATGTGCAAGCTACCTATGCCATGAGCAGTAATACACCCCCATTCTATCATGGATGCTGGCTTTTGAACTGTGTGCTGATAGCAAGCTGGATATTCACTCTTCTTTTTATCCCAGAGGATGCGGTGTTCATGATTTTCAAAACGAATTTCACATTTTGATTGATTAGACCACGGGACAGTTTTCTTATGCACCGCAGTCAATGAGCTCAGGTCCAGAGAAGGCGACAACATTTCTGGATCTTGTTTTTATCTTCACATGGTAGAGTTTCAACTTGCATTTGTGAATGCAGCATTGAACTGTGTTCATTGACAGTGGTTTTCATCAGTGTTCCTGAGCCCATGCAGTGATTTCCTCAATCAAATTCTGTCTGTTTTTAATGCTGTTCCGCCTGTTGGCCTGAGGATCATGGCCATTCAATATTAGTTTTCTGCCTAGTCTCTTGCACACAGAGACTTCTCCAGAGTCGCTGCGTCTTTTAGTGATATTATATACCCTAGATGATGAACTCTCCCATTTTTTTTTTGCAATTTTGAATTGAGTAACGTCATTGAAAAATTGTTATTCACAGTCTAACACAGAGTGGTGAAGCCCTCTCCATCTTTACTTCTGAAAGACGCAGCCTCTGGGATGCTCTTTTTTACACCCAATCATGTTTCTGACTTGTTGCCAATTAACCTAATCAGCTGTTAAGTTCCACCACATGTATTTTTTTTTAGTATCATACAACTTTCCCATCTTTCCTTCCCCCCACCCCAACTTTTTTGATGCGTTGATGGCATCAAATTCAAAATGAGCTGATATTTTTTAAAAAAGAATCACATTTTTGTTTCGTCATCTGATATAATGTCTTTGTACTGTTTTCAATTAAGTATAGAGTTTAAATTATTTGAAAATCATTGTATTGTTTTTATTTGCATTTCAGGCAACTTAACGACATTTTTGGAAATGGGGTTCTAATTATTTTGGTTTTCTTGCATTGCAGTCATCCTTGCATTTTCATCTGTTCTAGATTTGAAACCGAATTTCTTTGAAAATGTGTCTAATTTCAATTTGCTGTTCGCTTATGGTTGCTGTTCAGAAAGCAGTTAGGTGCTGATATTGTGTTTATTGTGAATCTGTGCTGTTTCTCTGTTTCAGACGCCTGAGGAGTACAATCTGATGTGGATCCTGACAGATGTGGTTTCAGCTGTGCTAATCGTCATGGTATTTGTGTTCCTCTGGTGAGCAGATGCACCCTGCCCTGTGCTTTCAAACACATCATTGTTTGGTCACTTTGCTGGGAATAACAGCACAGCTGAAAAACAGAAACCTGGTTTCTGGGAAAATATTTTTTATCTTGTGCTGTTTCTGGTTCATTATGTCCTCTCACCCTGCCAGTTATAAAGTAGTTGCTATGCTATGATACCAATGTATTTCAGTCCGTAGGATATGTCTTTAACGGCACCTCTTGTTTCTCATTGATTGCTTTTACTCTGACTGTTTTGAATTATTTGTTTCCAGGTGGCGAGAGAGAGGCTTGCTGTTCTGGTCAGGCAGCAAACAGACTCTAGAAAATGGAACATACAGCAAGTTCAGAACTGGTGAGCACCCAAACATAGTCATCACAGATGGCTGTAGATTTTCCCCAGAGAACGTGCTATACAGAGTGTGATTAGCTACTTGACACTGTGCATGTACCCTTGTTTATTGGCTTTATGATAGCCCATTATGCCTGATGTCCAATGTGGTCAAAAATAATAGTCCATTAACAAAAAGCTAATTCCACATCAGAATGCAACCTACTCGGTTTGTGGCTAAAGCGCAATGCTGATCCTTGCAGTCAGTGTATGTGATTGGTTACTTATTGAAGTATGGCTGAATGTGGTTGACGTGCAATATCCCTGAAGTTAAGGGTGTCTAGTCATATCTTAAAATGGTAATGCTTGTATTGTGACTCTGTGTACCGGATTCACTCGGCCTTGAGCCAATGACATTTGACCCCTGACTTTTGCCCTTTATTCCATAGCAGAGTTGAGTGACGTGTGGTCGATCTCCGGGGTCAGCGATCATGGAGATGCTAGAAGCATGCCCACCACACCAAACCTGCCCACTATTTCAGAACAGACGGAGGTCTATGGCTGAAAGAGAGAAGGGAAAAAAGGGAGGCCTCTCCTATGTCCTGAATCCATCTGACCAGTCACCCTCCTCAACCTGATTCCAGCCAGAGAACTTTCACTGCCTCCTGGCAGTGCATTTAAGATGGACAAATCAGGCTTTCAGAAAGCCGTGCAAAGATTCTTGCTGCGACATTATTTTTATATGTGAAGAATGTTTCCTGCTGTGACCGTCTGCTTCTGCGGGGGAAAGTGAAAGAAAACCTTCTGCGGTAGCTCATGAGAACTAATCATAATAATTCAGCGTCCCGATCTCTGAAATAGCCAAGAGGCAAAGACTGAGGATTTCCACACTACAATATTCAATAAAATTTGGACTTTGTGGACCCCACCCAATGTCCAACGACCCCCTCCTCTCTTTGAAGTGTGATGACTACAATCGACTATGTGAGATTTTCTAGCTTTACAGAGATCATGGGGTTCAGTGTGGAAACTTTGTGGATGGGACATTAATGACTTGAAAGACAGAAGCCATATTTATATGAATGATATATCTATTTATGTTTTACATACATGAAACACATCTACAGCAGTAGTGGAGGTCAAAAAGGCAGAAAAGTTGTATTCTAAATGTTTTTGAGAGAGTGTGGGTGAGTGAAGTTTATTACAGTAAGATTTTTATTCTTAATTTCATGTAAGAATGCACACTAAAGCAGAGGGTGTCGTGCACCCTTGCCGATCCAAGCCTGCGCATGAAATTCAAAGCTAAGTATCTTTAAAAAAAAAAGTTAAACACGGACATAAATAACCAGTGAGTTGTGTTGTTTCTCATCTGAGAATAGAGGATTTTCGCTATAAACCTGCCTCATAATGTTGCCAATTTTCAAAGAAATTATTCATAATGATGACGAATATGGGTTAAAGATGATCAAAGGAAGGAGCTCTCATGCGATGAGTAGCCAAGTTTTCAGTTAGATGAATTTCTGCATCTTTAACAGAGTTTACTATTTTCTTGCTATGTTTCTTATGTGAATGGGCATTATTACATATTAAAATAAAGCTAATTGGCCTCATGAAAAAATGTGCTTGAATATTTCAAGGAATTGACAACCTACTATTGTGAGGCTCAAATTATGATTCCACATTTTCCTGTGACCCAGCTTAGCCAGTGTTCGCCACAAGGATACTGTTATTAACACTCACTGATAAAATAGTATTTTAATATAAAGTGCATTTTGATTGGCTGATAAGGGTTAAGATATGGAAGCTCATGACAGCTGAAACCTCATTCTCCCTCCATACACTGCCTTTACTGAGCATGTTTGCTTTTTTTAGTAGTAGCCAAGCACATGTTCAAGCATGTGTACTGCACTAGCCTGGTAACTTAGTGGCTGAAAATTGATCCAAATGATTTAATTATTCCATGTTTACAGGTACATACATGTATAGTAAATAACTAATGATAATTTTCCAGGTTTGTGAAGGATCCAGTTCTTTCCAAAAAGTAATGAATTTTTCTGACTTTCAGTGATTTAGAAGGAGACAAAAAATGTATCATACAAACAAAAATACTATCACATTCTGTATACTGATTTCAAAGCGCATGCAGAGGAACTGATGGTGAACTAAATACACAGTGTCCTATTCTCCATGGCAATGTCCCTCACTGCCCCTGCCTTTGACAAGTTAAATTTGAGTCTACTGCTGCTGAGATACCTGTTAGCACTGTTTGGAACATTTATTACGCTTGTTTAAAAGACAGAAATGGAGGTGTTGTGATCTGTGTGAGATTTCTGTGGGGTCCAGGTAGGACATGCCGTCATCATTGTTACTCAAGCGCAATTATGTAGCTACATTCTGGGCCATGTAATAGTGCCACTATTATTCTTAATTTTTTTATGCTGTCTGAATGAGAGGCATGATATTATTTTATGGCGACCCCTCAGTGGACTGTAAAATTAATTAGATCTCATGAAAAATTTCATTATCTCATTAAAATTTGCATTTGGCGGTAATCCTACTTTTGTTTTTGCTTTTAATTTTTGCATGGAAACAGGAAAATGAAAAATGAAATAATTAGTTTCATTAAGAGATTGACTTTTCTGAGTGAAAACATTTTATACCAGGTTGGAAAACATGAGATTTGACTTCACAATTCACATCACCATAGTAACTTAGGAGACAATTTTATTTGTTCAGTTTTATAAAACAGTAGTTTCCTTTCACAAGGGAAAACTCAATGAGGATGTGCAGGAGGAGTATTCTCTCAGCTGTGAACAGTTCAAATACAAAATACTTGTCATCTGCATTCAAAATTAATATAATATTACAACACAGATACTGCTTGCATACATACATGAAACATTTTTTTTGCCAGAGTAAACTAGAGACAATGTTTGGGACACAAATCTGAAACCTTAACTTCTCACATGCTTTTGGACTCGTCCTCATTTCAGCAATATTTGACCATTGACATATTGTACCCTTTAATATAAAACTATGGAGATCCAGCCTGCGGCCTGTTTATTAGTGAAAATGAAGTAGCATACATACCAGAATTTAAAAGAGCACAATATTCCCAGTGCCTACTCACTAGTGTTTAACAAGAATTTCTCCAGAGTGAAATCTAATTTGTGATGGATACATGTGCTGTACTTGTGACTTAGATCATTTAAAAAAAAAAAAAAGTTTTTTATATTTCATTCTCTGTAGAAGAGAATTAGGCTTCCTTTGAATTTGACCCAAAATCAGCCGTGCCGTACTATGCAATGACAACGCTTACATTTTAAATAATACCAATTTATTTTTCCCTCACAAAATGAGCATAAACAGCACTTTTTTTTCAATATTACATATTTTCAGTCCAATGAGACAAAGGCTGTGCGTGAATTTAAGACAACGTATAACTGCAGTTTTGTCATGGTGATATATAAAACCCAAACTGTCACAAATGCACATACTTTTCTCTCCTCAAAGATTAACAGGTCAATGAAACCGCTGTAGGATACACTAACATCGCTTCAGCGAGCTTCTTTCCCAGAAAGTGAAAGTGAATGTTGTCATAGATTTTACTGAGTCAAACTTAGAAGAAAGGGAGCACATCTGATCTTAAGGCCTTCAAAAAGCGAGACAAAGAAAACCATAACATTGCCCTAAACTGTAATAACAAAACTCATCATTGTAAACCCATGTGACAAAACCATCATTAAACAATATATTAACACGTTTACTTTATTCTATCTGGTCAATATGTTCAGAGAAACTAATCACTCAGTGACAAAACTCAACACCTGTGTTAGCCAGTGCTCACATGACACTGAAAAGTCAATGTCCAACCCCAACCCTACTGCAGTCAAGCTTTTAAACACATCCTAGTGCCTTTCTTCTTGTTTTTTCAGATTAATCTGTTGAGTCTATTTGAACATTAGGGTGTGTGTGTGTTGGGGAGGGCGGGGAGCGGGAGGCAGGTAGAGAATGACAGAACACTCACATGTTTTCAAGCATTCACTTATTGCAGGCGCTGATGGGATCTTTTTTCCCATTTCCTGGCAGGGTCTTGACTGGCTGCTCAGTGTGATGGTAGAGAGTTCGGGCGGTCGGGTTCGAGAGTGACAGGTAGAGCTGGGCTCAGAGGTAGTCATCCTCACTGGAGGGGGAGGAGACGGAGCGCTCATCCACATCATACTCGGCCGAGCTAACGGAGGGGCTGCGGCTCATCGTCCACAGGTGGGAGGAGAAGCTCCGCCCCCAGCTGCAGGGCTGGCCAATGGGACGGAGCAGGCGAATCAGCTCTGCCGCCTCTAGCCAGTAATCAGTTCACTTGCTGATGCCTCGAGAGTTGCGCTGCTTGCTCATGGTGGTCAACATCTGACTGATGTAGGAGGTCAGGAGGTCATCCATCTTGTAGCCCTGACAGCAAAAATGAAGAGCGTTGACATGGCTACAAATTAATCCTCTCTTCGTGAAGTGTAGAAATTGTCAGCATACGGCATTAACATTTCTTCAATTGATTGGAAACTTAGATAAAAATATATTTTCCATCAGCAGGTCTAACATTGTTCTACATGATGTCACTTGTGCAACTTATCACAAGAAAACAATTATTTCTGTTTCTGTGACATCTCTGGGGCAAAGGTAACTTCAAATATTGGTTTCTGTGATTTTTCGCTCTCTCACCAGAGAAGTTTCACACAGCAACTTGCTGCCGCGCACCAGGTTACCAATGGTGATGTGAAAGTAGGTGTTTCCACTGCTCCAGTTGGATATCTTTGTGAAGGGATGTGTGGTTAAGACGTCCTGCAGAAAATCAGACAATGAGATGGCAAAAAAATCTATCTGCACACATAAGAACATAAACACAGGTTCACAGAGGCATGCACTTGTATATCCATATTCATTACTTCATTAGATGGCAGCCCTATGGTGTGCATGGAGTCTGCTGTGACTGGAAAGGCCATAGCAATAAATGATAACAATAAATTTGATAACTTTATGCGACATATGATGCGATAATTGAGGGGAAGACATTTTCTAGTGTGTACATTGGGGATGAGCCATTAAGATTCACAAACCTTGTTCTTTGGGTCAATCAAACTCACACCATGCTTGTTGATAGCTATGAGCAGAATCTCAGGGAAGTTTGGCTCAGTGGTTTGCTGTAAACATTTTGGAGAGAGAAATGAAACAAGATTAAATGGAAGATGCTAAATTCCAGCAATATATGCTAAGCAAGCCAATGTCTTGGGTCCAATAATGACTGAATGAATGTCCTCCTGAAGCCACAATTGTGAGTTAAAAAAGCTGGGACTGACAAAACTGCCTGGCCCTGGACCAAAATGGCCTCCGCTACCCTGGGTCACTCAAAATGAGCTCAGAGCACTAAGATCAACGTATCTCTGTTAATACAGCCGTCACACATCGAATATAGAGTCACAGATTTATGCACGGTGTGTATAAATTATGCATCTCCTGCAGTTAATATGTCGTCCAGAAGGAAGAACGATTGATTACCTTAACTTCGAAGAAGGCTGATCCAAATGTTGGCCATTTGAAAATGATTTTTAAGAACATTAACTTGGCTTCCTCTCGAGACTTCCCTGCCTGCTTGTTGAAGTAAGCCACGAGAGACTGGAAAAAGGCCAAAGAAGCATTAAAACACACAGCTATTCAAGTTTCACCTGAAACACTTTCTCCCCTCATTACTTCTAATGACTCCTATCCACCACTTCACACTTCACATGCACAGTTGCAAAACTGTGTACGATACGCTTTTGAGATTTCTCAACACCAACCCGTTTCCAGTCATCGGGTGAGAGCTGGCGGATCAGGTCCTGGGGGACCAGCTCCTTTAGCATCTTGGGAATGGATGGAAAGTGGGACTTATCATCCTCAAACCTGACGCGGTAAATAAGAGCCCCCAGCTGGAAGACCTCTTCACGGGAGCACTTGTGGTAGCCACGGAGGTACTTGGGTAGTTCCTGGCAATTATGGACAAAAATTATGTCTCTATCTCTCATAAATATAATACCAGCAGTGCCACTGTATAAATTCATATCTAAACACATTTTATAAATACAAACTATCAATAGCTAATAAAGGTGCAGTTGTCTCTTTTACCTGCCTTACACTGCTTTTACACAGTGTTGATATTCTCCTGAACAAATATCACATTTGTAAATTATTTTGCTCTACCACAAATATTTAAAATCGAAATCACTTACGAACAGAGGCTAGTTTAATTTATATACAGAGGAGGTAAAAGGGAAGATAAAATGAATAACCTGGTAGTAATGGAAAATGGAGTCAGCGAAAGAATCTTTTCCTGGAACAGTGGTTGTCCACAGCTTCTTCATGAAGAACACCTGGTACGTCAGTGAAGGCACTATACCTGCATGGGAATAGGCAACATCCAGCATTAGCATATAGCCATGGAAAGCTAAATTCAGGACTGTCCCCTGTTGTAGTCAGTGACAAAGCAAATGCCATGCAAATCCAAATAAGAAGAGGCCCCAGAATCAGGCAAATTTTACCGTCCTTTGCAGGTCTGGCTTTCTTGATCCAGTCAGTCAGGTGTCTCACAAAGTCAAAGAAGAAGTCTCCCTCCGGTACACTAATGACCTGAAACAAAATGTTACAGGGTCATCCATTATAGGTCTCAACTTCATTAAAGTCACTCAGCTTTATAAAACAACCACATTAAAAAAAAAAAAAAAAAAAACAGGTCAAAGATGATTTACAAATGACAGCATTTTGGGAATGAGATTGCAAAATTTTAGTATTTACATTTTCATTTAAATCCAAATATTTAAAGTACATTGTAGAACAATCCAATTTAAAAAATGTAAAAAGGTTTTTCCTATAAGCATTTGCAAATGTAAAGGGTGCTCAGTAAAGCAAAGATAAAATTAAATGAAAACATTTGATAGTTCATCAAATATTTCAGAAACAAATGGAAAATAAGGTTGTAGAGTGATGCAAGACAAGTAGGCTCAGTCTGTGATTTGTCATTAGCGGTGACTTGTCAGAGACTTTTCTTTGACTTTCAGAACAAGGAGCCCAAGGTGTGTTCAGAACACAGAAGAACCACATGAGCGCTCTAATATTTCAGGCCAGCGTAAATCACTGACATAGACGTAGCAAGGTGGTAATGGATGTGCCTCGTGTTTCTTACCTTGTCAGAAATTTTCACAAATAAGCTGAAGCCCTCTGGGGACTTAAGCAGTAGTCTATCAGAGATGTTCATGCAGAAGTCCTTGGCTTTTGTGCTCGACTCCACTTCAAAAGCCTGAAATTGAATTTCAGAAATGATTTCACCATGGCTTCATAGAGTCTTACTTTGAGGAGCACATTAAAACAAATTGCACCCCTCAGACCTTGAGGGTACACGTGAGCAGTGAGAACTCAATTCTCTGTATATTGAGAACTTTTTTCTCGACTGTGAAGTGAAACTAAATCTCATTACCAGGACTTTTCTTTAAATGAATCACACTAATTTGATTCATTATCTCTCCAGTTTTGGTGCTGTGCTCGCTTTCTTAGTAGTCTCCTCTCTGATCTATCAGCACATAAAAAGGATTTAAAGGCAATGGAAATTATTCAAAGAAGGAAACAGGATATTTTGGCAAGAAAAGCTTTGAGAGCTTTGAAAGGCTGTGGAGCAGGACTTGTGCGTGAAGCCGAAGAAAGGTTTGGGGTAACTGATCATTTTAGCAGAGGGCTGTAGGGGCAGGTGTGGTATACTGCAGTTGGTCTCCATCCCAAATTAAGGTTTGTTAGATACAATACACTGATAATGAGGAAACAGAAAAATATCCTGGCAACTTCACAGCCTCACCTCATCAGTGTCATCAGGGAAGTACACTTTGTGAAAGATCTGCGTGGTTTTGTGCTGAATGGCCTCCACCTCCACCAGGTGTGGGGGATACTTCCTGGAGCCGTTTCTGATTTTGAGATTACAATAAAGTAATTATAGAGAAGATGAAAAATGAACATCACAGTTACATGGGATTGATAATTGCATCATATATTTGTGGTAGCTCCACACATGTACAGATTTTTCTGAAAAACTCTTAGGGCCTTACTGACATTTAACAAAAACAAGAATAAACCCAAACTACTTCCTGGAATATGAATTAATTTAAGCCCCAAGGAGTGCGGGAGAAAAAAAACAGAGAACAAGAAAGCAAGAGACATTAAAATTTTAGTAAGGTTCATAATGTCTTCGGGGAGTCCAGTTAGCAGAACAGTAATTATGCACATATTTTTCCGGAAAATTCTCTGTTTGAAATTTTCTAACCCCAGCACTATTCAGTTCAGTTTTCAAAGCAGAATATATTCAATTTATTTTGAACTGCAGACCAGTGTAATATATATATGCATGTTTATGAGCATGTGTGTTTGTGTTCGGAAGTATGCACAAAACAGTTTCTAGCTGAAGGATGGCAGAGTGTATCACACAGTACAGTATTATTTGATCACTTAGGGCTGCAGTGTTTGTGCTGTGTTACCTCAGGGCCTTCTGCAGTCGCTGCATGCAGTCGGGGGCCAGGGGGTGGTGCTTCTTGGACTGCAAGAACCTCTGGACGTGGGGCAGGAGCACATTGCTTGGGGGGAATAGGCCTGTACAGAGCCACAGTAACTCCCAGCCCTTCTCCTCACTGTACCTGTGAGAACACCACAAACACACCGCAGTCAGACAAAGGAGTACCATAGCAAAGAAACCCAGAGCAGCCAACCGAGAGCAGACCACGAACAGTGTTAGTAAAGAACAAAAATACAAAGGCAGAATCATCACAACACAGACGTGGTGCAGAGCGCAGACTGCAATCAACAAGAAAGAACAGAGAGAGCTCAATCTCTCAACAGAGAAAGTACAACAGTCAGTCCCTATGCTGTGGAAATGCATGCCAAGACTGGGAAAAAAGACCATTTGTTCTCAATGACTCAGCAACTTGACAGAGAGAGGAAAAAAGAGAGGGGGAGATAAAATGAGGACATATAGGGAAAAGACTTCCCATAGATTTTAGAGTTTTACTGCTCCCCAGTGTTCTCTGACAACATTACATTTTGGTTTGTATCGGAACATTTGGCTGAGGCAAGGCCTGAAAGGTTCATTTATATTATTATTACATATCTGAATGGCAAATATGTGCAAGATCCAGGCACTTCCTGGCATAAACAACCCTCAGTAGTAACAACCTTACTGATTATTGTTTCTGAAAAGCATCAACACAAAAGAGAATAGCCAGAAAGCATGCCATGCTGTGGCCATATAAAGCTGAATGGGGCACAGATGCGGCCTAAGGTGTCCAAATGACTTCCTTCTTCTTTTAGCGGAGTTTTATACTATAACATGTGGAGCTTAACAACAGAAAAGACTCCTCACCCTCACCGAAAGGACCAGTATAAATGAATGCAGATGAGGGCTACACACTGCTGAGTAAATATGCTTTTGGATGTGCGACTTACTTGACATGGTTGTCAGTGAGCTGCTTCAGGATCTGGCAGAAGATCTCATCTTTCAGCAGGTCTGTCTTCAAGGCCCCTTCGAATATCTGGTCAGTGAGCTCGTTGACTGAGCGTGTTCGCTTGGATGGGTAATCACCCATATACTTCATTAAAGGTTCAAGGGAAGTCAAGGACACATACGCGAAGGGATCAAAGATTCATATAGCACATGACTATTATCGCCATCTCCAATATATGAAGCTGGCAATAAGTTTTCCAAATGAATGCTTCTCGGACTCATACAACCCCATTTCCCAAAAAGTTGAGACACTGCGTAAAATGTAAATAAAAACAGAATACAAGGATTTGCAAATCGTTTAAACCCTATAATTAACTAAAAACAGTACCAAGACAACATGTCAAATGTTGAAACTGATAAATTTCATTGTTTTTGAAAATGTCTGCTCATTTTGAATTTGATGCCACCAACACATTTCAAAAAAGTTGGAACGGGGAAACAAAAGACTGGAAAAGGAGAATGACACTTGAAAAATGCATCTCACAGCTAATTAGGTTAATTAGCTACAGGTCAGTAGCATGACTGGGTATAGAAAGAGCATCCTAAAGAGGCTGAGTCTTTCGGAAGTAAATCTGGCACAAGCCTAATCACTCTCTGAAAAACTGCATGGGCATATAGTTCAAAAATTTAAAAATAAAGTTTCTCAATGTGAAAGGATTCAGGGATTTCATCATCTACAGAACATAATGTCATTAAAAGATTCAGAAAATTCAGAGAAATCTCTGTATGCAAGCGACAGTGCTGAAAACCAGTATTGAATGGGTTTGATATTCAAGCCCTCAAGCGGCACTGCATTAAAAACAGGTAAGATTCTCTGTTGGAAATCACTGCATGGGATCTGGAACACTTCTGAAAACCATTGTTAGCAAACATAGTTCATTGCTGTATCCAAAAATGTAGGTTAAATCTCTACCATTTAATGATAAAAGCATATATAAGCAAGAGGCAGACATGCTGACACCTTTTCTGGGCCCAAGCTCATTAAGATGGACTGAGGCAAAGTGGAAAACTGTCCTGCGGTCTGACCGATTAAAATGTGAAATTCTTGTAAGAAATCATAGATGACACATGCTCTCAGCTAAACAGGAGAGGGATGGTCCAGCTTGTTATCAGTCCACAATCCAAAAGCTACTGTTAGTGATGGTATGAGAGTGCATTAGTGCACATTGCATAGGTGATTTACATGTCTGTGAAGGCACCATCAATGCTGAATGATATATATGAGTTTTGGAGTACATATGCTGCCATGCAGACAACACCTTTTTCAAAAGGCCTTGCTAATTTCAGCAAGACAATGCCAAATCACATTTTACATGTATTACAACAACATGGCTCTGAAGTAAAAGTGTCCGGATGCTAAGCTGGCGTGCCTGCAGTCCAAACCTGTCCCTGAGTGAAAATATTTGGTGCATTATGAAATGAAAAATATGAGAAAGGAGGCCACGAAGAGTTCAGCAGCTACATTAAGCAAGGATGGGAAAACATTTTGCTTTCAAAACTACAGTAATTGGTCTCCTCAGTTGTCAAACACTTTCAGAGTGTTGTTAAAAGAAGAGGTGATGCAATACAGAGGTAAACATGCCCCTGTCCCATCTTTTTTGAGACGTGTTGCTGAGATTTAATTCAAAATGAGCATACATTTTTCAAAAAACAATAACATTTCCCAGTACCAACATTAGATGCGTTGATCTTGAACCATTTACAATTTAATACAGAGTTTAAATGATTAGCAAATTATTGCATTCTGTTTTTCTTAAGATTTTACACAGCATCCCAACTTTTTTGGAAACGGGGTTGTAAAAGTGAATTTGGGATGAAACATTGGCAGTGATCTGAATGAGATCATTTAAGTTAGTTGAGAAGATTGCCTTGAGGTGAAGGATATCAATGAAGGCCATGCAGGCCTCTTGGGAAAGTTCCTCATGGTTCAGAACCTTCTTCAACAGGGGCTGCTTGATGGGCTCTCTGGTGCAGGACCACATCTTATCCTTCCCCCTGTTCTTTGTGATCATCACTCGACTCAGTGTGTGCTTCGGAGGGGGCCTGGGGCAAGGTAGCACGATATAGATGAATTAAAACAGTCTTAAAGAGGCAATGGGTGTGGAGAAAAGCAATGCCGATGGAATTGAAAAGACAGGAAGAGGTTGATGTAAAAGATTGCTGCAGAAGGGGGACTCTGGGTACCTGAAGTAGTCATAGGAAAACTCCTCCAGTGTGTAGGGCTTCACCCTCTCCTCACTGTCTGTTAGCACCAACTGCGACATACGGATAGACTCCTGCCGCTGGTCCGGAGTCATAGTGACCAGAGCCTACAACACAGAGACTACGTCAATTCATAATTAACAACACAGAGACTGATTATTTTAATTCCTAATCAAAGATTGAATTTTTGCTATCCTGGGAGGGGGGAACTGCAGCTTTAATGACAAAGAATACTTCAGCTGTGAACACAGGGACACCAAGTGACCATCCTAGCCCAAGAGCGATCCTTTAAAGTACATGCCTTTATTTCTTCAGTTCTGTTGTTCCGTTTTCTTAGAATGTTCACTGTCATTGTTATTTTACTTTATATGTGTCTTGGCCTATTGCTGATGCTTTGGCAAAATATTCACTTGCATTTCCATCAATAAACAAACTTGAATTTGAGTTACAGAGATAGAGAGAAGAACCTAGAGATCCTGGCTATTGAAAACCACGGCAAACTGAGACTGCAAACTGAGTTTAAAGCCACTCACCACAATATCAGAGGGGGGTCTGGTCACTGAGGGCAGCACGTAGACGCAGTCAGCGGGGAAATCGCCCCTCTGTTTGGTTCTGTCATTGACTCCATGTGCCCATCCGGAATTCATCACCTGCTCCCCTGTTTCCTGGTCCAGAATGATGAGGTCACCCTTTGCAAAGCTCAGGAAGGTGGAATCCTCTCCAGCTAAAACATACAGAGACAAACATCTCTCTCAGTGAGGTTTCAGATGGCAAAGCTGCATGCCCTCAGGAGAATGTACAGTTACATTTTCTGAGTTTGTATCTAAATTTACTCCAAAAATTGAAGATGACGAAAGCAATGCACCTCTTCAATCAAGCAATCAATACTGGCACTGTGAGGTTTTTCCATAGAAACTGGATGTAAAATATTGGCTTTAGTGATTTGTGAGTCATAACAAGCAGTGAGCACTAAGCTGCTCTCACTTGGATTGGGGTTGTCCTGCAGGGCCACAACAAACTTCGAACGTCCCCTCAGTCCCTCCAGGAAGGTGACGACCAGGTCCCGAATGTCCTCAGCATTGTTGGAGGTGAAGGTGTACTCGTCCCCCTTGATAGTGGCCAGAGTGAAGCTCTGCCCTTGCAGTTTGCCTCCTCTGTAATGATAATGCGGTACTTATCCATATTGACACAACTCATCACTTCAAAAACTCCCTGAAATTCACAGCAGCTTCAGCTAATAAATTAACAATTTTAGGGCCTAAATTCTAATTTCTACACTGCAAACCCTGGTATTTATAGGGCGGCATGCTGGTGTAGTGGTTAGCACTATCACCTCACAGCAAGCAGGTCGTGGGTTCAAATCCGGCCTAGGGCCTTTCTGTGTGGAGTGGAGCTCCCCGTGTTTGTGTGGGTTTCCTCTGGGTACTCTGGTTTCCCCCACCCACAAAAACATGCATTATAGGAACACTTCTGCCAGTACCCCTGACCAAGGAACTGGAGTTGGTCCCCAGGCGCTGGTCTGTGGCTGCCCACTGCTCCTAACTATAGGATGGGTCAAATGCAGAGGACAAATTACCCCACGGGGTTCAATAAAGTGTATCTTATCTTAATTGTGGTACACTCAATTGTTTAGGGGAAACTAATTACCTCAAAATAATTGTGCACACCAACTTAATGATCTTGTGTTTACAGCGCTTAAAAACGTGGTAAGAATACCTTTTACCTTAGGTTCGTTAAGTACCGTCCACACAATGCAATTAAGTTGGCTTACATAATTTTTTTGTGGTAATAGGTTTCCACAAAACATTTGGGTTTGCCACACTATCTGGGTTTACAGTGCAGATTTACTATGACAACACGATTATACCACGCGAATGCAACAGCTATCAGAGGTTGTGAGCATCATCATAATTAGAGTGATTTACTAAAATTCATGTTCAGAAAGACCATGAGTCTTAATGACCATCTGCTGATGTTATAAGATCTCCTCACATTTGAAACAGCTTTTGAAAAATCACTCTAAAGCAATGGTCTCACCGCTCATGAATATGCATAAGCTCATGCCATCATTCTGGCTACAGTAACCAGCCTCAGTAATTTAGTGACGGCATTGTCAGCACAAAGCTGTGGTACTTCTGAGTCAGAGAGAGTACTGGCAGTACCTGCTGCTGGATACTGCCAGGATCTCCGGAAAAGAGAGCTCCAGCAGGACCTGCTCCTGCTCGTCCACAAAGTAAACCCCCGTCCAGTTCACAGCCACAATCACATCGTTCTTTGGCAGGCTGGGACCTGGGAGGCAAGAGGACACAGCCATGTTTCAGCCAAACTCATGACATTCTGACTTGAATCAAAGTAAGGGCCTCAGGAGTACGAACACACCTGAAAACTTGAAGGCTTCGTAAAACCGGGAAAAGAGCAGAGGCCACTTATATCGGGCAAAGTCCACGACTTCCTCCTTCACCTTCTGCGGTTCCATTCTCTTCTGAGTGTAGATTCCCTGCAATAGAGGAGAGACTTTGTTTGACAAAAACTGAATATTACAAATATATTGACAAAATTTGGCAAGGACCTAGAAAGAGGAGGGAGTGGAGAGAACTCACAAATCCGCTAGAAACTGCATCCCTAAGGCCTTGCTTGAGTAAACTTTGAAAAATCTTTTGGGCAGCCAGGTAAACTGAGCCTTTGAAATGGGAAACCGAAAATCCAGCTATAGCCTCTTTTGGGAAATCCAAGCAGTCTCATGGATAGAGTGATGTGGATACATAGTTTGTTGCGGCGTGTAGTGGATGTCTTACACTCGGGACATAGCTGCATTATGGTAAGGCCGTACCTTTTTGTGGGCAGCCATGATGAACTGGGCCCATTTCTCCACGGTCCTGGCGGCATTGATTTCGCGGTCGGGGATGTACGAGGGTATGAGGCTAAGCAGGCGTTCCAGCAGGATCTCCGCTCCATAATCAACATAGTACTGCTGCGAGGCCAGCTCTGCCAGGTCCTCCTCCTTACCAGATTATCAACATTAGAGAAGGCAATGCAGATACACAGGTGCACAGTAGGCCAACCCAATCAATTATGCTGATAATGGACCCCCATCCTGCCACCCAACGACCCCACCCTCCCTGCTCTCACCCGATCGCAGCGGTACTCCCCGAACTTCACCCCTCGTACTATCTGCTGGTAGATGAGGTTGGTGGCCACATTGTCATCAGAGGGACAGTGCCATGGGGTGAAGATCTCCTTGCGAAAGAACAGCCTCCAGGGGGCGTTACGCTCCTGTGCGCCCTGCTCCTTGGCATACTGCTCGCACTGTGATACCGCATCCATCACGTGGTCATTCCCACTGCCCAGGGAGGACACCTGTGCGGTGTTTGAGTGCGTGCATGGGGAAGAAATGGAATGGAGATGGTTAAGGGAGCATAAAAATACCCACACCCAACATTAGCATGGAATTGTTGTCTAATTCTGACTCTGAAGACGGAACAGAAGTTGAGTTGAATCCCCTGGTATTAGGACAATATATAGACGAGAGATAAAAGATGATTGACCATTTAATGAAATAAAGAGCTTTCAATATAAGCAGGATCAAATATTAAATGTAGGACAGTGAATGGCAGTAATACTCAGTAGAGCACTGCAATTACAATGTTAAACTGTCAAATTAACCCCATAAAACATACTGACCCATTTCAAGGGTCACCATAAAGTTAAGATTAAGAACAAATGACAGAGTTGTGAGGTTCACAGTTCCTGTACCTTGTCGAACAGAGCGATGTAGAGGGAGAAGCCAAAGCGGTCTCTCAGGCTGATTTTGTCAGACAGCGCATTGCACAGCTCCTTGGCCGTGGTGGCCGAGTCCGTCAGAAGGGTTTTTGTTGTGCCGTCCATGAAGGTTACGGGCAACATGATGGGTTTCTTAGACTTTGTGGCCTGAAAGAAAAGCACCAGGAAGACTATTTAATCCCAGTTCCTCCTCTCTCTATCAACAACATGGTCTACCTCAAGGACCAGAACCGTACTAGGAGGGACAACAAGGATATAAAGCATATTCTGTAGACGGGTATGAATGTGAACTGGGGAGGGTGGGGTGTACCTGCAGCTCTAGCCAAGATGGGGGCTGTGTCCTTGTCCCATTGACAAAGGTTCTCCTCAGACGTTCTTCGCAGTATGGGGCGTAACCAGGGGGTCCTCCAGCAATGAAGTTCCTCAAATACTGCAGGGTACATGAAAACGGAAAGAGGCAGTTGCTATTTTAGCTGGATTTGGCATGAGATCATCAAGAAAAATTAATAATAAAGGTTTTGAGGTACTGAACAGCCTACGTTTGTATATTAGATCACAGAGGGACATAAGGAAACACAGCATGTTTCAGTCTGTTTGCAAAAAATTTGTGAGTCATTGTTCACAAAGGAAATGCAGTAATACACAGGGACTATCAGTGCGCAAGTCTTACTTTGACAAACTTTTCGGACGGAGCAAAACAGCCCACACAGAGTGAGACAAGGATCCAGCCACGAGCATGGCTGCTCTTGGACGGGTTCTGAGTGAGCTGCTTACAGATCTGGCAGTAGATCTCATCTCTGGGCAAAAAGAACCAGCTGTTAATGCAGTACCATTCCAACTTCAATTTATCATTGTGAAGATCACAAAGTATTGAGAGCACCTTGATCTGTTGAGTATGAACAATATTATAACAATGGCTGGGAGTTAATTATATACCAAGAGTACACAGGAAGAACAACCAATGTTGAGGTATCTATGGAAGGCAGCCTTTTAAGTAAAGTTCTCAGATATCAATAATGCGATGGTGAAAGAATTCTATTACTTCTACGGCAGTACAAGACTGCCCCTGAATGATTGTGGAGGCTAGTAATCAGTTAAGGAGTTCTGGGATATTTACAGAAGAGGTGTGATTTTCACCTGAGAGCAGGGCGTAGAATGCCATTGCCGATGATAAAATGCAGTTTCTCCAGGTTGGACGTAGGACGATCCTCCAGCATGCTGTTCCCATGTAAGGTGGACTCACCATCATTTAGACGTTTGGTGACCTGGGGTTCAGTAAGCAACCTGTCATTCAGGGACTACACGCACTTGCACCCACATGCTTTGGCTTGGGAACAAATCATTTTGGGTTTTGCGGGTCAATTTAAGGACACAAAATTCCAAGTCTAGATATGTCCGAGATCAAAAAACTAATTTCACAAGTTGTGTTTGAGTTTATTGATCCAGTCTTAAAGGAGAAGTACCGGTTTTACAGTTTTGACATTATTTGTGGCAAAAAATACGATCATTTACTCACCCATATAACTTCCGTGTTACCAGAAGTCCTT
Source organism: Gymnothorax javanicus (assembly GCA_029692085.1). Lineage (NCBI taxonomy): Eukaryota > Metazoa > Chordata > Actinopteri > Anguilliformes > Muraenidae > Gymnothorax > Gymnothorax javanicus. The sequence continues at coordinate 31,510,685 of CM056195.1, read as the reverse complement.
CGGAAGATATTTAGATATTTAGATATTTAGAAGAGAGCCGCATATATCCGTATAATGGGAGTGAATGGGGCACCGAGAGCGCAGCCTCTAATGCTTCATTATCTGTCGCGGGACTCATTCATTTCACCAATATTTTGTTATGATTCGCTAGTGTTGTTCCCCTTTTCAGTCCGGGTTGCCCGTTACCGTCATCCGGCGTCTGTAGCTGGACCTACTAAACTCTGAACTGGACGTTGTCATCTCAGGTGCCGCGAGTAAGCGCAGTACGGCTCATTAGCTCCGCGACGGTCGGCTGCTTTACGTGCTGGTAAAACATCATGGTTTGTGTTTGCTTTTTTCCAAGTTGTTGCAACAAAATGATCAGTTGGACAACGTTTAGCTTCCATAGGCTACCTTTACGCAATTTGGAATTGCTAAAGCTCTGGCTAGTTGCGCTGAAAATAGACCCGAATACTCAAGTGGAAGCACTGAGGCGTGCGGATCTTCGGGTTTGCAGTGCTCACTTCGCTGCGGAAGACTTTTTTCCTGCAAGGCCACAAAAAGAGGGCCAGAAAATGCAACAGACGTCGGATGACGATAACAGTCAACCCCGGACTCAAAAGGGGAACAACGCTAGCGAATCATAACAAAATATTGGTGAAATGAATGAGTTTTGCGACAGATAATGCGACATTAGAGGCTGCGCTCTCGGTGCCCCGTTCACTCCCATTATACGGATATACCCGGTTCTCTTTGAATCTAAATATCTTCCGAAGGACTTTTAGTGACACGAAAGTTATATGGGTGAGTAATTGATTGTATTTTATGCCACAAATAATGTCAAAACTGTAAAAACGGTACTTCTCCTTTAATTCATTTCGCATCATGAATTGCAGACAATTACAGTTGCTCAGCTGTACTTTCCTGACACTGTACACATTAAACTGAGCTGTTAGTTGAGGGTGTGAGCACTGTATGCTGAAAATTCAGCGCAGCGTATACAAGCTTTGGATGCCCACACTCACCTCCTCGGTAATCTTTGACTTCTTCTTAAGAGTGAGGGACACTAGCTTGTGACGAACACTGCTCTTCTTGTGACTGTCAGTGTGAACGCTCTGTAAGGGGAGGACATTGAGGACAGTTTATAAATCATGCTTACTGTTTTTGTAAGAGTTATAACATCTCCTTAAGGGAGGACAAGTTGTGTTAGTGAAAACATGATTTATAAAAGGAACTTCATACATGCTTGGCTTCTACAGAGCAGGACTGCTCAGCAAACTATGAATGTCCAGGTTCTATACACTATCAGTCAAAATTCTGGACACCTTTCATTCCAATAAATATATATAAATCTTTAATTTACCAAAATATATATACTCATATATAATATACTCAATTTTTTTTTTTTTTTCGATAATAGCAACGATATGGTCTTGAGAGTTCACACCTGAACAGATGAGCTGCACCAGTGGTTTGCCTCTCCTTGACCTATTTGTCTAAAAAGTCTGTAACTAGATTGATTTTATTTCTCTTGTAACATGGAGAAAATGTGTTTGTTTATTTAGCCAAATATTGCTTTCTCAAGAATTCCACAATTTTAGACACTATCTTGTTGTTTTTCATCTTCTCACTATTTACTTCTTACCTTGAACCAAAGTCATTCACAGAAGTTAAACCCTTAAATTTAACTAAAAATCAAACGCTATGAAAAGAGTTAAGTGTGTCCAAACATTTGACTGATACTATATGTGCTTTGTCACTAAAGACCAGATGTATGAAGCTCACAAAGACTCATTTATCTAAAGTCAAATACGTTAAGCCAACCATGAGGAGGTGATAACTAACTTTAATCAGCAACTAAACAGAACAGCCACACAATCTGAAGATTCCATTGATCATTTTGTACTGGGAAATGTCTGATGTCATCATGACCATGGTACATGATTACATCACTGTGTGACATCAAAGTGAGGGCGGGGTGTCCTGAGATGGGGATCTACTCGGGGGGGTGTCTGCTGTCCTTAGGAGGCCCCGGTCCTCACCTCCCCTTCTCCCTGCAGGGCCTGCAGCTCCCTCTTATAGGTTTTCTTCCCCAGAGTCTCGTAGATCTTGGTCATGACCGGGATCTTCTCACTGCCATCGCTGATGGCTGTGTGGTACTTGGGCTCAGGTAGATCTCCCATGAACCTCAGCACTGTGATCCATACAGCAAGGGCAGCCTAAAATAAGAGAGAGAGAGAGTAGCAGAAAAAATAAATGCTGGCTTTCAAAGTCTTATTTATGCGTTCCAGTTATGGGTTCAAATTGTATGTAAACCATTTCTCTTTGTCCCAAGAGAGAAATGAAGTAGTAGTCATGCAGAGGAAGACCAGGGTTAGAATTTGCCAAATGGTAAAAACCTATATCCACTTGCTGGATATAAATTGATCCTCAGAAACAAATAAGGTACCAGAGAGGCTTTTTCGCAACACAAAGTCCTTCATGTTCATCTTATTTAACGATTGCTGATTTTTACACTGATGGATTACATTTGAAGCAGGGGCTGGTTGACTTAAAGAAGCAGTGTGGAGTTCTCAGGTCATGTGACACATACCAGCTGATCTCCTTCATCCTCGTGGAAGAGCAGGGGCTGCTTGAGTGGGCGGCGCATGTAAGTGTGTGTGGTGGTGCCCTGGAAGTAGGTGGCAGCGAACTTGGCGAATTTGTACTCAGAGAGGTCCTCCTCTTCATCTTCAGGTAGAGGAAGGGCCTCATCCAAGTCTTCCTCCTCCAACTCCTTCTGAGTGCGCTCCAGATCCTGTTATATTCAGAGACAAAACACACACAGACACACAGATAGAGAAATGTAAGCAAGAAAACAGAGAAAGCTGTATGCAAAATCTTGCCATATAACTATACCAACTTATAAGGGAATACGGTGATGCGGTGGTTAACTTAGGATCGAAAGTTCCTGAGTTCAAATCCTGGCTGCAGCTTTTTCTGGTGTGTTCTTGAGCAACAATACTTCACTCCCACAGTGCCCCTCTTCACCTATGTGTGTGATTGGGTAACCTGACTAAATGCTGGGGGTGGAGTAACCTGCATTGTATTAGCATCCCATCTAGGGGGAGTAGAAATACTGCTAGTTGCTTTGTGCTAATGAAACTGGACTTAAGCATCTACCTGATGAGCCACAATTGGCTTGGGACTGACTTATACCAACATATAGCAATAATGCTTCTCTCCATTCTTCCAACACTTTGTTTTGCTAATAGGTAATATCCATCACTGCATCAGGACTGCTGTAGAAAACCTAGTTTACGCCTCAACTGCATCACCTGGACAGGCTATTCAGAGGATGCTCAAATGCACAGAATTACAGCGGTCCACATTAGGTATCTGCACACACACACACACACACACAAGATATGCACTCTCAATACCTCAAACCCGGCTGGTGCCTGGCCCTCCTGCCCAGGGAAGGAGTTGGTGGTTCCCAGGAAGCCGAACATCTTGTCCACCATGTCGGAGTCATTGACGGGCTCTTGTCGCGCCTTCTCCATCTGCTCCACCATCTCCTTCTTCCGCCGAGCCTCCTCGCGCTCCAGCTTCTCGCGCTCGGCATCCTCGCGGGCCAGCTGGGCCAGACGCTCCTGATGCATCTTCTCCGCCTCGGCCTTCGCCTTCTTAGCGCTCATCTGGTTGCGCAGCCGCTGCTCCTCTGCCAGACGCATCTTTTCCGCTTCTAACCGCCTTCGATACTGGGGCACAGGTCAAACAGAAGCTAAAGCTACTACCTTCATTCACATGATCCTGTACTTAGCAAGCAGTGCGTGACAAAAGCTAGGGAACAGGGCTTTCAAATCAAAGCTACAGATCTAGGTGAAACACAGTCGCTGCACCAGTGACTTGCATCAGTTCAGTATTCTGATGTTTAAATGAACTGAATGTAAACAATATAAGCTGAGTCGCTCTTAGCACAAGGGTCTGGTGAGTACTACTAAGAAGACTGTTTAGCCAATATTATGTGTTTACATGCATTTAGGTGTCTCGGTGTATGCATAGTATATGTGCATGATCATGTTTGCCTGTAGACGTGCGTATGTGTGCATGTGTGTACTGGTGTCTGTGCCCAACCTCTCCTTTGAGCCTCCTGTAAAGCCTCCTAGAGATCATGCCCCGGGTGTAGGCCTGTATGGTGATGACGGCCCACAGGCGATGGCGACAGGCTCGCCGCACCAGGAAGCCCCTGGACTGTGCCTGGAAGTGTGTGATGCGCTTCCTGGTCATGTGGTATGTCGTGTAAAGCTTACGGGAGCGGTACAGGGCCTGCAGCCGAGAGAAGCCTGCCCGCATCTACACAGGAGAGATTTTAAAATAAGGTGGGTCAGTCCCCATCACCACAACAATCCATCATCAGTGGGAATTATAGTCACGGAGAACAGGACGGGCTCTTTATGTCTCTATCATTCAACATTATATTTTCAGTAATTCTTGTACTGAAAAACATTAATTAAAAAGCTTGTTAATCACTGTCCACAAATAAAAAGAGAGAAGGGCTCACTGCGCCATAGTTCTTCCGACACTCGTAGCCTCTCCATGTCTTCTGGATTAACATGGCCGACTTCCTCATCTTTAGGAAGTTAGACCTGTAAGAAAACTGCCATCATTACTCTCTGTATTGAGCTACAAGGCACACAACTGCGATTGCAGTCGGTGATAAAGAAGAAAATGCACTGGATGGAAACTCACCACTGGAATAAAAACTGAAACTTCAATTCAGAACACAGAGGTAGGTTTAAATAATGCCCATTGGAGCAGAAAATGTTATCAGAAAATCCCTAGTTCTCACCTGTCCTTGAAGCCCCGGACCACCTTCTGAATGAGGATGACCTTGTCAGTGATGGCTTTGTCCCTCTCAATCTCTAGCAGCATATCATGATGGTCCTGAGAAAAAAGCAAGACAAGGTCAAAACCTAAAATATAGCTGGGATATATATATGGTCAATGTGCTAAATTGCGGCCAAATTGTTACCAAGATAGTCAGTGATAACTGTTATTGTCTATAATTTGAGTTTGTAGATACAGTATCAAATGTCCTCAGATGGTAGCATCCAAGACCATTAGAATATTCCGTTCATATCGTGTGATAGATCTGGAATGAGTGGCAGCCAATGAGTGAACCAGTTCTAAAAACACTCAGAGAACATATTTGACTGTCTGCGCCTCACCATAAAAGCCTCCTGATGACAGAATTGATGACTGTTCACTGCTATTCATTTTGCAAAAGCAATGGCAAATGGGGAAACGTCAACAATCGGCAGACCAATAATAAAACTTCATCATCTCTCTCAGTCACTGCCTTTCATGCTTATAGGCCTGGCCCCTGCTTTGCTGCGCTCTATGTTGGGATGCCTCATAAGTCATTTACTTAAATAATCAAAGTACAATAAAAGTTTTGATACTTTATCTTATCTGATGATACTACAATAATTAATTATATTAAATTTTATATTTAACATCAAAAGTATTTTAACCATATAATTTCAACACTGTGAAATAATTAAAATAGTAAACATTCCCAATAAATTTTTCATTTTTCAATCACTCAAATGGAAACAGATCCCACTCTATTGCTATCCAGCGAATCCCCACATCATTCCCCTCCTTTTGACCACTTCCTGTCAGGAAGTATTGGCATTGCCCCCTCTTTTGACCTGCAGTGTGAAGCTTCCTGTCCAGGCTACTGGATCACAATGATAGAATCCGCTGAGTCGGAAAAATAACCACAGGACTGGAGAAATGGACACGCCATTCCAGGAAACTCCGACCTATTTTCAAGGCCCTCTTTTTCCCCTGATCAAACCCAAAACTAATCTTTCCCTGTGGTCACAAGCTGATGATATTACTTTTGTTACGGTACAGCCTGTGATTATTTTATTGCTGCTATCACAACCTCTGACATGAGGAAACACAAGCGCCCACACTCTTTTTCAGTCTTGTTTGGGTGTTGGTGCATTCTGTACCCGAACTTTCGAGTTAACTTTACATGTTAGTAATGATGAGGTCATCAGCTTATCAAAGAGTATCATGGATAAAATAACCAGGATCAGAAAGCTAAAGTCCTCCAGTATTTTGTTCAAATCACTTCTTCAGCCTGGAGATGGAGCAAATTGGTGAATTAGTGAGGTCATCGGCCGATGAAACACAGGGCAGGACTCTTCCTGTCACACCACTGCATTATCTACCTCAGCATGAAACTATAAAGCAAGGAATCTCTCTGAGTGTCCCTTGCATATCCCGAGAGCTGTTCATCCAATCTACTTCACACTAAACGGATGTATTGCTGAAGACCCAAGCAAGCGCAGTGTAGAGAAATCTTGAGAAAGCTACAAGCAGCAACACCACACAAGCTGAAATATGGAAGGCTAAACAACCGGCCCGTTGTGAACGGTCATGTTTTGCACAGGAACTGCGCTGATTAACATCAGGTAATCACCTTCAGAAAAATTTTAGTCTTTCCCATCTGCCAGTCATCATGTCTGCCCAGGACAGCCTCAGCAATGCGCTGGCAGGTTCCTCTGAGGTCCTCCTGTCAATCAGCACAATAGTTACCGCATTACGGATGGCATGCAGAGAAAACACACCAAACTGTCAACCTATCTGGCCTAATGACCTTAGAAAAAGAGATTTTCATGCTCAATACGGACTCCTGGCAAAATTAACCATAAAAAGAAATAACCTTCTCTAAAATCAAGCATTGTGACAAACACTTACCTGCTTGTACGCTGGCTTCACTCCTGGCATGAGAACTCGGTAGCGATCAACAAACTCCACAAAAGTGTAACGTATGGGGTACCCAGCTCGCCGGATCCTGATGGTTTCCATCATTCCGGAGTAACGTAGCTGCCGGACACACAGCTCCCGGTCAAACAACTACGTCGAAAGAAACATTTGGAAAACAAAGGAACAGAGTTAATGTCAGGATACCATACCTACACTAGAAGGGCACTTGGTAGAGCGCATATCTCCGCCATGCCACTTGTTTGCCCGATTGCGGTCTAAATTAATAGGGTCCGTCCCTGACTTGATCACAACCCACCCACAAAATTTCAGAGATATCCCTTTGTTACTTTTTGAGTTATCTTTTACAAAGACAGACAGACAGACAAACCAACCAGCAAAAACATAACCTCCTTGGTGGATGTAACAAGAATGAACCACACAAAAACACACAGTATTTCAGATGAAAAAAACAGGAGAGAGGTAATGTTAGCCAATTGAAGTGCACAGACTTCACATTCAACCATGCGTCAATTCCACAAAAAAACGATGACTCAAGCGCAGCACTCACACATTACACTACTCTTCCAGGACACTGAGCTCCAAGGCTAAACTATATGACATTTCTACAGTCTCAGTGTGGGTGGTGCACTAGTCTCAAACATTCATTCACCGAACAGTTACGGCATCCTAAAATTTTTAATACTGAGACCATAATTAGGAAGACAATTTAATCTTGCTATCAAAATTAAAAGATTTAATTTAAAAAAAGCCGTGGCCACACTGAAATACCTCAGCCTAATAGAGTACAGACTCATTTCGAGTCCCAGCAGCTACACTCTTGCTCTATCAGAGTTGGAGAAACTCTGGAGTGTCTGTCAGAACTATCTGCCGAACTGTCAGTTGCAGCCGCCCTCTAAGCCTCATCTCCAGTCACCCCCTGCCCGCTGGTTTGCCGGGACTCACCATGGGCTTCTTGTACTCATTGGGTTTGATGCAGCGGACGAAGAAGGGCTGGCACACGCTGAGCGTCCTCATCAGCAGCTCCAGCGAGCGCTTGAACTGGCTGCTGAGCGTCGGAGAGCGCTTCCTCGTCTCCGCGCCCTGCGCTCGGATACAAACATCGCCGGTTCAGGAAGGAGGGAAAGAGGAGGAAGCCAGAGAATCCTGTTTCAGCTCCCTTCTCTTCCACTGGCCCTCTCTCTCTCTCTCTCTCTCCCTATCCTCCCTCTCTCTTTTCTTACATTCTCACACAGGAAATGGAGAAGGTTCACATTTAGAGTGTTATCGCAGCACAAGCGTATTATTAGACAAGGCCGAGAACAGATGGTCCAAGAAAGGTGTTTCCTCTAAATCTTTAAAGGTCAAAGCTGTTTGACTGAATCAAAGGGCTTTTTCAGCGGTAGTGTTACATTTCAGCAAAGCACAAACAAGGGTTCTATCTGAGAGAGACAGCTGCCAAGTAATTCCTTATTGTTTAAACAGCATAATTTCTCAGTACGGAAATTTTCCACCATTATTCAGGGTTACCATGTGAAAAACCACCAAGCATATTTCTCAGCATGTTAAAAAAAAAAAAAAAGACTAATTCTATTTCTATCAGAAAAGATTCATACAATGACAACCCAAGAGCTAATTGAATTCACTGTCAAAACAAAGCTGCAAATTATACTATGCTGTAAATATGAAATGTTCATATTATGGCAGCAAACTGTGTATGGTCAACTCTTGCACTGCCCAAACATCTTTTTAACTGTTCCAACTGGTTGATGACCAGTGTAGAACACTTAGGGTGTTATAATGATCTGATTCAAATTATGTCAACAAATTAATACATGCACTTTAATTGTAGTTAAACAAAAAAAAAAAAAAAAAAAGGGAAGGTCATAAGATCAAATTTTCAGATCCACAGTCGAACATGTAAGCCTGTACTACCATTTGGGGCTAGTTGCCGGTTAATAACCTCAAAGGAATGGACTATTTGTGATGTCTTGCATACAGCACATTCAAAGAAAAGAGTTATTAAAACAACACGAAAAGCCTTAAAATCAAATGCATCTGATGGAAATCACAATGGGATGGATACTCTCATATCTCTTCTGTCCCAGATTTAGATTTCAATCATTTCCAGTGATTCACTTCTTGACTGACCCACACAAATCCGAAACCATGAATAGATGTGGGATATGTTGACCAATTTATGTTAATGTTTAAGCAAAGGCTTATTGACTGTAAAAAACAAAATATAATGAGCTGTGTAAACAATTCTGCTCGGATGAAATATTATAAATATGTTAAATCTCTTGTAAATGCAGAATATTATGTTTTAAATGTTGATGTAAAAGAATATAGAAGATGTCTGTCACTTTTAAGACTGCATGAACTACCACTGCGTTGCAACACCAGAAATGAAAATGAGACAAATGTAAATACGTTATGTAAACTGTGTAACTCAAATAGTTTAGAAGATGAGTTACATTTTCTTTTTGATTGTAATGCTTACAACGGGTTGAGCGAAAGGTATCTACCTAAATTTAATGACAAAAATCCATTATTAAAATACTGTCAACTGTTGAATTGTAGAGATAAAAGCATTCTTATAAACTGTGCTAGGTTTATTAAACATGCCTTAGATATTAGAAATAATACTCATGCCTGAAATATTATTATTTTTGTCTAGCTCTGTCTTATCATACGTTTTTCCACACATTTGAATGTTTTAGTGTGTGTGTATTTGTTGTAAATGATGTATGTTTTGTTGATGTTTTTGTACATGGGCCGATGGCCTACAAACTCGAAATAAACTAAACTACTTGTGGTCCATGCAGAAGTGATTCACTTCAAGAGATTAGCTTATTGTAGCGAATAAGGATTAAGAGGGATTTTGAAGCAGATCAATAATTGGGAAGAGAGTCATTCTAACTCAGCACAGAAGAACATAAAACAGGATGTGATGCAGACAGATGGGACAGGGAGGTGATTTCAATGACACAGCCAAGATGCTAGGGAAAGGAATGTGGCAGGTGAGAGACAGGGGCAGGAGTATTTTTTACCTTAAGGAGAGGGGTACCTGGCTGACCAAGCACACCACCAGGTGAATAACCACACAGAAACTAAGGTGGTATATCAGACAGAGAAACAGGAGAGAGGTAATGTTAGCCCAGCTAGCATTACAACTTGTGGAAATAAAAGGAGAAGATAGCTGAAATTCAAATAGTAAGATGGACGCAACCTTGAAAGACAAACAGCATGTACTACTGAAGACAGAGTGACCAGGCTTAGGTTGTTGCCTTGCATTGATTCTCTACCATAACTCTATATCATAAGTAGTGGTAAGACATATAAATCTGCAAATAGGTCATGTTTGGTCGCTCAATTTTCCATCAGTGGAGAGTCAACTGTCAATATAAATACATTACCATGGCGACATCGGCCTGGAAGATTTGCTTGATGAACTTGTTCTTGGAGGAGTGAACCAGCTGGATGATGTCACCATGCAGAGTGTCTCTGTTTTTCTCCAGGAAGCCTGTAGCAATGTAACGCTAGTATCAGTGGTCAATATGATTAAGACGATCATAGCAGCGAATGTTGTGGGGAGCAAGGGAAAATACTGCACCTCTTGTCTCGTAGTAGACTATTCCTGCAAAGTGCTGGATCCCAAACTGTGTCTCATAGGTGTTTTTAGGTGGGATGTAGTTGGTGTTGAGTTTGTGCTGGGAGTTGAGCTTGTTCAACATGGTGGTGTCAGTACCCTGGGGAAGTATGGATGATAAGGTGTAAGACCTCCTTTTTTTTTTAAATTTAAAATCACAGCTTAAAGACCCATAGTTGAGGTCAGAATCAGAAATTTAGCCTTGTAGTCAAAGGAAATATACCACAGAAATTGAACAATACTGTTTAAATTTATCGCTTAGCTTTGAAATATCGAAGTGAAAATTGTTCTAAATTATGGTTATAGAATAATTGATATGTTGTGTGCCTGTGGCCAGAAGTCTCCAGTTCCACAGAAACTATTCTCTCTTCCTGAATGAGAATTTGTTTTCAGGCTAAACCTCTGATTTTCCACCCTCTCCTCTTTCCTCCCTGGATACATGAAGATTAAATGCAGCTCTCTTTCTCCACTGTCCTTCATGCTACCTGTATATCACCTCTGTATCTTTCCTCTGTCTCAGGTACCTTGGGGAACTTGCTTTCCTCATCGATGAGGGAGATGATGTTCATTGGCTTGATGGCAATCATGTCCAGGGCGTCCTGGTTGTCGGTGAACTCGATGTGTTGCCAGTTAATATTCTCCAGGTTATACTCCTCCTGCTCCAGCTTGAAGACGTGCCGCACGAAGAACTGCTGCAGGTTCTCATTGGCGAAGTTGATGCACAGCTGTTCAAAACTACAAGAAAATCGCTGAGCAGTAATTAGCCACTCTAAACAAAGCCTTAAATCCAGTTAATCCAATGATGATCAATGAGTCTGTTGAGGAAACACGGTGTTTCACAGCCAGTCATCCTTCAGTATAGTGATACTACATTTGCAAGAATGACTGACTCATTAGCAATGGAAAGAATATGAGCATTCTCAAACAAAATTATAATTCAATTTACAAGCCCTGCTGAAGTGCAAGCAAAACATTTCTGGGAGCAGATCTCCTAAGACTTGCCTGTTAACTGTGAAGTTTTCAAACCCAAAGATATCCAACAAGCCAATGGATCTTCTCACAGCCTTGGGCTCCCTGGATGGAGGCTTATAGATGGCTGCATTGATCTTGTCAACTATCCACACAAAGAGCCTACCATATATTCCCTGTAAAAAAAAAACCATTTCAATTCATGAAGGCAGTAGTGAGCCCTTGGGTAGAAAGTGATACTACAAAATATCATGGTTTTTATTTTTCAATGTTTGAATCTGGACAACAGATAAATTTGTGCGTCACATTATGCTAGCATGTGCAAGAACAACACAACAAAACAGATCCAGTCCATTAAATGGAAGCGGATCAGTGTAGTACAAAGAGAAAGAAGTAGGAACCATATGAGTCAGAAATGGATGGTAGTGCCACCAGATTTTCAGATTCCTCAGCTGAAGAATTTTGTGTTCATTGTTTCAATACACTGTTAGCCAAGCTGACTAAGCAGTTTTTATCCAAGGTTAGCAAATGTATTTATAAATGCATTCATGTTCACATCCGCCATCAGGGTGAATGTGAAGCATAGTTGTAAAGTGCTTTGGGGTCATGTCATGTGACTCGAAAGCGCTATATAAATGCAGTACATTTACCATTTACCATTTAATGCTAATTAATTTCTACAGCTTCAGAGTGTGTTGGGAGGTTGGGGTAGAGTAACACCTTTACAAAGGCGTCTCGCACGTCAAGGGCCTGCTCCATACTGAGGGGGGTCGAGACTGTCTCTCCTCGCGTGATGATGGTTCGGCTGGTCAGACAGTTCATCAAGTCTTTGGGGTCAACCTAAGACAAACAACCGCATATCTCAATTCTCAACACACCTCATGGACAAATATGCTTCACATGTCCGTTCCCTCAAAAACTGATTTACAGGAATAAAATGTACTGAGAACTTAAAATAAAAATTCTCTAACTGCAACAGACTATGTCAAGACCTTAATAACACAATACAAAATCTTTCGAAGTCAGGAGTGGTTCACAAACTCAATCCTGGGGGTCCCCATGTATGCCATTTTTCACTCCGACCACAACAGCAATTGTAGGATTTTAATAAGCAGTTAATTTGTCTTAATTGAGTTCACTTCATATTGTAAGTCACATTTTGACAAAAAAAAAAATCCATACATGCCATGAAGAATGAAAGACCATTGAATATACTGAGGTTATTTTTCCATATTGCAGGTAATATCAAGTGACAACATTTTTAAACAGATGAAATTGGACACAGAGAAAATCAATAAGCTCCAAATTAGATTGCTGAACACTATTGTTTTGAGTTCTTTGAAACTAATTTGCTTTAAATTAATAAATGCATGTACACCAAACAGGTTTGAATTACATCATTTGTTCGCCTAATCAGCGGTTAATTTTCATAACCAAGGATGCACAGTTTCACCAATTAGGAACATATTCATCTGATTTGGTCAGTTAAATTTTTCCCTCTTTTTATGCAGTTGTTTCTAATATATCATATATATGTGGATATGCCATTTTTATTCTTCATGGTGTCCATGAATATTTTTGTCATAACGTGGCTTAAGAGGGTAAACATGAAATGCACCAAATGAGGACTAATTAACAGCTTGTTAAAATAATTCCACTGAAATACTGGTTGGATCAAAAACCAGCAAACACAGGGGGCCCCAGGACTGAGTTTAGGAACCACTGTTGTACATGTTTAATAACCCGAAAATTTTTGCACAATTTACTGTTGAAGCTAGTCCAATATCCACAGAAAGATAAAGATAGCCTTAGGCAGGCTTCAGTTCTAAAATGAGACACAAGAGGGCATTTGTACCCATTGTATCTCAGAGACCAAGCTAAACTCATTAAATTACAGTGGCCGTCTGTATCCATTACCTATTGTTTAATCTCTTCTCCCCTCCCCTCAACCTCTCAGTGTAAGCATGTCATTTAGCGGTTCTCATAAAAGTTGCATAACAATGACCTCTGATTGCCAATAATGACTCAGAGGAGGGAGACCGTGGCCATGACAACACACTGTGGGATTCTTTAGGGTATTTTTCAGCTTTATCTTAACCGACAAAGTACGAGGGAGAGGAAGAATGAGAGAGAGGGAGATTTATGAAGCAAAGCCCAGCAACAAGGTTTGAACCATCAGGTGAGGCTCGCGGTGAGCATGTGGACAGAGCTCTACTGGAAGCCTCGAAAAGACCTCCATATTGAGGCTGTTCTAAGCAGAGGAGAGCAGACTGACAGACACAGCAGCTACACTGGGAAGAGCAGAGGAGTCACTGAGAGCGGAGTGAGGCATTCCCTGAGTTAGGCCCTAATAATGGACTCCAGTGGGATAATGTCAATGATGCTGCTTACGGTGATGAATATGTTTCTGTGCGTATGCCTGTTTCTCCCTGAGGTTGCAGAAGCATGCATCTATATAGGTAAAGTGATTTTGGCTTGGAGTAGTGACCAGTGTATCAGCTATTTTATTTGGACATGAAGCACAATATTGTAGTGAAAATATAATTGGACTAACCCCATAAATCCGATGGACCCATACATGTCTGTCAAATGCAGCTGCTGTAATCAAACCTGTGAAACTTCAGGCCTATTTTAAATTGTAGCGGAGATCCAACGATCCCAAAGATGTCCTGCTGAATTACAGGGACGTGTATAAAATGAAGTACAAGACGTAGATATTTTCCATTTGATGTAATGCAGTCGCCATGAAAACATGGTATCCTGGGTTTAAATATTTCTCTCATTAAAAGTGTGATTTAGCTTCAGTGAAGCACTGCAACCAGCAGATACAGAATATGTATATGACAGTGTCCTTCAATATGGAAAAAATACCTTTTCTGACTTTGACCTCCTTCAGGGAAAACTTAAGTGAAATGTTAGAGTTTAAGGAGTTAAGTTGTGAATCTCACCTCCAGCAGTACTGCGGCAGTACTGAGATTCACGCAGCGCACCACCTCACACGCATCCAGGTTGTCATACGTCCGTGCTGGGAGAGGGGCCAAAGAGAGAGGATTAGGGCCTGACGCTAATCACAGGCAGGGAAATGTCATTTCTTTTAATGGAAGTAACCACCATCATTTAGCGCACTGAGGCTGCAGATTGTGCAAGAGCTCTCTCTGCTGGCTCACCTTCATAGCGCAGGTTGCCCATGTGAAGTATGGCCGCCAGGAGCTTGGAGATCTCCCAGTTCTCAGTGTCGGTGAACATGAGCACCTTCATGGCCGAGCGAATGTTTGAGTACTCCTTCTGATCATCCCGCCCGTCACACACTGTGCAATTTCCCTAGCAACCACAATCAGTTAGTGGTGTGAGTTCATGAATTCAAAGGGTATGGCATGAAGAATAACAATGTGGGGTTCTTTAGATTTCTTATAAAAAAAATATATATATATATAAAATAAATATTAACAAAATATAAAACTTCTATTAACTTTTCCTGATATTGCATGTTAGTTTCTTTGCTATTTCACAGGACTTTTAGCATGTTGCTTTCCCCGTATTTATGAGAGCAGTGTGGTTGTAAGGATACTGTTACTGCGCCATTTCTTTCACCATGGTGACGCGTATGTTATGCAACCTCGATACTAAGACGGCGCTTCTGTCAGGCAGGTATTATGAGGTTACAAGTTACAACGCAACAACCTTCTGTCAACCTTCTGACAATGTAACGCTCACACAAATCATGAATGAGGCTTGTGTCAGTATTGTGAAGAAAATAGGCAAAATACTGCCAGAGCACAGCAATGACCACTCTTTCGCAATGGGTAAGTAAAATCAGCATAATATGATTACAAAACAGTAGTAGTGTTTCTCTCACAATGGTGAGGTAGGTGTAGTCTGTGGCTTTCCCCAGGCCCAATTTCTTCTTCTGGTCATGGGTCATGCCTTTCAACATGCAGTAAAAGATGTGGTAGTTCCTCTCGTCTCGTGCCTGAGGAGAACACAAGCCACACACAGAACAGGATATAACCCACAACATCCTTGCAAAATGAAGTAAATAACAGGATTCCGGGCAGCCAAATGGCCCCTTTTCATGGCAATAGGCCCCCTGAGATGCTGGCAGGCACAAAGCTTATGATCCAGTGAAGCTACACATTAAGGGAGAGCTGACCCCTGTGGTCTCAATGCCCCTCTGCAATGACACCATTTCCTCTTGGAAAAGCTGTTAAACTGGCCCATACTGATATTCACTGAACAGAGCTCCACAGAATAATGTTCAGTACAATTCAACGCCAGAGGGCTGACTGTAATTGCGTACGTATTACTTTATTTAACTGCCAGACGCCCTTTTGTACGATAACTTACAGAACCCTGGAAAATACTGCCCGGAATACAAATAGCAAACACAAAGGCTTCTGGCAATCTCTTACAGGAATTAACTTTCAGGAATCAGTCTTTTTTTTTTCTTCTTTGATTAAAGGTCATGTACTCCTATAATGGGTATTATAAATGACTGGATCAGGCTGATTGAAAAATGCACTTTGTAATATGATCTGTCTCTCTCTTTCTCTCTCTCTCTAACTCTCTCTCTCTCTCTCACACACACACACACACATTCCTATACCTGTCGGCACACCCGAGACTTCTCCAGAAGGTACTGCTCAATCTTGGCTCCCTCGATTGCTCCTCTCTTGTTGAAATGGATATCAATGTATTTTCCAAAACGACTGGAATTGTCATTACGGATGGTTTTGGCATTACCAAACGCTGATTAAAGAAAGAGACAACCATAATATTAGAATGAAGAAAACCAAGTAACATTAATTCTGACTGACACACAGTAGGCACATGGTTTCTTACTGCCAAATGTGAATATTTAATAAAAAATCTTCGCCAAGGTCAATAACACTCAAGCACATGAAAAAGAGAATCATAGGAACTTGAGTTGGCAGTGATCAAGCAATTTTTTTCTGTTTTTTTGTTAGTTCCCCTTCTCCAATCCCACTCAAAACTGGAAGGTTCGATCAGGGATTTATGTACAAGCATGCACCCTCTAAAGCTGCTGCATTGGAAAAGCACAGAAAGTTTTCAGTTCTCCTCTTAAACACATGCCCTCAGTTGCCACTATTGCACACTCGCAGCTTAAGACCTTGGAATCTCCGGAGGGTAGAGGAAACCTGAACGTGTGCTTTCTTATGTTACTGAAGAGTGCTTCGACAGCCGACAAGAGGCACTTGAGCAACAAGTTATGCGAACCCAAATGATCTGCATCCCTCCCATATACCCTGAGCAGCGCAAAGCCAGTGATGTGCCACTGTTGGGATGCTCCGGCTACAGTTGGAACTGGCATAGTTGGATTTGACCCGATGCCGTGGTGGTCACTCAGATTATTTCTAAGGGTCAAGCTGCTCGCACACTGGACGCACAATGGATTTTTCGCACGACAGATTACATTCAAAGTCAATGCAAAGCCGCGAATACACGCGTTTCGCGTGTATTCGCGTCTTTGCATTGACTTTGAATGTAATCTGTCGTGCGAAAAATTTGTTTCGCGTCCGGTGTGCAAGCAGCTTCATAATGCCCCTCTGGATGACTCAATGACACTTACCCTCCAGGATGGGATTGGCCTCCAGCACCTGCTGCTCAATCCAGGAGTGCTGCCCACTGATGGCCGCCAGAAACTGGAGGATCAGCTTCGTGCTCTCAGTCTTCCCTGCTCCAGACTCTCCACTGGGAACAAATACACTTTTCATACAAAGATCGGTATATGCGTAATCACGCACACACCACCACACTTACATATCACAAGGAACTCAAACACTATCTGGGGGGTTATTCAAAAGCAGGATTGATGGGTTAGCTGGGTAACTGCAGAGCCATTTTGACTGCAGTCGATGACTCAGAGTTGGGAGGGTTCCAGGATTTAGATGCAGTTCTTCAGCTAACTCAGCAATCCTGATTCATGATACAGAGGCTTGATTAATGCGCAAAGGCAGGGCAAAACAGCAGAAAATTCTTAGCAGAATTTCCACAAGCATTTTAGCATAACCACTTTACCAGCATCAGGAAATGTTATGCTTTTTGCTAATCACAGAATAAGTAATATGTACCGTAATTCATGTCATGGGGGGGATTGGAGAGACCATGAGTGGAGCTAAGTGTGAGCTAACCTGATGATACAGCACTGGTCTTTGTTGTTACGCTGCATGTTAAAGTAGCAGTTGTCGGCGATGGCAAAGATGTGGGGTGGCATCTCCCCGATCTTTTTGTTGGTGTAGAGACGGATCTGCTCTGCTGTGTAGATGGGCAGCAGTTGATAAGGGTTCACTGCCACCAGAATGGAGCCAGTGTAAGTCTATGGGGGTCAAAGATCAAAGGTCAGACGAGGAAAAGAGATTGAACACCCAAATAATCTTGTGATGGGATGAATTATAACATTATCGAACTGTTATAATACTGCACAGCATATACAAACAAGACATATAGCACAAACTTTATCAAATCCAATCAAGTAGTTTAATTGTAAGCTCACAACCTCACGACTGTGAATCTTTTTTCGATCTCGGAATTCGAAAATGTTTTGCATTATGTGTCAATAACAACCTTAGCATGTGCTGCATCATTAATGAATATCATGACAAAATGCTGTGCACCAGCAACAAAAGAAAAACATTAAAAATGTGTATGTACATCATCCCGTATCTGAAAAAAATGGATAACTTTAGAATCAGTAGTTTTCTTACAAAGAGGGCATATGCATTATATGCACAGACATAATAACTAGCTGAATAAGAAATGTAGGGAGCCTGAAGCTGCTTTCACACTGGACGCGAAAATGAATTTTTAAATACGAATGCAAAGACATTCAAAGTCAATGCAAAACGCGTATTCGTCTTTTGCATTGACTTTGAATGTAATCTGTCGTGCGAAAAATTCATTTCACGTCCGGTGTGAAAGCAGCCTAAAGCCCTGCAGATAATAGGAATTAGCAGTGAACTCCACAGTGAGCCTGTTGCACCTATAACCTAAATCAAAGCAAGCAGGAGAACTCACCCCTCACATACCTGCTGCATCTTTACAGTAAAGATAACTAAAACTTGATTACAACATCACCTGGTTCATTAGCATATGCAGTGAACTTCATGTTTGTGAGTAGGCCTATGCCTTTTTTTTTCTTGATTGAACTTCGTATTTTTTAGATTATGAAAAAGTTCTATTGAGGAGGCAAGCTAAATAAAGAAAAATGATGTTTTGGCCCTAAACGATATGTTATCGCAATCAACTAAGTACAAACTGTAAGCTGTGAGATTATTTCCTTAACAAGTAAGGCATGCATCTGATGAATTTGAATTTCGGGGCTGATCCTCTTTTTCTTAATGCCTCAAAGCCTGTGGATGTAGAATAGAGATACAAACAACAGTGATATACATGCGATGAGCGAACGTCTGGACCGTACAGGCACCCATCATGCAGTGCGTGTGTGAGCGACACCGAAGCCGCAATTATGGTGGTGACAGCGACATGGTCCTGTGGGGAGGCTTAGGCTTAACAGTGACGCCAAGCATCAAGTGCAACAAAAGCAACGTATCTGTGTCAGTTACTGCAGACGACGCAGCCATGTTGAAATGGAGTACTCAAGTAATGGAGCACGATGGACACAGAGCAGCCATGCGTGATGCTTCAGTACTTACCCTTCCTCCGCAGTTAGTCTTAACAAATAATAAACAAAGAGAAACAGGGATTCAGCCCAGAGGAAAGACTAGCGCTGTTTGGAAAGCCCATCGCAAACTTCCTTACATGTTTGGCTAAGACTAATCACAGCATCAGCAGAACACACTGTATGATAACAGACTTGTATTACGATCGTCCTCCAGATGTGGCAGCATTGGTGTTACGGAAACCTGGAATATGTTTTGAGCCTCTATGCATACACATAGTTTATTCATATATATTTAGATATATATTTCTGGATTTCTACACATATCTGGAATGTCCAGTCAGCAAACTACATAAAAGTATGCTTGTACGCAGCTCATGCTGCCATCTTGTGTTCTCATACTCGCCTGTCATCTGCAGCTTCCTTTCACTCATGGTCATGATCCTAGTATGCACAGAATGAGGATAGAGGATACTCAAAAATATGCTTGCTCAGAAAGCAAGTAATAGGCGGACGGATGTCCAGTAGGAGGCGCTGAGCAAAAAATAATGCTAACTCATACTATCTGTATCCCTCTCCTATCCCTGAGCAGCACAAAATCAAATCTGCACTGCTCTTGTGAGGCTGTTAAAGTCAGTACTGGCACAGCCAGATTCAGTCTCAGACACGGTTGCCCCGCAAGCAGCGCCTATACTGAGTAATCCCACCCAGCACCTCACGATTTTTGTAGTCCCACACCCTTACTGTGAATTCAGACCAAATGCAGAGCAAGTTTTTTACACAGCGCAATTACAAGCAAAGTCAATGCAAAAACACAAATAGATTGAAATTTGTGCTGGGTGACACTAACATGGAAAACTGGCATCATTTACATATTTATGCAAGTTTAACTCTCACAAAAAATTCAGCAGTCCTATTCAAACAAGTAATGGGGAGCAAAAATTGGCTTTGTGTTTGGCCTGAACACACCATTACCCTTCTGTAAAACTACATTTGCAAGTTGAATGGTTCAGTGTAAATGAGTTAGCTGATTCATTTTATTACTCATTTCATAAGAGGCTTGCAACCCACTGAGGTCAACAAATGCTGGCAACACAAATTAAAGAGATGACATCGTTTATGTACCACTGAAAGAATTACTCAGGGAAATATTCGGTCGTCGTACAGCTCAAGGAAACTTACGAGTGCTGAACCGAAACACAAGAAAACATTCCTCACAGATTTAGTCAGATGTATGAAACAATATTTTAGGTAGACAGAAAGTAATCAAGAGCAAATGTATGATTGAGCAGTAGCATTGTGATGCAGCACCAACACAGCCCTTCGATATATTCATCAGGACCAAACAAGTTTATTGATTTATTTTTTGGCAGCACTGAGGAATTGAATAATGGTTTAAGCTGATTTTATTTGACTTATGAGATGCGCCTATGTATTGTGTGCATGTGTGTATGTACAGTACTGTGCAAAAGTCTTAGGCACCCTGCACTTTTTAAAATTCGAATTTGTAATAGATGTTTACTTTTTGTTTCCATATTAGAGTTCCTAAAGATAAAAAGAAAATTAGAAATTCCACATGCTAATTTAAAGAAAAGTTTCAAAAATACATGTTACCATTCCATTAAAAATAGTCGATACAGATATTATAGTCTAGACAGGGCCTTGATATCAATATCATCATAGCTGTTTGTAATTACTTCGAGGGATAGACGCAAGCGAGACAGTCAGACTGCAGAAGAATGGTGGCAAGTTTTCCACTCTGCTTGGAACAAGCAAAAAGCCAATCATCTCATAAAACTGTAGAACAAAAGGACAGTTTCCCAAATTTTTTGGCAAAGGGTAGTCACACCAAATATTGATTTGATTTAGTTAACAGTCTACAGCTCTGTTTAGTACATTTCTCAGTAATTAGAAACTTTTAATTTAATCATTTTTGCAAACATATTCGCCCTAAGAAATTGCTTTAAAACTTTTGCACAGTACTATATGTGTGTGTGTGTTTGAGTGTGTGTGTGTGTGTGCCTGTCGATATCACCGCAGGAATTCTATGCTGCAAGAACAGGAAAAGAACTTAGTTCACCACCTGAAACCTTTATGTAGTGAGCAAAAAACAATTATTATGGTGGAAGATACATTGAACAAATCAAATCGGTATAATTATGCTGTAAATAATCTGCATACTTATGAAATTGCTACTACATACTTACTGAAGGTACGCGAGAACATCTTGTTGGCAGAGTTTGTACAATAAAATTGTCAATTCCTGAGGACGTTTGTTTTCGGGATAATCAGGTTCAGCATAATTTTTTATCGTGGGGGATAACTCACTAATCAGGATTACTGCGTTAGCTGGATGTGCCGAGTAAAACAAAGAACAGCTCTTTACTTCAGTCCATGTGTCATACTGGAGACGGTTCCAGGCTTTACCCAGCACAATGCTCCTACACCATACAATCCAGAAATCCAGCTTTGTGGCACAGAGTCAAGCGGGACTCATAATGCTTATTGATATGAATTGTGACCTGTGATAATTCAGGCGTGCGTATGGCAGCTGGCTCCAGTATGAAGTGCAAAGGGGAGACTCACATAGATCAGATGCTCCCTATAGCGGATCAGAAGATTTCGCAGGATACCGGCTTCATTCAGATCCCCCAGCCGGATCATGTCTTCCACACCATGGATAGAGGTGGGATGCATGGGCTTGATGTTGGTGGCATTCTGTGGGGAGATCCAGTGCTCCTGGGGGAGACAAGTTGGACATGAGGGCAAGGGGCCGGCAATATAAGGGTACACCACAGTCAAGATGAATGAATCCTGCTCAAGGGGCACCACCACTAATAATAATAATCATCATACATCAAATTTAAGCTTACTGTCTGTCCCCAGGCACTGAATTTCAATTAAGTTTTATTTGCGAAGCACTTTTTTGCAAAAGTAAACAAGAAGATGCCCAGCTTGAGTCCCCAGTATAGCTTATGAGGCAAAAAAAAAAAAAAAAAAAACCTAGTAGAGCGAAAAATCCCCAAACAGTGGGGAGAAAAAACACCCCCCAGCAGGAAGAAATTTTGGGTGGCACATGGCTATTATGGGGGAGCCCATACTCTGCTGCCTGGGAAAGTTAATGCTAGGGGGTCATAGTTTAAGTCAATTAAAGTCTAATAGAGGAGTACACAAATGAATATGATTGAAAAGGTAAGCATCACTCAAGCAGTAGGCCTACATGTGTCAGAGTAAGGTGAGGATGATGAAGATGGGGTTGGTGGTCTGGGGATTTAGATACAGCACATTACTGATTATAAGAACATAATCCCACAGCAAAGGTCAAGTCATTTACAAATTAATTATTATAAATAGAATGTTAGAAGGAACACATTGGTATATTCATACTTTGTGCTAATTCTGTAAATATTTATACACCAATCTGGCTCCACCATTCAATGTTGTACCGCAGTGTCATGGCAAATACTGTATGTGTTTTTTGGATAGCAATCTCCTAAACTTTAAGAGAGATGCACTTCTCATTTGTTCCTAGTTTAATTTGAGGCCTATGCAACATCAGATTGTCAGTCTGTTAGTCAGGAAAATGGTACTTCACCACATTAAATCTCTCAATTGCACAGAGCTTGGACCCCATGGCATAAACTACAATCTATTTATGACAGCTGCTATTGATCTGTTGCTTGCAAATACTAGCTTTACACTTAATGATCATAAATTGACTTTCTGGGCCTTTTTGGTTCCAGCATACTTTGTATTCCTGATACTAACACAGGAATTGTCCACTTTTGTAAATTGTCCCTGATAGAAAGATTCACTGAGTGATTATAACTGCAATGAATCACTGTAATAGCTTACGAATGTTAGAAACATCTACAACTGCTTTCAATTGGCATGGCATTGGGTTTGTTCATGATTACAAATAGACTTTGACCCTTGTGGCACACACAGGGGTAAGAAATAACATAGAAATTCTGGCTGGCATATCAGATAAGATTAGAAAGCAACGTGGAGAACAGCAGAATGTAAATGCCAGTGAATAGTACTGAATTCACCAGCTAACCTTTTTGTTAAAGGGGACCTAATTATGCTGTTTTTCTCAAGTTACAGTATACCTGGTTGTCAAAAAAGGTGGTTTATGAACTTTTTTAATGAAAAAAAGAAAAGAAAAAATAAATTCCATGATTTCAATGTTGTCAATGGAGAGCAAAAAATGTCAAAATCTCTCAGCTATTGACAGGTCTCTAAATAAAGATGACTGAAAAAGTAACCAGCTGGTAAGCTACTAAACTATGCGATGAATATGAAAAGGTATCGTTTGCACATTCACAAAGACTTACAGTCACCATATTGGTAATTCAGTCTCTGACGTTAAGAATGATCCGTGGTTAGCATGTGTATTGTAGCAACTGGTTGCTAACATTCAAAATACTGCATTACTCTATTAAAAAGGACTTAAAGGTGCTACTCCAAAAAAAAAATACAAACGGACTGAATTCCATTAAGGCAGTGACCCATTCAACTTGTTCCTATCAACGTATCTTGTACATTGCCTCTGGTTTAACTGGCATTGGTTTCTAGATTCAAAGTCAATTTATTAGCTAGCTAACTAATAAACTACACAATGATTGTAAAAAGGTAATTTGTGCATGATAGCTGAGTGATTTTGAGAGTGGCAGTTAGCTAGCTAGCTAGCTGCATCAACAACCAAGCCATTCAAATTTTTTCAGCGTTACACTTGGAATTCATTTACCTAGCTAGTGATCCTCCTTCGCTTCTTTATATCTTCCGAAAGCATACCAGGTCCCCATTAATACAAATTCCATTGCCAACTGCGCATTGTACTGACCCAGGTTAGCAGTATAAAGCAGCCAAACAAAAATTAACAGCGCACACATAGGCCTATAGGTCTTTGCCAATTGAAGCTGGGAGGTTGCCATAAAATCAAGCATGAAATACTCAAATACCCGCCAAGGGATGAAAGATATCTGGCCTGGAAATAATACACGGCGGAGGGACGGACAGACGGATGGATGTATGAAAAGGCACATCTACATAATAAGCCATATATGAAATTTAGTTGAGAACAGTGGCGGGCGGTGGACAGAGAACAAGGAGGGTGATAAACATGTCTTTAAACTGCTTATTAGTCTTGATCTGTTTTCAGTCAATTTCCTGGTAAAAGACACTTGAACTCTCCCCTCTCAGGTGCAGCTAATTGTCTTCGTTAAGACGAGAAATCAAACGCACCAGTTGAACGCAAAGAAGAGCGCATTTCAATCTTTTTCAATTAAACAATCATTACGCACAGGTTTGACGACTTGCTTAGGATGTGACAAAATTTAACGCGGAAAATCCACAGTGGTTTTTTTGTGAAGAGTTGCCTATTAAGGCATGTGAATTAAACATTTTATGGAATTTATTATTCACTTGCCTAAACATTTCATTATAAGGGAAACTAACAAGTTGACCAAGAACAATGATTGAAATCGGGTCACTAATCTCATCCGTTTCAAGGGATGTTTTCTGCCCCCCAGTTTTCCGTCCACCGCCCGCCACTGGTTGAGAAGTATTGAACGGTTTTAGAGCTCTGGCCCCGAAAAGAACTGGATGGCTAATATCTGGCCTGGAGAAAAAACGTGGTGGAGGGAAGGACAGATGGACAGGAAGATGGGCGAAAGCACGAAAAGGCACAAATTCCCAATAAGATTTATTCTTACATTACATTTCGTAGAGAAATATTGAACAGTTTAGGTATTCTGGTTCAAAAAAGAGGCCTGACAGATGGACTGGTGAACGGACATGCGGTAAGACAAAAATCCTTCCTATGTCCTCATCCACTTTGTGGCAGGGGATAATAAGACATGGGTGGAGATAATCAGCTGAGAGCTGGAATAATTCTCACGAGCCTGCATGTAACGTATGAAGGGGAGCCAAATCAGAGTATCATGCCAAATGTCATGTTTTATGAAAGAGGCCGCCCAAACAAACTGACTGAATATGCACTCCAGATACCAACAGGTATGTGCAAAAGCTTTGAAAAAAGTGAATTTTTCATAATATTCCCCCTTTAAACAGTTGCATGAAACATGGAAGAAGAAAGCTAGTAAAACAGATAAAACGGGAGCTTTTCATTATGCTAACGTGTCTCCTCGCTTCCTTCACTTGCGTCTCTTTGTCACGTCTTAACTGCTCCCAGAGAGAATCTGCGAGAGGATGCGAGGAAGCGCCGTCAGGACGGAGGACCTGTTGCTCGTTGAAGTGGAGGTGAAGTGAATAGTATTTAAGAGCTGCACTGCCAATTTGGCAGTGCAGCTGCATTCTGAAGTTTTAGCCCTGTTGTGTTGTGCCGCTGCTCCCCTTGTTTGTGGTTTGAACCAGTTTTATTAAAAGTCTTTATCTTTTTACTCAGCCTGTGCGTTTGGGTCCCTTCTCTCCCTTTTGGGTACATGGTCCCAGTGCCCGCCGGTTTGCTGTTTGCAGCCGGCAGGGGCAAAACCATGACAGGAAGGTCACGCCTTACAAACCTTCTGGAATTTTTTGAAGCGGCCACCAAGACTTATGACCAGAGCAGGGCTTATGACATGATATACTTGGATTTTCAGAAAGCATTTGATACAGTACCGCATAAGAGACTAATTTTTAAAATGAGCTCCATTGGAGTTACAAGAGGTATTCTGAAGTGGATTCAAAACTGGTTACAGGACAGAACACAAAGAGTGGTGGTCAGTGGTATCTCATCTGAGCTAGGTATGGTGGGGAGTGGCGTCCCCCAGGGATCGGTGTTGGGACCCCTGCTGTTCCTCATCTACATTAATGACCTTGATAGGAATATTGAGAGCAGATTAGTAAAATTTGCAGATGATACTAAATTGGGAGATTTGGCAAATAGTTTAGAATCCACTAAAGTGATTCAGGATGATTTGGATAGAATCCAGAATTGGGCAGAAATGTGGCAAATGAAATTTAATGTAGCGAAATGTAAAGTTGTACATGTAGGTAATAAAAACATTAGACGGGATTACTTCATGGGAGGTTTAAAACTGGAATGTGCTCCACACGAAAAAGATCTGGGCGTGATTGTTGACCAAACCCTCACAGGCTCTAGCCATTGTGCCGTAGCAGTTAAAAAAGCCAATTGGATGCTGGGATACATTGCCAAAAGTATTGTGCACAAATCCAAGGAGGTGATGCTTCTTTTGTACAACACATTCGTCAGACCACATCTGGAGTATTGTGTATAGTTCTGGGAACAATACTTTAAGAAAGATATCAAGGCTCTAGAAAAAGTTCAGAGAAGAGCCACTAAGCTAATTCCGGGTATAAAAGATGAAAGCTATGAGAAGAGGCTGAAGATTCTTAATCTCTTTAGTCTTAGGAAAAGAAGACTTGGGGGTGATCTGATTGAGGTTTTTAAATATGTTAAAGGGATTAACAAAGTGAATTATGTAGGATTCCTTTGACCAAGTGTTGTTAGTAGAACTCGGGGTCACAAATGGAAGTTGACCAAAGGTAAATTTAGCATGTCTTCACTCAAAGAGTATTTCGATGTGGAATAGCTTGCCTGACCATATTGTTGAGGCAGAGACCTTGGGAGTTTTCAAGAGCAGGCTTGACTTAAAGCTAGATACCATTGAGTCATTGAGTATCTGAAGTGAAATATTCACAATAGTATAAAGAAACTGGCGAGCCTAGTTGGGCTGAACGGCCTGTTCTCGCCATTCATGTTATATTATGTTAAGATAAATGACTTTGCATAGGCTACATCTGTGTTTCCTCACTTAAAGCTCCTCCAGGAGCATCCTCTCTTCTTGCTCTGTGTCTCCTTGTGGTGCATTTAAGGAGGAGACAGCACCTCGGCAAAGTATATTTCAGCGGAAAGTAGAATTCTTAAAGTGTCTAAAACGCATAGTTTTATAAATTTTAATTTGGTAATGATCCGGTGCGACTCATTTTTAAACCGAAAAGTCTTCAAATCGGCGTCAATACCAAGGGGCAGACGTTTTTACTTGGGGAATCTAAGGCTGTGTTCAGAATGCACTCTTGTCCAGTCGCTCACTCACTTTCTATATCGTTTTCAATGTAGAACATTCACTACACAGTGCCCTATATAGTGGGTGAGTGTGCACTTCGTACGCATTATCCAATCAAACGCCAGTGCCGCGGTGCTTGTGTGTCAGTTATTCTCTTACGTGACGTCATTTGTTTTCTAACCTTTCATCCGGGCCATGGAGTAGTTCAAAGGGCCTTCAGTAAGCTCTCCCTTTAAGACTTGGCTGCCTGGAAGCTGTTTTTATTAAAGCTGGCCTGATTAACAATCAAACAATTTATCGACTGAGCGACCAAGACCAATACATGACCTATAATTAGAAATGGTAATGAAAGGTGAATTCCCATTGCCTACATTTATATAACTGATATGGCATTGTAAATCCAAAACTTTCGCTGACTTTGCAGCATTTATTTTCGCTGTCCTTGGGATTGTTACACAGCTGCGCAGCCTTACAGCGCCCTTTAGCCGTGACAACATTCAAAATAAAGAACCGATTCCGGCAGCCTCGCAAACTAATTTCCGCAAATCTGTGCTGCTCAATGAGCGCTGAAATTATGAAGATGTATAGATATTTTACGTCGTCATTTATGCGCAGAAGACGCCTCATAATTTTGTGGTGCAATGCATAACAATGCTATCAAAAGTAAATTAGACTGTTGTCCGTTTTTACCAATTAGTCTGAGCAACTGTGACTAATTGGGGGATGTAAACTGCGAGAGTTTAAGGTTATTAAGCATTTTTAAAGGTGAGGTTTCCAAAGATCAAATTCAAAATCAGAAGATTCCCCAAGTAAAAAGGCCTTCCCCCTGGTATTGAAGCCAATTTGAAGACTCGCTGGTTTAAAAATGCGTTGCACTGGATCATTACCAAATTAAAATTTATAAAACTGCATTTTAGACACTTCAAGTATTCTACTTTCTGCTGAAATATACTTTGCCGAGGTGCTGTCTCCTCCTTTAAGGGACTGGAAGACCATCTATGATGGCGGTGGCAGAACGATTTTCAGGTCAAGGAAGGGGAGAGGATGCGAGGAACCACAAGTTTGCATAATGAATAGTTCCCCATGAATCCAGGTTTATGTTTATGTCGAATTTGCTAAGGACTAATAAATGAGCTCAAACTCTCAAACACTCTCTTACAAACATCCGTTCATCTATTATCCAAACCAGTTTCTCCTGGTCGGGGTCATCTAATGCAGATATGGCAATCAGTTTTCCAATATTTCCAAGATGTTTTGGTAAAGAGCACTTGTTTAGCAAATAAAATGGATTTGATTTATTAGATGTACAGTAACGGCTCAACTTCAACAGACTAGCAAAAGTTTCCTTTGCTCTATCACAGCTGGGGAAGAGTCAAGAGTGCATATAAATGAATTATACCAAAGTCGCTCATTATGTCACTTCTACAGACAAGAATCTGCATACAAACATACGCTTTAATTGAACAAGACAAATGGGTCTCTATTGTCTCTATTATGGTTGGGAGGATGGTTGACGGAATGCACAGCTCTGCTGAGACTCACATTTCCCTCGTCATCCAGGACCTGGATCTGGCCTGAGTCACACAACTTGACCACAGCACCAATGGGGACAACAAACTCCCGACCCGTCTTGAGGTCCAACCAGACATAGTCCCCCTGGAACAGAAATCATCTGATTAAATACATTTACCTCTTATTCAACTGATCTCTTCCCCTGTCATTCAACCAGTCATTCGATCATTCATAACCCCATGCATCCAAACTGATGAGACATGATCCAAATAGAGCCAATTAAACAGCTCTAAGATCTGCCTAATCTAAAAAAAAATATTGTTAGTGTGAGACTCATGAAATTTAAGACGACATACAACGTTGACATGAGTGAATTCTTTGATGCTGAGTTCATCACAGGAATACAAGCTATTTTTTGTTCAAATAAATACAATAACAACAAGAACTTCTCTGTGTGGCATTTTGCAAGCCTTATGTGAGTGCAGAACTTGTGTTTTTGTTGTTGAATGCAGACATCATTTTGGGTCAGTACACAAATTAAGAGCCTTTGTTTTACAAAGAAAATCCCGAAGGGGGGAGGGTGAATGGTGAAGGAATGCAGTGAATTGAACGATCACAAGGCTACAACTAAACACCACCAAAGGAGACGGAGGCCATTTTGCCACTGAGGCCCATAAAGAAAAATGAACAGTGCATACCAGAACATAAACACTATAAGGCTGGGCTGGTGCATGCATACACACACACACAAAACAACAACAACAACAGATTATTTTCTGAGTTCTCAAAAACAGAAACCTTTGTATTCTTAGCCTTTGTCTTCCAAATATGCCAGATAAATCTAGTTTTGACAACATACAGGTTAACTGGCTGGCCATCAACCTCAGAAGAGATGGGATCGCTTGGTAATTGGATGGGTGGAGTAAAAATGACGTCTGATGCCCCACCCTTCCCCGCCATCTACACCCTCCAAATTTGGATTCCTCAGGTCATCAATGAAAAGGAGAACTGATTTCCCAGTTGATCTACAAAGTTTTTATTAAACATAAATAAAAACTAGACAATCCGGTCGGCTACGACCACATGGGTGTAGCCCCGAAAGCCCGCTTTTCCCCTTTTTTGCGCATTATTCGGCCGATATTGTTGCAATGGCAACGAAAATCGATAGGTTTCATAAGTGAAGTATAACACATGTCCATATTATATATGAAAGTAATGGGTCAAAAATTGCAGCCTGTACTGCGTCCACAAGGAAATCTCTATCTTTGGCCAGTAATTTGCACATTATTCGGTCAACACTGTCGCAATGGCAACCAAAATCAATAGGTGTCATAAGTGAAGTATAACACATGTCCATACCAAATATGAAAGTAATAGGTCAAAAATTGCAGCCTGTACTGCGTCCACAAGGAAATCTCTATGTTTGGCCAGTAATTTGCATATTATTTGGTCAATACTGTCGCCATGGCAACCAAAACCGATAGGTGTCATAAGTGAAGTATAACACAAGTCTGTACCGAATAAGAAAGTAATCGATCAAAAATGACCGCCTGTAGAACGTCCACAAGAAAGTGTCTACGGACGTGGCGGCGGTGGCGGCAGCAGCGGAGACGACACGTGTGAATCCATAGTAGCCGCCCAACTTCATCCGGGGACTACAACTAGCATAGCTTAAGATTAAATCGAATGTGTTTTATGTGCCTATCAATTCTAGAGGGCAAAATTGGCAAACATGGAATTAGAGAGTAAAACTTATTTTGACTAATGAATTAATTACACGTCTTTAATGAACAGTAAGACCAGCACTCCAACTGTCAATAAGGCAGCACAGAGAAACATCATCAAAATGATTGATTATCAACAGAAAAAGCCATAATATAGCCCTATGATTTGAATTTCAATAACTTGAGTCACCTTAATACCAAGAAGGACAAATGATAGTAAAAAAAAAATGGCTAAATAACTCATTCATTTTCACAGCTGCCCATTGAAAATAAGAGGTGGACACGACATCAAATGTTTAGGTTAAGCAACTTATGCATAGGTCTTTCCCAAGGGTCTATCCCCTAAAAAAAAACCATGTATACACACACACACACACACACACACACACACACACACACACACAGGAACACGCACAAACACACACTCAATCACTCTTTCTCGTTCATGTTTGTCCTACCGGTAGCAGGGTGTTGTGTTTGAACACAGTAGTGTTGACATTGCGTAGCAGGGCCCACTTGGCCTGGTCTTTCTCGTACAGTTCCACATAATCCCTTCGCTTGTACATCATCCACCGGCAAATTCTCTTCCATAAAGACCTTTACAAGTCAGTAGGTATTCACTTAGTATTCACTTAGCAGATAAAGCTGTGATGAGCTGGAATTACTGTCCAGACACAAGGTTTACTTTCCACTGATGCAACAAGACTTTGCAGAGGAAACAGACTCCAACCTCAAAAAACCAAGCAAAAACTATGTGAAGTCACAAAGTTTTTTTTTCCCAAAGAGCTGGTTTAAAACTTCTTAAAAAAAAGAATAGGACTGATATCAGTTCCTTGGCCTGACCTGTGGAATCAGCAGACCTGCATTAGCCTCTGTTTGGTTCTGGCTACCTGGTCCAAAGAACACCACTACCCAGCCTGAGCACTACACACCTTCACCTACACAGTGTGAGTCAGCTACCTGTGACAGCAGAGTAGAGAAGGGTGGCGACTCCTTGAGAAAATTTATGCCTTTTTAATTAACTAAATATCCCCACTGGCAAATCAATACAGCAGTAGGGAGAACCCAACACCACTTAACACAGCTGCCATTCCTGTGCCTTACAAGAGACCAACAGCTCACTATCCTAGCAACCAACATTTAAATAATTAATTCTATTCTCACCGTCTGGATTTTTTTTCAATACACCTCACCTCATTCATGAGACAGAGTACTCCACGGCCTCTGCCTTTGACTGGTTAAACTATGTGGCAAAAAGTCATGCAATTATTCCTCTATTGAATCTGGACACCGTAGGTAATATTTCTATGGAACCTTATTTGCAGCATTTACCAACCATTAAAGCTGACAAGGCCACTGAGAGGGTCTTCCTAGAAAGGACCTCACAATATACCGGTAAATGTAACAATCACCCTCGCCCCCCTACCAAAAGAAACGTCAATTCCCCATAAAAACATCTGAAAACCTCCCCGAAAAATAACATACACGAGATGTACATATAGACGAACCAGAACACTATGACCAACTACAGATGAAGCAAATAACATTGATTATCTTGTAACAATGACACATTTCAAGGTCTTAGACCATAAACTGTGAGCAAACAATCGGTTCTACAACCCCTGGAAAAAATTATGGAATCACCACACTTAGAGGATGTTCATCCACTCAGTGTTGAGGAGAAAAATTATGAAATCGCCTTGTAATCGGCATTCCTAAAAGAAATACCAGCACAAATCTGAATATGAAAATTAATCAGCAGTTAAAGAGAGTGCTTGCTGACCTTAATGAGGTGATGGACTTGGCTAATTGAGAGGAAGCATGGCACCAACACGAGAGCTGGCAATTGAAACAATGGAGAGGATTATAAAACGCCTCCAAGAAGGAAATTCAACATGGAAAGTGGCAAATAATGTTGGTTGTTCCAAATCAGCTTTGCCTAAACTTTGGAGAAAGTTTGATCAAAATTGGAAGGTTATAAAGGAAAACATATGGGTCGACCATGGGAGCCATCAACGCGGACAAACACTCAAACAAATAGAAGATGCATGACAAAACAAATAGGCAGAAACAGGAGTTAATGTTTGTGACTAAACTGAAAGAAATTGGCTGAATGAAATGGGATTTACGTACAGGAAAGCCAAACTAACGCCTGAAGAGAAGTAAGCAAGGTTACAGTGGGCAAAAGAGAAGCAATCATGGAGTGTGGATGATTCGATGAAAGTGGTTTTCAGCGATGAATCACGAATCAGCATTGGCCAAGGCGATGATGCTGGAACTATTGTCTGGTGTCGTTCGAATGAAACATATTAAGACTGCCTGAGGAAAACAAGCAAAATCCTCATTTCATTTACGATATGGAGTTGCGTCTCAGGTAAAGGAACAAGCGAGATGGCAATCATTACCTTAATAGTCAATGCACGGGTGTACATTGAAATTTTGGACCATTATCTCACTCCATCAATCGAAAATAGGTTTGGTGATGAAGTCATTTTTCAGCATGACAGTGCATCTTGCCACAGAGCAAAGAGTGTAAAAGTTTTTCTTCAGGAAAGGCGTATCAACTCAATGACATGGCCAGCAAACAGTCTGGATCTTAATCCATTTGAAAATTTATGGTAGAAAAAAATATATATCTATGACATGGCCCCATCCTGCAAAGCTGACCTGGCACCCGCTATTCGAGAAAGTTGGAATCGTTAGCAAATACGATTAAACTTGTTTTGTGTCATATCTGAGATTTATTTATTTGCTGTGAAGTACAAAAGCTGGATGAACATCCTCTGTGTGGTAATTCCAAATTTTTTTCCAGGGGTTGTAATATGCGACGGGCTGGATGCGGGAGGAAGGGGACCTGAATAACTGCTCATGATTGGGTCAGAATATACCCAAAGCAGCTAGGCTTGTGGGGTCATCACAGTCAGCTGTGGTGAGTGCCTACCAACAGAGGTCTGATGAGGGTCAAACCATGACCCAGTGACAGGGTGCTGGGCAGCACTGAATGCTTGAGACTGTCAACACTGGAGGGTAATGAATGCCTTCCAATCTAGCCCAGACCAACAAAAGGCTTACTGTGGCACAAGTTTCAAAAAATTTTAATGATGTTTACAAAAGGAATGTGCCATTGTATCCGACAGGGATTTTTTAAAAGCTGCAAACCTGTCACAGTGCCCATTCTAAGCCTTGTTCACCGTTGAAAGTGCCTACAATGGGCACGTGAGTTTCAGAACTGGACCTTGGAGTAATGGAAGAAGGTTGCCTGGTCCTTTGTGGCATTCTTCTTTTACATCATGCTGTATATTAGCCAGGTAAGTGTGTGCCATTCACCGCGGGAAGAGATAGTACCAGTGTGCACTTTGGGAAGAAGGCTAACAGGTAGAGGGAGTGTGATGCTCAGGGAAATGTTCCGCTGGGAAATCCTGGGTCAGGGAATTCAGGAAGGATTCTTTCATAAATCGACTCATATTTATATGCAACTCAACTCACAGAAAATATAAAATTAAATTCAGAAAGTAAGCCAAGTACCAAACAGCATTTTATGCAGTCCAACACCGCAAGCTGAAAATAATCTTTTCACAGGATTTAATTAATGCACCTGAAGATGAATTAAAGCCTAACGATGAATTGCATCAATCAGTGAGCTGCAATGAGAGTAGGCAAAGTATATTTGATGTTTTAAAGAGACAAAAAATTGTAATGCACTAGTGTAGAGTATGAATCTAATTGATATCTATGCAATATATTAAATCGCAGCAGACAGTAAAATACTGAACAAAAAGAGAGTGACAGTTTCAGTTGGTCAGCAGGACATAGCAATTCGCTTTTCAACCGTGATGTCAAAAAGTTGTCCATAAAGACAGGTTGCAACAGCCGTGGCTCAAAGAGCATGAAGCAAGCAACACCAGTGTACTGCGAAGGAACTCTATCCTGACAGGATGGCACATCAGGTAATGTCAAACCGATACCTCACACAAGCGATTGACTGAATTATTCAACAAACGCTCGACTGTCATGTACCTGAGAGGGGCAGAGACATTGGGTCTATAAACAAGTGTTTGCTGTTGGTTATTATTTGAGGTCTGTGTCCTTCTGGAGGAAAATAAAACTGGATGCTCACTTTAAGACAAAGCAATCTTCCATGAGGCCTTTTCAGTAGAAGCTTTAGTTGATGCTTTGCACAGTATATACGGTACTGTTCAAATGTCTTATGCACCCTGTATTTTTAAAAATTTAAATCTGTATTAGATGTTTACTTTTTGTTTTCCACATAACAGTTGCTGAAGAAAAAATTAAATTTGAAAATCCTAAAGCTAATTTGAAGAAAAGTTTAATTAATAAATGTTTGTAGTTCATTGAAATACAGGTGATACAGATATTATAGCCTTGACAGAGCCCTGATATCAACATCATCAAGGCTGTCTGCAATTACTTGAAGGGAGAGACAAAAGTGAGACAGTCAGTTTGCAGAAGAATGGTGGCAAGTTTTCGAGTGCTTAGAGCCAGCAAAAATCATCTTGTAAAACTATATCACAATAGGACAGCGTCCCAAATTTTAAGGCAAATGGTAGTCACACCAAGTATTCATTATTCATTTGGTTTAGTTTTTAACAGTTTACAGCTCAATTTAGCATATTTCTCAGTTTTTAGAAACTTTAAATTTCACCATTTTTGCAAGCATATTTGCTCTATGGAATTGCTTTAAATGAGCCTAAGACTTTTGCACAGTACAATATATATATATATATATATATATATATATATATATATATAGTACTGTGTGTGTGTCATGTGTGTGTGTGTGTGTGTGTGTGTGTGTGTGACAAAATTGCTCTTATATTAGGGTGCCCTCTGTAAGACTT
Organism: Gymnothorax javanicus; assembly: GCA_029692085.1. Lineage (NCBI taxonomy): Eukaryota > Metazoa > Chordata > Actinopteri > Anguilliformes > Muraenidae > Gymnothorax > Gymnothorax javanicus. The sequence continues at coordinate 31,475,562 of CM056195.1, read as the reverse complement.
CTACCCCCTTTATGATATAGACGGAAAAATCATAGCTAAGACTGCCCCCTACTGGCGTCTTTGCTCCTTCCTCATCTCAGATCACTGGTCAGCACATTCATTCAGTCATCGCTGGAAGTTAATGGACTCCTACATCACATCTGTGTCAAGCAACATTTCTGCAGCTGTACAATCTCTGAGCATAAATCCCAGGTCCAGAAATATTTTTAGAATTTCATCCACACACATTTTGGATGCCATATTTTTTCTATTCTTGGAAGATTGCATAATTTCAACCACCAGCACCAGAGACGGGATTGGAGTTAATTAGCATTTAGATTGAAATCCAAGGCAAAGGTCACTGGTGAGGAAAGAGATAGCAGGTCTGATGAATATGACATTTGACACTTAATCCTCAGTTAATAAAAACAGTGAATCTTATTATTTCCATGCAATTTCCCTTCCCTCTAAAAGACAGACAGCTCAATTCAACCAGTATATCAGCAATACAAACGATGCTCTGCATTATAGAGGAAACACAAATGTCCCCAGTATTTGATTTCATATTTTAAAATCATTCTTAGTTTTTATAGATTTTTGAGCACAAGCATATAATTTTTTTTTTATAATTCCTAAGTCATCTGAAGTTAAATTCAATTTAAATGTTTGCCACTGATGTTCCCATTTCAAAACAAGATAAAGGAAATAATGTATCAGCTGTTTTCCTAAAAACTACAGTGCATACCCCTACCCTTGACTCAGCTGCTAATCTAGCAAGGTTGTGCCTATAAGGGTAGCATTCATGTATACTTATGGAAAAAAAAACTTGCACCCCACCTTTGAATTCTGTACTTAAGCAATACAACCATAGTTTTATGAACATGGCATCACATCCCTTCCACACTGTTCTCAGCCGCCTGCAAACATGTGGCTATTGGTTGTATACTGTATGGTGTCATTGTAAAGAGAGAATATAAGGTTGCAAGCTTGAATTGCAGGTGTGCTCTTTTTGTTCCATTCCATATTGTCTGATATTTAACCTGAATCATTTCAATACACATATGCTGGGCAGTGCTTTGTGGCTTTGTAATTTTAAGGACATCTCAGAGAAAAACAAATAACATGCGATTGTGCTTTTTTTTCTTTTTCAGACTACATTAGAAAATGACCTACATCCAGCTAGAGGGTATTGTATTGTGTAGCCTAGCAGGCATTTTAAATCTACCCTCAAGCACCCATGTCATCAACTGGCTGTCATACAGCCTCTATTGACATTTCATTTTGAATCTGAACAAAACCTATACAAAGGGGAATTAACTGCCTACATTCCCACAAATGACACAACTACAGGAAACTCAAATAGATGGAATGGGATAAAACGTGTTATTTGAATTAAAATGTGAAGAAAGCACTTGTATAGATTTGGAAACCCCTAAGGACTAGCTAGATCCCTCTGAAAATTGGTAATTTTTTTTAAAGGCTTGCTACAGTATACATTTATTCAAATGAAGGGAGCAGTCAGAGTTACCTGGATCAGCACGGCACACTTTTCTCTCACTTTGTGCGATTCCCTATCCATACCGTGTGTTTGTCCAAAGGCCACTATCTCCACGCTGAACGCCACAGCAACCACATTTCCAAATTTGTCAACCTGCCCTATTTCCGGTCAAGAGAAGTCAGTCCAGAGTGGCGCTTGCTCTCTCTTCCTCGGGCAGTTTCCTCAGCTGTTTGGCCCTATAAGGCTGTGTTCAGGATTGAGCTATGTTTCTCAGCGGTGTGGGTGTGTGTTGGGTCGGGAGGGTGTGGAGTGGTTGGGCACTGAGAATGGGGAGGTGAGGGGGTGGGGTTGGGATGATCAAACAGGCTCATGGCCCAGTTTCCCAGCACAAATCAGACTCCTGGAAACGGCCAGCTTTGTGCCAATCTTTGTGTTAATGGGCCCTGCATTGTCAGGGGTGATTAGCAGCCTAAAAAGGCTGACGAGTCGAGCACCGACTCGTTAACATGAAGCACTCGGACATGCTCCAGGTCCTGAGGCGAGAGGGACTGCTCCTAGAACGGATGCCAGTTTTCAGAAACTGTTACCAGAAAAATACTCGACAGTGTGGCATATGCATTGTAGAATCATGCCAAGAGTGGCGTATTGTGCTAATAGTACCGCCCTGTTTCAGCTCAGCTTGAGCCATTGATGCGACACATGAATGAAAAATTTAAACCAGTCTGAACCATGGTGTAATTTTTCACAAATGCCAATGTAAGCAAAGACATTTAATGCAAGACAAAGTTCCTTGGACAATCATTTTTAAATGACTATTACAATGTTTTCAAGAATGGGAAATTATTTAAAGAGTAATTTAGGAGCCTACCAGAATTAATCTTTCCAATGGGCACCTGCTGACTTTTTTGACACTGAAAATAGAATTCCCAACCTCTAATTTTTGACACTAACATATACAATATATTTACAGTATATTTTTTGGTTGAACACTATCATCAACGAGGACATTGACAGGTCTATATAAACCTATCATACAGAGTATGCTTGAGTAATTTGAAAAATTCAAACATGAAGTGCAATGACAAAAGGCGAATATCATTATAAAGAACTTTCATGAGTCAAATAGTAGTAATTAATAGTGAATTTTCAAGTATGTGGTCAGGTCCATGAGTATTTGGACATTGACATAATTTTCATTATTTTCACTCTAGTATGTGCAACAACAATGGAATTAAAATGAATCAATCAAGATGTGGTTGGAGGGTAGATTTTCAGCTTTAATTTATTGGTTTTGCCAAAGATATTATATGAACCATTTAGAAATTACTACCTTTTTCAACTACAGTGCTGTGAAAACATATAAACCCACTTCTAGATTTCATCTGTTTTTGTATAGCCTATTTATCAGTCTTAAATTTTTCATAAATAAATGTTAATATTAGACACTGATAAACAAAGTAAAGTCATAACAGAGTTTTTAAAGTGATGATTTCATTTATTGAAAGAAAACAGCTATCCAGCCCTGCCTGGCCCTATGGTTTGTGGCTGCTTTGCTGCTTCAGGACTTGGGCAACTTGTGTAATTGATGGAACCATGAATTCTGCTCTCTACCAGAAAATCCTGAAAGAGAATGTCCGGCCATCAGTACATGACCTGAAGTGTAGTTAGGTTGCACAGCATGACAATTATTCAAAGCACACAACTAAGGCCATCTCTGAGCGGCTCTAAAAAACAAAATGAATGTTTAAAGTGGCCAAGTCAAAAGCCCTGACTTGAATCCAACTGAGATGCTACGGCATGACCTTAATCAGGCAGTTCCTGCTCGAAAACCTTACACTGTGGTTGAATTAAAATAATTCTGCAAAGAAGAGTGGGTGAAAAAAAAGAGTGAAAAAGACTCATTGCCAGTTATTGCAAATGTCTGCTTACAGTGTTTGTCACCAAAGGTGACACAACCAGTTATTAGGTTTTGGAAAGCAATTATTTTTTTCATATTCATTACTCTTTATCTTCAATGAATGAAATCATGGTTTCAGAGCTGTATTTTGTGTTTACTCTCATTGGCCCTCATTTATAAAACGTGCGTACACCAAAAAAATGGGTGTACGCCAAATCTCCCGCAAGGATCGGCATTTATCAATCTGAACATGAGCGAATGGTCCGCAAAAGTCTCACGCCAGGTCTGACCAGGCGTACGCAGGTTTGAAACCAGCGAACAACATGCAGGAACGAGTGCAGCTGTCAAAATGAGTAATATGCAGTGATGCGGACGTCATGCTGTTGTTACTCTTAATAGAAAAATGAATAAATAGGCTAAATAGATGAATAGGCTAAATTAATAAATGAATGAATGAATAAATAAATAAATAAATAAGACACCTGTGTTGAGAAATTAATTAAACTTATATTTTGAGATAACCTGCTTCTCAGGCCAGACGGCTGACAATTACAATCAATTTGATTAAGCGTAATGCGTGGCTTGACAGATATGCAGTGTGGTATGTCAGATGCTCATCCAGTCAGCTGAACAACAAAAGAAACGCAAGTTAATTAAAGGCAGACTGGAAAATACGTTTGCGCATAATTATTTTATAAAATCTAATTTATTACTTGCGTGTGCACATTTACACTCGTTTCATCAAATTTTTTAAAATTTTGTGTTCACTTTGACTGAGTAACCAAAAGAGTACATTAACTAACTAGCTAAATAGCGTTTCTTTTGTTGCTCAGTATATATAGGCCTACGGACACTTTGACCGTGATCACATTTTGACAATGTCAGATCTTCTATTGTTAGAGGAATAAGCTTCTGTCTGACGTGAGAGGAACTGTCGGCACAGAGAAGATGTCCTCCAGGAAAGTGACGAGTGGCTGCTCGTTTTGTGTGGCACCCAATAAAATGTCATGGAGTAATACTAATAAAAGTACAATGAAGAGCTGATCGAGGCGGTGGGGACTCATCCATGTCCCCATCACCTCGTATTCCCACGATGGAGGAGGAGCCCTGCTGCCACGCGCTCCTCGAACGGTGACAGCTGGAGGTTCAAGTCTGGTTGGCCTCCACCGGTCCGTGCACTGGTTTTTTGGTGGCGATCTTAAAATCGGACCACTTTTTTAACCTACATGTAAAGCATTTGGATTGTCAATTATGTAGGCTATATAACATGAAATATCATAGATCTATAAATTGAATTTTTTAAGGCCGTTGTTATTCACACTTATATGTGTGGCCAATGCTGAATTTTTTTTCTTGGCCACACTTATAAGTGCGCCAGTTGATTACCATTCCAGTGCTGCTTATAGAAAGTACTGCTTAAAATAAGTTTGGCCAAGAAAAAATTTTTAGCTTTGGACACACTTAAAATTAGTGTGGGCAATGGAGAAATGTGCACCTTGGCCACACTAATAAGTGCGTCTAACGCGAATTTCGATCAATTTTTGTGCTTGGACGCACTTAAATAAGTGCGAGTAGTTGCTTCGATTTATAAATGAATTAAATCAATCGTCTGCTGCACTCCGGTTTTCTACCCCAACGGTGTTTACCGCAGCAGCAATAGTTTTCCAAACTGCAGCCTTCTGGGCTCCCTTTATGCCACTCTTAAGGCTTCCAAATAAAATTATTTTGTTCTTCTCCACCTCGGACGTGATAATTTATACTTCCTTCCTCCTCAGTGAAGTTCTCTCTTCTTTGCCGTCTTTCGAGAGTCCATGTCGTAAAGTGGGCAGGACTATGCCTCCTGTAGCATGAATTTATAGGGGCTTGTCATGTAAATTACGTTGGTTTCAGCCGCCAGATTTATCAACACCATGCCAGTTCTACACCGAAATCAGCGACGTACACACTTTTAGTAAGTCAGACGTGACACCTGGCGAACGCTGATGTTTACACCAGAATCTACACCAGATCCTATGCAAGTTTGATAAATGAGGGCCATTGTCTTTGTCTAATGTTAGAATTAGCTGGATGATCGGAAAATAGAAGAAATCAGGATGGGGAAAACACTTTTACACTTTGTTGTATCAGTAGGATTTTAGGCATTGCACCATCATTGCACAATGTAATTGCTATAAGGAAGAAATCCAGGTAAATCTCAGTGAAAAAGGGCAAGGCTGAAAACCACTGCACATGATCTTCTGCCTCAGATGTCACTGTCTTCAAAACTGTCATGTGACTGTAATGAGGATCATGACATGGGCTTGGAAATAATTGGTGGCCTAGCAGCGAAGCTGCTCTTATTATTATTATATTTATTATTATTATTATTATGCTTCCGCTTTCTTCTGCTATTGAAGTCTATGGCAGCCCCAAAAACTGACCCGGGAAAATGTTAAAAATTTGGCAAACTCATTCGGGACAGTCCCCTGATCACTCACACCAATTTTCATGCCCCTTGCTCAGAAGCTCTAGCACCACCAACAGGTCAAAGTTTTACCTACATTCACCTTCATAACTTCTGACCCGTTCATCCGATTTTCACATATGAGGTACTGTAGGGATCCTTGGGCCAAGCCGAGTTCAACGCACCCTATGACGTCATTTTCTGCCATCTTGGATTTTCTGCCATTTTAAATTCTAGCAAAAACCTTTCAAAAGTTTCACGGGTCACAAATTTTGTCTGATTTGAGCAAAACGTGGTTCATAGAATCTGCAGACTGAGCCGCACAAATGATATAAAAAGCCGTTTTGATATTCAAAACCGTTTGCCTGTAACAGCCAATGGATGTGAGGCCATATCTCAGCAACCCTTAGACGTCTCAACACCAAACTTGGTAAATAGTCTAAAGACATGCCTCTGGCGAGGCCCAAAAAAGACCGTGACCTTTGTCCTCTGGAGGGCACTATAAATGGCAAAAACATGTTTTAGAGGATATTTTTTGATCTTTTTGGACTAAAGCCTTAATTCCAGTGTCTGCTGATGCTGTTGGACATTCCTAAGCAATTACTAGAAGTCTGTGTTAAAATGCATCAGAGTTTGGCAGCCATTTTGAATTTTGTCCAAAATACGCTTAAATTTGCAGAAATTACGAAGTTTGTCCGATCATTACGAAACTTGGCAAACATGATCTGCAGACCAAGCCTGAGAAGTTTCTGGAGATTGGTATCTCAACTCTAAACCATTTGGCCGTAACAGCCAATTGAAATCGACAGCGAAGCTGCCAAACAGGATGTGAGGCCTTATCTCAGCAACGCTTGGACGAATCAACCCCAAACTTGGTAAATAGTCTCAAGACCTGACCTTGGGGAGGCACGAAAAATTCCCTCAGCTTTGACCTCTGGGGGGTGCTATAAATAGCAAAAACATTTTTTAGCTGATATCTCTTAATCTGTTTGGACTAAAGCCTTCAATCTAAGGTCTGCTGATGCTGTTGGACATCCCAAGACAGATCCTAGAAGACTGTGTATGTAAGCATCAGAATTTGGCAGCCATTTTGAATTTTGTCCAAAATGTTCTAAAAATTTGCAGAAATGACAAGCTTTGTCCGATCATTACAAAGCTTGGCTCACATGATCTACAGACCAAGCCTGAGAAGTCTGTTGAGTTTGGTATCTCAAATCCAAACCGTTTGGCCATAACAGCCAATCGAAATCAACCGAGAGGCCGCCAAACAGGAAGTGGGCCCATATCTCAGCAATGCTTTGGTGTATCAACACGAAACTTGGTATAAGGACATACAACACAGTCTGGAGAAGACCTATTTTATTTGGTGACCTTTGACCCCTGGCAAATATTCAAGTCACAGGAAGTGAAGTTATATCTTAGCAACACTTTCAAATAACCAAACCAAACTCATCGGTTGAACTCAGGACCTCATCTCTATATTGCCTCATAAAGTTGCTGGTCAATAATCCTCAAAACCAATCAAAATTGATGGTGAATCTGTAAAACAGGAAACAGGCACATAACTCTTTCGATTAGTGGTGATTTAATCTTAAATTTCTCAACTGTGCCAACAGTGATGTATCTGACAGTACAACCATGTTACCGTGGTCACCCGGGCTGACCTGCTACGCTGCTAGGCCACCACATTGCTGCTTGCAGCTATATTTTGCTGAACCTTTGCAGGTCAACACCATTCATCAGCAGATGCAAGTTAAAGCTTTACTAAGCAAGGCCGAAGGTATGTGTCAGCACTGTCTAAAAGCACCGCTGACCTCTCAGTTTTGGGAATGATGTTTTCCCTAATGTTCTGCCTGCCGCCCCTCCCCCCTTCCCATCTTATAGGGGCTAAAAAGTATTTTTACAAAGTACTCTAATCATAAATTCAATTGTCATTTTTAATCTACCGTCTATCCACCATTTAATCATAATCTGCTGGGCCTTTCGGTGTTCCTGAGCTCACTAGTCCATTCTATCGGTTTCTTAGAGTGTTTGGGAAAACCTGATGTTTTTGCTATATCTCTGATGGCTTTGTTTTGAATTTGCAGCCTAATGATGGCTTGCTGTAGTGGCAGTGACAGCTCTTTGGACTTCATATTGAAGGTTAATAGCAATGGATTCCAGATTCAAACGCTAAACTCTATGATTTAGCACAATCTACCTTTTATCTGCTTGTATGTAAATGAAATAATGGGGGAATAACATTCACCTGGGCTGGAACAGCCATGCAGCCAATTATCAAAATATCAAAAAAGAGAGGACCACATATAAAAATGCTTTTACTTCAGACACCATTTACCCAATTTGGAGGTAAAAATCCTCAAAATCAAGCAAAAAATCTGCACTTTAAATTCATATTCGTTAATTAATTTCATCCAATATGCTATAGTAGACAGCTAAAATAACAGCAACTTTGTCCAAATGTTTAAGAATATGACTATAGAAGAAATACATATAAAGTCTGATGAGTATCTAATTCAATCAAATTAATTTTGAAATTGAGAGGAGAAAGACACAATTTTTGGTGCACTGCACTTGCAAACACAAGTATATTTCATTGATCTGTTTTCATAATGAGGGAAGAACTGTTCACAGGCACTTGCTAACAGCACATAATAGCCTTATTTGTTCAGTTTTGCAGTGACGGTTTACCATCCTAATTTAAGCCCCAACCAGTTAGAGCAACCCATGGCCTTCAGTCTCGGTCTGTCACCACTGACTAGCTACCATCTCCCTCACATCTAACTGTTTCAAATCTCTTTTGGTACCAGATGACACACACACACACACACACACACGCACACACATAGACACACAGACACTCACCCTAGTGTAAGTGTTTGGCATTTCAGACGTGTCTTTAATGTAATATTGTAATCTAATCTGACAGTATCATGCCTTAATCTAATGTTCAAAACCTGCGGAGTTTGTGGCTTGATGCTCAAGTGATGATATTAGCTAGAGCCGGTACACAGTGTGTTTGATCAGGCCCAGACTAGACACCACGTGATTCCAGCTCTCAGACACAGCGAACTGTGTGAGCAGCTTAAAGCCAATTAGCCGACAGCATTCAGATTGTTTGTTTCAGTGACAGAAGACTATTCTGGGTGACTGTTTACATGCAGTGTGACCAGAGCATCTGTCTGTCTGTGTACTTAGAGAGATGAATTTTTGGCACGGAGGGAATAGGTTCTGTGGACAGACAGTGTGGAGATTATGGATTAATAATACTTTATCTTAAACTGCAGTATTTCCAGACAATGAGTATCCCCCATATTGACCTCTGACATCTAATCACAACACACAACCCCTTCACCATTCTGACCTCTGACCCCTTGTCACAATACACTACCCCTCCCCCATCCTGACCTCTGACCCCTTATTACAACACATTACCCCTCCCCCATCCTGACCCCTGACCCCTCATCACAACACACAACCCCCCCCATCCTGACCTCTGACCCCTTATTACAACACTCAACCCCTCCTCCACTCTGACCTCTGACCCCATATCACAACACACTACCCTCCTGTATCCTGACCTTTAACCCCTCATCACACACACTACCACTTCCCCATTCTGGCCTCTGACCCGTTATCACAACACATTACCCCTCCCCCATTCTGACCTTTAACCCCTTATTCCAACACACTACCCTTCCCCCATTTTGACCTCTGACCCCATATCACAACACACTACCCTCCCTTATCCTGACCTCTAACCCCTCATCACACACACTACCACTCCCCCATCATGACCTCTGATCCCTTGTCACAACACATAACCCCTCCCCCATTCTGACCTCTAACCTCTTATCACAACACACTACCACTCCCCCATTCTGACCTCTAACCTCTTATCACAACACACTACCCTCCCCCATCTTGATCTCTGATCCCTTATCACAACGCACCACCTTTCCCCCATTTCGACCTCTGACCCCTTATCACCTTGGATGCTTCGTGACAACACAGCGCAACTCGCCTTTACTTGCCTCTAACCGCCCATAACAACAGCACTTTGCCCCTTGTCCATCCTGACCCCTAACCCCCATCACAACACATTGGTCCTCCCTATCCTTACTTCAGACCTCTCATCCCGAAACCTGGCTACTTCCGCTTTCCAACTTCTTTCTTCCCACTCCTGCACCCTGCATCTCCCCTTCTACCATCATGACATAGGTAATGAGCTATGGTACCGAGTATTACAGAGTACCAATGTGAACATACAGCATAATGAGCGGCATGAGCACGTGCAGTATCATGCTCTCACTGACACACACTCGTGCACATGCACACATATGCAAATATACATGAATAGGCAGCTACAGGCACCTCTTCATCTTACCAGCAAAAAACAAAAACAAAAACAGAGTAAAGTATGTACAGTCGATGTATGTTGTATCCATTTGCATATAAATGCGCACAACAGTACGGTTTGCACAGCAGTCAAATGAGCACAAAACACAGATTCTGCCTTCCCTTCTCCTCCCCGTATCAAAATGGAAAGCAACACAAGGCAGTAAATTGGGGCCTTACCTGCTGCAGAATGACCATGGTTCCAGTCTATTCCTGGACATTAGAAGTCACCATGTGGGGACGCTATAGGAGAGATAGAGATGAAAGGAGGAAAGAGCGAAAGAGAGAGAAGTGAGGACCTTGCCGGCAGAACACACCTGGATAGAGTAGCGAGGAGGACACAGACTCAGCGGGAGTGAGTCCAGAGAGTGAAAGTGATTCAGGCTCTGAGACTCTGAGCCAGCTGATGGTCATATGACTGAGGCCAATCGTGTGCATATCTCCCTGAGCACAGTGCGACAGCAATGTGGAGAAGGGCCATGAGGTCTGTTTATGCCTGAATGTCAGACTCAGAGGTTAATGTTACATACTCTCACTCTTCTGAGCAAACATTACTCCTCAATGAATGTTTCTTTTTAAAAATGTAAGAATCGAAAAAATGCTATAATTTTGGATAGGTGTAATTCAACACTCCTGGATGATTTCATCAATGTCTCTCCCATGCTCATCCACACACACACACACACGCGCGCGCACACACACTCCCCACCTGCCACTAACAACACAGGTATGACTCAAACCATGCCTTTGTACAGATAGACCAGGAATGTGTTTGAGTTAATGATCCAACAATTGTCAAACAGCTATAATAAAGAGACATAAAAACACAGGTATGCCCATGTTTTCACTCACACACACACACACACACACACACACACACACACACACACACTCACACACACACGCACACACAAAACCAGAAAGTGTGGCTTTTCACAGTAAGCGGTTTTGGTAGGTTTGTGATTTGCATTGGTCAAACAAGTAATGAATATGGCTGTAGGCTCTATCTGTTCTGTTTGTAAGGTCAGGAAGAACAAAAAAGAATGATTCAGTTCTCTCTCATGTTTATCTAACCCAGCTTTTTCGATAGTTGGGTGAGGTCATAGCAGCAACAACTATGAAAGACACCTGATTCCTCTTCTCCTGACTAATAGCCTGAAACAAACTAGTAAGTAAATATAAATATAAAATAAAGTAAATAAAATGCCGACAAGCATAATTAGTGTGACTGTTGATTCAGCATGAAACACTATTACTCTTCTAAGCTTTATTATTCTGACTTATTATTAGTCCACTTTCGCACATTTTTTCATCGATTACAATTTCTGAATAGCTTAAGCTACAGAAACTATTCAACTACCAAAATGTTCAGCTCTTTCAGGACATTAATGTTTGTATTCAGCTTTTTCATTCCATTTCTGTCACCTGTTACACTGAATTTTCAAGTTATATAAATGTATTTACCTCTTTGTGTGAAATACTTGGTCATGAAAGTCCACTCTTGGGCCACATAGACAATATTTGTATGTGACAGCATCAGTGTGTAGTGAAATCCATGCCTCATATGCATGTTCCAGAGGACATTGTGGTGAGATATGCAAATGATTTTTTAGAAACATGGTTAATACTACCCACATTAAAGTTTTGATGCAAACACAGATGGCTTATGTATAAAGGTGAACCAGCGTTTGTTCTTTTTAAGGAAGCTGCAAAGTTTTAATGTGGACACGTTACTGATGAAATTGTTTTACTCTGCCTTTATTGAATCTGTTCTTTCATTTAACTTAATTTGTTGGTTTGGACATCTTAGTCTTAAAAACAAAAGCAAACTGGAAAAAATGGTCAGGCTGTGCTGTAAGATTGCTGGTGTTAGCCTAAAAAATCTGCAACAGCTTTACAAGGAGAGGCTCATCTTAAAGGCCCAGTCTATAGTGTTTGACCCTTCGCACCCTTTGCATGCTGAGTTCCGGCTGCTTCCTTCAGGGCGAAGGTTTCGCCTTCCTAAATGCTGTACCAACAGGTATAGATTTCCCTTTGTTCCAGCTGCTATAGCTGCTCTTAATATGCACTGATCTCAGGTCATTTTGTTTTGTTTTGCTTTGTTTTGTCTGATGCTTTAGTGTCCTGTGTTGTGAGTACTGCACACTGTTTATATCATTCTTGTGCTGTGTATTATTATTACTAGCTGCAAACCAAAGTGCCCCATAGGGACATCAAAGTTTTACCTTACCTTACCTTCCTGAAATGCAGTAATCGTGTCACAAAGCACAAGGTCTTTGTCCCGGAGGTTTTTGATATGCAAACAACTGTTGTGTTTCATGGCTAATGGCAAGATGGCTGCCTCTATGGAAACAGCTTACATTCTGTGATGTTTAAAACAGCACTCTGTTATAATGAAGCTCTTGTTTTGCAACACCAGTGAATAAGATTACTTTTTCAATTCTTACTCTGTTTCCGAAAGCATAGTTGTTTAGTTTCCAGTAAACTAGATTTACAGGATCAGTTATGAACAGTAATGAGTTATGATGGGCAAAATTTTTCAATATCTTCTGGTTTTTAGTAATGAGTCTGTTTCACTATGGGCGCAGACTTGCTGTATACTTGCCGTACACTAAAGAACAGTTTGAATATTTATATGAGGCTTTTCTCTGGGTTTTTGATCAATGTCTGATTCTCTGGCCATACTTGAATCAGACCTTCATATGCTCGTTCGTCCCACCAGCTCCTGTGCTATGGATGCAGTCTGTATAGGGATGGATGTGCCTTAGGATACAGCACATGCTTTGGGAGTCTTGCAATAAAGCCTGAAATTCTCGGTGTGATCTCAGGCAAGTTGCACAGCACGGTTGCTCATCTCCATAACATTGCTTAGGTCAGTGTGGGAATGCAAACAAACAGAATATGTAATTAGCCTCCGGTATATTGGATATTGCATCTTTTGATTAGAGAACTTTTGATTATTCAGAAACAGAATTTGTTCCACAACAGAGTACTGTTGGATATGAACACAGAAATAGAGAACGGTTCACTTCCATGGAAAACATGGTAAAACTGAACAGAACTGTTCCCGAAAAGATAATGTTATCCACTGTTATTTTCTTCATCTTACGTTGATTTATAATCCAGCCAAAATGTCATCACCTTGCAGGAAAGTGGGAATGGCTGTTTGTAATATTCTTTCAAACAGCCAGAAATGGTATGTAAGCCCATTTTAATAAGGATACACACAATAATGAGAAAACATTTCTTCCATGTATCACCAGCAATGTTTTGCAGTATTATTTGCAGGTCCTGTGTATAACACCCTGGAGAAAATGGCCGCAGCCGGCAGTGTTATTAACCTGCACTGGGCACTCATGCCTAACTGTATGAGTAACAGCAGGGGCTCTGCTTTGTGCTTGGCCATCAATATTTCAACATTTAATTACAACCGCAGACGTCTGGGGACAATACGTTGTGTAGACATGGGGCCAGAGTCAGGTCCCCACAGCAACCCTGTTGTTATTTGCCCAATCTGGGTGACAAAGCCCTCAGCCTTCAGCTCTGTCACAATCAGCATCCACCCCTCCGTGTTACCCCAATGTACATCCCATAATATTTAACTGGATCTGACTCCGTTACCCCAAATATCCATAACACAGCATCTTCTGCCCCTGGTGTTAGCCATATTACTCTGGACACTGGATGGCAGTGTCATGCACCTTTTTCTGTGTGTGTGTGTAAGCATGCATGCACGTGTGTGTGTGCAAATGTGTATGTAAGCATGTGTGTTCGTGTGTGTGTGTGTGTGTGTATGTCAGCATGCGTGCAAGTGTGTGTGTGTGTGTGTGTGTGTGCGCGTGTATGAATGTGAGTCTGTACGTGTGTGTGCGTGAGTGTACGTGTGTGCACGTGTACATGTATGTGAGTATATGTTTGTGTGTGTATGTGTGTGTGTGTGTATGGTGGGGGGAGCGGGGCAGAGGATAATCGTTTCACTTTGTTCCTCAGCTTCCGTGTGGTAACTGTTGCAGAAAATTTGAGCGGTGGCGTCTGACCAAGAGCCCGACTGTAATTCCATCGCCCTAGAAAATGGCTCCTACTAGGACCCACAGGACTAGGCAGGCAGACGGATGTAAAGGATCTTCATTTGGCATGTATTTAAAAACCTCTGCATCGCTGGGGAGATTGATTCTAACCCAGCACCTCTATCTCTGTGTGACTGGTTAGTTGAAAGCACAGGACCGCATCTTCCCTTTAAAGACCCTTAATACAATGGCTCAGTTAATCTCATCAGTTAAACCCTCTGCAAATTTATCATTCCAAAACACTGTAGAGAACCACGAATATGAATAAGTCATTAATTATGAAAATACATTTCCCACCTGCCTGAGGGTGGAGGAGAAACTGATTTTATGGGACTAACACTGAGCTTATTTTTATATCCAACGGTGTCTATGCACCAAAACATACCAAATACAACACATTATCTCATCTATATGTTATACATGATTATATATGCTTGTTCAAATGCAGCAGTTCTCTGTGGCTGCATTAAAATCAGATTGGGCTGGTTTGGGTCTTCGCCTGCAATTACTTCTAAATGTCCTGTTATGAAGAACTTTAATGGAATTTGGCATGTTTTTAATGGGCATGTCCATCTTAGATCGCAAATGGAAAGTTGTGTCTGTATCCTCCTCAGTATTGTGCTAAATTGCTATGCATAATATATGCAACCTTTGCTCAGGTTGCAAAATTACTTCATCAATGATGCAAAAGCTGAGATCAGCCTCTATCTTGCAGGAAAACAATGAACCCAGAAATTACAGAATACTCACAGTGATAAAGGTGTTTCCGATTTTTTGATAATAAGCATCAGTTTTATGCTCTTTTTAAACCAGCCTCTCTGGTTCAGTGTTCTAGGGAATTAAATTGCTAAAATCACACTCAAACAGCAGCAACGTATCTGGTCAAAAATCAGGGGGTGCTCTCTCAGATTTTGGGGATAGGAGTGTTTGCATGGGCGTGGTGTGATGAGATCCATGAAACAGGCCACAGGGTAAGACAAACCGAGCACTATTTATCCCTCTGTACTGTCAGACATCAGTTACTTTCAGTCTTTTTAACAAACTAAATGTGACATAACAAACATCCAATTCCTGCTGCGTCACAACAATCTCGTATGCACCTCGGCTGATGCACTTGCTGTCCCTAAGCAGGGTTTGGAATTACACAAATTGGGGCCCCTTCAATAGGGCACATACAGTATATCTCCATATAACCTTAATGTGCAGTATGTGATGATCACCTGACGCTATAATGCTCCCTTAATTGAGAGCCCACAATGTAATTAGGGCTTATGTTGCAAAGTGTGAGGCGGGGGACGTTTGTTCACAGGAAACTGCATTTTCAATGCAAGGGGAAACAGTCTTTACCTCTAAAGGCTTCGAGAGGTCCATGCTCATCACTTACACTCTGTGTAGGTTTATTGAGAAATATAAATCACATTCTGGCACTGAAGGATTTGACTCAGTGTAATCGTGCCATGAATCCATCCTCACAAATAACTTCTGCATCATGAACTTCGGACCATCTCACCCAAGCGTGACTGTTTAGGGCAGCAGATGCTTTTCTATTTCGAATGTTTTCCTGCTCTTCGTGTTTATCAAATTACCTTAATCTTGGACAAAAACATTCGAGCCACAGCTTTCTGGAGGTAATGACACTCCATTAACCCCTTTAATAACACATAGAAATGATGCACACGAGCCGCTGAAATCGGTTACTGTTGAGCAAGGTAATAACTGATACTCCATAGTGAAGGCAGAAATCTATGGGACAAGCCCAAAGACATCTCCGCATCTCTTTTCTCTGACGTTTATTCTGTGTGAATGCAGGGACTGCAGTTTTTCTTTAAGTGTGCCATCATGTGCAGTTAACCAGTGAAATTGCAGCAGTTTCATGGGGTGGTATTTGCACATTCTTAACCTGAGTTATCTGGATTATACGTCACTAACTCTGGTCCGATTATTCATTCCATCTAGATTTTGGCAAGTTTGGCAGAACTTTGAGAATATAGTGTGAATGAAAAGGAACAAAGAATATAGCATATAGCTCGTCATTTAACTTGCATGAAAGCCAACTCACAATGTCCAATATGAAATCCAATGACAGGCAAAACAGTTCTATGCAGAAAGACAGCCACTGCAGTTTTAGGGATGTTAGAGTAATGACAGAGAGGTTCAGCTAGCCGTGGACGATGTACTCAATAAAAGTGGTGAAACTGTGGTTAGACTGTGTATACTCAGGGCATTAACACTGGAAACTCTTAAACTCACTCAAACTGTGGGCCTTACAGGTTTCATATGGTAAAAAGAAAACACCAGGAGTAAGACACCAGGCAGCCGAGAAGACAATATGACCAAATCCACCATCAGCTAGTGCTCTGACAAGCCAGGAGGACAGCATGAGAGAGTGTTAGCTTGAAGAAAGAAAGTCCCGACTATTTTATTCCCCCAAAAACCTCCTTCCTACTGAAAAAAATAAAAATCTTCGCACTCAAAAGTAAACATTCCATCTCACTTCGCGACCCGAACTGAATACATACCATGTTCTGGACCGTAAAACCCAACAGTGAGCGCAGAACAGTACAAAAACAGGTACCCCTCCCCCTCAGGTCCGCCTCACACGATGCCGGGAAAAATGTTCGCCATAAGAAGCTTTGGGTAAGGTCTTAAGAGGCCGCCATGCTTAAGCCTGTGGCAGTTAGCTTACCTCTCAGAGATTCAGGGTAGTCGACAGTATTTACAGTGTCCCTCTCTCCCAGGGGTGTATGTCCTTGGCGGTATCCACTCAGGTATGTCCACTGAACAGTTAGGACAGGTTAGTGGTAGAGGAGACTGGCGCTCTCCCTCTCTCCCTTTCTCTCAGGAAGTGATACAGGCACCTGCTGCTCCCTCCACTGAGGTATTAATACTGACACACTGGCTCTCTCATTCACTGCCACTGATCCCTCTTAGTGGGGGGTGGGGTCAAGTTAGCTAGGAAACAGGAAGGAGGGGGGGGGGGGGGTTGTTTTGAGCCACAGCACCACAATGGCTTGGCAAAGGAAGGTGAACTATTGGTGTTCGTCTCTTCAAACTCCGCCTTTGACACACCCTTCAATCATCACAACCAACCCCACCTACCCACACCCTCACTCAGTCTCTTCCATCTTGCCCCCATCTGGAGTCCAAATTGCTTTGTGTATGAAAAGGTCAAGGTTTGAAATTTATGAGGGACAGCCATGTCAAGATTCATCGCGCTTCGTTAACTTGATCAGAAAGAGTTCAGAAGGGGCGGGCTCCGGCTCAGAAAGCCCCTCCCCCCTGTATAAATTACAAAAGGATTCAGTCCCCACAAATCACCTCCATCAGGCCTTCACCACTATTTCAATTTACCAAACGCACCATGTTGGGTCTGCAAAATTGTGGTAGCCAAAATGTAATTGGCTATTAATTTATGTGGCAGTGCCCTACCTTCAAGGCCACGACACGTCAGAAATAGAACATCAGATAGCTTTTGAAATAACATAGCAATATCTGCTAATCTCTTCTCAGATGACTCATTTCTCAAATGTCAGAAAATGGCAGTGCCTTTGGATAGAGCTTAGGATTTCTTCAAATTCTGGTAAGGTCAGATTCAAGGAAAAAAACGAAGTATTTTGCAGTAATGTCACCTGTAATCTGTAATATCAGTACCCCACCCTGATTACACAGCCAGCTCTTCTATCAGAAAATGTATTTTTTCCATGATGAAAGTCACATGATACATAATGAATTCAAACAAATCAAATTCACCTTCCAGATATATTTATTTGGAGTACATGAATTCCTTCAGAACAAAGACCTCAAACAGATATTAAAAATTTAACAGAAAAATACAAAATATTGATTAAAAATAGCCAGTAAAAATGCCTTGTTTATGTTCCATAGTTTGCAATCATGCAATTACATTTTCAGGTTTGGATAATGGATAGTGCTACAAGAGAGAGATACTGTAGTTTAACTCTTTATTAAATTGGTTTCATAGGAACAAATTCACACCTGACATGAGGAAAAGCGTAGTAATTCTCACAATCAATTTAAACGCTATACTTCATCATTTATGTACCCAGATTGTATGATAACGGCTCAGATATTACAATGAAATTGATAGTGGCTTTATACGGTACCTGTATAATCTGTAAACAGTCATAGAAATTCTGTGAGGCCGATTTCCAAGAGACCACCAGTAATTACTGATATGACATCACCTTAAGCTGCATGCTAGTGGAACATCGTGAAAGATATTATATACAATAAAAATAAAAAGTAAACTGCTTGCAGGGATTGGCTTCCCAACACTCAAAGGTACATGGAAGCCAATTAAATCAACATAAATCAGAAACAGCTTTAGGGCTGACTTCCGCCCTGTCCCCACAGTTCAACACCACGATATTTGAGGGCCAAGCAATAAACAGTTCAGCCAAAAACATATTCCACACTAACTTTTACACCAAGGCATAATAACAAATTTTATTGGTTTGCTGCTTCACAGCATTTTCCAGGAGCCTCATGCGAGCAGTGCATATGTGATTTAACGCTGCTCAGGAACATGGGAGGGATACAGTTGGTTCGGGTGAGCATTGAGTGTTGCTCAGGTGCCTCCAAATGGTCATATGGGTGCCTTTCAGTTGCACTCACAGTAACATCACGTTTGGGTTTCCTTCACCCCTGCTCTGTGTGGGCCAGGACTACGACAACAGGTGATAAAAAGCAGTGGCTAATAGGCACATGTTTCAGTGGAGAACAACAAACTGTATGTGCTTTCCCAAAATGGCAACATGAGTCACATTTAACTTCCATGTACGTACTTCAAATGAATGAATGTACGACAGATTTTGAAATGTCCAGCATTCAAAAGAACCAGCATTCTACAAGCTCTACAACCACAGTTGGTATTAAATCCCTCAAATCTTTCACTGATAAAACTTTACCTTTCCTACATTGGAATATGTATGTTTTCATTCAAACTGCACTTCTCAAACGTCCTGGTTTGAAATTAGCACAAAAATGTACAGCTAAACAAATTTCTCACTTGGCCAGAGGAACTCAATGAATGAATGAATAGATAAACTTTTCTTCTTGATTTATCCCAACCATCAGCGATTGACTGAACAGTTCACAGTACTCAAGAGTCTGTGATGAAGGCATAGACACATTATTGGCAAATAAAAAGCATGTCCAAATTAATATTTCTGAATTTACTTCTGAAGCAAGGACAGCAGGGTAGCCCAGTGGAAGGTTGCTCATCTGGCAGCTGTTGAGTTACTGGTTTGAGCCCCCAGTTGGGCTTGAGATTCTGACTTGCATCTGAAAAGATAATGCCGGGGAAAACTCTGTCATTGGGCCTTTAACCCCTTAGTCACTCCAGGGGCTTTACCCCTGTTTCTCTCTATTGCTCCTCACTTGCAACTGTTCTATCTGGTATTTCTCCCAGGAAATCCTTGAAAAAGAGAAACATGTTCTTGACAGTACTTCACTGTTTAAAAACAGGATAACACTACATGAGGCAGGCCAGAATAGGCCGATACTGTCCCCCAATGGCACCTCATACTGAAACACAATAATCCTGGCCCTGTCACTCAGACCTTCTGTGCGGCACATTCTTGGCATTAGATACAAGACAGAGCAGATCAGAAAACAGCACAAATACTGGCACTGTTTCAATAAAGGAAGCAAATTGAGTGTGAAGATATGGTGCTGAGAAATCTGCAGGCAAAACGCAGTGAGATGCTCAATAGAGACCTGAAAATGCAGTTGTGTCAATAAAGGCGATATGATGAGACGGTTGGCAAAACTGAATCTTACTGTGGCTACTATAAACTGTCACTTTCTTCACTCAATGTTTATGTAACACAGTAAACTAGAATGATGGGGTGACCCAACCATTCTGTAAAATCCAGACATAAGTAAACATGACATCAGTTGGGTCGTTCAGTGCAAACTAAATGGCACTTTCTGTTGCTGCACCACTCAAAGCTGTAAATACTGCCGTGGGGATGTATTATTTATAAGCGATATACGGGCTCTTCCCATCTCGCTTACACTGCTGCTCAATATCAATCATTTACATCATCCTGGAAGTTCCTGATTCCTGTAAACACTTGGCACAGTATCCTTGCCGAGGCTAACAAGCCTGACTATGTGCCGTAACCCTCCCACTCAGACTGGCCCATCTGTTACTACACAGATCTGTAAGAGGGCACACTGCACTCTCTAAGGGTGCAGCTCCTGTTATATCAGAATGCCACCACAACCTACCCACCACGTCCACAGTACTGCTTCCTCCGCATCACCCAGACTGAGCAGCCTCATTAGGGTCACCAGCCACGGTCTTGGAGACCCACGACACATGGCACGGCCATACTGGGCCACAGCTCAAATACAGGCAGGACGACAAGGTCCAACTTGGCAAAGGAATAAAAAAAGCACACCCCATCGAGCGAACTGACACAAATCAATAAGCTGTGTTAAAGAGGTGCCCCTGGGTCAGTCTTAGGTCCAGATGAGGACCTATCAGTGTCACTGCCACAACAGAGATGGCCATTTTCTCAAGACACTGTAAGCGATACAGATTTACTTAATCTTTTCAGGGTGAGCAAATTTCAGCTCTTCTGTTGAATGTTGATCGTTTGGATAATTAAAAGAGGAGCCTCCCACCCAATGGTAGATTAGGGAAGCCACAAAGGGCAAGAGGGGCTGAAGGGAAGAGGTCATGTTATGTGTCAGAGCAAACTGTTGAGCTCAGATACACAGAACAGACACTTTCTCCAAACCAAGTCCTTGTAAACACAGGTGGATACACTGAGAGAATGTAGGAAAAGAATATATACAGCACATAGACATCCAGTCAGAGGCAGAGTGGTGGTTTGAAAAGGGCCACGGCTGTGAGGGGTGCATCCAGAGGTGGGCGCTCAGATTTCGGTCAGCGTGCTGGACGTGATCATGCGCACAGTGACTGTTCCCGGCAGATCGTTATTCTGACGATTCCCCTTGTCCCGCAGGTGGAGGGTGTGCTGCTGCTGGAGGTCATTGGGTTCACTGGACAGGGTCACCTGACCCAGGAAGGAGTCGTTGACCACATTGTTATTGTAGATCTGCAGTATTTAGAAAGTGGGTGAGCAAGAGATTGAAAGACAGAGAGAGAGGACAAGACAAGGAATAGGTAAGAAAATTGGCACAGGAAAAGAGGCACGTATAGAAGATAAATTGCACATATAGAGAGTGTACAAAGGAAGAGACAGGGAGAGAAGCAGAGAAGAATCATAAATTTAAGAATGAATTGAAAAGGGAGGCTGTATTGAAATGAGCAAACCTACAGCCCACTGGTCTAAGGCACATATAACATACATGAATAGGGTTCATGTTGCTCCCACAGCACTGACCTCAATATGAATGAATCCCTTCGGTTTTTTCCTGTAAAAGAGGCCTTTGATGTCGAACTCGGGGTTACGGTTGTTTTTGTAAACAGGAGAGCGCACCTTTTGTCCCTCACAGCTAATGATGACATACGGGTCTGATGCTGAAAGCGAGAGTGAAATCTGTCAATCACGCATCAAGGGCTGTCACTGGGATGCCACAAATAACTGAGGAGAATTTTCAACACAGCACACAACAGACTCATTAAACTATAGTATTGTGGACACTTACGTCTTTACACTGAGCATGGTCACGCCAAAAGAAAGAATAAAAAAATTGTAATTAAACAACTTAAACAGCCTGCAGTCACAGACTTTTACCACAAGGTGGTGCCTAAATACAGTGCATTCGATTAAAATTTGTGAGCTCGCAGTTATTGGTGAGTGAACTGCTTGCTGGTTTAAATATGGAGAGAATGAACTGGTGATCGCATGCTTAGCAGTAAACAGTGACTAATTCCTAACAGTGCATAATGGGCTGGTGACATGCGGAGGCTACCCCAAACAATATGTATTGTTTGTAAATGTGAAAACAGGCTAAATGAAAGTGTAGCCAAATTTCCATGGAAACACTCACTGATGTAACATTACGCATGTATGCACGAGAGGATCTGAAAACACCAAAATCCACAAAACGTTAGGTTTCTACCTTTTTGGCGCCATTCCAGCAGATTTATTTGGTCTGACAGTAGTCATACGTTTTAAACAGAAGTCCATGAGAAATCCCATTTGTTCTCAATGATCAGCAAAGTACAACACCAAGATTTAAGGTCCCCTATTATGTCACCAGGTGCACAGCCAATTATTTATTACAAGCCATTTCAGAATCTTCCGCCTCTTGACATCGCATGGGGAAGTAACCAACCAGAGGCAAGAAGAACTGATCAACTTCAGCCAAGCAGTCAATCAGATTTTGTTATTCTGAGTGGTCACTCCCCCTTGTGATGTCAGGAAGGGGAGACTTTGAACTAGTTCGTAATGGCTAATTAGCTGTACACCTGGTGGCGTAATAGGGGACCTTTAAACATAAAGACATGAAGTAATGTGCTGCTGCCATGCTTCATTCGTCCACAGGGGGGCGTACCTCCATTGGAGTCCTGGCCTTGCAGCCCCACTGCTGCCAGCACGTGTACCTGGGTCACCAGTAGAGGGTAACCACACATCCCAGTCCAGCACGTCTGAGGCGGCTCATCCACGGTCAGCTCTCTGTGGTCACAAAGTGAGCTTTCCTTGCATTACGTTGACCAACAACAGAAACCAAACGCAAGGGAGCATTGTCCCCTCCTAAAACTAACAGTGGGCGCTATGGCTTCACCTCAGTGTGCCCTAATCCTGTCTCGCACCCAGCCACACGTACATATACCTACTCATCAGCACCATGCCCTGCCTTTGTTGTACCGATGAGATACGTCTTTGTAAAGTACCTAGAGTACTCTCAGGGAAATCCGTCTAATCAAGTTATTTAGTCTGCAAACATCAGATCATTTTCTCCTCTTGAGTAGAGAATATTAGGTTATAAGCTGCATTTTGCTCAACAAAAAGAAATTGTCACAGCACTTCAGCATATCTAAGAATATGCAAAACTGTCTCACCTCGTTGTGAGTCAAAACAGTCACAAAAATAAGATTTTAAGTCTATATTTAGGACTAAAGTACTTGATATGACTGACTCATTTTTTGTTTACTGCAGAGTAAAGGGGGGACAGCGACAGTACAGAGACAGACGGCGAGGGGGAAGGGGGGGGTCGGACGTCTGCTTTACTTGACGTCTGCAGGCACGTCAGTGAAGACTCGCAGCAGGAATTCACCCTCCAAGTTGGGGTCAAAGGTCGTGGGGATGATGACGTAGCGCCCCTCCTTCAGGTCCTTGCGCAGGAACACACAGCGAGAGTTGATGTAGACCGAGCCCCCGACTTTCTGCTGGATCATGTGCATGCGGTACTTCCTGTTGATCTCCACCTGGGGGCACAGGGACTGGTTACACCGGTACACACACCCGCTCCGCCGAAAACGCCGGCACACACTACCACAACCTCATACAATCAGCCTTTGCAAACTTCCATGAGATGGCTTTTCCCTGGAGCTGTTGCAGCTTTTAAGTATAAGGATAAATACACTGTACTAAAACGGCTGTAATTCCTATGTTTCACATGATGTGGGGGTAAAAATACATAAATTAAAACTGAAATGCTTTGCTTTAACCTGATAATCATTGTTGTCAAATCCAATGTGCTTGAGCACAAAGCCAAAAAGTCTAAATTTTGACATGGAACAAAAAAGTTGCAGACTTCACTGTAAGTGGGTATAATGCCCACGGTACAATTCCTGCATTTCTATGACTAATAATTAAAAGACTAGGCGCACCTCACAGCTAAGGGGGAAGGAGTGAGATGGACAAACATCTATAATCACACTGAAGTCACAAGTTAATTCATGTGAGTGTAGGCTGCTTGCTGCAGCAGTAATTAATAACACACCATCACATATACAGTTTCATAGTGCTGTTAAGTCCCCCCTCCAGCAGACCTGGCACAGACCAATCAGAGGCCCTGCTCTGCCCTTGTTTCCCAGGTCCACCCACTTCCTCGCCCGCGTTCAGCACGTCCCCGCCCATCCCGGCCCTCACCCGGTGAATGTCAAATCCGATAGCCAGGTTCTCTCCCCGTCCCTCTTTGGGACGCGCGCGGCGGTCCGTCTGCTGCAGGCAGATCAGAACCTCGTCCTCCGCTTTCTTCACGTCAAACACGTACTGAGGGAACAAACACACAGCTGTCAGTCTCACAGACAAACTCATGTACACAGGGAATTATTGTAGGACATACATTCCAGCAATTTGAGGTTTACAATACAATCACACAACAAATAAGGAATGTAGTTTGGTAAGCATAGATTGCTATTCCTCTGCCTTCACACACCCGAAAAGTTGATCTGCAGCCACCAAATACAACTGATTATATGTGACCTTCACCTTTGACCCAATGACCATCAAAACCTAGTAAGTTAAGAGACCTTCTGTGGGGAGTCACCATGTCCACTTTGGTTAAACTCCCTCCACTCCTGCCAGAGATATAATACGGACAAGATGTTTGTGACAGACGGTGTGACGGATGTACTTGGCCACAAATTAACACTGAAAGTTCACTATAGCCTCAAATTCACTGCTTTCAAATCAAATGTGCCGAAGTGCAGAGCTATATAAACCAAAAATCGTGCAACTGTCTGGATACTTGCAGACCTCACTGTACTAGAGTCTGACTGAGCACACTGATGGGCCTGTGCTAGCCCAGAGTAACACCCCGAGGGCCCTCATACCTGAGGGTTCTGCAGGAAGGTGGCTTTGTTGTTGATACAGCCCCCGGTGCGGTTCCTCAGCGGGTCGTCCTGTCGAACCCAGGACCCCCGCATCACCGCCTCCTCCCAGGTCTTGTGGATGCTCAGGTAGGAGGTGTTGATGAGTCGACACAGGATCAGGTCCGTGAAGTAACGGCAGAAATCCTCAAAGGTCATCCTAGGTCACGGGAGTGGCATGGGACAGGGTAGGGTCAGGGCATGGTCAGGAGGATTAGGGTCAGTTGCTGAACGGGGGCGACTGCGTCAAAGACCAAGGCACAGACCAGGACAGGTGGCACATCGGACTGGAACTCAGGGCTAGTGCTTCAGGACCCAGTGTAGCCATAATGGCATCAGTGTAGCTACTGGGCCCTTGAGCAAAGCCCTTAACCCCACACTTCCCTATGGCGGATCTGCTTCAGCTTACTCGAATCAACTGTAAGTCGCTTTGGTCAGCTGAATAGCTATAATGTCATGCAAAGACTTCAAGTCAGCGCAACTGTCAAGAATCTCAAGGTTTTAGCTTCACTCCCAGACAAGGTTGTGGTAATTGTTCAGACATTAGACTTAACTTGGCTGAGATATCAGAGAGGAGATAATTCCAACCAGTGGTTCACACAGTAAGAAGATAGTGAGGTATCTGGATATAACACAGAGGGAATGGATAAGATCTGCACAGCAGTGTGGTATCAGTGTTTTGGGGCAGGACAGAGAGACAGTGGGGAACCACGTTAAGAGGAAATAAACAGAAGACATTGCATTAAAATATTACAGCCGTTTAGCAGCCGTCGCATCTCAAGCAACTCGCACAATGCTTTGGTGTTTTTACACACTTTTGGCAACTTTACAAAACTTTTAAAGAGCCAGAACAGTCTGGAGCTGCAGCACACTTTTGCTTACAGTCTAATGAGCATCACTCGGGTCTTATATCATTAAGATGGAGTGTTCTGTGGGACTAACAGTAAAAGGACGCTAATGAAAACGCATAAAAGAGTGCAGGGTGCAGAGGTGATGCCCTCACCAGAACTCTCCGTCCTCCTGCACCGTGACACCCAGCTTCTCTCTCTCACTCTTACTCACTTTCTGCCACTCTTCAGAGCTGCCGGGAGGGAAAAGAGACAAACATACCGCCATTAAATGTTGAAAAAGGCCAGTGTAGTGGGTCTAGTGAAGAAAATGCATTAAGTGGACATTTTCATAAATGTAAAGAACATGCACGGTTTATTTTCACTTTTTTGCCCATATTATCTTGAGCTTTGTAAAGGACTGGTTAGATATGTCCAAGGAATGGGTACTGGTTTCAATAACACATCGTATGAGGATGCTGATACAATTATTATTTAATAATGATGCTTTTGCCATTGCAAAATATATACAAGGCCTGGAATAAACTGTGACTAATATGCATCAAAAAAGAAAATTAGTGAAGTACAGGTTGTAGTTGGAATCCCTGTTTGTTTATTATCATCTAGTGAGTACAATATTCATTTTCCTTGCATTGAAACGCTGAATGGATGCATACATGCATTATCACTTTTAAATGGCTATTTGTAATTCTAATTTTGATCTCTGACGGCACAAAGTGAATTATTACTAAGTATCTATTATACACATTTCTGTCAGTTGTTTTTTTTGTCACAGAATCCACACGCACACGCACACACACACACACACACACACTGTTTGGTGTTAAAAGGCCTTGCATGTTCCCTCTACTTTTTCAGTGTGTCCCAGCCTGATTTGTATGAAGCCAAGGAAGTGTAATGATATTTAAAAAATACATCTCGTGGCCAAGAGATATATGTTGTCCCCACGATTTAGCTATCTTGTGGCCACGAGATGTAACTCATTCCCAGGAATTAGCTATGTTGTGGCCACCAGTAGTTCCCACAATTTGGCTATGTCTTGGCCAGAAGATACACGTCGTTCTCACGATTTAGCTATATTGTGGTCTCATGATATAACTTGTTCCCTCAATTTCAGTTACCAAAATAGTGGGAACGAGTTAATTAAATTGAGGGAATGGTGCATACCTTGTGGCCATTAGTTAACTAAATTGTGGGAACGAGTTATATCTAATGGCCACGATATAGCCAAATCGTGGGTATAACTTATATTTTGTGGCCACAACATAGCTAAATCGAGGGAAGGAGTTAATTAAATTGAGGGAATTAGTTATATGTCTTGGCCACAAATTAACTAAATCGTAGGAACGAGTTATATCTTGTAGCCAAGAACTATATCTTTTTTCATGTCATTGCACTTCCTGGGCTTTATAGATTTGTAGCATGGGATTGTTCTGCACATGACAAGACACAAAAATTCATTCATATATCCTCTCACTCATCCACTTCATCACATATGCACAGTGTGTGGATCTTTACATTTGAATTTTTCCCACTGGTAAGAAAAGGAAAAAACTAAAGGGCAAACAAATGATCAAACACTCTTTTTTGAACTCATAACCTTCAGAGGAAGCGATATTAACTTATAGGGCAACCGGAGAGAAAGCTAAATACCAAATTCCTTTTTTTATTTGATAAAGCCATCTAGCCTCCAGTCATGCCCTCCTCAAGCACAACCTCAGCCCCCCAATATAAATAATTCATGTAGAGATATCAAAAAAGTAGACCCGCTTTCATTCTAATTGGATTTGGCTTCTTTCATAATGCCGTGCGGGATGAAGAATGTACCGGGCGCAGAGATGGACGCTCCGTCTTCATTTGCGTCCCACACGCTGACAGCAGAGAATTAAATAAAAGCAGAGAACATAAAGATAGGGAGAACCTGCCGAGATCCACCTGAGAGCCCTGCATTACTGCTTATATCAATCACAGCCTGCGAGCAGCGCCAGGGGGCTGATGTATACAGTTTTACTTAAACTATTTACTTCACTGTTAATCCATTTATTATCCTGCCCACTTAATCCAGTGCAGCTATCCCAGCATGCATTTGTGGAAGGGCTGTCATACACCTGGGACAGGCTGCCAGTCCACCACAAGACACACACATCTAGACCCCACACATTCTCAAACATAGCTATGGACAGTTTAAATTAATCACATAGCCTAACCTGCATGGTGTTAAAAAGTGGGAGGAAACTGGAGTAACCAGAGTAAACCTTCATGGACACAAGGACATATAAACATATCAACTCCACAACAAAAGGAACAGCACAGTAATACCCACTGCACTAATGCCCCACCATTACATTTTTCATAAAATCATGCTTATAGTTACAGCAGTGGTTAATCATATTGTTTCTGACTACTCTTTGTTTGTTCTCTTTAGTCTATTTGTATCAGTCTGCACAAGCAATTGATTTCAGTCGCTAGTTAAAAAAAACAGATGAGTGTGGAGTTTTCCACGTGTCATTAGCCCCAGCATCATTAGCCCCAGTACTGAACCCTGTCTTTCCAGAGCACATTTAGACACATTCTCAGAGGTGTTCAGCACCTCTAGAGGAAAAAGCTGGGCCTAAAAGCCGCAATCCCATGTTTTCAACAAAGGCCACCTCCCATTTCTCATGGGCAAAAAGCACATAAGTATTTCGTAGACAAGGCGCACACTACTGGCTAAATCTCAGGGGGCGGACTTCGAGCAGGTCATCTTTGGCAGATGTCTGACTGGAATGCAAACAAAGGAAACTCCGCCAGCTGGAATCCTGATAACGGGTCACGCAGAGAGGTGCTTTAGAATTCCCCTCATGTCTCCTCTTTAAAACCACTAAATCCTCTACGAATACTGCCTTGTCTTAACCTTGTGGAAACCAAAGCTTAAACCAGTTCACCTGAGTACATTTAGCTGTGTAAGCAGGCGTGAAGAATTGAGCACTTTTTTGGTAATACAGAGGTGTTCTCCACCAGAGCGCGCTGTGGAAACACTGCACACGGTGCCTGAGGGAGAGAGGTGCCCCACTGAGAGTGTTACTTTAACAATAAGTGGCCCTCCCCACATCCTGTATAGGGTACGGCGTGATGGGGTGACAGTGTGAAGAAGTGCACCCATAATGCAAACAATGGCACAATAGGAGTGCTTTGCAAGCTCAACTGGGAGAACAAAGCCTATAGGTTTGGAATGCGAACACACAAACCATGACGTTCAGCATAATAAAGTGCTGAATCAAAGAAGTTTCAAAAGAAAACACTCCACTGTAAGAAAATATACAGTATAATAAAATTCTATGAAGAACTGTATTGTACAGCCAAACAGGGACTCAGCCAGCAGGGGCAGGCTTGTGCTAACAGGCTATTGTTCTAAATATGTCCCCCTGACTGTAAAAAATAGGCTTTCAGCATGGGACAGACACTGTCACCAACTTATATATTTGGCAGTGGGTTCTTTCACACTTCTTTCGGTGACTGCAGTGAAGCTAGCGATGTACAGGCGAGATTGCGCTTCTTGTGTGTGAGAAATTCAGCCTCATCATAAGGTCTGGCGTCACAGACCAAGAAAAAGACTTATATTCCCAATGGACTAGCAGTTTCTAAATAGGCTACAGGAGATTTCAGATGGAGGTGCCTTATCTGTTAAGTTTTCCATGTCTTAAGTACTACATCAAGAGCAGTTTGATCTAATTTGTTGGTCAAACTAAAGATAAATAATAAAGATCAAAGACAGTAAAATAAAAGATGGAGATTCTAGGGGAACTGAAAGGATTTCCCCGACTTATATTCAGCTGCTTTTCTGTTGAAATGACTCATCCTTTGTTTGAGATCAAACTACCCACTTCGAAGGAGGACAAGCGAAGATTTCATACTTCTTTGAAGGCAAATCAGATACTGAACAATACCACATCCTGAAATCTTCCATTCCTTTTAGACAAGCTGGGATTCAGCAGTATTAGAGCTGAAGAAGTAGAACACGAGCTGGAGAACACTTGTCTTTGCCTGAGAGTGTGTTTGGGCCAGAATCCTGGTCTTAATGCTGATGTTGCATGCACCCTTGTGCAAATTAATTGAAACAAGCTGTGAAAAAGGTAAATGATAAATTTTTTTTCCAAATTTCAATGGACTTTTATGATGAATAATATTGATTTAGTCCTATTAATACATAATATGACCTCCTCAGTTTTCAAGACTGAAAGACTGACATCAAGTGTACTTGCTTTATCCCTGTACGACTTGCTGATGTGTTCGTGCAAAGTCACAATCTTCTGCGCTTTCTCCGGGGCACATCCATCACATACGACTGATTCACAATTAACCAGCCAGAGAAACAAAAGACCACGAATAACCAAGAAACACGTGGTGCAATACCAGCTGATGTAATAACTGCACAGGCACAATTTTTACACCACGCACCCCACAAATATTATGAGATTTCTTGTGCAGTATGATTTCATTTTGCCCTGCTGAAAGAAATGCAAAAATAAAGACAAGAAGACAGGTTTTTGCTTGAGAACATGAATTGGGATTAAATACTGAAAAAACTGCAGCTTGTTTCAGTCGATTTGCATGAGTGTGTACTTGAATGAGATATTTTCCCACACCTTCACTGAAGATTTACATATACCCCATAAATGCCCAAGAGGCACAAGTACAGCAGGGGCCATTGTACACTTACAGTGCATCTGCCAGAACATCACAATTGAACCCCTTTTAACAGCAGTCTATCCTACACTCCTATATCTTTTCACTACGTCCCTCAACGCACTGCTTCATGTCCCTACTGCTGGACCTCGGGGGGATCTCTCCCACCGAGTCAGTGCCTACTGTAATGAACTGTGGTTATTTTCTAGCCTCAGCTCACACACTGTGTAGGTACTGATGGGAGTGAGTCCTCCAGTACAGCAAGGGGCAGTGTTACCTGTCACTCCAGGGCCCGTTCCACTCTCTTTGCCCCCAAGGATTCCTCATACGGATCATGAAGAGCTTCTCCGATTTGAAGTAGGCCAGAAGCCCGTGACCCAGGCGTACCTTCCTGACGTCTGTCACAGCGTAGGCGTGGCCCTTCACCAAGCCGCAAGCAAGCCGTGCCTCCATGTCCTCCGAGGAGGTCGCCTGGGAAACGAGTGTGTCACAGAGAGAATGTTCATGTAAACTCAGAGCCAAGCTTGAACTTGGCTAATGAAGCTCTGTACAGCGCCCCTGCCATGAAAACTTGGGTTTCTTGTGACACTCCCTTTGTTTTGGAGAAGCCAGGGGGCATAAATGAGAGAGAGATATGCTTCTATGCTGTCAAACAAAAACATTTCTCCTCACTGGTTGGAAAAAAAAATTGTAGAGGTACTTTTGGAACATGCAATAAAGGCAAAACAGCTTTTTACTCAAGGTGTGGTTAATATTTTGACTTTTACTATCAGACATTGCGAATAAAACAACAAGTATTCAATCAATTTTCCAAATAAAGTTTTCTTATATCATCATTTTGCATGTTGCATTTATATTTTCTATTTATTTGTTTTGAATTTTCACACACCTAATAAACATATCTGTGTGTCCTCGACAGGAGACAGTACATCCTGATAATCAGACAAATGACTATAAATGTGAACCATTAATGTGTGTTAAAACAGTATTTTTATGTGTGACCCCCATTTGTGCCTCAACATTTTCACAAAGGTAGTGAAGATTTAGGGAATGAACACATATTCAAGTCTATACTATCAACTGAACTTCATTTCAGGTGCAACTTGGAATTAATGAACTACGGAGATGACTGTAGAAATGAAACGGATGGTTTTGTAGCCGTTACTGTAAAATGTTAAGATTAGAAATGGGGGCAGCCAGTTTAGAATGAGAGGCCACAGCCAGCGATGGACGCATGAAGCCTCACTCTGATGGAGCAGCTGATGAGTCCATCGCGGTGGTGGACCTTCAGGACCCTCTCAAACAGCTGGTTTCGGGCAGCCTCGTCCTGCATGAACTGGCCCTCCAGCAGCTCTACGGGCTCCGACACGCCGCCTGTGAAGTCCACCAGGGCGTCGGCTGTGTTTCCGCCGTCTAGCGCCTCATAGCAACCATACATTCTGCAGAGACGGTAACACAGGGGCATCCATCAACTTCAGCCCCCTGGTCAACAATTTCCCCATCTGTGTCTATTGTCCTTTCATGTATTTACACTGGCAAATTACCAGACAGCTAGTGGTCAAACAAAGTTCAGGAAAACATTTAGGGGAAAACCAAATCCTGATGGTTGGTCATGTCATTTTATCACTGTAGTGACAAAACCACAGTAATTTCAGCCCATGGAGTTAAATTCACAGAATACAGAAGATGCCATGAGTGACCAATGGTGATTGAAACACTTCATACTAAAACTACAATGATAAGTCAATTAATCAATAAATCAGTTGCCGACTATTTTGATGGCCGATCCTCTTTCAGTACTTTTTCAAGCAAAAATGTCTAACTTTTTCTGGTTCCAGTTTACTAAATGTCAGGATTTGCTGCTTTTTTTTGTCATTCACGATGGTAAAAGGAGAGTCTTTGAGTTTTGGAACCTCGGTTGGACAAAAGAAGAAATTTGAAAACGTCACCTGCGGCTCTGGGAAATAGTGATGCGCATTTTACAAAGTTTTTCTGACATTTTATGGACTGAACGATTCATCATTTAATCATGAAAATAATCAAAAGATTAAGTAATGATGAAAATAATCATTAGTCGCACCCCTACTTCATACTGAACAAACAGAAATACTCAGATCCCCTGACTTGAGGTAGCTGATATCTGCCCGGAAACAAAACGCGGTGGAGATTTGATGGCAATTCAATAACTTAGAAAACCAGAGAGTATCCATTAAAGAGAAAAGGTTTGTTAGATCATATGCACTTGCAAATTGAGCACAACCACAGAAGAAGATTCTAGGCCGTGCAGCCTCTCCATAGATTGTTACAAGTTTTATAACCTTTTGAGTCACACTTTAGATGAAGTGTTGCTCATAAAGGCTTTATACAGCATGTATAAAATGCCTTCAGGGTGAAGTCACACATAATATTCAGCATAAGATGCCAGATGATATAACTGACAATGTCACTTTGTGGCAAAATACTACAAAGGGTGACATTGTCAGCATAAGATGAGATTGTCTTTGTAATCTGGTATCACATGCTGAATAAGGATGTGTTATTTCACCCTTTACAAAGCATGAAATTTGCTTATGTATGACTTATGAAGACATTATGTCTCATTTATGAAGGTATTATACATGCTGTATAAAGACTTTATGAGTAACACTTAATCTAAAGAGTGACCCTCTTTTGTAAGCAGGGCCTCCTCAGGTGACCAGTGATTTGCATGGGACAGAAGCAGGAGTGGCCCAGCTTATTATTAGAGAGAACTACTCATCAGAAGTAAAAATTCTGCCCAGGCCTTCACAGGGGCAAGGCCATCCTTGCTTATCGTGTGCATGCTGCCTTCATATTTCTCCTGACAATCCATCTTCCCGCAGTGAAGGCCTCTTTTATTATGTATATACAGGACATTTACACAGCACTTACAAGCACTATCAATAAATGGTCTTATACAGGGCATATGAATTGTTAGTACAATTTAACCAGGATTACATACTAGATAAGAGGTAGTTTATATTGATTATTGCATTGTGATATGTAATAGATTTAGCAGCATATGTGACCCTCCAGTACCAAACCAGTCACATGGGTCAATTTTTCAAATATGAGTTTTTGGGCTCATATTAAATGCCCTTTCAGATGAGCCCAAAAACTCATATTTGAAAAATTGACCCATGTGACTGGTTTGGTGCTGAAGGGTCAAATATATGGTTACATATTTAATCAGATGATGATTAACATATTGTTTAAATTACATATATGATTATAATTGCAATTCCAGTGATTATAAATTTTCCATCACAATCGACGGACAGACAGGCCAGAGAACGGACAGAAGTAGGAAAAGGCGGATGTACACAGTAAGATGTAGAAATATATTAAATTTGTTGAGAAATATTGAATGGTTTAGGAGTGGAGTTCTGGTCCTGAAAATAACGGGATGGCTGATATTGGGCCTGGAAACAAAATGCGGTGGAGGGACAAACAGACTAAAGTATAAAAAGGCACATCTACACAATAAGTTCCCTCCATAAATTAAATTTTGTTGAGAAATACTGAATGTTTCAGGAGTTCTCACCCACAAAAGAAGCGTGACAAAAGGACATGCGGAAGACCAACACCCATTCCTCTATCCTCATCAACTTTGTGGCAGGAGACAAGAAATAAATTATATTCTACCATTCATTCCAGTGAATTCTGCATTTTGATTGGTTAACACCAGGTATCTATTCACCAGTAAACTACCTCGCACTGGGCCAAGACCTCGTCATGATTAGGCCGACAAAATAAGGCTACAGTTTGCGTACAGTCTTACTCGCTAGCGAGCTGGTTGGCTACCTAGCTAGCAATAGTATAGCGAGCGCCAATGTATTTTGCTACATAGCCAACTGGCTAGCGAGCTAAAAAGGCTGCAGTTCGATTTCAATGCGTACACTGTCATACTCGTTAAAGAGCTAGATGGCTTCCTAGCTAGCAAGCCAAAGTGATATCGAACTGTGTGCCATAGCTAGCATGCCAATATTTTCGACAAGAGTCATGGTAGAATGGAGATAAACCTACCATTTTTTCGAGCACTCGGTATTTATCGTAGGCTAGATACCTGGAAATTTACATTTGAAACCTCGCGCTTCAAATGAAATTTCCAGGTATTTATCCTACGATAAATACCTCGTGTTCGTAAAAAACTGTAGGTTTATCTCCTAAATGAACCTGACCCCTTCCCATACATGTTCTGTTCCGCTATGTGTTTGGCTTTACTACACCCCCTGCTGTCTTCTCTGCACTGAAGGACTTACTTCGCATAAGCCTTCTCCACCAGGGCACTCCAGAACTCATTGTTGTCGTTGGAGTGGCAGTACACCAGCTGGTTATTGGCAGTGGGCAGTCGATCATCTATGACCACATCGATCCACTCCCCAAAGCGCCAGAAACGAAAGTGGAAGATTCCGGCGTAGGATTCTGGTTTCTCCGGGTTCCACTCCTGCTCTTTCCAGTCTGGGATCACCTGGGGGAGGACAGATAGGAAAGAGCCGGGTCAGAAGTGCAAATTCTTCCACAGGTTTCCTCAGCCAATTGATTCAGCAAGTTTATCTATCTAATCAGGACTACGACTGAATAACTGCAAATTAGCCAATCCAGGCGTCTGGAACATAATACTGAAGAGGACATTTACTTTCAATGCCCAACCTCTTGGGGGCGCCGAGAGTTCTGCAAGCTCGTTTAAAATGGGCATGAGGTAAACTCCATAAACCTGCCACATTACTCTCCTGTCTCTGACTGAAAGACACAGCCCAGCGTGGGTCACTTATTTATTACATTTATGACACTGTCATAATAAATCTGCCCCAGTGCAGTATGACAAACAACAGCAATACACGGAATGGCTGTGCACATGGGACAGGTTTTCCTAAGCGCTCTAAGATGTGTATCAGCTTTTCCTCTGCATTAGTGGCCCTCTTAAAATTCACCAGGGCCATGTTCATCACTACTAATACTTACCAAATGTCAGTCAGCCTCCTGTGATTTGTAGCCATTCACTGTACAATAGTTATTTTTATATGTGTCTGCTCGATATTTTTCACTTGTGAAGAAAAGATTAATTTCACAACTTCGCCACATCTGACTCACTACTAAAAATATATGCAAATCCTGTAATTTAGCAGAGTGTCAAAATAATAAACATGCGGCAACCACTTGGCCTGTTTACCAAAAGTAATAACAGACACAGAGAGAATTCAGGTGTGGAGGGTAACCGCAGCTGGAGTAAACAGAATACATTTGGTGAAAGAGGTAGGAAACACTGCAATGCTGGAGCACAATTATGTGCGAATATATATAATTAAGCTCAAAGTGATGAGCTCAGTAAACTTATCTACATCTCTGCAGCATCAAGTGTGTGATGACCAAGCAAATGCCTCGAACAGAACACAAGTACACTGCAGAGTCATTATCAGCAGTCCATCTCTTCTAATGCAGAGAGTGAAGCGAAAGAAAATGGGCGCATTAATTTTAGCCTCCTGACAGGGATTTAACTACCATACTGCTGAGGTCGGACCTGAAAAGCTATTGAATTGGGTCACTGAACTGAGTGCTGCAGAGCCGGGCTGAACGGGCTCCTGCTCCAGAGACAAGGAAAGTAATTAGCCTGCGTGACTCTCCCAGAAGTTTGAAACCAAACACCACTGGGGGAACAGAGAGATTAGTTCTGTCTCCTCCAAGGCCCTCTTCATCTTCCACATCAGATATTTCAGAAATAAACTGGAATCATGTCCCACAGTGAGGGACCAAAACTGGGAAGCTGCTTCCTCATAACAGTACTCCTATACCTTTTCCAACGTCAAATTTAGGCATTTTTGAAACATTTTAGGGGTGCACTTTCAAGCTTTTCGAGAAAATTACAGCTGTGGTAAATTAAATATTTATCAAACCACTCAGAAAGTGATTTTTAATGAGAGTAATTCAATTAACAGTACATTTTCAAGCAGTGAAAAGCAGTTCATTCAAAATCAAAGAACTTTTCAAACCATGAAAATAAATAGAAATTTAAGTGTTTTAAAGGACTGCTAGCACCCATAGGAACACCGTGTCAAGGTTTGGAGTAAAACACTCTGCAAAGGACCATTCCAAAGGTCACTCTTCTCAATCAGGTGAAGACATAAAGTGACTAGGAGTGACATCACAGAGTAATCACCCCAAGGCCTTGTGTGAGCCAGGCATGAAAAGCTGTAAATAAGGCATGTCGCTATTATCACAATACCTTACCTCTGCAAGCAGCGGCCAAGGACTGGCACATCCTTCCAGGCTGGGCAAATGTCAAAAGCTTGAGGGAAAATTTCAAACCCCAGCCAACGCCCAACAGCAAGCTGTTCCTTACCCTCGACAGGTAATGCAATACCAAGGTCTCCAAATCTCTTTGACAAACATGGAGACGATCCTGCTCTGTGCAAATCTGATGCAACTGCTGACAATCGCATTATGAAACTCTACAGCAGTCAGAGCGAGCAAACCTCCTCCAAGGCAGCTCAATTCGCCACGTAGAACTTGTCGTTATCCCGCAATGTTGAGGAATCGTTAAAAAACTTCCTGGTGATCCAGATCACCACCAAAATCTAATGAATAGTTCCTTGGGCCATACCCTATCCCTCCAAAAATATATCAAAATCCATTCATAACTTTTTAAGTTGCAGACAGACACACAAACAGACTGACAAAGGCAAAAAACAAAATCTCCTTGGCGGAGGTAAAAATAAGCGCACAACAACACCGCGTTACACATACAGCAAAACCTGCGTTTGGACAGTGACTCTATTTTAAAGGGCTGTTATTCCAATGCAGTTAACTCCATACATATGCAAATACCTACAATTTAAAGCTGTTAGTCTGTGAATTTGTGTCTTAGTCCAAATACTTACCTGAATTACTGCACGTTGCGATAAAACATGGACAGACATGAAGTTTACCAAGACATGAAGAGGCATTTGCAGCCAGGTAAAGACAAGTATTAAGCAGAGCTGACTTAGACTTGATTCCATACAGGCAGAGGTGCATCGAGCCAGTTCTGCCTAACTGCCTTTTCCCAGGGTGCAACCGCAGGTCCTCACTTAAGATTTTAACCTGAAACCTTCAGCTTCAGTCAGTAAATCATCCCGTTGGAAATACTACAAATAAATAATGACAGTCAGGTATAATGTGGACTACCACACTACTGGGCAAAAACAATGAGTCAAGCCCATTATGGCAAAATATTAGGCTATCAATGGTCTTATCAACAAATCATTGATCAGGAAATTAGCTAGAACTAACCAGACAAATAAAGCAACTTAATATTGGACAGCTATTTCCTTTGATTTCTTTAAATATTTAAGCCTGGTGGGCGAACTTCCAGACAGCTTTTCTTTACAGAATGAGAGTTGAAAAATAAATTGGATTGGTCCTTTTTAGAAAACAACTTTTCAATTGCGGGAAGCGAGCACAATAGACTCCACTTCACAGCATTATTTGACTTTTCAAAGAGAAGCAACTCAGCTTAACAGTGAAGCAGTTTTCAGGTTTTCCCCGATACACTTGACTGCAGCAGAAGCTGAGGAGCAAATGATGGCACAAGAGTCTCAGGGGTGCATTTGTTCAATCCTTGCTCATTTTTTGAACAATGATTTGTAATTAAGATCATTGAAAGCTTAATATTTTACCATTCTGGGCTTGGCCCATTTTTTGCCCAGGGGTATACATGCCAACCAGCATTCCTGTGAATATGATCTAATGCGTTTCGCTATATGACACATGACGCCACCAATCTGATATACATCAATGGCCGTTGTCACCCTTTACGGTTTGTCAGCACCCTCCCCCCGAGCACACACTACCTCATTCAGCATCAGCCACTCAAAACTGTCAGCAAGAAAAAAATAAAAAGATAATATAGCAACAGCCGGTCCCAAATGCCCAGAGGAAAATCCCAGGGTTGCTACTGCCAGCGTCATCACCTGTTGTTGCCTAGCGCTGAAACGCATCACACCAACATGAGCACCCACCCCTCCCCCTCCGTCCTCACTTCAGCGCAACCCCCCCTCCTCATCACAACCGCACAACTGAATCGATAAAGTCCCAAACACAGCGGGAGAGC
Organism: Gymnothorax javanicus; assembly: GCA_029692085.1. Lineage (NCBI taxonomy): Eukaryota > Metazoa > Chordata > Actinopteri > Anguilliformes > Muraenidae > Gymnothorax > Gymnothorax javanicus. The sequence continues at coordinate 31,436,901 of CM056195.1, read as the reverse complement.
AGGGCGTGCGGCACTCCAGGGTTATCCACTCAGAGGACCAGAGAGAGAGAGCGGACAAGCCGGAGAGAATCAGGCAGCTACAGTGAGAGACTAGACGGCAAGTACAGTAGACCAGCCCAACCTAGGCGCGACCCATGGCCTCGAACCTGGAGCTGTCCTTCAAGGAGGACCGGCAGCTGACGGAGGTGATGCGGCTGCGGGTGCAGTCACTGCAGCGGAGCGGCCAGAAGCGGCAGGACGGGGAGCGGCTCCTGCAGCCCAACGAGACCGTGTACCGCCTGGACTTCTCCCAGCAGAGCCTGCACTTCGAGCGCTGGAGCATCCGAATCTCCACCCCCGGGAAGCTCACCATCATCGGCACCTCGCAGCACTGGACCCCGGACCTCACCCACCTGATGACCCGCCAGCTCCTGGAGCCTCCCGGCCTCTTCTGGAAGAGCCCCGACGACCCCCAGGATGCCCCCGTCAAGTGCTTCGAGGCGGACGCCCAGGAGTTCGGTGAAAGGATAGCCGAGCTGGCCAAGATCAGGAAGGTAATGTACTTCCTGTTTGCCTTCGAGGACGGGCTCGAAAAGGGCAAAATTGACTGTTCCATTGGTTTCAAAGTCGTCCCCAAGAACTAAAACCTCACTCTGCAGCAGCCCTTGCAAGATTCCCTCAACAAGGTTAGACTGATCTGCCACTTAAAGTTTCTTTCTTTCTTTCTTTGCAATTCAACATCTTTCTACCTGAACTCTACCTGTGTCTGAGCACATGTCTCCAGCTGACAAAATTAGTCTCCTAAATACTGCGCCAACAGTACACTTCTACCTGTACAGTTGTTACTACTTAACTTGAGCACAAATAGAGAGCCTGTCTGCAAAATGTAGTCATGTCTTGCTGTGAAAATGATCGAGCACTTGTGTTAACAGGGTAAAATGCACAACAGAGAAGTAACACTGCAAACAATGTTTGCCACTTGTCTGTCATAAACAAACTATGCGATCACTCTTTAAAGCATGGCAATGGTGGGGGGGTCTTTTCAGGACAAAACTGCTGCTTTTCTGCCATATAGCTCTGCATCTGCATGAAAGTATTTGCCATCAAAAGTGACTGATGCTAATAGATAAGTCTAATGTGTAAAGTGGATATATATATATTGTTGTTTAGATAAAATTATTTTTCAAATGCTATAATAATTAGTTCGATGCAATAATTATTTGTATAACATTCTACAGATGTGCGGTCACCTAGTGTTAAACATTATCTCATCCTTCACTGATTATGTCGTGAACTAAGTTGATTAGAGATAAATGCTCACAATCACGGCAATTGTGGCATGCATCAAGTCATTGCATAGTCTACACGGGCGAAGATACCCAAGAGTGCCCATTAAAATTTGTCTCGCTTCACTTCCTTTCACTGGCTCTTTCTGTCCTCGCTTGAGAGCGAATTAGCAGCCATTTTGAAGACTTGGTGCTGGTACAAGGGAGGTCATCTACCATGGATAGGCTGTTTTTGCCAGCAGCCAGTTCAGGAAGCTTTCACAATAATCAATAGGACCCTGCATCACACACACTGGGAGTCCTATCAGTGAATATGCTTTACAGTGGAGCTGCACAGGTTTTAAGGCAATGTACTGATACCATCAGTGAAAATAAAGATTAGAAATCTTGGTTTACAGAGCTCTCTACACTGAAACCCAACTTCCGAACGGCGTGATTATTTCTACACATCAACCATGCATATGATCACTATATTTAAAACAAAACTAAGCATTCATTCTCAAAAATAATCACTGACAAACTACATGAAAAACTTCGAAGCACATAACTAGCAAATACTTACAGCAGTTGGCACTCTGGTATCACCCCTGCTGATGAACCATTGTTTTCACTCATTAATACGGGACAGTCCTGAAGGAATACAGTGATGTACACCCTGTGCCACTAAGGACCAGGCAGTTTCCACAATATCTCCACACAACAGGGGCCTCTCATCCAGGTGAACAGACATCTTACGCATCCTCATCTGTTTCTACCAGTTTCCTCATGTTACTGTACCTCAGTGTATTGCTGCTGTATATGATGGTGCGGATTATTAAATCAAATCATCAGCATTAACTCATGAAGTTGTGTGATTCTTCACTTTGGCCTTTGGACCTAATACATTCAAGGCCTCATGACATGTTTTTCAAATGACAGAGATTCATAATAGGTAATATTAAAATATATGATAGTCACTGATGTACACTGTAGCACTATGGTATTATTGTTCATGAAAAATTACCGAAGAGACTTCATTTTTTCATGACTTAAATACTGGCATTTTCCAGGAGAAAAAAAAATGTGATTTGCTGCATAAACTGACAGAATTGTAGATTGTAGATTTCTTTTTAAACTGCTTTGGCCAAGGAAAATAACTTCCTCCAATCAAGAAGAAGAAAACATAATTCGATATAAACGTAATAAGATTCTGGTTTTGATCAAAATGCCTCAGAGCAGGAGTACTTCTCTTAGATCAGCTTTTCCCACGTATGTTCAATTTTTCACCATTAAAAAACAACAGAGAAAACTGATCCAACGTCGGCTCACATATCCAAGCATTTTTATGAATTTGGCTCAAAATGAGTAATTATAACATAATGCTAGAAGGGCTACGATCTTCTATCCTCAAGAACACCTGCAGCTGTACGCCATCATTTTTATATCATGACAAAAAAAAAAAAAAAAAAAAAAGATGAAGACGAGCCTTGACAGAGGCATATCCTTCACAGGTTCTACATGCCCAAAGACTCCCAAATTTCCAACAACTTTGAGGCAAAAAGCGAGGGCTTCAACATATCAAACTGTTGCTGGTAAGATCCATGAAATGCAAGAAGGTCCATTTCAGAATGAAATCTTTTATAAAAAAATGGCCTTGATAAGCATGTATAATATGGGTTTTCTGGTCCATAATCCCTGGTGAGGGCTCAACGGGCATCTCAAGAGTTCAGCATCGAACATTTGTAACAGAAGACCTGACCCAGTGCAGGAGGTCAAAACACTGAGGACCTGAGGGACAAATGTTCCTGGCGACAGTCATTAATGAGATCCTAGGAGGGAATAGTGTGTTTTGCCGGCCGGGATGGCCAGGGAATGAGAATATTCTGAGTTGGGTTTTGAGACAAACAGCCAAGGACTCTCTTTAACCAGTTAAATGTGCCCGTAAATGCAGAAAACTTGCTGTTCTCCACTGGCAACAACATTCAGAGCGACAGAGAGAAGAGCCTTGCAGCTTGGACTGGCCAAGAGTGCTCTAGCACCACCTGTATACGAGCTTGGGCCGATTTCCCAGGTTGAGATCAAGGTGTTGTCAAGGAGCGACATAGCAGCTGTTTCCTCAGTGAAGCGCAATGAGAAAAACTCAGTTCCATTTCAGGAAATGGGAAATACACGAAAAAAGAAAAGTCCTTCAAAGTGCCTTTCAGGCAAAGACCATTGGTACAGTAAAAACAGACCTGAAAGCTGTTCTCTTCTGCCAGTTACATTCTTTTCTGTTGTTCTGAAGCAGCCAATACAAACTCTCTCCTTTTGTGTAACTCATAGCTCTTTCCTGAGCTTAGCTTCACATCAAAATGTACCAAAATATTTAAAACAACTACATAAAAACTATAGTGAAAGAGCACCTTTATCTGAACTGCATTTTTAGGGACAGAAATTACTACTTCATGGCCCTATCTGGGGAGGGGGGTGGGTGTTTGAAGACACAAGTATAACTGCGTTAGCTGTCTAACTGCACTGATTTAAACCCAAAACCCTGTGGAATCTGGACCTTCGATTCAAGCACAAAGAGCTGTTGCAGGTTTTAGTCTGCTCAGAGCAATCCTGCTTTGAGAAATACAACTCTGTTCAGCTTTCATCTGAGAAACTTGATAAGTGATGCTACTACTTAAAATTATGACCGCAGCTAAGTTTTTCCTTCATTTGATCTTCTTCCCACCATCATGGGCCAACATAATCAAATCTGATAAAGAGAGCTTTTCTTCGGAGGAACAGAATCCAGCAAACCTTTTAAGATTATATTTTCCGGACATAAAGCATACCCTTTTACAGCGCTTTCAAATGTTCTTGTGGATGCCTTAGAGATTAATGGGCTTTGCAGCACATTTTATGCTAAGATTCACTGAAGATTCTCCATAAGATTTAGCAAAGAGATGGCACAACTAACAATTCTATATCTATTGATCAAATATACCCAGTGCAGCAGTGCATGGTAAAAGAAAAAAAATTGGTACCTTTTATAATTTCAAAGAGGATTAAGACACCTAATCAGCCTCACATGCCAGTTATTCATAGGCAGTAATGTGGTGCACAGTCAGGGGAATTGGTCATCTGTGTGGTAACTGAATAAATGATGATGCGAATGATTCTTTTTGCTGTAGCAGCCCAATCATCCAGGGAGTTCCTATTTAGACTGATATGTTCTGTGTAATGGAGCAAATAGACAACAGGAACTGACACGTGGTAATGAACATCTCCTTCCTGATGTTTCCGACACAGAGCCAGAGACTGACTCATCTGGAGCTCCCTCTGTTTGGGCAATATTCATTTTTATTGATATGCTGTGAGACAGCGCTCTGGCCAAGTGTGATTAAGCCAAACGGATGAGTGATAAAATTCAGGTACACTGCCCCTTCCTGACAGTGCAAACAAGCTGTACATGTCATGCATGTCAGGTAGCCGTCAGGAGCTGGAGAGGACACGGCAGTGCTCACAGGGGCATATGAGGACAAATAAAGGTAAACACACATGCAAGCACACACACACACACAAAAAACACACACACCCACCCACACACGCACACACACACATGAACATACACACACACACACACACACAGGCACACACATTACACACACACACAGGCACACACACATACATACATACACACACACGCGCGCGCATTCACACAACATGAACGCACGCACACACACAGACACCCACAGTCACAAGGACAGACGCACACAAAACAGACAAACAATCATGTTGGAAACACCCCCACCAAAAAAAAATGATTACTTATTAAAATATTTGACAGCTGTTGCCCACAGTGTTACAAAGTGAATGGGACTTCAATTGATTAAGTACTTGCACCAGGTGCTTTACCACACTTTATCCAATCAAAGCGCTCAATTATTTGAGAATAAATCCAATTATTCTTCTAAGTGAGTGAAAAACACAGACACTCACTCACTCATATTCTGACACTGTCACACAAGTGCCCTCAGTCAGTAGCACACACACACACACAGACACTCATACACTCAGATAGTCAGATGTGCAGGAAGCATAAACTTACTTTCTGCCATAAGGACTCCCTGGAGGCCAAACTGGAGCAGGCAGCCACAAACCAGCAGTTCCCCAGCTGTCCCTGGTGCAGGTCATGAGCACTGATGCCGTCCACAAACAGGTGGGGGTCACTGCACAGCTCCTAAAGGGGGAGAAGATGGTACAGGGGGTCAAATGTCAGGAGTCAGGACCAGGTGACAGCAAGCTGTCAAGGAACAGTAATAGACGAGGCAGGGTTTGAGAAACCAGAGCAGATGTGTGTTACGGTGCACTAGAGGGAGAGCTGAGCGATCAGGAACAGCGAAGGACACAGAGAGTGATGGAGTGACGGGACCCAGCCAGGATGCATAGCGGGAACTCATTAATTACAGCAGTAACTGTAATGATTTTACCGCACCCAATGAGGCGCGTGCACAATAAATCATGATAAGCGTATACACCCTGACAGCTCAGTCCGCCACAAGACAGCGTTTAACAGACTGCTCTACTCGTGTTACCAGGGGGGTAGGGAAAACGATGAAACTATGTAGCCTTATTAGACTATTCCCCGTGAGTCTCACTTGTTTAAAAACCCCAGAGTGTAGCCAATCATGCGCAAAGCAGAAATCTTTGAGCACTAGGCTGATGCAGGCAGGAGTACATTTGTGATCTATTGAGGTTTAGTCCTTGGCTTACACTTTTGTAATTCTTTCTAAAACCACACTGGGAAAATGCCAGGTGAATTGGGATTTTTTTTAGTTATTCAGCCTCAGTCATGTCACGTTGAGATTGGCCAAAGGGTGTGTGAGGCAGGTAAGACACGGGCTTTAGTGGCAAACAGTGACCAACCCACTCCTCCCTGAACCCAAACAATAAGAGATTAAGGCACAACTCCCAGCCCAGCAATAGAACAGAAGTTCAGGATATGCTTCTGTAACCAAGTATCAGGTGAGGGGAGGGGCTACAGGGTAGGCATCTGACCATACAGGAAAGAGGCTGTAATCAAAACCAACAAAAGTGAACTGGGATTTAGCAATGATCTTGAATCATGAACCTGGCGCCCATGGATACTGATATAGGATACCACTCCTTTGTCCCTCACCGAGATTTCTGAAACGAAAAACGAACAGCTGCCTTACATGGAATTTCCTCTATTGGCTCTATTGGGGTAATATTAACTTTTATTGATGCACTGTAGGACAGCACACAGTCTTAATATGATAGAGCCAAATGGACTTCAGATGAGGGAACAAGGGTAAAGACAAGAGGCGGGAAGTGGAACTCAATGGCAGTGACTCTAATGTCACATATTGTCAGAATATTGCTATTTAGAGTGATACTGTGGTGTGAATGTGGTGAAAACAGAAAAAGACTAGAGTAATATTACTCTGAGGGTGACAGGGTTTTGCGGTTGCGAAGTCGCTGGTTAGAGCCCCCAGTGAAGCTTGGGAGTTTGACTAGAACCTGGAGAGAAGAAGTTGGGAGGAACTCCCTGTTGGGCCCTTGAACAAGGCCCTTAACCCCAAACAGGTTTGGGGACTTCACTCAGGTTTCTCTTAATCTCTCCCGACTTACTTAGTGTAAGGAAGAAGGAACTATTCCATACACACTATTGTCTTTCATTTTCAATAACTGACTCCTCAAATTCAATTGCTGTAATTACTCTGCCGCAGCGAGCTGTTGGGGTATCTGGTGACCTGACAATGTTTCTGTTAAAGTGGTTGTAAAACTCATTCCACTGTTTACAACAGCCCACATTCCAGTAGCCCCCTATCAGGTAATTCAGTCTCTCTAAACATCTGTCCTCCTGGCCCCCCTAAACTCCCTTCTCTTTCAGCTTTGGGATACTATAAGGTTGCACATGGCATGGGATGTTTCATGACAACTCAAGTTCTGATTCTAGTCATTTTGGTGTCGTTTTGATTGTCTCAGTGTGACTGGTGCAATGGTCTAATTTCCACAGTGGTTTTTCTAGGTCTCAATGTACATCTAAGAACCTAGGATAAAACTGGACCAGAACGGAGATCTGCCCCCATGAAAACCACATGGCCTGAGTCTTAAATCAGCACCCACCTCCTGTGTGCCTGGGACATGAGACCCGAAACTCTAAATTACTCATCCATGGCTTTTTGTTTATAAAATCTAATGCCTGGCCTGTGTACTTAAAGTGGGTAAACAAAGCCTATATCGAGTTATGCAGCCAGACTCCCATATGATGGGTCTTGTAACTTTGAGTGGAGCTCTGTAGCCAGACTCCCATGTGATGTGTCATGTGTAACTTTGAGCGGAGTTCTGTAGTCAGGCTCTCGCATCACCCCCGCCATGCGTAGCTTGTTGCCAGGAATGAATGTGTTCAATTTTGACTCTGAAATTTGGAATAATACTACTAAATTTTATAAACACATTCTAAGTATTCTGAGCGATATTTAATTTGGATTGTATCTGACTTTGTAATATTTGCTAAATTTATAAATACGTTCAAGTGTTTTGATGTATGTTTAATTTGGATTTTAATTGGCTATAAGTAATCTACCTGGTAAATAAATTATTAAACTTGATCTATGTGGTTTCTCTGAAATTGTGCAATTCTTTCGGTTAATATACAACTATAAGGTGGGAATTCCCCCTCAAGCTGGTCTAGGGAGGATGCATATTTAGGCTTTTTGTATCACGGAGTATTGCATCCGTAGGCCTCTGTCGTTAAATCAATCGCCTCCACTTAGCGAGTTTCCATGTTGAGAATGGGTATAGCCAATGTTGACCTTCTTGGGTCCCCGAGCCTCCAATCGGACAAACCACAGGAAGTGGCATCCACGCAACCTCTGAGTTACCCAAGAGACATCTAGTCAGCTTGTGAGATGTGCACATTTCGGCCGGTGTGACATGCGGTGGTAACCATCATAAATACTCTAAAACTATTCACAAAAGTACTAGATGCTTCTTTCGATCAAGTCTAAATTATAAATTGTTATGCTTCTATTCAAATTTGATTTCTTAAATTAACATTTAAATTAAAATGGAGTCAGATAAATTATACAAGGTCATAAATGACTTTTACCAACATTTATAAAAAGATCTTCTTTCCAACAGTGTCAGGGGGGAACGCACGCAGATACCTTCACCTTGTTGGCTAATTTCCGTCATTGGGTTAGTGGAGGGCTTACAATAGCATTGTTGAAAAAGAGAGACATGTTCTTAATGGAACTGCCCTGGTTAAATAAAGGCAAAAAAAAAAAAAAAAACTCACAGCAAAAACCAACGCAAATTTGAGGCCTCGTGGGTTTTAGGGGAAAGCATCAGCCTTGGGCCGTGGATGAAGCCCAGCCAGTTGCGAAACTCTTTGGCAAGTCGCCAGCATTTATATATGCCTGCTATGGTCGTCGTTCTCCAGAAAAAGCCACAAAAATGTAATCATGCTGTGCTGGATCAGCCAGGTTCGGCTCAAGTTCACGCAGATCTGGCTCCAGCTCCAAGCGGAAAAGAAGTACTACAGCTCGGCATAACTGGAAAATAACAGTGTCAGGAACACAGCTTTTCTAAACTGATTTAAAAAAGCTACAGCTGAACTCCTGCACTGAGGTCCACAAACAGCATTCCAACAGGGGACCACAGTCCCCATCCAGTGTAAACCTTAGGAGGCCTCCCTGAGATAACCCTCTGGCCCCAGCATGTTTAAAACACACCACTGTTCTTGAATGTTACACACACATCTCCTACGTAAATGCAGCTATCTTCTTCATCAAATGTGTTACCCACCCCTCCAGTGCTTTCCTCAAATTTCTTATATTTCCCACAAATATTTAGGAAACTAAAATGGAGGCAAACAAAGCAACCATTCCAGGAACCGAAGCTTGCTGTGCAACTAACACTCAGCGCCCTGTGAGAGCAGACTGTGCCGAAACTACTGACGACATCCCTCCCTAGGCTAATGGACCACAGGACTGCACCTGCAACAGAGGGCACTCACCTTCATTCGGACAAGATTATGTCAAAAGAGCAACTATGAAACTGAGCAGGCATATCTCGATTGAGAACAGTGTTTCAAGCTGCAATTACAGTTCACAGAGCAAACTTTTTACCTGCTCTTCTTTCTATCTCCCTCTCTGATTGACTCCCTCTCTGAGTTCACTTTCCACATATGCACCACATATAACACTTACCTTTGCCTATCTATCTCATATGTGTGGGTTTTTTTTTAAGAATACTTTTTTAGAAAACTAAATAGGCACACCAAAGTGGATAGTTTAATTAGAGGAACTTGGGTCTGTTCCCAAGTACAGATCAACAAGAACCAACAACTGAGGGAAAATGTGAGCACTTATAGCTGAAAGTTCAAAGGATGCAAAGGAACAAATGGTAATTTGCCTAAAGTGATAGGAACAAGGTGAGGGGAAATTGGGGTGTGGGCTGAGGGGTGAAAAAAAAAAAGGAAATGATCAAGGAATTATATACAAGAAGCATTGGGGCCAGACAAGGTTTGTAGGTTTCCACAATGTGCAAAACTTCAGAGGGCCCATCTGCTATTGGCACCCATGTTTTCCAACAATATGATCTCCGCTAGGAGGCATACAGTCATGTATGCCACAGTCAGACATGCATAAATATTTGACTACAGACCATGTTATTCTTATTTTAGCCGTCAACCACAACGTATTGAATTTGAAATGAAAAAAAAAAAAAGAATATGAGCTCTAAGAGCAGAATTTCAGGTTTTACTTACAGGGTATTTGCGTCCAAATCCAAATCTGGTGAACGATGTCAAAATAATCTTTAGTTTTGCCTTCAGCAAGTGAAATGCATGCTCATTTAGATTTGGGTCATATCATTGGCTTGGCTATTGTGCAGCATTCCACCTCTTTCCCTTAAAAATATTGGGTTTGTTTTTCAACATGCTTCAAAGTCATCTGCACTGTAAAGTGTTGTTCAATGAGGTTTGAAGCATTTGGCTGGATGTAAGCACCTAATATAGTCCAATACAATTCATTATTCATTGTCCAGCTTTTGTCAACAGTCGCCAGTAAACAGAAGGGAACCAGCCCAATTGAAAGCCATACATGCCCACACATGACCACTCGGCACAGATGAGGTGGGATGCTTTAGATCACAAGCAGTACCATCCCTCCATTTTCTTCTTTTTTCTTTTTGGTACCAGGTGACCTTTGACCAATCGGTCCATAGGTTGCTGTTCCAGAATTATGCAGGCTTTCTAAAATTTGGGGCAAATTTTCCATTTCTGAGCCATACCAATGGTTTACATCTTGCGATAAACCCTCTGCATTTATTCTTGTGAAGTCTTTTCTTGATTGCCTGCTTTGGCACCGTTACGTCTACCGCCTGAGGACTGTCCTTCAAATGGCCAACTGTTGTCAAGGGGTTTTTCTCAACCACGGAAAGAAGTCCTCTGTCATCCACCACAGTTGTCATCCATGGTCTCCCTCACCTCTTAGTATTCCTGAGTTCATCAGTGCTTTTTTTTTTTTTGAAGATTGTACAAAACAGTTCAGTAGGCCCTAGTTCAGTTTGCTTTGATTTTTCAGCCCAATAATGGCTTGAATCACTGGCAGTGACAGTTCTTGGCATTGCGAGTTAACAGTAACACATTCCAAATGCAACGCTTGAAATCAGCCGTAGATATTTCATTTGTTCACTTTAAATGAAATGATAAGGGATTAAAACACACTTGACAATAGAATAACTGAGCAGCCAATTATCCAAAATACTTTTGGTCCCTACAAAATTGGGGTTGGGGCTCTTAAAAAAATGTTGTCATTCCTATACTGTCCACTCCATTTCAATTTGTTTACCCTAATAATTAAAGTGAAAGACTGCATCTGGAATGCATATTCATCATTTGATTTCAATCCATGTATTCTATAGTCCACAGCTAAAATAACATTATCAATGTCCAAATATTCATGGACCTAAAATGTAAATTGATGTAATTCCTGTAAGGATCATGCAATATTTTTTAGCATAACCATCAAAGCTCAAAGTGTACACTTCAGACCCATCTTAACCATTTAATTTCATAGAAGTTCTGGTGGTGTACAGAGCGAAAAAGACCAAAATTGCGTCAGTCCCAATACTTATAGCTGACTGTAAATGCTGTCACAGATTTACAAGCAATGGAGGCCATTTCTTGCTCTATTACTTTCTTTCCCCCCCTCCTCCCCCACAGTTCAGAGAACAACACAGACCATTGTGCTGCAGTGAGAACCATGCTAACAGTGCAAAAGGCAGATTATATGGTACGGCTCTTTGGAGACCATTTTAATTCAGAAGAAAAAGGGGACAGCTGGAGCATTGACAACAATGCGATCCCAAACACAGACACCCAGAGTTTAGGTGAATTTAACTGAACACCTACACCGGCTTCTGTTATGCCTGCTGTATAACGTAAAAGTTCAAAAGACTTGTGCACCATCTTTCAATTCAAAATATGACTAATTATTTATGCTCGGATGACACACCAACCCCTCCAGAGCAATTAAAAAGTATTTCACAAGTAAAAACAGGATGGTACAAGCATACTAACATTTAATGACATTTCAGGACATTACAACAAACACACACACTCACGCAAGTGTCCTTATTGAGTTTGAGAACAAGGAGGCATGCCAAAAAGAAGCAGTTGTGGAACAAAACAAGGGGGAGGGAAGAGACAATAGCCACATTTGCCAGCAATGGGACAGGCCAGCTCAGAGCAGCCAAGTTGTATGCACATAATAGCATGCTGATGATGCGCATGAAAGAAGTGTAAGCACTACAAGTGCCCAGAGAATTACTTGTATGTAATTGTTCCTCTATTACCAGGGCAGGGGCTCAAGGGTGTGCATGTTCTCACAGAAACACCTCTACCCCTGCAGAGAATGTAGTAGGAAGCGTAGTGGCCCTGATGACACAATGAACATAAGCTGTAGCAGGTAAATATTGCATGCGCATGCAGCTTTATGGGTAAGCAATTTCTTCAATTAAACTGTGCAATGGATTCTATTGATGAAATCTATAATGGGCAGCTTAAGCAATGTTTCAGATGGTAAACTCCAAAAAATGCTCTGGATCATCAGGTTGTATTGCACATGTTGGTCATATTGACAAACCAGGCAATTACAAGGTAAACAAAATGAAATGACATTCATTTGGGGGCTGGGTTTTAAGGCCAGTTGGCCTGTCAGTCAAGCACTGCTTGCATCATAACGAGAAGCGCCAGCTGGGTTCTGAGCCGGTGACTCACCAGCAGATTTTGAGTGTTAGGCCTTCAGGCACATATTACCCACAGTTGAACAGCACCTGTGGTCTGACTTGAAGCTAGTCTGGTAAACAGGGTAAAAGGTAAAAGGGGACGGTGGGCCTGCCAGGGTAAGTCTATGCAAGCAAACAAGCAAAACTTTATTTATGTGGCACTTTTCCTTCCAGGTGGAAGCACATTGCGCTGCACAAGGCATGAGCCACCATAGAAGTTGCAGCCACAAAACTATGTGGTTAATACTGAGTTAGAACACAACTAAAACAAAAACTTAAACAATACAAGCCATTATAAACCATATATATTAAACCATTAACAAATAAGAGTACAATAAGATTCACTAAATAACTGAGGCCAACAGTAGACCAACAAAAAAAACATACTAAATAATAAGACACGAGTTAAAACTAATAAATTAAGTAAAAATAATTCAAAATGATAGTTAGCGCACACAATAAGTCTGTGTATTTGTTTGTCTGTCTGTTACCATCATAATAAGCGTGTGCATCCAAGCTAAAGTAACAATGCCAACAGTGACAAACACTGTTCTCTTGATTTTAAATGTGCCAGAATTTTGAAAAAGGATTCAGTTCAAGAGCTACGAAGTTATTTGCTTACCATGTTTGTTCTTGGTACTTTCTGGTTGAAGTATATGCAGCACAGGAGAGTTAGTAACTACTTATAGTACATACTACAATTACTAAAATGGAAAATACCAACACAAACCTAGTATCAGTTTAGCTTCTTGGCTTTCTTTTTCTGGATCACATGATGCACAGATTTTTGTAGCACTTCATGTTTCAGTATACACGTTTTGTGTACATAATGTTAAGCCACACCCACATGATTTTGGCACAAGGACCGCACTCTATTGACTGTTTATGTATTTTGCTTTTTATGTTACTGTACAACTATTGTACATCAGTAGTGGCTAAGCAATAGCGAGGCATCAGCACCTCTGGTGCTTTTATTGAAACTGGCAGAGCAGACTCTGAAAGATGCAGCTAAAAAGGAGTGTTTTCAGTGAAGTTTTAAAGGATAATAGCATTGAGCACACCTAATATGATCGGGTAGCTAAAGGAAATTTCACCAGTTTTCTTGGAGACATCAGGAATAACCAGACGACCTGTCTCTGATAACCTGAGGGGTCTAGCTGGCTCACAGCTCACAAACATGTTAGAGAGATATTGGGAGCAAAACCATGTAGGGCTATAAAAACAAGCACAAAAATTTTTAAATCAATCAAAAAATTTACTGGAAGCCAGTATAAAGACTTCACAGGTGTTATACGGTGGTATTTTCTTTTTCTAGTTAAAACTCTGGCAGCTGCATTCTAGAGTAGCTGCAGTCGATCAAGATGTTTGCTGGGTATTCCTGTAAGCAGCGCATTAAAGTAGTCCAGTTGACTGGATATATAAGAATAGACAAGTTTTTCAGTGTCTTTAGGTATAAAGCTCCTTACCTTCAAAAAGTTTAGTAAGTGATAATATTCAGTTTCAACTATGCTGTTAATATGGCTCAGAACAGTGAGGTCCGGGAGCGGAAGCGGTTTGAACTGAGGGTGCAAGATACCAGAGATGGCAGGACCCAGGAACGACTCACTTAATAAATGTACTTATCCAAAATTATCCATTATCAAACCGGTTAGACCTCATTTAAGGCTTGAAAAACATGACCGATGCCAGTGACGTTACCATGGCACTGTGCCAAGAGGGTAAAATAACAGTCTTCTCCACCCAAGTATGTAAATGTGTTTGCTTAAGTTCAGTGAACCAAAGAAAAAAAATCCACTGTAGTCTCGCACCACCCAGAGTGGTGACTAAAGTGCATTTGCACACAGGAATACAGCACTGCACTGCTCCCACAGAATCTTTTGAGCTAATGTGATACTATATATGAGTGCCCATAAAAGAATTGCAGATCAAGAGATTTTTCTCTACTACTGCTACAATCCAGTGATTTACCCACAAAGATTTACCCACTCCCGCAAAGATTTATGTTGCGTAACCCTTGATTACAATCCAGCTGAAAACAAAAATCCTTCATTTGCATTTAAAAATACATTGTAACATATTATTTAACCTCAGTAAATCTATACAAAACATATTTATGTTTTCAAAAACCAGTAGTGAAATTAGTGCATAACTAAATTTCATATTATGTGCAGGCAGGTCTTTCTTTATCATGTTATGATACATATTTTTACGTAACAGAACCAGTTAAAGTCTTTGAAATCATCTCTATTGAGAATGGTGTGGTCTTACGAAGGAAGGGGGGGGGGGGGTATGTTGTCACAAACCCATCCCAGAGGTGCCTCTTACAGTTATGCTCCCTCAATCCCTCACTTTTCTCTTCCTCACTTCCTAAATACTCAGTGACTCCTGAGGAGTGTGTCTATCACAGTATTCAGCCACCCACAATCCGTGCATCTCGCAGTCATTCTGTTCTTAATTACTGGTGATGCTGGGGAGAAACTACAGTACATTTACCCCTGGAGATTCCGCCAACAGTGCCGAAAAAGATTCAGTCACGCACTGAAACACATCCGTGGAAACACACAAACCACAACAGTATCATTAAGTCTTCTCAAAACTTAAGGACGAGGAATAAAAACTAGCACATTCAACTGAGCAGTATAATGTAGCTCACACCGGGCATCGTCCAAGAACTTCTAAACAAATTAAGACTTCAACACTGCATGGTAACCGTTTGAAACAGTGTGCCAGCTAACATGCACTCAAAGGTCTAAAACAGTAGAACAATGGCAGCATATTTTTATCATGAAATACAGTGAAAATGCTATGTGTTATCCGGAAGTCACAGCCAGTGGTGCGTATTGACCGGCACTCCCAGGGGCTCTGTTCACAGTTATCGATTAGTTCTGAATACAAGCACAGTCCCAAAATCACTTTGACAGCCATTACAGTACAGCGTTTGTCCGCTTAGGGCTAGGCTCTTTTATTTTCCAATTATATTTTCTCTGCTGAACACAGACCGCGAGCTCATACTGTTCTTTCAGAAAGTAAAAGGAACAAAAAACTTTCTTCTTTTTTTAAACAAATCCAATTAGTGTTCCCTCCCAGGGGTAAAGACCAGATTCCTGTTATCAGCAGGCTTTCATTCGCGGTGCAACTACTTCTTCATAGAGGATAGATAAAAACTTAACAAAGCAGCACAATTATGGTGATTAGGAAGGGACAGAAGGAAATTTTCGCTTTCAGTGGATAATCACTGGATCAATACCTCACAGCATGTCCCAGAATACGCATCAGGAGGACTGTGGATATGCTGCTTATAATTAAAGACAGGCTAGTTTTGCAGCTGTTGGTCATATCTTACCTAAAGCCACTGTGGCTCTCCTCAAACCTTGCCAGATTGCATGCACTTCCTCTGGCAGGAAGCAGGCAGCTGTTTGAATGCAACTCTGATCTGAGATCTGTGGTTTTGAGATGCACAGAGGCAGGAAGAACACAATGTAGGGATGTTTATCGAGGGATGAGTCATGATAACCAGTGGCGACCCGTAAAAAATCCTTCCTGTTCAAAACATCACCATCCAAAGGGCTTAAATGTTAAGCAAGAGTTTGAGCAAACCAACCTGAATATCCACACTGACATGTTTGCAATGACTTTAAAAGTTTGTTTTTCAGAACAGCAAGTTCACCAGTGTTTTTTGCAAGTGAGAGGCGATCTCGGTGCGATCGCTTTTTCTGTCTTTTGGCTTGTGCTTCATTTAGTAGCCATAACGACACCCATATGTGCTGGGACTCGAGGGTGGGGGAGCATGCCTGCCTGTTAGAGTTTGCTCTGGTTCACAAGCGCATATCTGATATGAGTTGGTTCTGTGAGTATTTTTGCAATCTAGTATTTTAGTACGCAGGGAATGGTGACAAAAGTTGAAATTCTAACCAGAGCACCTAAGTTGGAATCGTACATTCCCATACAGCTAAGATAACGAGAACTCCTTTGTGTAATAGCTAGTAAGATTCATATGTTAACACTTGCAATTGTTTTTTGGAGTATTTACATATTTGTAACAAATCCTTTCGAGGCAAATAAACACTGCCAACAGAATGACCTCCATTGATCTGTATCAAGTATATTGCATTAGAGTTACTCATTCAAGGTTAACTTTAATGCTAGAATAACACAATAGAAAAAGTACAGAAATTGAAGCATTGTGTTGTGTCAAATCAAACTCATCCAGACATAGGGAACTATCCTTGGTTTCCTTGGAAAGAAAGAAGTTGCTTGCAAGTACTCCCTGATAAGTGCAGGAGTAATGACAGTTAGCATTTTCAACAACCACGGAAATAAATGACCTCCCTACTTTTCCTAGAGACAGTTCATTTGAGGGAGGGAGTTAATTTGAAAATGCATAGCTTTAGAGAAAAATTAATTGCTGTGCCATTTAAAAATGAACAAAGCCAGTTCAGAAACATGAGTTAAGACATCCCCTTCAGAGCAAGACTTTGCCTCTGGAATCCCAGCATGAGTATGATTAGTGGCCTTGTCCGAGGACCTTGTGGCGGCCTTTAGCCGAATGAGCCAATCATATCTCTAGCCAAGCAGAACAGCCAGTGAGACTGAGGACAATGCCCGGCCATAGACCTTCACCAGTCCACCAGCTACTGAAAGAGCATCTGTGGCATTTCTGAATTCACAGCTAAAGAATGATCTGTCAGAAGAGCTTATTTCAAAACTTTCCAGCAATCACATTTCAGTGAAAGATACAAAGCGGCAACCCTTTAGATGGTAATGATTTTCTGGTAAATATCAAACTCAACCTCAACCTCTCAACCTGCAGGCACAGGTGTACCGGTCCATGGTAAGCTGAATTCTACACAACTCTACAGGGTGATTTCACTGGTCCCACGCCTCACTGCCTGCAGCAACAGTTAAATTTCATTTACCACTGTTTATGACTGTCGCCTCTCTCTAATCTGGCTATGCCACCTTGGTGCAGTGGGAGAGAGATAGAGGGGGAGACAGCGAGAGCCAGAAAAGCAAAGAAGAGATAAAAAAGTGTCCCATGAAGAAGACTAATTTAACATCGTTCACCGGGAGGCTGAGGAAGATCTGTTTGGCCCCAAAAGGCCAGGACACCTCCCCACATAGAGTGCCTACCTCATTTTCTAAAAGCTATTACAGGCGCCAAAAAAGCTGGTGATATTAAAGCCATTACAGTGGCTTAATTGAGTTTTCATTAAGGCGAGCAGAAAAGCTATTTTAGATAAAAAATAATAATAATAAAAAAGCGATAACAGTGAGTATGTGCGAGAACATGAGATTAAAATTCAAGTTCCAGTTCTGCTCACCCCAATATTGGGGTCACAGAGCGAGAGGATGAAGTACAGGTGCATGTATGTGCTGTTTCCCTGCACTAAAATTAAAGCCTGTGTCAGTGGTACAGTCATATTGCTGCCTTCCACAATCCGCCTCTTCCCTCCAATGGATGGATCTATGGCACAGAGAGTTTTCAGGACGTGACTCACTATGTTTGCTACTAGAGGGCCAAGCACTCAAACCCTGGTTATGACTCTGCTCTGCGGAAATGGTATTGTGTAGAACTTCGACAACTGAAAAACATATCTCAGAACTGAAGCATCAAAGATTCAACAGCACAGACTTTAGCTCCAGTCAGTAAAAAGAATGACATTGTACTTTTCTGGGCAGTAGGAGGTCTCCTTCAACTCCACAACAATCACAAACTAAAACATTAGGACAAGCAGTCTGTTGGTGCTTTTACCGCCTGTTAGGAAAGGGCTGATACAGAAATGTGGGAGATATGGAAGTGAGTTTTTATCAACACATTTCTAGAACAATTTATGCTGGAAACTGCATTATTTGGCACCGAGACTGGACGAGAAGGAGTGTGATCCTGTGATGGATTGTTGAACTGTGCAAGGTGTGTTCCTGCCTCACACACAATATATGGTGGGATATGCTCAAGCCCCTCCGAGACCCTGACCAGAAATAAGCAGGTTAAGGAATGAACGGTTGGATGGGACCAAACCAAAAAAGCATAGGGTAAAATCAAGCACTGGGCCAATTTCATTACCTCCACAAGCAAGGCTCTCAGGCTGACTGACTGACTTCAATAAAATATTAGATGGTGTTAATCAGCCCAGCAGAAGCATAGTTGCACCATGGGTCAGTGTTGGCTGCCAGCTCGAATTTTTGAGCCCGTTTGAACACTCTTTATGTGGAGAGATTGTGCATAATGGATGGGCCCCTTACCTTTACATCATTAATAGTAACAGTTACATTTTTGTACAGCCAAAAATGAAATTTTCCTCAAATAATTGCTAATACAGGCTGCAATACACTATAAAATGGTATCCTGGTGTCCTCCTCTTCCCGTCACTGGGGTTCGGCTGCCAAGGCTTTTAGACAGAAGGTACGCAGCCCTGACACTTGCAGTATCAGGACAGAGATTCAAACAGACATTCTGTCTGGCCCAGTTATTAACCCCTCATAACTTTTCACTTAAGTTTTCCCTTAAGTAGGTTCAAAGTCAGAAAAGGTATTTTTTTTTTCCACATTGAAGGATACTGTCGCAAACATATTCTGCATCTGCTGGTCAAGTGCTTCACTGAAACTACATCACACGTATATTAAGAGAAATATTCAAACCCAGGACACCATGTTCTTATGGCCACTGCATTACATCAAATGGAAAATATCTAGATCTTGTACATCATTTTATATGCATTTCTCTGCATTTCCAAGGACATATTTGAGATCATTGTAAACCAAGGGATCTTATACTACAATATAAAATAGGCCTGGAGTTCCACAGGTTTCAATAGAGCAGTTGCATTTGACAGACCCATCTATGGGTCCATAGGTCAAACTGGGTCAAGAAAACCATAAGCAATTATGTATGTTGCTGGCTGCAGGGACCAGTTTTACAGGGTAACTCTGTTGCTAAGTTAGCTTAGTACTGCATCTCTGACAATTTAATAGTTACTTAATTGCGACTGCAGAGCTCCACAGAGGGTGAAACCCACATTAGAGGATCTGATTATGCTCATTTGAGTTCAGTGTAGCTACAACCTTGATTTTGCGTCCCAAGGGTTCAATCTTTTTCCACAGCATGAAGATTTACCTCCCATGGCTCAAGGCTGTGGCTACAGAAACGGAGCACCTCACCAGTCGCAAATCGGGTCACTGTCAAAACCACTTCTTAGCTTGCTACTGCGACCCAATGTTTAATTTATTAAAGAAAATAGCAAATATTGTGAGAAAAGCCATAAACAAAACAGCAATGACTCCTATAATGATATTGCTTAAATAAATTCAGCAATTTCCATTCTCAATTAAAAAAAGGAGGATTCTCCCAATATACACAAGTGAAAACAATATAGCAATGCAAATACATACACTTAAAAAATATTATACATTTGTATCCAAAGAAGAGCTCATTAAGATAGTTTTTGCATGTGCGGAAGTTGCTAGATGGTTCATCCTGTTGCAGAACTTTTCCAGTGAGGAAATGCTGGTATAGAGTCTGGACAAAGCCAGTGCTGACAGCAGGCTGCAGCTCCCCAGGTCAGAAAGCATTATTAGGTTTAGCATTAGGTCAGCGGGGATGACTATTCCCTTCACAAACCAGCACACTCAATCAGCCAATCAAACTGCTTCTCATACAAGCAAACAGGATGTAATTTTTTCTTACATCATTGACATTTGAGAGGACATGTTTGGCAAGAGACTATGAGCTTGCATTCTGTGAAATGTGTTTGTTGCAGAAAGGGCCACAGCATATGAACACAGATATGAATACTGACCTAAGATACAAAGTGGAGTGAGAGTAGGACAAAAATTATGCAGTGAGGTACATGGATCTATTCGCTCTCACAACACTCAGAAATTGCAACAGTTCCATTACAGAACACCAGTCATGGCAAAACTCAAACAGTTAGCTTTCCATAGCTGTCCAACATGTCTCCATTTATGGATTACAGAAAGACAAAGTGGACCATTTTATTATGGGCCAAGAGTAGCCCAATGAGTTGTGACATGTCCCTTGTTTATGAACTCCCACACTAACCACTGCTTTCAGCACTCAACTTCCCAACATTGTACTTCAGTCAATAGGAGGGACTGGGGCTTATGCGTCACAATATTTGTACTCAGTATATAACAATAACGATTTTGTGCAATTATATTTTGCTGGAGATTAAGCATTCCATTGAAAAAATGGCCAGTTTGCTACCATGACTACAGTTCAGGCAGGTCCGCTTTGTCAAAACCCTCAATTATAATGTCATTTGCTGTGAATTTATTTGCAATATTTGAATTTGGCGGCATGGCTCTGTTCTGCGACCTCCCCGCCCTACCACGAGTATGCATAAAAAGCCAGTAGGCAGGGAGAGCCAAAAGCCTGCCCTTCCATGCATACACGTGAAAGCCATGGGCGGAGAGAGCAGCAGCAAACCCCCAGGGGTACAGAACAGAGCAGCACCAATGACTTGCTTCGTCATTGAATAAGTCAGATAAACATGTAAAGGAGGAGCTGGGGATGGAGGTGGGTTGCAAATGAGCAGAGAAAGCGGCAATAGTGGCAGGCAAAGCATCTTTAAATAGGGCGCCTTGTTTAAGATTTGCCAACTGAGAGCCTGGAGAGGATCAGCTGAGCTGTCAGCTGATGTGGGCTTGGCTTGCGATCTGTAACATTACTAATGAAGGCAGGCTTGCGGGCGAGGCGTGACTCCATGGCCTGTCTGAACTAACGCTGTGCTCAATATTTAATTTTCTTTTGTCTCATTGTGTTCAACCTTAACACAATCTGGTGAGCTCAGCAAATCAGAGATTTTAATAATAAAGGTGATATTGCTTATTGCAAATTTTGAAGTACACATTAGCTTCCTTTAGTTCACTCAGGCATATGTATTCACAAGAAAGACAAAAGAATTCAAAAAAGTAAATAAAGTCAGTCAGGAGTAATCTCACCTTAGGCCTCTTCCACGTAATCCTGCCAATCCTGTTGCCCTGATAGAAGAGGGATTCATCGACAGTGGGGAACAGGGGATCCTCGAAAAGTGTCCTGTTCTGTAAGCACTGCTTCTTCAGGGCTGCATACTGCTGGCCTTCA
Organism: Gymnothorax javanicus; assembly: GCA_029692085.1. Classification (NCBI taxonomy): domain Eukaryota; kingdom Metazoa; phylum Chordata; class Actinopteri; order Anguilliformes; family Muraenidae; genus Gymnothorax; species Gymnothorax javanicus. The sequence continues at coordinate 31,415,268 of CM056195.1, read as the reverse complement.
TACGCCTTCACTGATGAAAACATGCTGCAGCCTGCAATTACAAGACAATCACCACAGGGGGCACTGTTAGACACAGGTCAGAGGAGGACACTAAGCATAACAGCCACTATTTTACAGGCAAATTTACGTCTAACACTGCACTGTGCCATCTCGTTCTTTCCAGGAAAGTGATTCGGTAAAATGCCTTAATTTATTGTACCTATATTTTATCCTTCGGAGAGCCACCTGCAAAGTTTCCTTATGGAATTCTGTTCAGAAGTTTTGCATTTTTCATACATCTAAGTGTTTTTGTAGGTTGAGAATTTAATTACTATTGTTATGCCGTTAAAATAGTAATAGCACATTAATAACATTAACCCAGTAAAACCTTTTGTAACAATCAAACTCCCAGCATGCCCTGTAACCCCAGGCTACCAACAAGCCTAAACAAATAAATGGAAGGCTACCACGAAAGCAGAACTTAAAGAAACTCTGAAAGATGCAGGAAGCTTGTGACTGAATATCAGTATGTGATTCAGGTACTGGTGGCAGACAGATTGTCTGGCTGCATTTACAGGCTCACTCACAAACAGAATACCAAAATACTCCCACCCCCACCCTACTGCTGCATACTGCTTCAAGTCATTGTCATGCATTTATTGGTTAAGACCCACAGAAAAGCTGGATACAACCCTGGAAATGGGAACTAGCAGCAGTGGATAATGAAAATGGTTCTCTGTGATAGTGCCAAAAACTTTCACATGACAGATAAGTTTGTTGTCTCTTCTTTTCCAAAAAATGAATTAGTGACATCAACAGATACCAATACAAGATGAGATACGGGAGTGCATTGGATCCTTGCTCCTGGAAAGACTGCTGTTTTTAATTTAAGCCAAGTGAAGTAACTTCCTCTTTTCTAAGACAAATCAAACATTAGCTCAAGATGGAGAGCAGTTCCAAAGACGATTTTAAAAGGCAGGTCAACAAACTGCACTCCCATATTTACATTATTTTCACTGAAGTTATACCATGTAAAAGCAATTTTCATAAACAAAATAAAAATATCCCTTGATTACGTACAACTGAACTGAAATGATCACAATATTGTTTTTGATCTCTCAGCTCATTTTTATCGAGTAAGTCTGTTGCATTCACTTCCTAATAACAGAACTTGGTTGTTAAGGAGATTCCATCAACGGATTAACCAGCCAGGATATTCTAATCTTCCTATTGTTTGTACGACCTTATCAACAGAAGAAATATGCTCTTCTATAAGAACATTTGGATACAGTGAGCTGCTCCAACAGAACAAAATGCAAAATCTTAATAAAATGAACACAGTGAATATTACAGCCACAACACTGTGTAGCAAATATTGTTACAATTGAACTTTGAGACTGGGTTCCATTTGATACTCGCAAATGCATTTTCAGCATCAATTTTCGCTGCCTCTGCAACCACACACTCACATTAAATTCTCTGTCTGAGGATGCACTGCGACCACAGCTGAATTATTTATCAAAATTCTCTTTTCCCCAGCCTGTCAGAAGATGCATGTCACACAGCAGGAGAAGACAGAATGCCCAGATAGTGACTCCGTAGCGTCTGCTCAGAGACAAGATGCCACAACAAAACGTCTCGGCGCTGCTGTCAAGGTTGCTGTAAAAATGTTGAAACTTGGCTTCCAGAAGTAGAGATCAGGATTATCCCTCCCTCTCCTGTAGTCCAGGGACTGCTCCACAAATTTCACTCATGAAATCCCCCTTCAGTCTACTGAGCCGCCGTTTTCTCCTCTTCCACTTCCAGTAAAGCCTTCTCTTAAACAGTGGAGCCCCTTAAAAGGACTGCCAGCAGAAACTGGAACTAGCATTGACAGAATCTGATTTTAGATTCACAAAGTCAGGGCAGTTACTGCACCCCACAGACCTTAAGGGACGTGAGCCAAGCATCAGTTGACGCTTCTGTTTTCATAGAGCCTGAGTCAGTCAGTGTAAGAGCTAAACTAGCAACTGAGCCTCAGCAAGACACAGGACACTACAGTGAAAACCATGAGACAAGCGGGGTCCTCTACCCCAGCTGCATATTCTCCACAGAAACATACGGGCAATATCACAATATAACCCTTCAAATAAGCCACTCCTGACAGCCATCAAGTCAGCACAATTAAAACCACAGAACAGTTTATTAATGTGCCATCTCTCTTCATCTTTAAGTCAAATTAAAATAGCCAGTGAAATTCATTCTCCTACAGCAGTTCCTGTTTTTGGGAATAAAAATGCTGATGTCAGGAAAAGTGGCACAAACCAACTTGTAACAGATGCTAGCGCTCACAAAGAAGCCAGGCTTACTGATAACAGTGCTGGCAACAGTTTCTCTCGCCAGCAGCAATTTGCAGATAAGAGCACTGACAGCACAGTGGAAATAAGGTGACGGAACAGAGTAGAAAGTAAAGACCACAACAGCCGAGGGAGAAGCAGAGACGCTGACTGCAAACACAAGGGACGCCACAAGACAACTACAATCACTGGGGCTACACTAATCACGTAAAGTAACATGTCCCATGCAGTGTATCTTCACATCCTGCAAAAATAACCCCGTTCAACCAGTTCAACCTGGTAATCCTTTATTTCTGATGATTTTCTAGCACACTGTAACCATCTACACAATTCTGAATCAGTTCCTTTTAGCTACCAAAACACGCAAATCCTCTCAATTCATCACTGAACTCATCATATGGTTGTGCTCAGATGAAATAATCCCACATGCTTATTTTAGTTGGGCGAATATTGTGTAAGAGGATATGAAATTTAGAATGTATCATCATACAAGCATTCAAAAAAACTGAGAGGAATGTGACTTGTGCTGTAATCTATGAGAGGAGAAGCCTCTGATGTTGGGGTAGGGCTGTATCCCAGATTTTCAGATACAAAGACTACCTATATAAATTAAAATTACGCAAAGAAAATGTACTCACTCAAAAAATCTTTATATTTAATGCGGGAAATAAGACAGATGCATTTCGGCTATAAGCCGTCATCACCCGCTGACTGACTGACTGGTGGGAAAAAAAAAATTAACATTACTGATGTTTTGCGGTTCTACTGCATGTTATTTTTGTAATTACGCATACCATAATTAACTGTGAGGATCTGCTTGGAAAACATGTTACACATCCCACTAAAAGCAGGGACAGTTTGGTATAGTATTAAAATGTCACAAAATATTGGAGTTGCCTGATGATAAAATATTAGAATACATAATTCAAAGCTCATTGTTGAAAATGTTTGCGCAATGAATCAAGTTTATATCTATATAAGTTGTCTATTCTGAAGAAAATGACCTGGTCACAGTTTTATTGGGACTGCTGAAAAACAAAAAAATATCTCCCGATGGCATAACCGCTGGAGGAAGGAAAAAGCCAATTCACAGCATGCTCAAAGCGAAAGCAAAATGCCCAAACAACGTAATAGGTAAGTGACCAGATAAATAACTTAATGTTGCATGTTTTACTTTCCATTCATATTAGACATTATGTTAGGCCTAACTCTCATAATTTTGCCAGGGAAGAGTTGCATTTGGACAGTATTCCATCCAAATGAGGATCCCTCTGTAACCTACAGAAAAAAATCACAGAGCAGAAATCACACATGCTTATAACCTCATTGACTAGACGGAACCAAAACATAATACAGTGCTGGGGAAAAGTATTTGCCTCCTTTCCGATTTCACCTATTTTTGCATACTTGTCACACTTAAATGTTTCAGATCATCAATTTAACATTAATATTCGACAAAGATAACCCAAGTAAACACAAAATGCAGTTTTTAAAAGATGATTTCATCTATTGTAGTTAAGAAAGCTACCCAACCCAACCTGGCCCTCTGCCAAAAAGTAACTGCCCCCCCTTAATTACTAATTCGACCAATTAAACAAATTTAAGTGATACTGGGTTCAATTTCACTAAACACCACCCAGGCATGATTGCATAATTTCTGCCAGCCCTGTTGAATCTAATCATCACTTGAAGAGAACCTGTCTGGTAATTTGAAGCAGGCAAAAATCTGTGCAAGTTGTTGTGATCTAAAGGATTTCAAGTACGGATCATCAACAGATTTATAGATGACCAGCAGTGTGGAAAGGGTTACAAAGCCATTTCTAAGGCTTGGGGATTCCAGTTAACCACAGTGTGAGCCATTAGGCCCCATTAAAAAATGTTTTAGTTTATCATCCCCGCCCCCATCACAATTCGTTGGCGCATCAATTTTTAAAAACATTTTTTTTTAGTATTTTTGGTATCGAGAAAAAGGGCAATCAGCGTAATGCTCTTAGCAAGCGCTAATATAACTATAGCCAGACACTTAAGCCATTTACTTGAAAAAGTTATGATCCTGTATTGTTCTCAGTCAAGCATCGGAAAATAAATGGGTCTACAAACATAGAAAAATATGTCACGAAAAGCATAAGTAAACTCTACACTAAAACACATTTACTAAAAAAAAAAATCTGCCTCCCTGCATCACATTTTTCAGATTAAAAGGATGATAAACCAATATTTTAATAGAGCCTTATCTATAGATGGAGAAAACAGTGGTGAACCTTCCCAAGACAGCCAAATTTTTGCAGTTGTTGTCGCCAAGTGTGTCAAAACTAGTTGACAGATTTGGGGGGAGGTTTCACATAGGTGATGTCATTTTTGAATTACTTTTCACCTTCAAAAACAGAAATGACCAGTTAAAAGCAGCATTTTGTGTTTATTCATGTTGTCTTTGTCTTATATAGTTGGATGATGAAACATGTAAATATTAATATAAGCCAAGATAATCAAGAAGAAATCAAGAAGGGGGAAAATACTTTTTCCCAGCACTGCAAGTGGTTCGCCCGATATCTTATGACTCCAGTATCTACGTTTCTGGTGTATGCTACGCTGTAACTGGGTCATGAGCAAAATAAATATGATAAAACACCGATGGGATGTAAATTGTGAATTCAGCACATGATGCGCAACACTGATCAGAAAAGCAATCTGAAAGCCTTTGGTGCTACTCAATCCATAAACCATCATGTTTTGCACCATTCTTGACCCTAATGCATGAGAGTCAAGAGTGGGATGTTGAGAGCCTTGACAGTAATGTTGAACCAAGTAACTCAAAGCCGCTTCAAGTCTTGGTGAATTTGCTGCATAAATACTCCCGTCAAAATGTAATACTGATGATACAAACAAAAGCAGAAGGGGGATTTGAATCTAGTCATTGATGAGGCGTGGCACTGAAGTCTCCTTCAAAGATGTGGTGCTAATGGACAGGGGATAACTGAGCATAATTATGATTCTTGAAGCATCCTCTATAAGTAGGGACTGAAACAAAATTTCCACCACTTTGGAAATTTTGATGTACCCCCTCTTCAGTGGATCTAATGAGCAACAATTTTAGGCGAATATCCCAGGTTAATTGAACCTACACTGTCTCCATCACTTGTATCCGGTATTTTAGAGCTCACAGGGAATGCAAACAATCTGATGAAGATCTTCGTAAGAAATCACAGCACCGGCGATAGTAAGGGACGGGGCATAGCCAGCGGGGATTACGATTTTCTCATACACATGCCCGCTGCCCATTACATTTTAATTCGCAAATATTGCGACAAGCCCACGCTTGTCTGGACATCCTTAAATGCAACATGTGCACTATTCACGCGCGTACGGTTAATCCGCGCTCATGTTTATGAATAACCATTGCGCATTCACGATTCACGCGCACCAGCAGGCTTTAGGTGCAGGTTATGGTACTAAGAAGCAAAAAAGGTGGGGCCGCACGGTGGTCCCCAAAGTCCCGAGGGAGTGGCAAAGCCCACCGTCGCACGGTTAATTTCCTGACTGCAAACTGAATACACACCGTGCAAACAAACATTTATTAACTGCGCGCAAATATTCATTGACTCGCGTAGCTTCATGTTCTCCACGGGAGAGCATGGACTTATCCACCAGTGATCATCATTTTACTTAATGCAGGCAGTATAGAAGGTGGAGGGGAAATGTCAAATCAGAGAATACACTGCCGCCATATCGCGTCTTTAACTTTCCTTTTCAAGTGCCGTGCGCTTTGCAATCGCAGCGCAAACCATTCTTCCGCAATAGGCTATGCTTTGTTTCCAACAGGTTAATTACGGTTAGGAAATATAACGCAAGCAAAATCGAGGTCGTGCAGTATTTGGCCTTACCGGAGCAGGGTTCCGGTCCCTCGGTGACGTATTATATCTTATCCTCCAGGGATCCTCTGCTGCGTTAATACGGTCCCGGGGCTGATGTGCCGCTTGTCCTGTGATGCACGACTCCTTCCTCGCACTGTTTGCGAATTTCTTACTCACACACTCAAGGGAGGAGCTGAATCGCCTCGCCTCAAACCCCAACTGAGCATGTGCGACTGCAAAAGTCTGACTGTTTCAGATTCATTCTTTAGAGTTCGTTGGAGACAGGGTTGCTACGTTCTTTGGCTGCTCTCACTCAACTTTTTGCCAATGCCTATTCATTTATTTAGTCTATGATGTTGTCAGTTGGGCAGTTAGAATATAAAAACAATACGGGTTCGTTTTTGGGAAGAATCGGAGAAATTGGCGAATTGATATTTGAAATCAAAAACACATCCTGAAATCACACACACCCGATAATTTCCAGACTACCGTTGGCTCATCTCAGTCTATGTTAGCATTTCTCTCGAGTCAAAGCAATGTGAACCTCTCCATGTCGTTGAATTTTAGAATGCGCATGGAAACCTTTAACAAGATGATTACGGCGGGCAAAGTGCTACTTAAAGTGTACATGGTAAACTGATCATCTCGGATGAATATTAGGTGAATAGAATTGCGCAATAATAGCGTCATCATAATCGTCCAACAATTCCTGTCTGAAGCAATTTCGCAAAAAAAAAAAAAAAAAAAAAGGAAAACAACATGCGACCGTGCAGACTTATTGCAACTAGTAGCGCATGCATGAAGCAGCCGCTTTCCAGATTCATAGTGCGACGTCGCCCTCTCATGGCGTGGCCGAACAACTTTCGAATTCATTCATTTTCTATACCCGCTTATTCCTCACTAGGGTCGCGGGGCGAGCTGGAGCCTATCCCAGCTGACTACGGGCAAAGGCAGGGACCCACCCTGAACAGCTTGCCAATCCATAACTTTCGAATTATGGAGGTTAATTCCTATCTTTATTCAAGAGCGTGGTATTTACGCTTGAGAGTAGACATATCGATTGTATGCTAGACTTCGCAAAGTTTTTCCCAAAACTTCCGCTCTCGCACTCTAACAGCCTCTATTTGCGTTTGGATTTGCTGCTGCTGGGACGGATTTTTGCGCGCGAACTTCAGCCTGTTCTAGCGTTCAAAAAAGCTATGCTTGGAACATCTCTGCTGGCACTTGGAACATTTCTGCTTGCGCCTGGATTTTTTGTTACATTCCTGTCAGAAATCGCCAACCAACAGAATGCTACGTTTTATGTCGACTAATGAAATTGTCCCTTCATCGTTGCAGGCCCATGCGCGTGATAGTTTACTTGGTTATTAGGTTCACACATTAATTGTAAAGATGGGCAACTAACAGCTCTCCAAAAGTGAGGCCAAAACGTCTTGATCGCCATCTAGTGGCTGGCTGCAGTAAAAGTTATGAGCCTGTCCCGTCCATGTTAGAGGATGGGACAGCGGTCTCGCTGAAACATTTAGGTACCTGTTAAATAAGTTTTTCCCAAAGATGACCGCTGTAATTTGAAGTAGTTCTTACCATGCTGATATGTGTTCACTTGTACTTTTTTTCTATCAAGTTTTGTTTTATTTAGTTATTTGATACAATGAAAAAGGGGCGTAAAGTCATGTTTGACAGCTTCTCTTAGAGAAGTCGTCGCCTCTTGATTTACCTCCAGGAATTGTACGGAGCTGGAGTGCGACCATCAAGAAGAGATTTCATGTTAACTTTACACATGCATTAATTGCTCAGTCCCAGTACAACAGAATATACCATAGTGATTTGCAAGTGCGACGAAAATTGATTGTAAAACAGTCTTGGCTCTGAACATAGCGTCATGTACTGTTTGCAGGCACCAGTACTGTATTAAGGTATAGCTAGCGAGCCAGCTAGCGAGTTTCACAACATTTTATAGCTAATCGGTCACTGGACACAGCAACGGTAATCAGCGATTAAAAAGTTCTTTACTTTGAACATAGCGTAATGCAGCTGCTGTGTGCAGCAATGTTATGTTCAGAGCAAAGGGCTTTCTACAATCAATTTTCGTTGCCAGCATATGTGATACCAAAAAAAGCTTCCTAAGGTCAGTAAATCAAGATTCTGAGGGGTCACCCTTACCTACGTAGCTTGCAAGTTAGAACTAACGTTATGAGCCATGAAAGTGGGGAGTCTGTTATTCACCCATAGACTCTATTTGACCTTATTTTCAAAGGTTGGCTAGCTTGGAGTTCAATCGTAGGTTTGTATGATGTAGCTAACTAGCTACTTATCCACAGACAATGTATTAGCTAGATAGCTAATACTGGACACTGGCTAAGCAACCAACCACCAAAGACAAGGACAGCAGCAAACATATTTTTGCGTCATATGACTGTACTTGGAAAAGATCTGATCCATCAAACCCAATTAGCGTTTAGTCGCAGTAGTACCAGTCTGTTGGTTGCGTACATCACCCAGCATTTACAGCAAACAGAGAAAACATTTGGGCTACGTACAATGTTCAGGGGATGAGCTTACGAGTAAGGGCAGGTGTATGGGCGGGACCTTGATACTGCGGCGCAACCCCCCCAATTACTACTGCACAAACTCTGGCTCCAAATATGCAAGATGGCAGCATCCGTATGAAGCTATATTTGCTCCATTTTTGTACGTACAGCGCTAGGAAGAGGAGACGCGTCGTTCATCCCTATATACTGTCTATTGGTTCATGCGCTCCTGACCTCCAGGGCTGCATATGCACTTCCATTGTTTTCTTCACAACTTTGGAATAAAAGTACAGTTTATGTACTTATTCACAAATGCCCATACTTGTCCTTTACCATAATAGCTACATATAATAGTGGCCGTATGACTCATCGGCCTCCAGTCCTCTATGTGCCATGGACGGACGGACAGATGGACATAGTGATGACTATATCCCCGGATCATATGCCGGGGGGAGGTAAAAAAGGCTGTGACAAATTTGCTTCCTTACTCCTATTTTAGCCTTTACTTACTTTACTCATGTATTGAAAGGTGTATCTTAACTGCAACGGAACGTAAATGACTACAGTCTTTCGGCGCTGGGTTCATTTGCTCCTCATAAGCAGACCGTGGGCATCCAGAGAATCATTCTGTCGCTTGTAACAGTTAATCATTAACATTTCAGGACTGAACCACACACTTGAGGATTGAGGAATCATGTGAAGGGCTGCACTTTAAACCTCACAAGGGATGAAAGGAACCGGGAGAGCAAGATCATACGTGATGTATGTAGAAGCCTAATTTAAGTTGAATAATTTAACTGTCCAACTTCAGGGTAAGTTTAAATTTATGTGCTCAATTACCTCATTTTCATTGTTCCTCCTGTTCTCTGTCTTGGTTTAGCATTGATGTCGGTCTATCCTAGGTCTGAACGACAATACTCTGATCTGTTTCCCAAAAAAACTAAATCACATGTTGTTTTATATGCATTTAACATTGAAAGGTTATTGAGCAGACAATGGTGTTAGCTTGGAACGGTTTCATACAAATTTGTTTACAGCTGCAATCAAAACTTTTTTTTTTGCAAAAACTGTGCTTTTAGCAGAGACATTTTGTGGTTTGGATTTTTGTACTCCGAGGGTCAACTGAAATTCAGCCCACTTTTATGTGAAAACATAAAATAGATTTTTTTGAAAAACGTTAATTTGCCCATATGTCAATGAAAACGTAATGGTAGGCTTATTCGTTTATTAAGGATTTTGTTAATAGGCATCTAATTGTGAAATACAGCTCAACATATTCTCAGAGGAAGTTATATTTGGACCCCTTCGCCCACCCGTCCTCCCACCCATTATTATGTGATAAGTGAAAGATCTGTCAAAAAGAACCTAGGTTCCTTGTGTGATCTCGGGCAAAAAAAAATGGTTCCAGTTGGGACCCTGTGATTCTATGGAGAACCTTATCAAACCTCGTTGCATTGTTTGATAGGCAAGATGGTTAAATCTGGGCGCATTAAAATTTTCAATACCCATGTTAGAGGCCAAGGCTATATTCAGATGATCACACAAGGGTTCCTCCAAAGAGACAAGCAAAAAAAAACCTTTTCTATAGGCGTATAGAATTACAAAGATCCTTTTGGAACCATAGTTTTTGGAGAATGCTCAAAAGAACCTGACTTTATATTTCATTTGTAGGCTAGACAGGCTGTATGCTAATGTTTTAATTCTGTCCACAAACATTTTCTTGTTTTTGCAGACAAATTAGTAGAAATAATGGAGATGTGGGACATACTATCACCAAGACCAGGGCTACTCTATATTTTGTTTTGTGCTGTCCAACAGTTTACCGAGGTGAGCCCAACTGCCCCTTGCCAATGGGCAATAGCCCACCCAGGACACGAGCTCACAGTTTTTAACTGTACCGTTCATAAGCAGGAAATCAGGCTGCCTGGCCAGTCCATTCAGACCCTCAGTCTCTTCTTGAGCTCCAGCAGTCGAAGCTGTTTCAGACGGTCAGACTTCCTCCCCCATTTTCCTTCAATGTCCAAAGTAAATCTGAGCCACATTGGTATCCTTGAGATCCAAGAGGCTGCCTTCATAGGGTTCTCACACCTAGAGGAGTTGGACTTGAGCAAGAACTGCCTCCATATCTTAAGAGATGGGATACTTAAAGGGCTTGGACGACTTAAGACTCTGGATCTCAGACAGAACCAAATATCAGAGGTTCAACGGTATGCATTCGCTGACCAAGATGGAATGCAGATACTTTGGTTACAGAACAACAATCTTGACTCTATTCCAGAAGGTAAGAGTTCATTTATATACTCAAGCTGCATGTAGGAAGACTTGATTTAAGAATCCTTTGATGCGGTCATGTAGAATGTCAGTATGGAGTTTATCAGTTTATTTGTTTATTGCGTAAGCTGAAAAGGGTTTGTAGGCAGTAACAAAAAAGAAAAAATTTAGGAGGAGATCTTGTTCATACGGCCATGTAATTTGCATCTCATTACTCAGAAACGGCCATCTGATCTCATTTTGTTTCTCACCATTTTGCAAATCGATTTTTCAATTAACTTGGGAAGGAGTCTTAAATGCTCCATCATGATACTTATCCATTTAGACGCAGCTGCGCTATAGCAGTTGCCTGAATTGCACAGCTTTAGTTTTTTTCTCCTAAACAGTTCAAAGAGCATTAAAAATAAGGAACGTCTCACAGTCCTTATGCGCTTTGTTTTCGTGCATAAATAGACCAGCACTGTCAGCCTTTATCACTGCAAAACTATGACTAAAGGATTCAGCCTCTTTGGGGTGCATTCAGCAGTATTCCAATTAACGCAATATGTCTCGGTGGTGTGGCCTGATGGGCTCTGTCTGCATGCCTGTTATGAGCTGGGATGTCTGTGGTTCAAATTCAGCTGCTTAAAAAGAGAGCCCCCGGAGATGTTTTTTTTCAAACATGTTTCATGTTTTTGACAAGCGGTCAAATGCTGTCACGGAATTGTAGTTCTCCCTAAATCTGGAAATGAGACCGAAGAGTCAGATCAGAGCTGCACGTGGTTTATGTTAGATAACCTCCTGACCAGCCCTCTGGTGGTGGTTTTCTACTGAAGTTGAGACTCAGTTTAAGCAGATAGCTATGTACTACAGACCATATGCACACCACCAAATACACTCTTGTTAGTTGTTTTCACATAGTGTATGTTCAACTGTAATGCAATAATTACAGCATCCTTTAAAATAAAATCTTTCAGCAATAAGGGGACTGGCAAATCTTCAGGTGCTCTCCCTGGCAAACAACCAGATCTCCTGGGTGAATTCAGAGAGTTTCCAAGGCTGCCGAAGTCTGACTGCTCTGCACCTTCAACACAACAGGATCTCTGGAGTTGCTGTGGATGCATTTGGTGACCTCATGAAATTGCAGGTGACAAAGAAAGAGCAGAGCTGAGGGAACAGGATAAGCTCATGCTGAACATAAATATGGTGTGTATGTAAAGTCAAAGGAATTATATTTAAATTTTAGGCAATCGCAAAAGACAATTTAGGCAGTGGCGTAGCCAGAGGGTGGGCAAAGACACGTCCCTTTATGACAGCAATTAGTCCTGGCTAGTTCTCAATCATTTTCCTTTATTGATGCGTTTTCCAATTATCGTAATTGGCAACTGAAGACACGATTTCTCTCCATATGCGATCTAAAAACGATGAAATCATGGGCTAAATTCAGTACAGCAAAATAATTTACTTATTAATAGGCCAATGCTTCACATTGATTGAACTGGTCCGTGTTCCAATGAAACGCGGACTTTCACTCTCGGTATAGACCAGTTTGGTTTAAGGCCGGAAGTCCGCGCACGCACGCATGCCCAATATAGCTGATGTCGGGCAAAAGGAAATAAAGTGGCTATTTGTTGCGTAGAGGGGTGCATAAACCGGTATCATAAAGATGGGGACATAAGGTTTTTTCGTGTTCCCCGTGGCAAGAGACAACGACAGGCGTGGATTTGAGCTATAGCCTAAATCGGAAGACATTTGTCCCGAATGATCACACTAGAGTCTGCAGTACTCATTTTGTTAGGGCTGGCCTGACTTCGTTGACCCAAATAATGTTGGCTTCGCTCTGTGTTTCCCTACAAATGAAAGGATCTCACACCGATGCAAACTAAAAGGAAAGAGCGATCTGATCGGAGAAATATAGTTAAGGTACTGGTTGATATTATAAGTTATTTAAGTTGTCAAATAATTGTTTAATCTTTTTTTGTTTCAAGGTGTTATTGTTTTGCAGTGTCCAGTTTTTGTATCCACATTTTGAAAAGGGACTGGCTTTGTTTGATCCTATAGGCTGTATACGACTTTAAGTAGATGTTAAACTCTATGCAAAAAAATATCAAGCCAAAGGGGTAATGTTAGTGCCATACAACGTTTTCAGTCTAGGTAAGCTCTGAGGGGTTCACATTACAGAACTTAGCCCCTCAGAGCTAAGTGTAGGTGTGGTTTTCATGTCGCTACTCGCAATAATGATTTGGTTTCCTTGTGATTTCGATTTCATAATTACTTGCTATATACAGCCAACAAAGTGGCATTTGCTTGCCAGTTAGTTTTGCGGATGTGAAATAATGTCATTAAAACCACTATGATTGGGTCCCACGCCTTAAGTCAGCTAATGGCTGCAGTGTTCTTGCGACGAATTCGCATTGTTCAAAACAACCAGCAAGCACACATGATTCTAATCACCTCTTAACATGGATAAGTGTGCAGGTACACATGTAAAATACAAGGCCATATCATTACTGTTTGACTGAACGCTACACATTTGATTTCGGATTTTCATCTGTGCTGAAAATAACAATGTCAAGGACTTGACAGTATCTCGCCGATATAGTCTCTCAAGTCTCTGTTGCGCTGAAGAAAATGATTTCAGTTTGTAGGAGAAAACTAATAGAGCTTAGTCCTGCTATATCGTCTGGGGGAAAAGAATTTCGGATCCATCCTCCACTTTTTTCCGGCTTTTTATTTGCCAGAATGATTTTAAAAGGGGGGCGCCAATATGTTTTAGTGGAGTTTTATCATATTTAATATTGCGAATGCATATGCTGCGCCTGCCCTAGCAACCCAGTGTGTCATCAATGACATGACAGCTGCCGTTAACGACATGCAACTGACACAAATAGCAGCACTTGAAACTAAACTCTAAATTTCCTTAACTGGACGTACACCTGCCCTGTTTTCATATCCTGATGTTTCTCTGGGTACCCAAACATCAGTCAATATTTGGAGTAGGTTGAATACAGAATTCTTAATCTCGCCATCCAGACACAAAATGTACGCTGCGCACCCTAGAATGTTTCCGAACGAAAAATATTCCTGTTTATAGTCCGAATCCACTCTGTAAACTGCCTTTTACCATGGGGAAAGCGAAAGAACTTATAATTCCCCACCTTTTAAATAGGATTTGTTGCATCTTCTGCCCCACATAGTCTGCAAAGAACATGCGCACTCCAAGTCTCGCTTTTTCACGTGCTTAAACCGAAAGGTTCTATTGTGTGGGATGATAAAAAAAAAAGTGGCACTCGGCAGTTCAATAGGCTACAAAAAGCGTGCGGCTCCAGCTATTTGCGTGAGAGTCGACAGGTATGCAATTTTGAATAATTTGATTTAAATACAGCAAATACGCGTCCAGATGAATGATTGTCGTCTTAACTAATTGTGGAGAACAAGCAGCAGCTGTTAAGTGTGGATTGCTCTCGGAGTGAACCTTCTGTTATGAAAATGACTGAGAACAGGTCAGGACTAATAATTGTTTTAAACGGATGTTTTGTGCAACCCAATTCTCTGTTCTTGTTCCGCAACTGTACTGAATTTTGCCCATGATTTAATCGCTGTTAGATCGCATATGGAGAGAAACCGTGTCTTCAGTTGCAAATTACGATAATTGGAAAACACGTCATTAAAGGAAAGGCAGTTGCTAGGGGTATGGCAGTTTTCCAATGTATTTCAATGTAGAGAGGTACGGCAGTCCCTATTTCAAACCCTGCCCTAACCTAACCCTGACCCTAACCCTAACCATAATCCCTAATCCTTATCCTAATCCCTTCAAATCAACTGCCGTACCCATAAAACTGCCGTATCTCTAGACACTGCGTAAAGGAAAATGATTGAGAACTAGCCAGGACTAATTATTGTCATTAAAGTGACGTGTCTTGGCCCACCCTCTGGCTACACCACAGTACAAAATGCACCAATTTTGTTACTCTGTTACTGCGTGACCTGGCCCTTTAGCCTTCTGTGAAGAGAAAACTGAACAGATAACCAAATAGGAGCAGCCAAATGATGAACCCAGTGAAGGTTACTTGAGACAGTGTTGTTCAACTGTTCATGAAGTCAATCCCCTGTTCATTTCTTAACTCAAAAATCAGTCCTCTAAGGGAGTGACCGTACAGTGTGGACACAATAATATTTCTGGAGAGCCAGCTGGGAGTAACAAGAGCACTTGAGACAGGGGCGGGAGGGGAGAGTGAAGAAGCAGTCAAGAATACTGAGCAGATGCACAGGTGGAAAATATGGAGGGATGAAGTGAGGTGACATCAGGACACAGACAGGAAGCAGGAGGGAGGAAAGATTATGAGGCAGCACAGAGGTGGGGGAGGGGAGGACAGTGATGATAACCTCTACACAGCTCAACCTTGATCACAAAGCTGGGCACCTGACCAATCAGGCTTAATCAGTTATTGTGTTGCTGATGAAACTTCTCAACCAGGTATGAAACCTAACTATGTTTTGCCATTAAAATATGTTAGGCATTGATAACTGAATGCATCCCTACTTTGTGGCAAAGGCAGTTTGTCTTGCAAGTACTTACCATTCAATTATATTAATGCACTCTTAGATGCTAAACATGGGTGCTAATCTGCTGGAGACGATTCCAGGACCCACCCTCCAATCCCTGTGGGGACAGTGTATGAACATACGTCTCCATGGCAACCCGTGGAGGTGCAACTGCAGCCTGGCAGAGCTGCGAATGTTGGCACCCCGCTGGCTGACGGGCAGAGTTCGGTGCTATGGGGGCACGTGGCACGGAGTGCCCCTGTCTTCTCTCAGCCCAGGACAGCTGGGGTGCCACAGGACACTAAGGGTCTCCCAAACCATCGCAGTCAACATCATGGAGGGAACAGATATGAGAATACCTTGCAGAAATGGGAGCCTAGGAGGTGAGAGATTTTTTTCTGTAAGAATGAATGATATTGAAAGACTGTACAGCCAAGCTTCCACATCTATACTGCCTACAGTATATCCAAAAATATAGTTGCCATTTGGATATAAATAAAAAAATACTATGACTGGATCATTATTGCAGCTATTAATAGGTTTCAGCTAGCAATAATTATTTTAACCCCACCTGATGAAGCGCATTGATTCTCATTTCTTAAGAAATAATGTCAGAAGACGTATCCCTTGGTGGCATAAAAGATGTTACAGTATGTCAGAAGGGGAAATTATTGGCCTGCATCTAGCAAAGAAAACAATGAATGAGGAAAACAAGCATGAGGACTCATTTTCAAGCATGAATTGGCCACCACTAAGTCCTGACCTTTACCACATTGAAAGTTATTTGGATGTGCTGGAGAAGACTACGGAGAGGTCCAACTATCTTGTCATGATAAGATCTCGAGCCAGAAAGTAATGCAGCTATGATTGAAAATAAATGTTCTGACGCTGCATACAGTTGTCAAAACAAAGACTCGACAAATTCATGTAGTGAGTAAAGCTACAGGGGTTCCAACTTAATATTTCAGTGTGCGACTTTATTTTTGGCCAGGCAGTGTATAACAGCAGATGAACACAGATCTGATTGTTGGAAAAAATGTCTTAAGTACAGCAGAAGCTTGGCAGGTGATAATTTAACATCAAGAATTAATTTTAAACCCCTTTTTTTGCCCCCAAAAATGGAGTATAACGTAGAAGAGCTGTATTTTTAGTGTTCTCTTAATACAGCTGTGGGTAGCTATATACGGTACCCTCCACTAATATTAGCACCCTTGTTAAATATCAGCCAAAAAGACAACAAATGGACGAGGCTTTAAACTAATTGATTGAAAGAAAAATTCTCCTCATAAATCTTTTTTCCCCAAAATCAATTGCGTCAATCATTTCCACTGCTAGAAAAACAAAGAAAAATCTTACTGAAGTATTTTCACACACGTTTTACTTTACTTTTTTCATTTCACTGTAACGATTAGATAAACTTGAATGGTACCTCCTAACTTTCTGTTTTCCTACGGTATAAATATGAGGAGACATCACAGGGTGTCAATCATCCATCACCATGGTTAAGATAAAAGAACACAGCAGTGATGTGTGACTGATACTTGTTGAGTTTCACAAAGTGGAATCGACCACAAGAAAATAGCTGAAAAGCTAAAATAACCCATTTCAGCTATCAGGGTGATAAGATGTTTAAGGCACAAGTTAGTGTTAAAAATCTGCCTAGAAGAGAGTTTACGCCCATTCTGAATATATGCACTGCGAGGAGGATGGTTCTGCTGGTAATAAATACACCAAGGACACACTAGTAAGAAAAAAGCCTCCTGATATAAAAAAATAAAGCAAATACCAAGAGTTTGCCAAACGTGACTGGACATTTCAGCAGGAAGATGATGGTCAGATGAGATCATAATGGAGCTCTCAAGCAGTAAGCATCAGTGGTCTGTCTGGGGTAAAAACAGAAATAACTTTATCTTCATTGTAAAGTATGGAGGTGGAACTTCATTGAAATTTTTCTGTATAGTTTGGCCGTTGAAGGTCACTGAAGGTCAAGTTCAAGGTCACCCTATGAAACTTCATACATGACTTCCTATATGCCCACAATACAAACCTAACCTCTATCTGTAATAGTTTTGGTGATAGAAGTCATTGAAATTTTACTATGTGAAGTTTGACCTTCGAAGGTCACCGAAAGTCAAGTTAAAGGCCACCAAATGAGAGTTCATGTATGACTTCCTACACATCTCCAATACAAACCAACACTTTATCTGTAACGATTTTGCTGATTTAAGTCATTGAAATTTCACTATGAAGTTTGGTCATTCAAGGTCACTGAAGGTCAAGTTCAATGCCACCAAATGAAACTTCATACATGACTTCCTTTATGCCCACAATACAAACCTAAGCTCTATCTGTAATGCGTTTTGGTGATAGAAGTCATTGAAATTTCACTATGTGAAGTTTGACCTTCGAAGGTCAAGTTCAAGGCCACCAAGTGAAAGTTCATATATGACTTCCTGTAAGTGTTCAATACATATATGTTCCCAATCTTTAATATTTTCAAGCCTAGAAGCCTTTGAAAATTGTATCATTTTGCTTGACCTCAAGTTTGACCTTTCAAGGTCATCTGAGGTCAACTTTAACAGAGCCAAAATATAGGTCATATATAACTTCCTATATGTCAGTAATACAAACTTAACCTCGATCTGCAACCATTTAGCTTCCACAGGCGATTTTGCCCATTCTCCATAAGACCCAATGTTATAGTACAGCGCCCCCACTAGACCCACTTCCGTCGATTCAATCAAAATGGCGCTCGCATTGTACATTGACGGTACTAAGGTAAGTTGATTGCCTGATTTAGAAAAAAATTTACCACGCAGTTTTTGAGAAATAATTTTGAAAAATTTCTCAGTCCTATCTTTAACATTGGGGCCAAAATTTCAAGGGCCCATAAAATGGACAAAAATGATTCAATCAAAAATCGTCTGGAGATATGGGGCTCTATCTTTCACACTGCCTTACCCGTTGCCACTACCCGCAACCCGTGAATTACGCATTTAGCAGCTTCCACTATCCCTAAACGATATCTTGCGGCCACACTACCCGCTATGCATTATGCCGAATCCTTTATTTGCGCCTGGAGGAGTGCCCGTGGGCGTGTTTATGCGCTTTCCCTACAATTGCTATCTTGACTACACACGTTAGAGAAAGCGTATAGCGGGTCCTAAAACCACCCGCTACCCGCATTTGTGCTTTCACAAGAGCGCTATGCACTAGCACTCAGAAATGGAAATTTTTTTTCCAGCGAGAGCGGCATTTCAGAACTCTCTTGCGAATGAAGGTAATTTCGGCGACAGTATGTACACCTGTTTTTGCAGCACGGTCACGCAACTTGCTGTAAAAAAAATAGACAGCTGTCCGATTGGAAAATGTAAACGGACGAAACCACGTACTTGTCACCAGAATTACCTTCATTCGCTGAAGAGTTCTGAAATGCCGCTCTCGCTGGGGGAAAAAAAAGTTACGTCGCTGAGTGCCAGTGCATATACCTAATTTTATTTTTCTAAAATGGGATTTTGTTCTATGCTTCATTTCAGACGGGAGAGGGAGATGGAGGTGCATGGCGAAACGCATTTTTTTCTTTTTTTTTTTTTTGAAGTTTCCATCACTAAAGGGGTAGGCTTGATTTTTTTTTTTTTTTTTACTACATACCAAACATTAAACAATATGTCAATGTCAAATAATAATAATAATAATAATAATAATACAATTCATGATTAACTTAACAAAAACAGATCCTCCCCTGACTGGATTTGACCTCATGCACGGGCAATTTAACTTCGTCAACGGAGAAACGTGGCGACCTCCCTCTCTCCATCACGGATTTCGGTTTGAGGATTTGGGATAGAGCAGCCCGCTCCGAAAGGCAGTGGCACCTGGCACACTGATTGGTTTAACTGGCATAACGCCCAAACCACGCCTATGCATAATGTAACGGGTAGCGCTGGTGTTGTAGGGATATAGGCAGGTGAGCAAGTGGCAACTTTTGCGGGGGAACGCCTCTTACGCAATGCGAAATCCCAAAATAACGGGTTAAGAGACTCTGGCGTAAGACAGGGCCCATGGTCTAGTAGTATGTTATCGCAAAATTACACAAAAATTTATCAGGCCAAAAAAAAAGATTAAAAATGTTCTGGACGACAGATGCCACACCACGACAATAGCTTATCAGCCCATATGGCCAGTAAGCTGAAAAAAAAAAAAAAAAAAAAAAAAAAAAGGTAGGGAGACTGTAAAATCAGAGATCGGAACGAACCTCTGGCAGAATTTTGATTGTCCTCACAATGCTGTGCGCTACATTTAACATTTTTTTTTACTCCAATTTTTTAGGCCAGTCACCATCGGTACCTTTTCAAATAGCTTTTACTTTTCCCATAGTTATCAATGATTAAGGGATTTAGCCGTTTTGTTCCCCAGAGAAGGAATAACACAATATTGAGATTAACAGAAGAAAAAATTGCCTACTTTGTTGTTTGAGTTCATCGACAATGGTTAAGGGTGCCAAAAATGTTGCCATACAATGCTTTTTTTTAAATTTAATTACAAAACATTATACAACGTAATTTGCAGATTTGAAAATTAATTTTTTCCTCTGAACATGTGTGTTCTCCCTTGTTTTAAGCAGCCACTGCTTTATTACTTCACCCCACGGAGTGGGCGTGAAGTACTGTTTTTAGTGGCTCTGTGTCTGTTTGTCTGTCTGCGTTTCCGCACTTGCCAATATTTGCGTGAATGGGGTGAAGTCTTCCATCTCTGATTGCCTTGTTGTTCATATAATACACATGTACGATACTGTGCCACGAGAGATGTGGCTTTCACTGTCTGAGCAAACTGCGCATGGGGAGCTGTGTGTCCATAGACCCTGCCTACCCTGCGTAGATGTGCCACCAGACGTTGCAGAGCTCAGTGTAGCTGGAATTGATATCAACTCGCATGCAACAGAAAGACTGATGCTCATGAGCAATTTGCCAAGCAAGAGGAACCAGCTACGTCATCGTCCATCACAATGAGGGCCAGATCCTTCAATGGGTAGCCAGGATGAGGTCAGAAACATGACTGGTTACAAACTTAACAAGTGTTGCCACTAAACGTGGCCATGTCCCCCGCCAGGTCACGGAAATCGATTGGGGTCGGCGTATCACACTTACACACATTGAAGCCAAAGATGGAATGAAATCGGTCAAACCGTTCTTGAGATATCGTGTTCACAACAAACGGTACGTGACGGACGGACGGAGCTGAATACTATGTCCCCCGCTCCGCTCGCTACCCCGGTGGCAGGGGACAACAAGCTAATCAGCTGCAAGAAATCCTTAACTGTTTCAAAGCAGAATGCTATAACTCCAAATCCCATCAAGAAACAAGGTGAACTGGATGCAATAGGCAAGCACAGAAATATTGACAATGTGTGTATAGAAGCTTTGCCTGTTCCATGACCTGGCTACTACTTCTTGCACAAAAAAAAAAAAAAAAAAACATATGGAGCCAGTAATTATGCTCTCAACTGAATATGCGCAATTCACTTCCATCTCCCGATGAACATTCCATGTTAAACCCATCGCTTGGGAAGTTTAGCTGCCAAAATGAAGGTTTAAGACTGCTGTATTCTCACTACAATTGTTTCAGAAGGTTTAAAGTGAAATGTAACTTTCATACAAAACCGTTAAATAAAAGAATTACTTACATGGAGTCGAGATATTAGGACTTAGATTTTTTGGGAAGATTTCTGTAAAGTTGTTCAAAGCTTCAAATAAGAATGCAACCAAATGATTGGGGGGGGGGGGACTAGAAGTTGCCATCATTCCTTCCCTTGAAAAGGTTTAGCCAATGAGGCGCCACGGACGGTTTTGACAGTCACCCGACCATGACATTGACAGACCCCGGCTAAACCAATGTCTGTGTGCGTTTAACTCATTTTGTACGAAATTTCCACTCTTTCCAAGCCTTTTTGTCAGCTTAAGGGGTCAAGCCTAGGTTCACTCAATTTAAGTACTTCTAAACACTAAAAACACATAAAAATTGTGTCAACTGAAAAAAGCTCAGAATGGAATTTGATTTTAATCAAATTTAATAAGTTTGTTACCTTGAAAACTGTACATTATTGGCAAAAAATGTGAAATCTTGTGGCAACAACATCTCAGAAACTATACCATATTTTCCGGTAATTCTTTTTTTGTTTTGAAGCTAATATCACCAGCTATACAATGACATACTCATTCTGGGTATTTTCATGTGAAAATATTTCGAAAAATTATTTGGTCATAGAATTTTAGAAATGGGTGGCAGAACCTGCCTGGCAGATGGATCATAAATACACCATGTATCTACCTACCCCAAAAATGGCTATGTCATTGTATAGAACATAAGAAACTGATGCTATGGTGAAAATTCCAGAGCAATACCTTGAAAAATGTGGATTTTATGCCCGCCACAAGCCTGATAAACTATGAAATTTTGCGACCCAAGAAAATCGCGTTTTTGTCGCGAAACGAATGCACTGGAGGCGTTCACATGATAAAAATCCACTTACAAGATAGTTTTTTGGTCTTAAAATCACCTTTTATGAATGTTTTGAAAAATTTTTGACAAAATGAAAAAAATATATATATTTTTTCAAGTCTGAACCTAGTCTTGACCCCTTAAATTGATTACTGCATGAGCTAGTGCCCCCTCCCCCCTCCTTTTCTGTGTTGGTTGTCTAGCAACAGGAGATTTATGTTCAGGTTTTTAAAAAATCTTTGTGCCATTGAAAAGCTATAGAACGTTCTGACCTTGCTGTTAGAGTTCACCATTTTGTCGTTGTTCGTTCCAATTCATATGTACAAGTATTATTCAGTTCATTGTAGTCTAAAAATGACCAAAAGCATATTTTGTAACTCCTAAGGGGCAGTTCTTGTTTACAGTTCACTTCAGACATAGGTTTTCTTTCACTTGAACATGGGAGTCAGGTCAGCAAAAACATTTAAGAGCATGGGACACTGCTTTTATATCATCACTGTTCAAAATAACGCTTCAAAGCATTTGGTTCTGGATTTGCTTCTTGAATGTACTACGCCTACAATTAGGCTATCAATCTGTAAATTCAAGTATTTCTGACATCTTAAGATGTTTCTGCAATTCAGATCTTAGACCAGGCATTAGAGGGCCATGGTACTCATGTAACATTTGCTCTGCTGCAGGCAAGAGTGCTAGCCATACTAAATATATTTAATTGTATACGGGTAATAATTTGAAGTGTTTACAGCTGTCTGGTCTCTGTGCAGGGGAGGCCCAGTACTGGCAAACTCCATTTGGACGACTGGAGAACTGCAGCACTCAGGACAGTTGGGAGCCAATATTAACGCTGGAAGACGGCAGTATAAAGATCAGCAGAGCCAGCCCCTATCACACTGGCCTGTACTACTGTCTCTGGGCAGCCAGAGAGGAGAGGGTCATTCAACCCTACAAGGTTGAGTGCAGACACAGCACCCTCCCTGGTCGGCCAAGACCAAGGAAGACTCGGGAGGCTGAAGAGTTCCAGGAAACTGTATCGGCAGCTCACTTCACTGCTGCAGTGACGAGCTCCGTGCTGGTTACCTTCCTGGTGGGGTTCATTCTCGGCTCCTTCAGCCGGACCTACCTGAGCCGTTGTTTCTCGAGGTTCAGCCGACGGCCGCAGCCAGGCAGCGGTGGGGTCAGAATGGGCAACCAGCGCTGGCAGTACGAAAACGAGACCTACCGGAGAGGGGGAAGGCTTGAAGACGAGTCATCGTCTGAGGCCGCCCCGACTGAGACAACGCCACCAGGGGGAGGCCATGCCACCTGGCCATATGCGAACCAGGGCCCCACCTACCTGGAGGGCAGTGACAGCGGCAGGCTGAGCCAGGCGGAGGCGCCAGACCACTCAATGGGCAGCGGTGGAACGATGAAACCAGGAAATGAGAGGGATGGGTCCCCTGAGGACGACGATGCGAGCAAGGAAGGCGCAACCAGGCCGTCCAAGCGCAGGGTGATCAAGCTCTACAACTATGATGAGGAGGGGATCAGGTACAGCCACCTGAGAGCTGCCGAGGACGAGAGCGAGCCCAGGACGAGGCAGAGGACCCTGTCGCTCACTCGGCTCAGTGCCATCATGGCCAGTGCCTCAGAGCCCAGCTACAGCACAGGGTCCGGCTACGGCACAGAGCTATCACCGGGGGACACTGTGGAACAGGGGACTGGCGCCAGGGACGGCAAACCGACCTTTCACCTGTCCATCTGAATAACTCATGATCAATACTGCTGCACATGAATTAAAGAGAAACTGCAGGGATTGTAACCTAACGAAAAGCTGAAACTCATGTCATCTCCATTTCGGCGCGGTGAACTTACTGTAAAAGCACTACTCCTGTAATAAAATTTGGAAATTATATTAAAATCAGAGAACGAGTAATTTCCACACACCCACCACAAGATGACGATGGCCAGAAAAGCTTTTACATTACACAACTGAATGCATACACGGTCCTGCCATACATGAACTGGAGCAGACGAACCTTAAACCCTACTTAAAATGTCAGGGTATACAGGGCTGGTACAACTCCATCCTTTATTTTCCATCTGAAAACACTATTAACAAAAGTAAGACTCAAAATGAAAAGGGGGCAGGGGGGGGATGAAGAGAGAAAATTCCCAGCGGATCTTACAACACTGGATATGAAATTGTGATGACGGATGCGAAACAAAACCGATCCCCCTTCCATTATTTAATAACACTGTAAAAGTCTCTTTCGGGCGATGAATCCATCATGGCAGAAGTGCTCCTGCAACAGGTCCTGAAGATGTGCCGTTTTATCCAGAGTGAAATAAAATCACTCGGCTGTGCGTTTTTCCCGCTATAACGAGAGACGGGCCTTATGCCACTCCACAAATTCATCCAGCAGCACGGGCCCTAGGGGAAAGAGGGGGGGGGCGTTAATACACCACACCAAATACAGCCTATACCACAGAGTCACCGCCAAAATGACAGCTACAAGCTACAGCTAAGGAATTATACAACTGAATATCAAATTAGACATTACTGATCAGGGCTTGCAAAATTCTAAAATGAACGGTAGCACATCGGGCAAGCGCAAGTGAATTCCTGGTTGACCGAAAAGTTTTATCCTTGCCCGAGACCACGCCGAATTCGGGCTTAATGCCTCATTTCCACTATGTGGCTCGGCTCGGCTCGGCTCTACTCTACTCTAGCAGCCTTGGTGCCGGGTACTTTTCTGGGGGATCGTTTTCAATTAGAGGATAGTACAGCCTCAGAGTAGCTGGTCATCATAGCGACGGAGCACAAAACTATTTAAAATATCTGTATGCCCCTTTTTGGATGCGGTTGATTCTTTACCACTCAGACAAACGTGCCATGCCATCACAGTGATTTTTTGAAGTGGTGTCTTCACACATTGCGTTAATGGTAATCATCATGCATTTGTGCGCTGTGAGCTTCACCAACGACGTAACCAACATATCCGTTACCGTTTGAAAAGGTTTTACAACTTTTGCTGTCCATTATGAACAGAGAAAAAAATCATCAGCGCTCTTGTAATTGGTTGAAAGCGGTGGTGTTCTTCTTGAAAAATCATTTACAACCTTATGGCTTTCCATTTTGTTTCTGTTTTGGAATGGCATTTAAAATAAATTTTTAATACGGTCGTTGGAGACACTGACATACGTTACGGTCTTTTGACTCTAGATGAAGGAAGAAAAAAAACAATTATGGATGCTTCATAATCCCTTTTGACAGAGAATAAGCGGAACGATAAGCGGCACGTATACAACTCTAAAAACAAAATCAGAAATATTTTAGCGCCCTGATTGTAGCAATTTAAGTGATATATTTATGAAAGCTACGTTTACCTCTTAATGAATGAATGAATGAATAAGCACCAGGCGTGCAATAGGGGGTGCGTAGTGAGTGTTTTAAACCAGCACCCGTAAGTCCTCGGACTCATGTCCTTAAGTGAAATGACAACGAAGCATTTCTTACGGGGTTGTCTTGTTTTGCTAGATATTTTGACATGGTGCGCGGTCTCTTACGAACATGAACAACTTCCGTATAATATTTATTAAGTAATCAGTCATCGAAGTGTGCATCTAAGTGTTTTACAATTCCACATCAATTCGGTCTCTGGTTCCAATGTCTCATTTTGAAAATTGTATGTTGCTCTGACAGTGGCCGATTAGCTTCCTCAAGTGCAACATCACAACATATTCTTGCTTGTGATAGTGTTGCTGGTTTTAATGGAAAACGCGCCCTCATATAGCCGTAAGCTGGGTAGAGAGTTTAAATGCTCGCATTCATAGTCCCACACCCACTGGAAGTCCGCAGACACTGCCCGGTGACCCCCTCTGTCCATGTGGCCGCCACTACAAAACTGGAAAAAAAATGTAGAAAGTTGTGTTAATTATCCCTCTCTTCCCCTCATGTGTAACCGCAAGCCTGTCGTTTCGGCTCTGAGGCGACTGAAACAAAACGCAATGTGGGAAAGATGAGAGTCTAGAACACGACCTTAGATGAATAACTTTAATGTTAAATAAATATTTTCCACTTTGCAATGGGCCTTTTTAAAGAACAAAAACACACAAAAGTAACAACAAATGTCGATAAAAGTTTCGCTTCTCACTCAAACATATTATAACCATGTTCCGAGAAAGTAATTTTGTGAGAGACAGTTCAATGGAACGGTTGTCCGACGTGATTCCTAGCGCCAGCTGCACGCACGTATGCCTTTATTCCCCTGTTTGATGGTTGGGAGTCAAGTTATTGCTTATGCCTGCACCAACCAAACTAGACCGCGGCGGATCAAAATCCCGCTATTTGGCTACGGCACTTGGCAACCGGTAGCTAACTGGAAAGTTGTGACAGTCACGCCTAAAATAGGCCATAGGTTTTCAGCAACAAATCGGATTTGTGTCAAATGAATTTAGTGGCCACATTGGTACAGTGAATAAAATGTTTTGATCGGAAATAAATAACTATGTAGCGTGAAATTTTCAGCCAGCCCGTCGGGCAAGCGCCTCTTAATTTTTCGCTTGTCGGACAAAATTTTTACTTGTCCCAGGTGCTGAGAACAGCGATTTCGCGAGCCCTGTTGATCCCTACTGTCCCAGTGGATAAAATCGGGACATAAAACAGCACGTAACAAGCATCTTCCCATCTGCATGATGAACTTTACTACGATAATCTTTTTTTAGTCCGATTTCTACCTTTCATAGACTGGCTGCCAATGATTCCTATATCAACTGGACCCAAGGTCCCGCTCATAGCAGCACAACACGACTGGTGCTATGGTTACATTCATTCCCATCGCTCCAACAACAGGCGTCACCCTGAATGACTTGTATGTGTATAAAATTGACATTCTTATTTAGCAGACAGATGTTGCAAATTAGCACCAGCTATAAACACAGTGATAATTGCATTGGATAACTGCCACCAGTCCATCCATGTACACTGTGTCGGTCCCCATCAAATAAACCCTAAACCTAAAAGTGACCAAAGGCAAATATGGATTCACCAAAACTGACTAAACGGTTCCTCTGAAATTTCCGCTGTAATTTAGACTGTTAGTCCTGGAGCAAGGATGAACTGCTGAGCTGTATGTCAGGAGGGAAAGACCGTGACTTACATGCCCCATCCTCGTCGTAGTTGCTGAGGTCCACAAGGACGGTCCGGCTGAACTCTAACACATTGTACCACTGGTCCTTGTTCATCACTTTGTACTTAGATTGCTGAAAGGGATGTGGGCAATAGGCAGAAAAAAGCATTTTAATTTCATTGTTGAAAACACCACTAGATTGCTGAAAGGGATGTGGGCAATTGGCAGAAAAAAGCATTTTAATTTCATTATTGAAAACACCTCAGTTTTGGCAGACTATGGCAACATAACTAAAATGCTTACTTTAAGGTTAGGCCACAGAGAGCTTTTGACAAAAGTTATGAAGGCCTTATAATATAATAATATAAAGTTAAATGGCACACTAGATCAAGACATCCAAAATGGAAACCGAAATGGCACACTAGATCAAGATATCCAAAAACGGAAACAAACCTCCAAAAACTGGTGGAAAACTGGAAAAAGTGGCCACGTCCTTCCTAAGAGAAGAGCCAGCATAGATTTGGCAGTGTCCATGTCAAGGCTACGCTGGTCTTTGTCCTACAAATAAAAGAAAAGATTTTCAAAAATGTCACCAGACTGTATGATTACTCCATAAGAAGGAATAAGCTTAAAAATGGACACTGAGTTTCATTCCATGTCAGTTTAGCTTTTCCTTAACTGGCCTTTCAGGAATGCTTTCAGACGGAGGCTGGAGCCCGGATTACTGGGAGGAAACCCACACAAACATTCCAAAACATGCAAAGTCTGCATAGAAAGGCCCAAGGCCAGATTTGGACCCACAACTGTGAGACAGACTGGGCTCCCCAAATTAAAAATTTGAGGGTAATCTTATGAAAAGAGTGTGGAAACATTTGAAGTTCTTGTTCATGAAGTATAAATGAGGGGAAAATATTCTTGAGCCATGAGAACACCGCCTGCCAAGATAAAACCTATTTAACATCTCAGCTGAGCTTTCTCCATTGCTCATTTTGAAGTAGAATTGATCCATCCTTAATTTATGACAGTGTGTGCTGAGTGAGGTAAGTATACCGCAATTTCATTATGGGAAGTAAGTGCTGGGAGTAGAGAACGATGAAGATGATCTCCCTCACTGGCTCAGCTCTCCATGATGACATTTGTAGGGCTTAAGCAGAAAGGTCAGAACAAGTCGCACAATATCTTTTTACCAAAGCCTACTGCCATTATTGCTCCAAACTCACAGGTCATATTCCCTTAGTATTCATTTGATTGAATAGTAATTTTCATCCTGTGAGCGAGCCTTTTTTTAATATAGCCGACACCAAGTCTCAGGAGGGGAACCTTGCACTTTCACTCAAAATGCACTGCTCTGCTTGAAAGAAACCAGATCTTTCAGGGACACTTATTTTTTATGCTAAATTATCATTATGTATACCATTAATACAGTGCCACTTAAATGTCAGATTTTCCCCTCTTAGTAGTAATTCAAATCTGAATATGATGAATGGAACAGCAGAATATATTACTGCACTGTGACACTCGAGTGCAAAATAAAAATGATCAAGAATATCCAATTTGACCACTACATAGAATTAATTTCTCGAGTGTAAAATCTAACAATTCACCACAATAATCATAAAATATCCACATTTCTGTATTGTCTGCATCTTACTATGCCTCCCCTAAACAAACCAGGTACAAACAGCATTGCGAGCTTCCAGCTGCCAAAAGGCATCGTGTGCGCTCTGTTGCAAAAGGCTGAACAGCTCGCATCCATAATTGTCAAATAAATATATTCGCCTGTGCAAAATTAGAAAAAATTCCTGTAATAATTGTCGCTTCCAGAACCCGGAACAGAAAATCTCTGCGGGCGCGGCGGCGGCCCCAGAACTAAACCATAGTATCTCCCGACTATCGTCATTGGGGAGATAGAATGAATACAATATTAATTCCATGATTTCACATGACAGTAAGCATATAGCAGAAAAAATAACCATGTACAATTTGTCAACTGATCAGAACTCACCCTGGCAAAGTCGAAGGCATATCTGTAGATATTCTTAAACCCCGCCGCATCATTGAGTTGAGAACGCAGGTAGTCAAGCTTTCCTCGTAAACGTTCTGTACAGTCACATCTATGGAGAGCAGAAGGGAGGGTAAGAACTTTCTGACCAATTTCCAGTCATGCATGTACATGAAATGGCTCAGGAATTATAGGATTGTCCATGTGACCAATGAGAGTATCCTTACTGAAGAGAGGTCATTCCTTTCAGCCACTCCTCCTTTGTGAAAAACCCCATATTTGGTGCCTCTAGTTTCCAGGCTAAGACTAACATAATAATCTGTAAAACAAACAAAATGGCGTGCATTATTATCACACGATTACACACAAGAGAGGAATATACAGGCCATAGTTCCACATTTAAAAGGAATGTCTAATCATAAAGGAATAAAGATATGCCCAAATAATGCAAGCTATTCAGAGATATGTGGTTTTCAGGTGGGGGAGAAGAACTGACTCTAAATGCCCCGCGCAAACTGGAACCAAATACTGATAATGCCAGAGGCTATTGCGGCTGGACTTATCATTTTTGAAAGATGTACTGCATTACGACTGTACAGCAGAGTTATTCAGTGGGTAGTCCGACAGACAAAAGTACCACTCAACTCATGCTCCACTGAAGTTTTGACCAATATAAAAAAATAATAATAATTATTATTAATTATTTTTTAAATTCTTTTAAGAGTATGCCACTCAGGTGGATACATCACTCCTATAGCAAACAGCCAAGAAGGGTAAGGGTGAGGATTTCTCTCCTCTGGGATATTCTGAGGTGCCCAGTCTCACATCACGCCATTCCAGACAGGGTGAAAATGACAAAAATTGCATTTAAAAGTAAAGATGAAGTGTAATGAACTTGTAATAACCACTACCAGTGACAGTATCGCAGAAAGCCATCCATCTTCTCATAGATACGTGAATCATTTTATTCACAAACCATTTGATAGAAAAATAATAAAAATCGGTAAAACTGGCACTGGCACCATTTCCAAAGACAATGTCTGTACCCCTGGAATAAGCAGTTGAGGAGTGCTAAGAGTGTTACTTTGGGAATGAGGGTTTTTCCTCATTCAGAGAAAGGCCATCATCAGTCAGCTCAGAATTAGCAGCCTCACTCTACCCAGTGAATGTAATGCGCATTCAACCAGGGCCACCTTTTCTCAGCTTTCAAGATGGACTACAGCTGGGATACTCAAATCTGGACCTCAAATCCAAATCCAGCCCAGGTTTTCTTTTACCCCAGGTAAGTAAGTAAACACTTGGTGCCTCTGATTGGCCAGACTGTCTTAAAACATGACTCCCAGGAAAAGGGAGGGCGGAAAAGCAGCACTTTTCTCACCTTGAGGACCGTGATTTGAGGGACAGGGGACTAAAGCATAAAAAATGGGAACACATACCAACAGGATGTACTTGCCAGAGGCAAGCCAAACTGTGCAAATACAAGAGATCATGGTTGTGGGTACTGGCTTACAAACATGATTTTCAAAAAATTAGACATGATTCAAGAAAAGAAAATCCATTGTAAGGTGGCCACGAAAAGGGCCCAAGGAATGGTAGGGAAACAGAAGTGACCGATAAAGAACTCACATTTTCTGGCTCCACACCTATGTCTTCACAAAACTTCTCCATGCCCTCTGGTCCCACCACCTCATCTGGGCCTGTCGTTGATACAAAGACAAAACTCTGTGACGAAAAATGCACTTTGAGAGCAGTATAGATGCGACTAGCTCCGTTACTGTGTTTTCAAATTCAAAAAAGTCCGCACTCACATAGCTTCTTCACGGACAAAAACCTGAAATTTTTTATGTTCAACATTTTTATTGAAAACATTCAGAACAAGTGGTGCCAGGCACAGCAAACCCCGCCCCTCGCACATACTTTCATCTACTTGTACGAAATTCAATAGGGATCTACTCTGGGTCAGCGGCAATCCCTATACCAAATTTGGGGTGAATCTGGCCATTAGTTTTGCCGCTAGAGTGTTAACAAACAAACACAGAAACAAACACACAAACACACAAACAAACCGAACCGAAAACAATAGCCCTTCCCTCACCCTTCGGGTGGGGCGGGGTAATTACAGGAGCACAGTTGCAGTATAACTATGTACAAGTTGCCAGAGACTTGTGATTTTCACATTGATTCAACCTTATAGTTTACCAACATAAACATGGACATGCATTCCTAGAGAAAATGGCTGAAAAACAGATTGTTCCTTGATTGTTACCTGACAAAAAACTGAATTTTTTAAAAAATGGCTACCATCTTATTCCAACAAGCCAATAAATTAATGAATGTGTTTGTCAAACAAACCTGAGCATTAGCTTAAAAAACTAAACAACAAACCTGATAATTAAATATTCAACGCCAAACATAAAATAACGTTTTATTAAATGAATACAACCCATAACCTAGTGGTCTTCCTGGAAGGCTACAGTCTAGGGTCATTTAATAATAGTCTCTGTCCAAATATTAGCAAACTAACCAGGCTGGAGTATCAGTGGTGAATAGTAGACGATAAATATGTAACCTCATTAACTGCATGAGTACCAGAAATGCAAACAATCTGAGAGCCACACCTGCATATTCATAAAACCAGGAGAGGCACTTCTTGCTGGAAAAGTGGTCTTCGGGATTCATCAATCTCCCAGGTGCTTGCGTCCTGCAAAAACTGCTAAGGCGTTACATGACACACTTAAGGATACAGTGCTTCTGTTAGCCATTAGTTGAGTCAATCCCAGATTCAAAATACAAAGAAACTTAACTTGACAGCCATCTCAGAAGGACCCATATTTCATATGCAATTAAGGAAACGCAAAAGGCCTAATTATTTTCAACAGAATGTATGTTCTACGGCCAATAAATGAGTAATAGACTCAGCTGGCCTTTGACACAAACCCAAAAAAACTGAAAAAAATGAAGAAAATGGATTACGTGAGTTGCTGTTTGCAAAGGAAAATGCTACAGTGAAATTCTGAATACTCAGGATTGTCCAATTTACATTTTTTTTTTAACATTCAAAAGGCACGGAAACATGATGAAGTTTCCCAAGCCCATTTAAATGTTTTAAGCCTACCCTGTCCTGTGACTTTGCAAGTTACCTGGAAATTTTACACCGCTTAAGGCCAGGGTCCTCTGAACCGGAAGACTTTCTCTTCTTCTTTACAGGCATGTCGGAACCAACACGGGGTTTATGAAGTTGGGTTGGATCTGGAGGGAAAAATAACGGTTAAGAATTGGGGAGCCAATACTGTCCAAGAACTGGTAAATTCAAAAAACAAGTTCAATGACAATGGTAAGGAGTTCAAAGAAATTGGAATGAAGAAAAAAAAGGTACCTATGTATTTTTGTCCCCCGTGTCCATTCAAATCTATTAAATTCTACAATGAAAACACAAGAGTCAGTTTCAAGTCTAATTTTCCCATTGATATTAATTGGCATTGCAACACAGGTGATGGCAATATTGCCCATGGACTATGCCAGACAACTGACATCGACAGAAGTCAAATGATGCATCACACTTGCACAAAAGTATGAGAGAGAACACTGCCATACCATTCGATTTAACAAGAAAAGCAGTTGAGCCTTTCCGACAGCAGTTTCAGTCACTCACTAGTTCGTCCAGCGTTTGAGATACGTTCCTGATGTCAGCCAGCCCGGACAGCTTCTTCTGTAATAGAATGATCTAATGATGAGCCATATAAATAAAAAAGTCATGCACCAAATTGAATAATTTGCAACAACAAGCGTTCTACGTCTTAAGAACATTACATTCACATGATAATACGTTTTGGCTGGGTGATGTACTTCAGCTTGATTGCTTTATAGCTACATCACAACGTTCAATCGGAGAGCGAACAACTGACTCCCTGCAAGGACATTTTGAACAAGTTTTCCTTGTTCTCAAATACAGTGCGTCAGACATCAGTGAAGTGCAGCACAGCTCGATCAGCCTCCAGATATAACAATAACTTTAAAGGTGACCTAAATTAGAACAATTTTTGGCTATTTTTCAAAGAAATGGATCATATGGATTAATATGCATAACACATTTGTAAATGCTTTCTGTAACTTTTTATCATTATTTGAAAACTAAAATTTGGCTGGTTTGTACAGTCCTAAGCCCCACCCCTCCAAGAAGTCGTTGCACGGGCCTCATAGTCATGTGACCTGTGAGAAGTAAGTTGCAAACGCTCCAAGCTGATCGACCAGTGGTTTGTTCTATACTGATAATTGATTTCGCCTTGATCAATCCTTCATTTCATTGATTTTGAGATAACATTCATCAACATGCCAAATCAGTATGTAGTGGCAGGCTGTAACAAGACTCCAAACGATGGTGTGACTTTACATCACTGCCCAAAAGATGAAAAATTGCTGAAAACATGGACGGCAAAGGTGAGGCTTACACAAGCACAGTGGCAAGGGCCAACTCCGCACAGCACAATATGCAGCGATCACTTCACGAACGATGACTCTGAGGAATCTGGGTTTTACTCAGATTTCGGAATGAAGTTCAGGAGGAAGCTAAAAGCAACTGCAATCCCTGTCACCAGACTGATGCCACAAGCAAGCTAAACTGACAAGATCAGCTGCAATGAAGAGAAAAAAAAGGCTAAGTTGAAATAGATCCGTTCTCTTGCTTACTCCCCACTTGCTCAGCTGCTACCCCACCAGGCCCGGTGCGGGTAGCACACGGCTCAGCCCCGCTGTACGGCTTCAGTGTGAATGTCTATGTAAGAGTGCTGTGAAGACGAGCTGACAAGTGAGATTGTGTTTATGCTGCTTGGTTGTTGTTTTGTCGTTAGTAACTTAGTATCGTTGATCATTGTTGTTGTTTATGACATTCTAATTTTGCATTTGTGTTTGTTTCTGAAATTCTGGCCATATCGTGATCCTAGTCACCGAGACTACTAGGACTATGTGCCAATGTTTCCTGCTACGCTATCAACTTCTGGTATTTAAACTTTGATGTCTTAAGAGACTTCAATTTATTGATGGAATAAACCTCAACCTTACTCATATAAAATAAAAATATTATCAAGATACTGACGAGGAATCGAACCCGCGCAATACGACGTGTCGAGTCTCTGACTCTGCTTCTAGCTCTCTGAGCTGTGCGAGATTCGCTGTCATTCCACGGTTGTTTTGGATTCTTATAATCCTTTGTGTATCGCCGGAACGCAGGCCGCATTATTCTGTTCAGAATGAGAGTGTGCGTTCATCCTTGTCATAGGTAGGACTGTCCGCCAGGACATATAGTCTCCGGTGACTTATTTCACGATAACGCCGAAATTTTCTGAACATGCTGAATCTGGCCTGGCCCCGTTTCACAAAGAAAGGGAAGGGTCAATTGCGAGTTTTCTAACGTTATACAATTTGCCATTGAGCTACAATTGATCACTCCTAGTACTACTTCTTACTAGTCCCATATGTGTTTCTTGCCTGTTGACATGCCAAATTTGCAAAATCTGGACATTGTGTGTCAAATCATTTCATTGAGTATGTAGAAAATGTATTGATAAGAATATTCGTCCCAAATAAGATAACTATAACTTTTCTTTCTTTCATAAATTGGCTGTTGAAATGAGGAGTCAAACAAGTCATTTTGTGTACAAGCTCCGGTGCAACTTACTTCTCATACATCACAGCCCATGTGACATCGATTAGCCAATTGCTTGCGAGTTTTAAGGAGAGGTCTCTAAATGTATAGTTTTCATTTTTTTTTGCCAGTATGAGATACAATTATGAAAGCTAAATGAATGGATTCTACAGCAGTTACAGGCTAATTTAGTATGTAAATGATAGTTTATTTCTAGCTAATTTAGTAGTCCTTTAAATGATAAATTAGCTAGCCAGCGAAACCAGGCCAAGTCTCTGCTCGAAGCCTGGGTTAAGTCTAGCTACAGCACGACGCCACCTGAAAAACAGGACATCCACCAGTACCAGAAAAATTACAGTTAACCTGTCATTATATTGGTTGTCACAGCCACATTAAGTTCATATGCATGTACTATCATAGATGGCTTGACCGCAGTAATTTGCAATGGCATACAAGGGGCCAATGACTAAACAGTAGCACTAGGGCAGCAAAAAGTTATTACTGCCTGAATAGGTACCTAACGTTAGCAAGAGACACTAACTAGCAGACTGGTGCCAAATGGGCTGCAGAAGAGTGAAAAAGCACTAGCTAACGTTAGCCATCTAGCTCTAGCTGCCTCTGTAACAAGTCGTGCCCATGCAAAAATAAGACCAACCCCAGATGAAGTGGCAGCCAATATTGGCCTCAAAGTTAACGTTAGGTATAGCTGTTTGATAACCGATGTCTCTTGTGTTTTCATGTAGTGGTTCTAGCCCAGAGGTTGGCAATTCTGGTCCTGCAGGGCCAGTGTGTATGCAGGATTTTATTTCTATCAATTACCCCGACTAATTGAGTTAAGTGATTGCATACACAAATATAGATTTGTGCAATGATTAGATCATAGAAAAATGTTTTATGAAGGGAGACAAGAACAGTTTTTGATGGTCATTCATGATAATTTAAAGAAATGCTCCAGAAATGTCACATTTCATGAATGGTTTGGCCAATTTAGATAATCAACTAATTAAAGGCCAGAAGCTGGTATGAAAACCAAAGACAGATACGGCCCTCGTTGCCCACCTCTGCTCTAGCTACTCAACAGGCAGCCAGCGTTCAAGTTAACTGCGTCACCACCTGCGATACCGTCAGGAATAACAGGAAAAGAGCAGAGCTGAAGAACATCAGTGGTAGGGCCTCATTTATTCCACCGAGTACATCACGTAAGCACCAAAATCTGAGCTTAAATTGTTGGCTTTACAGGAATATTGCAATCATTTAAGTCAACAGTATCTCGACGTTTTATGGACACTGGAAACACTGAAGTGTCTACTGACCAAGCCTAAAGCTGCTTTCACACCGGACGCGAAACGAATTACGACAGATTACATCCAAAGTCAATGCAAAAACGAATAACTTAACAGCTTAAACGCAACTATCATCCGTGGAATGTCAGCAAGCGACCTAGCTAGCTAGATATTAAGCCATCCACCTCACAGTATCTAGCCAGTTAGCTTAGCTTGCCTAACGAGAATTATTAAACGTTATTGCGCATAGTGAAGTCGACCTACGATTCATCAGGATTTACTTTTCCTTTACGAAGCTAGCTACATCGAAGTGAGCCGGAGACTGCTTGTCGATTTTCTCCGCTTCAGGGACCCCGTTATCTTGGCTAGCTTACGACGCAGGACTAATTTAGTAAAATACCGCTTCCATTAAACTTGAATAGCTCACCAATTTGGCTAGCTGGCGACATGCTAGCTAATACCATAGGGCTAATACGCAAAGCAGCTAAAAGCAAACCATTCAGCAGTTTACAGACGTCAACGCTACTTCACCAAAAACGTGACGTTACGTAGCTAGCTAGCGGCTCTTTGTTGTGGCTCCGGTCCAATCGCCGCAGCTAGAGACGCCCTAACCCAATCGCGGTTGGACGACTAGTCAGTAGCTAGTCTATGGTCTAAGCAAAGTTGCGCCGCTTGGTCAGCTAACATAACGTCAGTAATTGATGACTGTTGTTTGTCCTCTTGGCTTGCCGTAGCAGTAGCGTAGCTAGCGCATTCATTACAAGCTACAATCACCATACATGGGGGATCATGGGTGTAACAATGACCATCGGCAAATCACCCGGTTTTGTTTCCCGTTTATGTTATGGACAGTTCCACATAGGGAGCGTTCAGGTTAATGCGCCAGTTTTCGTTCGACTGAAATAATACTGAAATATAACTAGCTTGCCGACTTGCAATATCAGCCCGGCTAATTTACCATACCCAGTATTAGCAACACTCTGCTAGCCAGCAAAGGCAGTGTCATGCGAACCGTGAAAGCTAACCTAGCTATGTAGCTAGCAAGTCAGTTCTCGGTTATTGAGCTAACGCCCATGTCGTTCGCAACGATTCATTAAATTGCGCGCGTTAAAATTAAAACATTAGCGGGTGTAAACGTTGAATAAAATTAGGGAAAGTAAACCTCAAATTCCGACACTTCGTTTCCTTTTCCTGCGAACTCCACTCCATTCACTCGCAGATTGCCAGCTATCGCAGGACACAACAATATTCTCACACCGGCAATGCAATACTCTTCCTTCCGGGGCAGCAGAGTCGTCTGGGAAGGTACTATAATGTGTCTAAAAGGGGTACGTAACGTACATTAAAGGAAACTAGAAATTGAATATCTCAAGCAACGAGTGCATTTGTCTCAGTCTTCTTTCTGAATTTATTCTATATTTCACCTGGACAAAACTGGTGATTACGATGTAATAAAAAATAACCCCCATTTTTTTTGTAGAAAAAATATTCATCTTCCCACGTTTTATGGACCGAACCACAATTTTGTTCCTCCATCTAGCCACATGCTCAATTCGAAAAATTTGATTGGGTAATTCTGAGAGGGTAGCGTCATGAAGCGGGGTTTTGACTAGTGAGCTCAAGAAATGACGTCAGAGTCCGTGGTAGTGGTACCTACACGGAGGTGTTTCCCCTGTCCATGAGCGCGAAGGATTTGAACAAGCTGTTCAGTAATTTGACATTTTGATGATCACTTCACCGACTAATGCACACACTAGCTTTTAGTTCAGTCCGTAAGATTACGAACCGTAAATGCACATTAGTTAGATGGGAGCGCAGGTATTCGCAACTAGCTGGGTATTTATTCCTGTTGCGCCTCCGCTGGAGCCGTCTGAAGTCCGTGGATAGAGTCGCGACATGAGGGTTCCACCAAATAGCTTAATCGGGCACGGTCTCGAAGTGAGTAATTTTTCCTTCTCTTTTCTCTTGTTCGAACACCTTCCTCTTGTCCTTGTCGAAACCATTGCTTTCTGATTTATTGTTTTCCCCTCGAAATCAATGGGTTTCCCCACCGAGGGGGGGTTACGAAAAATCCAACGATTTCTATTGTGCCAAATGGCTCCCATTCTTTAAGGGCATCTAAAGTCGATTCTCAGAAGGGACGTTGAACGTCCAATGTTTTCAAACAAATCACTTGCTTTTGTAGACATCTTGCATTGTCACATGACCAATTTCATTCATATAAACCAATGTTGTGTGTTCCTGCGTAGATAATCCTTCTGTTTCGGTTCGTTTGCGCAGGTGCGGCTCGCTGATTGGCCGATAAACAAAAACAATGGGAATCGACTTTAGATGCCCTTTAAGTTCTCACGACTCATAGCTCTGGACTTCCGAGCCATCGGGTCAGCTGCAGTCATCAGCTCAGAGAAACACTTCTTTTGACTTTTCACCCCATTTATCCCAGCACACCTCTAGGCGGAGAGGCTGCATAAGAAGGCCTCCCTACCACTCCTAGCATTTGAACTTAGGATCCTTACTTTCTCCACTTGATTTTTTTTTCCCCCTCTGAGCCAAAGTTCCTTTCCTCTGCCTCCTCAGCCAGTTCTCAGATTGCCTCAGTAATTCAGACAGACTTGAGGACCCATTGATGTTCTAGTCAAGTCACTGCAGATGACTTCACAGGGTATGTGGAGGCCCTTCCACCCAGCTTCCGTTCAAGCAGTTGGCAGCATCCTGCACTAGTTCCTCTCAAATGCTGCCTCCATACCTTCCTCTATGGGACAGCAAGCTCAGCCATTATCATTTCCATGGCAGGGGTGGACCTCAGCCTGTGATGTTGTGGCGACAATCTCAAGAGGAAACATCCACAGCTGGACCAGGATGGCTCTGAGGTTCCATCTACATTCAAGCAGCAGGCTGGAGCACTGCCACTGGGTGGTGTTCTGTGCCCCCTTCTCCTTGCCAGACAAAGTGGACCAGCTATTGCAGTGTTGGGGGACCTGCTCCGTATGGTTCCAGTCTGTGCGCCTCCAAAACCTATGCCAGCTTCCCTAGCACCAAATTGTGGTGCCAGCCATATTAA
Source organism: Gymnothorax javanicus (assembly GCA_029692085.1). Lineage (NCBI taxonomy): Eukaryota > Metazoa > Chordata > Actinopteri > Anguilliformes > Muraenidae > Gymnothorax > Gymnothorax javanicus. The sequence goes on along the minus strand of CM056195.1, from coordinate 31,376,183 downwards.
TCCTGGGGCAGTGCCTCCCTGCAGCCAAAGATGTTCTTTAGGGTCAGGTTCTGGGCAGTAAATGACAGTTCACATCTGTGCCACGAGAGAGAAAGATATTTCCTAGACTTGGGAGAGCGTCCCATGTGGACCTAAAGGGGAAGCTCAGTCTTACCTGTGCAGTCTTCCGCATTTCAGCTCACATTATGACCCTGTTGAAGACCACTTCCCAATTGGCCCAGTTTTTCTGTTCATTGGCTTCCTGCAACAGTCTTGTACCTCTCCTCCACCTCGGTCTCCTCAGAGATCACCAGCTCCTTCTGCCTCTTCCTTGTGGCTTTGGACCACATCTTTAGAGGTCTTCTCAATCTTAGTCTGGCTCTGCCTGGCTGCTACAACCCCGATATTTCAGCTGGCTGATGGCTCAGTCGACAGCTTGCTCGGCTCTCCACAAGCACTTTCAACAAATGCTCTTATCCGGACCCATTTACATTGTTTACATTCCTTGCATATGCTGAACATCCATGTAATTATGCTCCAAAGCAATTAAAGTTCCACGCCTTGCTTCAAAAACCTCCGGTGAGGGATTAAACCTGGGTATTAGTTCCCAAACCATTACGCTCACAGCAGTGCTCTACAGTTAGATGTAGTAAAAGTAGTCATTTACAGGATAGTCAGATGGTGAAATACATGTCAAGACAAAGAAACTCACTGAAGTGAATTGATAAGTTACTGATTTGGGGGGGAGGTGTTTATCTAGCTGTGAATGAACAAGGTGAACATAACCATCACTCACAGGACCTGACAGTTTGTAGATGCTAAACAGTCCATTGCAGTCTATTAGGGCTATGAGGAAGATTACTACGCAAAACATGCCATCTTCAAGTCTGTTTACAGTACATTTTTATTTTGCCAGAAAATAAATTATACAACTTAAAAAATGAATTCAAAAATAATGCAGTACATCAAAATAGATCAGCCAGACTGCCATAGATTACCATTCATATGTTGTACAGCATTATATTCCTATGTAGTGGCACACATTCAATATCATCAAAGATAAAACCAAGTTTTTCAAGTTTGCCGAACACTCAAGGCTACAAATAGAATATGATATACGCAGAAAGAATACCCAAATTGCTGCAAAATGAAACATGATGTGACTTGTGACAGAATTCGATCAATAAAAAACAGGCAGGTTTTTCACATGTACTTCAAATGCATACAAGTCTCAGCTTGCTATTCAGGTATATGCCAGATATAATTCATATTTGTGACCAGCTGATCAAACATATGAAATTATATATAGTCAGTCTTGTTTTTCTTTAAAGAAAAAAGTATTGTAACAAATTTAGAAATAAATTTAATTCTCCAGGTCTGTGATTCAGATGGAGAAGCTGTGTCTTCAGACTAATACTGTTAGACATTTGTTATCCATAAAGGCAATGAAGTTACCAAAGTAACATTATGTAATTGAATCTTACTGGAAAATTCAAAAAAAAAAAAAAAGAAAGAAAAAAGAGATTCTCAGACATTGTTCTAATTGTTAAGACCAAGGGGTATCAAGTAACTTGATCTGTTATGGCATGGTTGATGGTTACAGGTATGTTATAAACATACACCTCCAAAAAAAAAAAAAAAAAAAAAAAAAAACTGGGAAATGCATGCCACATCACATACTCTGTTAACCATCAAGAAAAAACATGGAAGACAAAAACTAGGGCCACACATGATGATACAATTCAGAGTGGAACATACATCAGCATACACCACTGAGATTTAGTACAGAGCTTCTCAAACTTCATCCTAAGGGACCACTGCACTTGCTGGTTTTCGTTCTGGCCACAATTGCATTCCCAGAATTCTATCAAACTGTCAATTTGTCTTAATTATTTGCATATTATGGGTTATTTCCCCCTTTAAACGACATTGTAACAAATAAATGTTATTCCAAAAATTTAACAAAAATAAAACAGGTCTCACTCATTGCCATTTTAGTTTTATTTGAATTCTTTATCGACCAAGTTTAGTGACCATGTGTCCACTATTTCACCAAGTAGAAGCCAGTTGATTCTGAAATTTCATCAGTGGTACAATTTTCCCCCTCTTTCTGCAATATAAAGTCATTTGCAGTTCAGTAATACATGAATATGGAATTCTTTATGGCATGCATCCTTCTTTTCTGATCATATGGCCTTATAGGCTGAAAAAATCCTAGAAACATGAATAGTGCAATCAAGAAAAAAATGAATAACCCGTTGCAATTCTGGGTTGAAAATTCTGACTGGAACAAAAACGAGCATACACCGTGAAATTGAGAAGCACTAGTTTAGTAGACTTATCAGCTGAAGTGCAGTTAATGCCTCTTGAAAGGCAAAATCTGGAGCTTCAAAATAGATCTTATCCAAGAATGCCCACTGAGCTTAATATATGCTATTAATTATGCTAGCAACTTTCAATCACATCAAAACTTGAATAAAACAATCAAAAAATTTTTGTTAATTTATCTGCTGACTGTAAGTGCATTTTCATTGTTTTATTATGACACTAGTTTTTTTCAAATAACTACCCACTGAAACAAATTTGAAATGATAAACAAAATGCATTCACTACTTGTAAGAACATCTCAGGACCACTGCAACGCAAGTCATTTTTCTGTAAAACGTGTCCCAAATGAGCATAATCACAAGTTAATGGGTACAATAACATAAATTTATCGCACCCACACATCTATTTAACAGCTATAGATACCATTTTCAAAATTTCAAGAACCATCATCCATTCTGTGATTATTAGACTTGAAGTCCACGTGTCATTAATGGTGTATCAAGCTGACTCGTTGTCCAACACAAAATCAAGAATTTTTTTGGCCGGATAAAAGATTTGAGAACACAGACTGATAGCATTTTAATGTTAATGCTTGTGAATTAAACCATGCTAATGTCTGAACAATGTGAAACTGATTTTCCTTTTTCTGTTTCTTTCACCATCAAGAATAGCTCTGAGTAAAATCAGCAAGTACAGCAGTAAAATGTGACTGCATGTAAAAATGGATGGAGCTCATGTAAATGTAAGCCAAATAAGGTACTAAGATCAATGCTGCATTTCTACATCCAAGTCGACAACAAAGATCCATGTGGCACAATGACAAGTAGTGAGAGAAGATCACTACACTGAAAATAAAAAGGGACAGTGTTCAAAATATCTTTCATACAATTTAATTCCAGAGCCTGGAACTCCAGTCCATCAAATCACAGAATGAATATATACAACTCAGTGCCTAGGTAAGTAGGCATTGCCATTTTGGCTACTTCAACAAAATTAAATGGCAGAACAAAATTCTCATATAAATAATACATTAAATAAACATTTCGTACTGCTCAACAAACCCCCAGACTCATGCATAATTTCAATGAGCCCAGAGAATGGTTTGTAGTTCTTAAAGCATTAGTAACAGTTTTGTGGTGTGGCGTGCTTAATAACAACCTGTCCACACTACCATTTACCCTGAACACAGAAAACCCGCAACATGCACCTAATACGGTAGCCAATAATAATATAGCTAAAAACAAGAAAAAAAAAATATTCTGAAGTTTCCTTACATTCTGCAATTCCACACACATTCACATTCAATAACAATCCTGACAAGACAATCTGGAGGGACTAATGGTGTTAATTTGAAGAATGAAAAAACATTACTTGGGACTGGAACAGACTTAAACCAGGTCAAAGATATTGAGCCAGTAAAAGGCTGGCAACTGCTTACTTCAACCCAAGTGTTTGTGCAAAGAGAGAGAGAGGAATACTCACTTAAACCAATAGGCCTGTTTCTGAGATGGGCTTGTGTATGCTCTTTCATCCAATGCAGACGTTGCCTTTTCAGAACTAAATGACTGCTATGAGCCACATAAATGATTGTACTACTCCATGCAACAACTGACCCCAAACAAAAGGTAAAAATCATTAAGCTTTACATTTTGGCTGTAGAAAACAGGGCAGTCAAGTTATTATGTGAAATTTATTTTGTGACGTCAATAAAGGAGCCATGTCACGATTACTGCACATGCTCACAACTTTGAACGAAGTGAATCCGCTTGACTGCAAGTAAAATTCTACTTCCATCCTTGCTAATCAGTCATCATTTGCATTGCATTTATACATTTCCGTTACTCTGGCATTGTGATTTTTATATTAAGGAATTTTCTATGGAAATTAGAGAATTTGAAGCGCTATTTTAGAGCTTTAGCCAAAGGATATGAAGAATATGAACTGGTTTACCAACCGCTAATAATCACAGAAGAAGGTATTCGTCATCATCTATGATGTTTATTGACGGTTGGAAAACCAGCTTACATTCTTGATATACTGCGGCTAAAGCGCTACAATAGGGATTTGAATCCTTAAATTTCCACGAAAAACTCCTTCATAAAAAAATAATGCCTGAGTAACTAAAATATATTAATACAATGGCAAGGATGACAGACTGGCAAGGATGGAATCAGATTTTGAGTTGGAGTCAAGCAGATTTGCTTTGTTAATCAAACAGTTTTCGAAGTTCAGAGTAAGTAATCGTAGTAATGCGCAGTAATCGTGACACAGCTCCTTTAATCCAGACCCCAGTCAACAGAGAAGTTGTCGGGGAGTATTTTGTTGCAAACTGTAGAACCACGTGGGACTTCTGACTTCTTTGAGCAGCAGAGACTCGATTTCAAAATGCATCTCGAAAGTGCACTCATTTTTTTCCCCTCACATGGAATTTACAAAGTTGTATACAAAAAAAAAAAAAAAAAACTTTGCAAAGTTGCGCTTTTCGCTCTTGTTAAAGCCAAAACCTCAGTAAAAACCAGATCTAATAGCACACTAATACTGGGATTCATCAGCTGAATAATCAGCCTTGCCCACACAAGCATGACACACATTCAAGGCTCATGCACATCCTCGGATATCTACGTAGTATTTTAAACCACAAACCAAAATGAAGCAACGGATTCAATAAAACACCATCGGCAGTAGCATTTACATTAATTCAAATGGCTGATGTGATGACTGCATTCCATTTTCTCTTCCCCTTGCTGGAAGCCCATTCCACTTAAAGATGCTTTTGCTGGTTAATTCTAGGCTTTGGTGATCTTGACCGACAATATGAGAGACCAGCCAATGCATCAGATTTTCACAGGGAAACTTGTGAACTCATGTGCAACATACAAGCGCCATCCACAACGAACCTCAAAAACATTTCACCAACATTCTTACAGCACTTACCACAAAAAAAGTAATCTTGTCTCAAAACGTATACATTATTGCACTTGATACAACCACAGAGAATTCAGTTCTTCCTCAATAAGTTCCACTTCACCGTGAACCAATGGTTTTAATTATTGTGGCCATTTAAAAGTGGCCTCCCGAGAAAATCTGATTATTTATCATCATTTGAACTGCCTCCCTTCCCCAAACTATGATAAAATGATTCTGCGTCAGCTATACAAGGAACCAAAAAGTGTACATATTTACCCAAAATGTACCAGTGGCTTCAATTTCAATGGACACAAACTGTTCATACAGTTAACTCCTTGAGTGCGTTCCGTGACAAACCTGCGCTGAATTAGGAGAAATCTTCCTGGAAGACAGCTCAAAAATGTCCCTCTGAAGGGCAGGGAGCTTGGATAGCTGAATGAAATGTTCTGATTACAGAAAGCATTTCCCTGTGACATTACTGGGGATGTCCCCCTGCAGCATTTGTAGAAACGCCTTTGCCAATGTAGTCATATCATGAACTCAACTGCTAGTCCTGTGCAAGTTAAAACAAAAATGGCAAGAAAAACACAAAAACACACAAAAAAAGAATAAAAAATTCAAACGGAGGATGGCACTTGTAAAGCTAAGTAGACGAGGAGAAGATAATGTGAAAGTGCTAATGCTCTAGTCGAAGTCACAGCCGAGACATACGGAATAACAGCAGACAGGCAAGTTCCCAGAGTAAAGTGGTGATGGGAGTGGGCAGGGCCAGTGTGCACAGGGACATGGCCTCTATGCAACAAGGTGGGGCCCCATCTGCACCTACTCCAGCAAGAAACAAAGGTGTGCAGTGAGGAACTGGAGGAGGGGACACACACAGAGAACACAGGACATTGCACACAGGACAGTTTCTCTGATGAATGCAAGATTACCACTAAGTGACATGCTGCTGGAGATGCAGGCTAACGCCACCATGCATAGTGACTCAACCAGAAAAATACAGCCCCTCCACACCCATGTCATTTTCTTTCAGGTAAGGCAGGGTATTTTTTTTTTTTCCCCATCGGACTGTAGCAGTCAGCCGTAAATCCAGTCCATCGTCATTAGCAAGGCTGTTTGATATTGGAACTTCCTGCAAACATGACACACTCCAGGCACAATCTTCAACATCTTCCTCATCTGCATCACCATCGTCATCAAAATTATGTCATGGCTAAGCCACCCTCTGTGCTACGCCATGTAGATGAAGGTGTTGATGTCAGTCTCGTCCCTTTTGATGTACTTGTGCTCTATCAGCCACTCGATCTGTTCCTTGATCATCTTCTTCTGTGGTAGAAACATGTTTTTTAGGATCTCCACCAGTTCAGTCTGGAGCTGGGCATTGGTGATCTTTTTCCGCATTTTCATGATTTGAATGATGGCTTCCTGCAATATCAAGTAATCACCCAGATGAAAGCAAAAGAGCTTCTACAACAACATGACCAAAATAACAGCAGTTGTGATGTACTTGCACACAGTAAAGGAAATGCCCACCTGTGTTCTCAATATTCTCAGCTGAACGATACCCTCGTTCTCCTCTTCCCTCATTCGCTCTGTAGTCAGCTGCAATCGGCCAATCAGATTAATCTTGCCCCTTTTCTGGACTTTGGCATTTTTTCTGAAATTCATTCATTCAGGTTCAGGTGCAAGTATGACATGAGCGATTCCCCAATTTATACTTTTGCCACAGGGTAACTCATACAGGAAACTGTTGGACATACAGGCCATGATATAAGCCCATTATAATTACAATAATAAAAAATAAATAAATAAAATTATAATAATAATAACAACAACTAGAGCGTGCTTTACTTGTAAAAACAAATGTCCCCCCCAGTAACTCCAAAATACCAAAAAGCACCAGTTTAGTAGCCGATCCATGCACATACAAAATGTGGTAAAGAAATACTGTGCGTCACAGACACTGATGCTGAGGGAATACCCCCTTTGCGAAGGGAGACATAATAATTCTGTTATTTTGCTGATGCATTTATCCAAAGCATCTTATTAGACGCAGGGGCCAATCCTGCCAGAAGTAATGTGGGGTTTGAACCAACCTTTTCGGCACCGGTCAAACAACTTAGCCAAGAGGCTACAGGCTGCCCATCCCACACGTCCATCACCCAACTGCCACTTAACATCACGACTCTTCAGTGACCCCCACTCGTCAATCACAAGCAATTTCCATACTCAGAACTGATGAGAGGTAGCAAGAACTGTATATGCATAACTGGGGAACTCATGTTTATCAGCCCTCTCCCAAGTTAACAGCAAAGTCTGCATCAGTGAGCGCTGACATATACAACCAATTACATAATGCAGCTGGGAATTAAAAAGGGGGAATATTTTAAATGATGCGTGTAATGCTAAACAAACAGTTGTGGTGAATGAATCGCCGATGTGCATAAAAATAGATTCAAATATAACTTCAATAAAATTGCTATATAAACATTGATTCAAATATAACCAATAAAATTGCTATATAAACATTGATTCAAATACAACTTAAATAAAAATGCTATTAGGTCCATAAATGGAATGAGTCTTACATCAAAGAGAACTCTTGATTGACGTAGAAGAGTGTTCCATCGGTGAAGTCTTTGGGAGAGTTGACTTGAGGTTCGTACGAAAGCACCTGACGTTTCAGCTTGGGGAACGCCACAAGAGACTGTCAGAAGAGCAGAATGGAACATATTAGCGGGGACAGTCATAAATGTCATAGCCCTTAAAATGCACGCGCTCACATACTGAGACAAAAATAAATCTGCAAAGAGGTTCAAGGAAAGTCTGCATTTAAAAAGCTCAGAACAGATGCAATACCGTACAGTGTGGAGCTAAGAGAAGTATTTGTTGTGTAAACCACAAAGCACCAGCCTAAAGGAGAGTTCAGTCTGGCTCGGATACAGAGTCCCCTTGTACTGACCTCTGACCCCTGACCCCCCCAAGTTCGGCCTTACCCAGAGTGTGCGCCGCAGCTCAGCGTCAGGTAGCTCTGTTGCCAATTTCAAATTCTCAAAGCTGATCTTTTCTCTTGGTCTTTGGTTCCAGGCAAAGAGGACGGCTAGCTGGAAGGTCGTGACCTCCAGGTCGTACTGTCCCACTTCATTCTTGAAGGTGATCTGGCATGGTGAACATGGGAGAGATAACCTCTGCATTAGATACTGGCTAGTTCTGAATCTCAGTCTTACCATCAGCTACTACTGGCCTGTACTAAAAGTGATGGGGCTGTGCGACATACCTCTTTTCCCCGATAAAGAACAGGCGAACCTGCACAGTGTGCCAATTAGTTGTCCTAAAGCCCAAATGCATTTGCATTTTTGAGCTTGGTGGGTTCCCTTGCCATCTTTCCAATACTAATTCCCCACAAGTTCTTTTGTAGTCAACAGAAGAAAACACCTTCACGTGGTCTTCTACAACCTAAATTATAACCCCTAATATCGCAACCAGTAATTTCAGCGTTACTATGTGCTTTCAAAAACTTGCTAACGAGTTGCTGTATTGCAACTACAACAAATGGCCATATTCCAGACAACAATCAAGTTCAACATTAGCACATCTTCGCGCAACAGCTTCAAAAATTCATGGTTGCAATATTAGGGTAGTAATTTACAGTATGTTGAAAAACAAAATGTGTGGATCCCGCCACCAGGGGGGGCACTCACAATGCCATTGGACATGAGGTGGTGCCAGTGCAGCTTCCTGCCGCTGTGGTTCCTCTTGTAGAACTCCTCCACCTCAGGGATGAGGTCCTCCAGCTCCGTCGGAAGTGACACAAAAACCTTCTCTGAGCTGCGTGACCAGGCACCCGCGTTGAGGATCTTGATGTTGACCGAATCAGCTGCGGTGTGTTGATGAAAATGAACAGTTGATGCAACTGATCTGACAACATTTATCAGTGATTTATCATGGCACAAAATGAAAGCCATCTACATCTCACCTGGTAAGGCTAGCTTGTTGTGTTTATGCACTTCCTTGAAGACCTGGTTCAGATCCTCTGATACTTTGATGTCCTGAAACATCCTTGCCAGCTTGTTAACATAGTCGGCAGGCATTCCCACTTCCTGAAAAAGTGAAGGGATACAGTGCCCAATCAGGACACTAGTTTATTCAAACCATTACGTGATGCACTCTTGGTGAAAAAGCACAATTAATCAGTTTGAAGTCAGCAGTAAAAAAACAGAATGTGACAAAATTTGCTTAGTTAATCTTTGTACATCTGAGTTTGTCTAGTATTGAATAATTCAGCTCATGTTTGTGGAACTTCAGCCAGACAGCACAGGCTAATGATATTACTAAACTGAATTGGTGAATTCAATAAGGGCCCAACTCCACATATTTTCAACATTGAGTTTGGCCCTTATTGAGTTCGCCAATTCAATTATTTAATGCAGGCATCACTCACCCTCAGCCACTCGACCATGTTCTCCTCAATCTCACTGTCAGCAGAAATGTCCAAGATCAAACGACGTGTCAAATGTGCTTTGTGGTACCTCATGAAGACGTCCTTATTCTGGACATATTTCAGAACTAATAGCTGCAAGAAGATGAATCCCAAACAGAGTGAGGACAAATATGCTCTTTGATGAAAAGTATTACCAAACACATTTCAGCCCAGATGATACCAGAAAAGCCAAAATGGTGTCCAACATCCAGGCCAAATCATACAGGAGGAAAATCCATTCCCGGTTAAGTAAGGCCAGGAGTCTGCAACCCTAGTCTTAGAGATTCACAAACTCCATTCGTTTTTGTTTTTACCTTAAAGGGCATGTAAACCCTACAACATGACAAACATTATAAAAATCTGGAACATTTCAGAGGAAACAATACACATTTCTTTCTGCTGAAGTCAATCCCTGATCAAAGATAATCTATATTATTGACAGCTCGGAACTGTAACTGCCGACCACATCCCGAGCCGTACCGAGGAACCTACTGCGTCAGCGATGGAACACAGACACATGCCAGTATATCAAGTTTGTCAAACAGTGGATTTCAGAGCAAGAGTTTGTATTCCAATTTGGAAACCTGGAGTGACGTCCTGTCAGATTATAGTCGTGGAAGGGAAGACTTTGATCTTAGTGAGGCAGAAGGGCTACAGCCTTATAAATATGAACCTTCAAGAAGCTGGAGGTAGTGTGGGCGCAACGGGATTCACGGAAGTCAATAAATTTCATAATTTATAAATGTATTATTAGCAAAACACATCAAAATGATCATGCAGAATTATTTCGAGACATGCAATTTTGATAACTAAGTCCTTGTTCCAGTCAAAATATAAAGTTATAGCCTTAATCAACATGTTCCAATCATGGTGTTCACTTGCTATTTATTGCAATTTGTGCCATATCCTGAACACATGCCCTGTATAAGCGCTCAAGGATCATAATAATCCACAAAACTTTGTTTTGAAAAATCATTACGCAAGTGGGCTTCAAGAAAAACTGAATTTTTTATTTAATAGTCATTTATTTTGATATGATTTTCTGAAGGTAAAGGTGCCAGAAATGATGTCTCAGTCATTTCTGGACAGGAGAGGAAAATGCTTAAAATTGAGAGAGCTTCGAAAAGAGTGTGGCGCTTTATCAATGAAATGTTTATCACCCACATTACTCTGAAAGACCATTTAATCAATCCATGAGGCAAAATCAGATCGTGAAATAGGGTTTACACGCCCTTCACAATCAGAACTCATTGAATTCACATTCAAATACAACCTGGTGAATGGTGAGCAATATTTCAAGAATTCACGGACTTCAACCAGGAACGTTGTGTTATGTGTGTCATCAGCTACAATGAGCGATCAATTAAATGTACAGCAACAACAACATAAAAACAGTAGAACAAGGACCAGGAAAGCAGACTAACCTAAGGAAAGAGGAGAGCTGAAGAACAGCAAGCTATTCAACAATGTCAAAAAAGGGCAGTTGCGTGCACCATTACTCAATATTGAATTTACTATGATAAAATATATTTTTCCACACCACTCACCTAATATGTACTACAGTCAAAAATCTGTGAGTACACAATGAAACTGATAAATGGCAATAAGGAGAATGATAAAGGGTGTCGATCACACGCACCACTTCTTTTAACTTCATTTCAATTTCCTCCGAGGTGAGTTTCTTGCTCAGCGGCGTTTTCCTAAGCAGCATATCGCAGTAGTTGGCCAGCAGCTCCGGACACTTGGACTCTGGTTGCGTTTTCAGTCCCACCCTGTGTGTGTACAAAACATCATCCCACTCATCTTCCCAATACTTCAGCTACGCTGACATAAGCATAACCATGTCTGTTCAAATACCTCAGAGACCCCCTTCCACAGTGCGGCTAACACAAACATAATCATGTCCATTCAAATACTTCAGAGAGACCTTCCAGTTTCAACAGGTCAAACTCAATTAACTTTACCTATCAGAGCCATAAACAGTATGCCTGATATTAATATGATTATATTATTCATTTAAACTGGCAATGCACCGCAGGCATCCTAGCAGATATATTTTCAGACATTGATCGTCCATACTTTTTTTTTCCACAAATGATTATGATTCAAATTGTAGAAGTTAACTAGATGATCTTCTCCAGAGTTAGTTACACAGGCCACATTATTTTACATACTGTACCATCCATTATTAAAGTTCGATATTCAGCGAAGCTTCAGTTTAAGCACCTTGCAGTGTAGTGGCAGGGAATCAAACTCACAGCCTTGGAGGACTGCGGGGAACACGTGCAAGTACAGCAGAAAACTCTCACCCTTTCTGTTTCAGCGGAAGCTCAAGTTTAAATATCGTAGCGTCGTTCACAACAGCTTTATAGGCCTGGGGATGAACAGAGATAATTCCTGTCAATCATTCATAATCATTAAAAAAAAAAAACAATAATGAGCTGTGTTATACAGCAACAGGCCAGAGCGGGAAGAAATAAAGACGTGTGGAGAATAATCACCCAAACAGTGTCATCTGTTTACAAAGTTATAATTATCAATGGCCTGTAATGCATAGAAATAGGACTGACAACAATTCTAGGGATACTAAAAATTAGGCTTGGGCCGATTTTCGATATTATCGAATATCGCGATATTTGTCGTCATATGCAATATTTTTAACAATATCGACCATCGAACAGCTGTTATGGCATCCTCAGACTTTTACTTTTATACTCCTTCTTTCCGTGCAAAAATCGATCGAAAATAACTGCTGAATTATTTGGGTTAGCCTGCATGCAGCGGTACGCAGACATGGCGGATTTAGTCGCAAAGAAGAATGCGAGCTTGCAAATTTGGCAACATTTCGGCTTTCAACCAGGGGAAAATGAAAATTTGTGTTGCAGTGTGAATGGTTAAAAGGAAAGAAGCCCTTTGTCTCCCCCTGCAGCTGACCTGCGGTAAATTTACAGAGGTTTTAGCAGTAGTAATTCAATGAGTGCAATTTCAAATGACAGTAAAATCGACCAATCATATTTCCCCTATGAATGGGCTTTCTCAGAGCCCTGGCTCTGGGCTTTATTATCGAGAATTATGACAAGTTCCGCCCACTGTCCCCCGGGTAAATCACAAGCTTGAGAAGGGGGAAAAAAACGGCGGTAAATAACCTATCTAGCCTGGGTTTTTGTTTCACGATGGAAGACGTGAGTAGCACTCAGCGCTGTGAGTGATTAGGATATCGTTTCGAGTTTACAAAACACGCCGTTTTTCAGATTATGAGAAGTTGGGAGTTAATCAACGAGGGATGACCTACACTAGACCTTAATTTGGCGCAAAAAACCAAGGCTTTTGAGAGGCATTTCAACACCATGTGCGATACCCATGTCAGGATGAGCCAAGAAGGAAAATCTGTATTGCTTGGATTGTCTGCCGTGGGTTCTGGGCCATAGACGGATTTTCTGAGCGGGCGAAAAGGCTAGCAAAATGATCATCAAACGGTCAGATATTTCAATAGGCTGCAGTGCCAAGTGATTTTACATTGGCTGCCACGCCACTGTTCTGCATGTTAAATTTTATTTGGGAAAACATTAATTATTCGGAATTACCGAGATGATGAAATGGATCAACCGGTAATCATATTTTTAACGCTGTGTCAATATGCCGTATTATTTTTTACAACCTTTATTTCTTAAGAACAGCTTGCTTGTGCATTTTGGATCACACTACCGCCTTAAACTGCGATTAGTGCACCCACGCTTTTCAGTATACTGTAGATAGCTCAAAATGCAGTAGACAGCTCAAAATGCAGCCTCCGACGTATCCAGATCCGATTGCTTAACGTTAGATGTTACCGAGGAGTCCTCCAAATGTGATATTTTTCCGAAAATGCTAGCTGCTTGATCTACAAACAACCGGAAAAAAACCCCGCTTCATTTTCATTTGAGATTAAAATCCGCCACACCCGTGTTTGACAGTGCGACGCAATGTAGTTTGGGAAATTAGTTTTTTTAGCGGCAGCATTAAAATGGTCTGTAGATACTTAAAAATTACATTTCCCTTGATGCATCGCATCTTCATATCAAAGACCGTATACGCACACCCACTCGTCTTTAGCAGGAAACAAAGTTGGGGCAGATCAATAGTGATTATGCAACCTATTGCATATGTGCAAATGTTTTACATTTATCTTTGCATATAATTAATTTTTAACAGCAAATGCGAGTAAAACTGTCACACTGTACAGCCCTGAGCATATCAACCTCTCAGCCATTATTTATTCATAGGCTAAGGCTACGCATTATTAACCAGTACAATATTACTAATATTGTAAAAATCATAAAGTAGCCAAATTAAAATGTTGCCATTTGAGTTGCAACTAGGATTTGGCATTTCAGTAGCAGTGCTCAACTATAATTTTCAGCAGCATCTCAGGTTTCCACTATATTCCTGCATACAGACTACGTGCCATGAACCTTCAGATTACTAAATAAAGATATGCTATCCATCAAACTGCTAACTGCTTCTAGACTTAAAACTCACAGTATCATCTTTTGATTTTAATGCACAACCACAAACAGCACAGTAACGTCTCCATAGAGACGCGAGCCCCTCACTTTGTCTCTGGCGGTCAGGAAGCGTGGGTCGTCCTGGAACGCCTCTTTCACCAGTTTACTGAAACGGTTGAACAGAGTCAGGAGCTGCTCCACGTACTTTTCAGAGTCCTGAGGACACAGACAAAGCAAAGTCTCAAATCATCACAACACAATATACACTGGATTACATGGTGTCCTGTAACAGTGCTGCTCTTCACACACAGCATGAATTTGCACTGAATTTTGAATGGACACCAAAAGGGACACAGTCAGGAAAAAGCCAGCAAGAATGCGCCACTTATTAGTCATGTGTATGTGTGTTGTCAACACCATCTTGGATATCCATTCCAGAGCATTTCAAAAAGGACCACTCTATAGGTCCTCTGCACCATTTTATAAATTTCTGCAAAGGCAGATTATTTAGATATACACAACCCCACAAAATTTGAGCTTGACAATCATTGGCAACTTGGAAAATTCAAAATCTCCGCAACGTAAAACGGCATAATTTTATGTGAAGCACTCATATCTAGCCACAGAAAACGTGTCTACTTTTCTTATGAATGTATTTGCCCTAGAAATGCATTTTCCCAATTTATACAAAAAATGGCTGCAAGTGTTCCATGAGTCAAAGGCCAAAAATAATTTTCGACACCTCGAAAAATTTCAGCATATGAAGCTCAATTTTTCAAGAACCACCTGCCATCCAAGAGGAAAAGAAAATTTAAAAAATCAGGAAGTGATGCCTTGCAACCAAATGGACATGGCATGGAATGGTCCCAAAATCACACCTCATTTTCTCAATTAATGTTCCTTTAACACTGCCATTTACCAACTAGAGAGTGTTTTTAAGGCAAAAAAACAAATGTCTCCCCCCACCACAACCCAGCTGCCCCTCATTGATGTTCCCAGACAATAAGGAATAAACTAGAAAGGTTAATAACCTCAAAATAGTAAAAGGCACATCTGCACGACCTGATGCAAATATGTGCAAATTTTCATGGAAATATATCAAACGGTTTCTGAGTTATGGTCCAGAAATGGTGGGAACGCCGACATGGATACGCACGCACTTGGGAAACCGGATGAAAACAATATGTACCACCCACATAATAAAAGCTCCTTAACGCACAGCCCAGTGACCAATCAGCCTGCTACTAGCTTCCCTCAAATTTCCAAAGCCAGGCTCTGTCTTATAAGGGCCAAGATGTTCTCATAGGCAGGCATTAATAACCAACTACATGCTCCACATTACACACCAGCACCTCCCCAGAACCTGGGCAATAAAGGTGAAATAAAAGAAAAGCGCAGGAGAATTCCCTCTCAACAGCAGCACTTACAGTGGTAATGGTCTCTGCTGCTGCCACCATGTCTGCCAGCCCAGCACTTATAATGTGCTCCTCCAGGTCCTTCAGCATGGGGTCGATGCCATTGGGAACCTTGTCCATGAGGGAGAACATGAGGTGAAGCTCTGGGCAGAAATTAAGGATAAGAGTTAGAGTTAACCCAGCAGCAAAACCCATCTCGCTGTAGGTCTCATCTGTCATACAGCCAGCCTGAAAAAATTCAGTTTACTCCTTCACTGGAGCATATTTTTGTAGTCAGGTAAAGATTCACAGCCTGGCTAGGACACAAGTTGTTAACCTGCAATCTACAGGTGGTGATTGGAGGACAGATATTGTCCTTTCCAACCCAAGTTCGCCCACCCATTGTACTCACTCTCGGTCTCGTTACGCTTGATCATGCCCGGACATTCAGCCAAGATAGTCTCTTTGAACGATGTCACCAGAGCGTTTACACAACATTCCATAAGCTACAAAAACAAAAACATTTCACTCAGGATACACTTCATTGTCCAAAAAGATTTGAATAATCAGCAATTATCCATTGATATTTTATGCAAGGATGCAGTTTCGTCAATAATGTCAATATATACTATATTGAAGGCCTGCATCAAAACTTTGATGCAAAAAAAAAAAAAAGTCAGAATAGTCATCTAGCTTCTATGAAACGACTTCCACAGAATACCATTGATGTTCTTGATGCACTTTATACTCCAATATTCATGTACAGAATTTCTGAAGTACCGTTCTCTAGGATACAAGAACAGCACTATATTTCACAGGGATTTGAAGAAGTATCCAGTTCCCTCCCTACTGCACCAACACACTGTCACCCATTAATACTGAAGAGTATACCAAACCTAATTCATAAATAATTGTGCCCCCCAGAACCAATAACTCGCAACCATCTGGACTGAACTGAAGCAAAATTCCTTATTTCATATATCACAATGACGTCCTTCAAGATGGCCAACCAATACGATCAACTGGCTGCTATGTTGGAAAATTTGACTAATGCCATCATCTAACATACACATCAGCAAAAACAGCATTTAGGATGACCCTTCCGACACCCTTCCCACTTACTGCTTGAACAGAGTTACATTCACGTCTCGTCTCTAAATAACGGAGCGCTCTTTTCTCCTCTTCTCTTAACTTTGCATCTGCCTGCAAGACACAAAAGGTCAGAATGAGACAGGCAGACCAATGGGCACAGACACGCACTACAGATACACAAAGGCCACACCATCATGAAACCACTAGACTTAAAATGATTAGAACACACTGCCAAATAATAAATTCTCAATACCTACAGTGCCAAATCACCTGTCATGAAGGGCCAGGAATATGCTAGTTTTCTTTCCGGGAGATCATTTCTCTGACTGATATTATTTATTAGTTCCCCCCCTCTCTGGATGAAGGTTTGTTTAGTAGTGAAACCAGCAGAAGCTGCAATTGGCTAAAAAGAAAACCTGCAGGCTATCGGCCCTCCATGGCACATGATTTGGTTCCACTCCTCATACACGTAAATGCAAGCCAGCAGAATTTCAGGCCGTGTGAACAATTGGGAAGAGTAATGGCCTGACGTACATATTTCATGTAGTTCTGCACGCCGTTCTGCTGTAGGTAGGAAGGTGCTTGAGTTCTGTAAAACCTCTCCGTGGAGTCCAGGTATGCCTTCTCAAAGTTATCCCTGTAGATCTGCAGCTTATCATCTGGGTTCGAGCACAAATTCACTGCAGGAAAAACAAATGGACAAAATCATTAAGCAGGGACTCCTGAATTACATAAAGCCCAGTGAAGTGAATGGCCATTTACTGCTGATTGTGTAGCATAGAATTCTGTGTTCGGTAAACTGTCAACAGGGATTCATTTCCAAAGATCTTCATTCAAAAAATAATCTAAGTCAAAATACAATTCAGGCAGATTCTTTCAGAAAACACTAGTTGGACATGAATTTGCATTAAACATACTACCAAAAAAATAGCACCACAGGTGCTGTAGCTCACCTGGATTAATACCAGCAATATCTGTACAAATGGCTACACAGGGGTTAATTCAAGGAGGCTACCATGGATGCCATTTTGAAATTCAAATCAAATTCAAATTTTAAAATCGTCCTAAGAGCAAAGGTCAAATCAAGGTCAAATGTCAAAATGCAGCCACAAAATGGCCAAAATGGTCTTTTCGAGATGGCTGCCATGGCGGCCATATTTCAAATCTGATCGGAACACCATGAAGAAATTTCACTGTCCTCATGGGTAGCAACATGTACACCCAGTTTCAGCTTTATCGGCTCAGAGGTTTCTGAGATGGTGTTAACAGGTGGACGACAACAAATGATGGACAAGCAGCCCAAGGCATAAGCCCACAGGACCTTTGGTCCAGGTCAGCTAAAAATTATTGACCTCAAAAGGCAAAGATGCAAAAAATACAGTATAGAAGTTTTTTGATGTTCCAATGGAACCAACCAAAATCAGTCATTTACTAAATGAAAACAAATTCCCCAAAATTAAGGTTTGATAACAACTGGCACCGCTTTTAGTGCACCCTCCTCTTGGAAGGATAACAGCACGGCGTCTTGTTTGACAAAGACAAGGCACACATTAGGATGGATATTAGACCACTCCTCTACACCGATTCTTTCAAGATCAGTCACATTCTTGTGCTTGTTCTAATGAACCTGCCCAATGCCATTCAGCCAACACATTTTTGTGACTATTCTTCTCAAGAAATTTCTGAAATGCAATGGTCCAAGGATCAGTTTGAAAGAAACTTATTAAATTTGGGGCAAACAGTCTGCAGAGGTTTAACGTAACACAGTGATATTTTTGAGGATAAACAAGACTTTTTTGACTGGCAGCGCATGTTGTTACCATTGTTACAAACAAGTAGAACAAGCGACTCATATTTCAAAAGCTTAACTACCCAGAATCTCAAATACACATGGACAGCAACAACAATTAAACCACTGAAAGGTGAAGTGAATAACACTGATTAACTTTTAACAATGGCACCTGTGGAGGGGTGTGGAATATTAGACATCAAGTGAACTGAGTTCTTGAAGTTGATGCGGTTAAGCGTAAGGATGAGCTAAAGGACTCTGGCAAGAGCCAAACTGTAATGGTTAGACGACTGGATGAGAGCATCACCAGAACAGCAGGTCTTGTGGGGTTTTCCCACGATGCAGTGTTTAGTACCAACCAAATGTGGCTCAAAGAAGGACAACCGGTGAACCCACGACAGGGCAATGGGTGCCCAAGGCTTACTGATGCACGTAGAGAATGAAGATTAGCCTGTCTGCTCTGACCCCACAGAAGCGCTACAGTGGCACAGATTGCTGACAAGGTTAATGCTGGCTATGACACAAAGGCGCCAGAACACAAAACTTCAGCTCAGCTTGCCACGTATGGCAAGCTGACCCATCACAGTGACCACAGCGA
This sequence comes from Gymnothorax javanicus, assembly GCA_029692085.1. Classification (NCBI taxonomy): domain Eukaryota; kingdom Metazoa; phylum Chordata; class Actinopteri; order Anguilliformes; family Muraenidae; genus Gymnothorax; species Gymnothorax javanicus. The sequence continues at coordinate 31,357,132 of CM056195.1, read as the reverse complement.
CCCCACTCCACAGCCAAAAGCACCTATAATGGGCTTGTGAGGATCAGAACCGCACCATAAAGCAATGGAGGAAGGTAGCCAGGCCTGATGAATCAAGTTTTTCTCATGTGGCTGGCCAGATGCGTGTGTGTCGTTTACCTTGTGAAGAGACAGTACCAAGATACCAGCAGAGGCAGTGTGATGCTCAAGGCAATGGTTTGCTCAGAAACCTCAGGTCCTGCCATTCATGTGGATGTTACTTTGACACGTACCACCAACCTGAACAGTGTTGCAGACCAAGGACACCCCTTATAGCAACAGCATTCCCTGACAGCAGTGGATAATGCACCCTGCCACACTGCAAGACTGTTCAGCACTGGGTGGAGGAACATGATGAAAAATTCAAGGTGATGACTTGGCCTCTCAACTGCTCAGATCTCAATCAGATGAAGCATTAGAAGGATATTCTGGAAAAACAAGGCTCCAATTTGCAACTTACAGGACTTAAAGTATCTGATGGTTAAGTCTGGGTGCCTGGTACTACAGGACATTACCAGAGGTCTTGTAAAGCCCATGCCTTCATAAGTCAGAGCTGCATGGCAGCAGAACGGGGACCAACACCACATTAACCAGGTGATTGTGATGTTGTGGCTGATCAGTGTATATACTCATGATGAATTTGATCTTAACCCAAAAAAGCCCCGCTCGCTTGCCTGTAATGAGGAAAATTTGAGATGAAGCTCCTCAGGAAAACTCGAGATGAAAAGGGTTAATAAAGTACAGTATTTCTCACGTTCGCTTTTCACTTTCTCCATTACGTTATTTTTTGAAAATTATTATTATTGTATTCAAAGTGCATTTTCAGTCAGGGGTGCCAATAATTCTGAATAATTTTATTCAAACCAAGACAAACAAGTGCAAAGTCACTGAACCTGCGTCGCTGCGCGGGTGGTATGCAGAAGTATACTTTGGTGAATAAAATTTGCATTGATTGAGTGATGGTGAATTGTTATGATGATGATGACGATGATGATGATGATAAATAGATGCAGCCATATGGAAAAGATAAACTGGAAAGGATTTTGGCATAGCACACTCATCTTCAATCATGACCTGCCTTGGGTCAGCCACTTATTTTGCGAGTTATCTCGATAACATCGTTTAGTGGCCATCTTGGATTTTGATGTTGTGATATCATTTTTAATAAGAAGATGCAATAGGTCACGATGTACCACCATACCGAATTAAAAGTTCCTAGGCCACTTATTTTTGGAGTTATTGCGATGACGCTGTTCCGGCAAATCCATGGCGGTGGCCATCTAGGATTTTGATGCAGCACACCCATTTTCAATAGCGACCTGCCTTAGGTCCAGACATATCAGCACACCAATTTATAACGTCCTACGACACTTATTTTTTGCGTTACCTCGATAATGTCATTTTTACAAAAACGGCGGCGGCCATCTTGGATTTTGACGCAGCATGCCCATTTTCAATAGCAACCTGCCTTAGGTGAAGATACATCAGCATACCAAATTAGGACTTCCTACGACACTTATTTTTTGCGTTATCTCGATAATGTAATTTTTACAAAAACAGCAGCGGCCATCTTGGATTTTGACGCAGCGCGTCCATTTTCAATAGCGACCTGCCTTAGGTCAAGATACATCAGCATACCAAATCAGAACTTCCTACGACACATATTTTTCGCGTTCTCTCGATAAAGTCATTTTTACAAAAATGGCGGCGGCCATCTTGGATTTTGATGCAGCATGGCCATTTTCGATAGCGACCTGCATTAGGTCAAGGTACATCAGCATACCGAATCAGGACTTCCTACAACACACATTTTTCGCGTTCTCGATAATGTCGCTTTTACAAAAATGGCGACGGCCATCTTGGATTTTGATGCAGCGCGCCCATTTTCAATAGCGAACTGCCTTAGGTGAAGATACATCAGCATACCACATTAGAACTTCCTACGACACTTATTTTTCGCATTATCTTGATAACATCGTTTTTACAAAAACAGCAGCGGCCATCTTGGATTTTGACGCAGCACGCCCATTTTCAACAGCGACCTGCATTAGGTCAAGATACATCAGCATACCAAATCAGGACTTCCTACGACGCAATTTTTTCGCATTATCTCGATAACGTCGTTTTTACAAAAACGGCAACGGCCATCTTGGATTTTGACGAAGCATGCCCGTTTTCAATAGCGAGCTGCCTTAGGTGAAGATACATCAGCATTCCAAATTATAACTTCCTAGAACGCTTCTTTTTCGCATTATCTTGATAACGTCGTTTTTACAAAAACAGCGGCGGCCATCTTGGATTTTGACGCAGTGCGCCCATTGTCAATAGCGACCTGCCTTGGGTCAAGATACATCAACATACCAAATTACAACTTCCTGGGCCAATTATTTTTTGAGTTATCTCGATAACGTCGTTACTTCGGACGGGTGGACGGCCGGCCGGACGGAATGATGGACGGACAATGGACACAAAATTTCACCCGCTCTATTTGATGAGTTTGGCGCTCTCCCAAGAGATTTTTGTCCTCCGAGCATTTTTCAGAGTTTGGGTCCGGAAGTGAAAAAGCCATTCCTAGACCTGCTGCCTTCGGCGACTCAGGTAAAAATATCTGAAACTTGAACTTAGATTACTTGAGACAATAACATAGCGCAAAGATCATTAATCTAAATTTCTAAATGCCCACAGTGGGCGACGCAATAACAAGAACAATTTATAGCTGTTCTACTGAAATCATTAACATACTTGAAGAGTTCACAACCAAATTATAAATGAAATGAAGACTCGGCACAGACGGTAAGCCATTTTGGCATCCTCCCCCTCTCTCACCGAGGCATAGGAGCATTCTCACCATAAGACTCGCGGACCCCAATGACCAGCTGAGAGTCAAAGGCCTCCCCCAGGCGCTCCGCATGCACGAGCTTCATGGCGCTGTCCTGCAGCCGGTTCTTGATATTGGAGAATATCGATTCGTTCCACGTGTCCAACATCAACTGCCGGGAGACAGGGAGACCAGACGAAACGGGGGGGGTCAAGAATAGTGCAGGATTTGTCATATGAGCCATAGTCACCAACCGCTGCCTCGCTAACGGCGCAGTCAAATGTGTGAAAAACGTTAAACCGCCCACGGGGACTGAAGCCATGGCTGGAACTAGCTTGTCTTCAAGCTGCCCTGCTGTGGTCCCCAGCAGAGCAATTCACCAGACCATGCTGGAAACCATGCAGGAAATAAGTGTTCTCAGTTTAACATGTTACCCTTTGGACTTTACAGTCTCAGTATCAGTTAATCCATAAATAAAACTAGACATTGTTTTTAAGGCAAAAAACAAATGTCTCCCCCCACCCAAACGCAGCCACCCCTCATTAATGTTCACAGACATTTAGGAAGAAACTAGAAAAGTTACTAACCTCAATATAGCAAAAGGCATATCTGCAGGACCTGATGCAAATGTGTGCAAATTTTCATGGAAATATATCAAACGGTTTTTGAGCTATGGTCTGAAAATGGTGGGAAAGCAGATGCGGACGCGGACGCACACGCACACGGGAAACCGGACCAAAAAAAATGTCCCCCCTCCCTTTGGGGGGGTGGACATCATAATCAATCAATCAATCAATCAATCAATAAGTCAATCAGTAAATAAATCATATCACACGTGCTGAATATGAAGCCATACAAATGGCTGTAATGCAAAATGCAGGCTATGCAAGCTGAGACCAAAACAATTATGGAGCCATTCAGCCACTACAGAAAGAGAACAGCTCTAATTCGACCCTGCCAAGATGGTTAAGACTACAATTGTAATGGCAGAGTAGATAATTCCAGAAAAAAGGGCGCTCACATATGCTCAATATGTAAAAGTACACGCTTGCCACTTCACTACAGCACACCACAGGCGCAGTAACACAGTGAGAGCCGGTGGCTCCTCACCTTCCTGACGATGCTGTCCTCCATGTTAGACTTCTTGTTGCTCCCCTGTTTGCCCATGAGTGTGATCTCCAGCTGGCAGAATGGCTTGGGAAGGATGTCACACTGAGTGAAGAACTTCCTCCACTCCACAATGTAGGCCTTAAGCAGTGCAGTATCATCCTGGTGGCTCAGCACTCTCTGTAACAGCGCACAACAGGACACATAAAATTCACAACCAGTAAAAAGTATGAGTACCCTTTAAATGTGTTTTAATCCAGGATTTTGTGAAACCGTTTAACTTCAGTAAGCAACCTGAAATGACATGAGGTACTGCAACAAGTCAATCTGTAAGAGGTGAAAAATACTATTATTATTCACAGGATTAGTGTTGCAAATTTTGGAATTTACAGCAAGGTCATGAATAGCCAACTAGCAATCTTTTTTTTTTCTTTTTTAAATAAAAGGTACCTGTAAATTTTTACCTCAGATTGCTGAAGAGTTTTGAGTGCACTCAAATGTTTCTCTGGTACTGTGTTCTGTGAACCTGCCATCATTCATTGGTTTGATTTGATTTCAACCTTGTGATCAATTTACCACACTCTACCTCATGTGTGCGCAGAGTCCCTACGCACTGTTTTTGCCAAAATTCTGCATTCTGCTGCAACACAACTGCTGAATTCCCTTCTGCTATGAATCCAAACCCTCAGTAATATGTTCTCCTGGCAGTCAGCATGCATACACATGACCAGCTGTCTTTGACCAAGCTAAATAAAAGACTTACCGCCTGTGCTTGCTTGATGAAATCTAAGATATCTTCTTTCAGGGCCTGATGGATTTTAGCGGGGCCTTTGTCATCCCAAAGACAGACTGCATGAACATCCCTGTGTACAAATGCCCACCAGCAGAGTAAGTGGCAATGGCACACATGAAAACTATTACATCTATATTACATAACCATCTTTGCAAGATAACTGTGCGCTTAGGGCTACCCATAAAATACTTGCACTGCTTGACAATTAGAGAATTACTTCTCAGCATAGATGAAAACTCATCTGACATACCACGTTAAAGTTACAATGCTCGGATACTGTACATGCAAAACATCCCCATCTGACTTCAGGTTGTCCACAAGAAGACTTAGCGACTTTACATCTTGGACATACATTTTTTCTGCATTTGGGTCTGTAATCAGAATTTTTGGACATGCAATCAATCCATGCACATGTAAAGCACAAATTCTCAGATTTTGTTGAAAGGTACTTTTTTTAAAAATACATTTTGATTTCTGCATGTATACTGAGCAACACTTTGTATGCATAATCCACCCACTAAAGTGGAACCATCACACTTACGACAATTAGCAGGCATGTCTTATTAATCATATTTGCCCCCTTCCTGCACAGCTTACGGCATCTTGATTTGATTTTACGTTTTCTGCTAGCCTTTGAGGACCGTTATTGGCCCTGAGTCCTAAGGTCAGAGGTGTTAAAATGCAAGTCAAGGTAACTATTATAAGGCTGGGAAAAAAGACTAAAATTATGACGCAGATATGTAGGTAAAACCTTGCACTTGAAAAAACTATTTCAAACATGTCTAAGAGCACTGCAAAGGAAAGTAATCACAAAAGCCCAGTCGGTCAAGGATGCAATTGATAAAAAAATAATTCTACCCGTAATCAAGAAAATCACCCCAACACATACAGACGTGAAACACCCTTCAGCAGGCAGTCACTGATGTGTCTGAGACTAATTAATGTCATCAGAAGAGGCTATACTGCAAGAGACAAATCCAAAGTAATCTACAAAAACAGGAAATACCAGGTTACAGCTTGCTGAGAAGTAATTAATGGACCCTGAGGGCCTCTGCAACACATTCTTGTGGAATGATCTTGGACTCATCTGTCCACCAGAAATCTGCAAGCTATCTTTTGTAGTTTTTAACGAGGAGCAGTCTCGCTACCCTGTTTTCACTCGTTACGGTTGATTTATCATATGCATTGAAGCCTCTTGATATCTGTCAGCACTGTTTTCCACAAAGCTTGCCTACTGAAGCACATTTCTGATTTCTGTTTCTTGAATGCTAAGTCAGTTTTGCAGTTCTCCATCACTTCAATTCCACACAGATCGTGAATGAAAACAATAGACTGAGATCATCCACGATGTACCAATAGGACCTTCAGAACTTTTTGGTTTGTTCAAGATGAGTTGCTGGATAGTTTTTCACCAACACAGACTGGATATGCAAGGCCGTTATTTATCAAGTTACTTCACTCTATAGGGGGGATCCATACAGTTTGTTGTTCAGATCCTTACACCACCAATCTCTGAACCATGGATCTCTCAGAATCAAAGTAAATAGCCTTTTCACAAACCTCAGGGCTGCATCTCTGCTTATACACATCTTTCTCAAAACATTTCCAATAATGTAAACGTATTTAGTTCAATGAGGAGAAAAAAAATCTTTCATGCACAACAGAGCATGGATTAACTTCAGGCCGCGGCAAACACAGAAAAAGCACATTTATCACAGTTTATTGTCACCAAGGGTACTTATATCAAAAAAACATTGATACATTTTCAGCAACAGCGCAACTGACTTAACAGCAGTATAAGAGCAAGCAAACATCAGCAAACTCAACCTCCCCAAACAGAACCTTGGTTAAGAATTTTATCTAACCATCAGAATTTAATTTCATTGCTTTTCTTAAATATAAAATTTACAAGTACAAAACGTGATATGCTAGTTGATACATCAATCCCAGGCAGTGAAAGAAATCACAAATGCAGAGGCATACTGCACTTACGAGAACAGATCGAACCACTGCTGTTTCGTGACAGACTCCTGGCGAAGCAACTTCAAAACGACGGGGCGCATCAACTCCCATTTGTCCTCAAACTGGAGGGAGCCTTTGTTCTTGTGTGGGGCGGTGGGATGGGACAGCGTTCCGACAGAGGAATTACATGAGAGAATTGGGGAAAAAACTGTAAAGAGTACTCAGAGTTCTAAGGGCTAGCCTAGATAACAAATATTCTCAGGTCTAGGTGTTGTCTCGATGTACAATCATCCAGACAACATCAAATTATTTCCCCCAGCCAAAGCATAAAAGAGAAAGCCCTGATGGGCTTGGGTCATCTTTGACACAATGAGAGCTGCAAAGCGATGAGGATACATTTTTTAAGAGATACTATCCTGTTTGTAAGAAGATGCAGAGCTGCATACTGATGAGTAACCAAACTAGACAGTCTATCACACGAAACAAGATATATTTAATCACAAAGCATTTAAAATTCATAACCTTTTGCACTCATGTAATTTCCCAGACGAGTTAATGACCATTACTAACAACTCAGGTATGTAGATAAGCAGAAATCTTATCAAGGTTTTGACTGAGTTTGGGGAACATTTCAACAGCTTATAAAATAGAGCCACAAAAAGCCTGAGTATTGGTGCCCTTCAAGTGACATGTCTCAGGCAGCTAGCTCAGTTCACAAAATGATTCAACTACCAGAATGTACCAATAAGGTTCCCTAGCCTGATATGTAAATCTGCATTTGCAAGGTCACCGATTTCTCTTAAACGACAAGCCTATCAATGACTTGTTCCTCTAGGCCGTTTAATTTGTGAAGTAATACAAATATAGGCCAAGATCAGACATTTCTTTACTTCTTCCATATTAGCAAACAATGATGTCGATGCAATATTGAAAACACTTTTCCCTTAAACCGAGAACAAACGGTGCGTCTGTTAATACAACTTATACAGAGGAAGTAAATCGCAGGATTTGCAGAAGCCAAATGATTTACAGCGCAATATTTGTGAGAAAAGTGGGTTTATATCAATTCTAAAACAAACGTGCAATTTAATCAAGAGTATTTCAGACCTCGTCACTCAGAGACCTGACTGTTCAGTGGAAATTAACAAACCAATTAGCTGGTAAGCTAATCGGAGCAAGCAATTAATACAACCTAGCTAGCAAATCAATCAGAGGGGCAGACTGACCAAAAAGTAGATTAGACTGTTTTGCAAACCAACACCACTGACATTTGCAAAATAATTTTGCACATAAATTCGTGGTTATATCAAACGAGCTCATGAGCAGTACGAGAACTATTTGCAGTTAGCTTGTTAAATCGCAAACATTGCCTAAGTTAGCTGGCTAGCAATACCAGTAGCTAGCTAGCTAGCTGGCTTGCAAAACTACCGATTTATGTTTGCATTAAACTGACATACAAAGTATCGTGGTGGTTTCAAACCGATATTTCTCTCTTCGACACTGTGCAATCATTTGCACGGACAGTGAATAACCCCAAAAAGATTAGCAGGTACACATGCAAGCGATGTTGCAATGAAGTACTCCATACCTTCAGCAAATTAGACATCGCCATGTTTCTCCAACTTATCCCTCAGTGTAGTCTCGCGAGATCTTAACGGTTTTTTGATTCGCAAGTGTCCAAGCCATGGACCGCACAGTCATAAATCACTGTAGCAATAACATTTCTTCAAATGGGTACGTGCTTGATTGAGATAACTGTTATATCGACGAAGACATGCATATGCATTTAGTGTGATAGGCAAGAGTTAGATGCGATGAATAGCCGAGGCAGTGAAGGCATTCAAAATTTCATAGAACGTGTAGATTTTGGAGGCATTATTTGACTAAGAACTGCGCTGTTGTTATTAGGTAGTTTCTGGCCCGAAAATATAACGTTACGCGACTGTCCGCAATGACTAATTATCTCGATTACTAGCTAACTAACTATCATACTTTGCTGGTCGATTTGAGCGGATTCTATACTTAGCCCAAATGTGTCCAGCAGTGGACCAGATCCATATAAGGATAACTTATGTCACGTGGCTGAGACACAAAATCCATAATTTTTATAACGTCAGAAGTGCACTTCAAAGCTCGACAGAGCTTTTCTCTTTAAAGAAAGCTGTTGGAGTCATTTAGTGATCAACTGACGGACTAGCCGACTATTTGCCCTATTGTCTGGTCAGTGGGTGAACAGCTGTCGATGAGCTACAAATAAAATAACAACGCTGACCAGTTTTACCATCTTAAGCCATAGACCCAAGTGATCCGCATCTGGAGGGTCAGACCCGCAAATTAATAGCAAAACCCGCGGACCCGCCAGAGAGTGAAATAAACCCGCAATCGGCACAAGAGATCAAATATTATATCAAATATAAAAAACTTCTGACCAACAAATCTAAAACATGACACTGCATTATGTGGAAATCGAGTTCTTTGCATGCAGGGGTTAAACTGGGCTAGGGCTGTCCGGGAAAATGCCCGGCACGTCGTCAACATTTTTCTGTGTCCGGGGCTCCACCCCCGCAGATGGGTGTATGGACTGTAAATACAGTATGCACACTGTCATATGAGATCAGTCACTCGTCAGTCTGAGACAGCTCAGGTGGATAGTAATGGGCGGATAACGAGGCAGGGAGAGGTAGGTTAGAAACTGACATGTTTGATAACAGGACGTAAAACACTCAAATATTCTGTTTAAAATGATGTTTCGATAACAAATTGTAGTTCACAATTATCATAACTGGTAGTGCGGCAAATTGTCAAGCGACGTTGACACTGTCTGGACGTTCGTGGTTTGAGCAGAATATTGAGGTGGCTTAAATTACATTATGGTTATAGGTAATGCAGGCTAGTTTTACCATTTCCTCGGTGTGAAATAAATCAGTGAAAAGAAATTAGATTGTGGTTTTTGTCCGGCGTCTCAGGAACAACACTTATTTAAATAAATTCAAATTTTATTTAAATAAATTCCGTTTACTTTAATGTATCTCACGCCTGAAATTACAGCGGCTTTGGCCGATCTTTGTTAGTCTTTCGCAAAGTTTGCCTCGGAAGCTGGCAACTCTGGTAAATGTTGCATCAATTCTTTCTATTTGGAAGTTTCAGAAATAAGCTAAATGAACGCAATGCATGAAGCAAAGAGGAGGAAGCTGACATGTTTTCAAAAGGTAGGCGCCATCAGACAGCTTCGCAAGGAGTAAAATGCATTGATGCACTGGTATTCTCTTAAAATCTTTTTTTTTTTTTTTTTTTTTTTAATTACCTTGCATCATTTTGTAGCCATGTTCACAAGTTAATCCGATCATGATTTCATTCATTTATAGAAGTGTCAAGCTGAATGGCAAGGCAAGTTCCATGTTTATTTGTTGGCACATTTTCAATGTTATTATGCCATGTCGCCAGTGCTTTCAATTTGTGTTAAGGTTTTCCTTCTTCTCTGTTAATTTGCATAATTTAAATGCAGGATTGCATCATTAATTTGTTTACGGTATCGGCCCATTTGCATACCTGTACTTGGTGAATAAGATGTCAGATCTAGTTGCCTGTCCGCACACGTGCTCCAACGCTGAAGCCACAAGCCCCCCCTACAAAGCAAATCCCAATTTATCCACTGCATGCACATATATACATGTAGTACAGGTTTTCCATGTGTGCGTGTATATATTTTTTTCGCTCACACTCATGAGCCAAATTCTTAAAACCACTCACAAATGCACTCACTGAATAAGTTGACGGTCTCATGTTTATTTATTTATTCCATACAAATGGAATGTCAAGGTCTGCAGACAGATCTTAGACACTCCCCTATGGACACGGTGCGGGGGGTGGGGGTGGGGGGTTGCAGGTTTATAGACCAGCTTCTAAATCCTTCCAACTTGGGACCTATGTTAAGCTGGTTTAGATGGATATTTCTTGGCAGAGAACGTCAAGCCTCACATCTATCCAGGTACTAGCTAGCTAAGAATGTTATATTTTCTATATGAGCTGGAATTTCAGTTAGTCTACAGCGGGGAAAATGAGTATTGAATGCATCAACATTTTTCTCAGTAAATATATTTCTAATGGTGCCATTATCATGAAATTTTCACCAGATGTTGGTAACAAGTAACAACCCAAGTAATACACACATTCAAAGCAATCAAAACAAATAAGTCCATAAATTAAGTTATGTGTAATAAAGTGGAATGACACAGGGAATAAGTATTGAACACATGAAGAAACGGAGGTGTAAAAAGGCACGGAAAGCCAAGTAACCAGCTGAAATCTGTCAGTATTTAGAAAGCAATCCTGCCACCAAACTGTGCAAATTAATATCAGCTGGTTTAGTTGTAAATGGCCTATAAAAAGGTTTCTCATTGCCAAGGTGTCACACAAGAAGCATCTCATGATGGGTAAAAGCAAAGAGCTCTCTCAAGACCATTGCAACCGTATTGTTGCAAAACATGCAGATGCCATTGGTTACAGACGTATTTCTAAACTTCTGCATGTTCCAGTGAGCACTGTTGGGGCCATAATCTGGAAGTGGAAAGAACATCATTTCACCATAAACTGGCCACGATCAGGTGCTCCTTGCAAGATTTCTGACAGAGGAGTCAAAAGAATAATCAGAAGAGTTGTCCAAGAGCCAAGGACCACTCGTGAAGAGCTTCAGAAAGACCTGGAATTAGCAGGTACAGTTGTTTCAAAGAAAACAATGAGTAATGCACTCAACCGCCATGGCCTCAATGCACGCCAACCGCGCAAGACTCAATTGCTGAAGAAAAACCATGTTGAAGCTCATTTAAAGTTTGCTGCACAACATTTGGACAAGCCTATGCAATATTGGGAGAATGTAGTCTGGTCAGATGAGACCAAAATCGAACTCTTTGGATGTCATAGCACACACCATGTTTGGAGGACAAACTGCACTGCACATCACCCCCAAAACACCATACCAACAGTGAAATTTGGATGTGGGAACATCATGATGTGGGGCTATTTTTCAGCATATGGTACTGGCAGATTTCATATAATTGAAAGAAGGATTGGTTTTATCTGGTTAAATAAAGGATTTGATTGATTGATTGATTGAATGGAGAAATGTACCAAGACATTCTTGATAAGAATCTGCTGCCATCTACCAGGATGCTGAAGATGAAACAAGGGTGGATATTTCAGCAAGACAATGATCCCAAACACACAGCCAAGGAAACTCTCGATAGGTTTCAGAGAAAGAAAATAAAGCTTCTAGAATAGCCCAGCCAATCACCCGACTTGAATCCAATTGAAAATCTATGAAAAGAACTGAAGATCAGAGTTCATAGAAGAGGCCCCTGGAACCTTCAAGATTTGAAGACAGCTTGTGTGGAAGAATGGGTCAAAATCACACCTGAGCAATGCATGCACTAGTTTCTCCGTACAGAAGGCATCTTGAAGCTGTCATTACAAACAAAGGCTTTTCTAGTACATATTACAAACCCCAAATTCCAATGAAGTTGGGACGTTGTGTAAAACGTGAATAAAAACAGAATACAATGATTTGCAAATCTCATAAACCCACATTTTATTCAGAATAGAGCATAGACAACATATCAGATGTTAAAAGTGAGACATTTTACCTTTTCATGAGAAATATTGGCTCATTTTGAATTTGATGACAGCAACACATCTCAAAAAAGTTGGGACAAGGGTAACAAAAAGCTGGAAAAGTAAGTGTTACTGATAAAAAACAGCTGGAGAAGCATTTTGCAACTAATTGGCAACAGTTTAGTAACATGACTGGTTGTAAAAAGAGCATTTTAGAGAGGCAGAGTCTTTCAGAAGTAAAGATAGGCAGATGTTCAACAATCTGTGAAATACTGCATCTAAAAATTGTACAACAATTTCAGAAAAATGTTTCTCAATGTAAAATTGCGAAGACTTTGAATGTCCCACAATCTACAGTACATCATATCATCAAAAGATTCAGAAAATCTGGAGAAATCTCTGTGCACTAGGGACAAAGCTGAAGGTCAATATTGGATGCTCGTGATCTTCGGGCCCTCAGGCAGCACTGCATTAAAAACAGGCATGATTCTGCACTGGAATACACTGCATGGGCTCAGGAACACTTCCAGAAATCATTGTCTGTGAACACAATTTGCCATGCAATCTACAAATGCAAGCTAAATCTGTATCATGAAAAGAAGAAGCCATATGTGAACACGATTCAGAAACGCCGCTGTCTTCTCTGGGCCAAAGTTCATTGAAAATGAACTGAGGCAGAATGGAAAACTCTTCTGTGGTCAGATCAATCAAAATTTGAAATTCTTTTTTGGAAACCACAGATGCCGTGTTGTGCAGTCTAAGGAGGAGAGGGACCATCCAGCTTGTTATCAGCGGACAGTTGAAAAGCCTGCATCTGTGATGGTCTGGGGTTGCATTAGTGCCTATGGCGTGAGTAGCTTACAGATCTGGAAAGGCACTATCAATGCTGAATAGTAGAGGTTTCACAACAACATATTGTCCCATCCAGACACCGGCTCTTTTAGGGAAGGTCTTGTATATCTCAGCTAGACAATGCTAAACCACATACTGCATCCATCATAACAGCATGGCCTCACAGTACAAGAGTCCGGGTGCTGAAATGGCCTGCCTGCAGTCCAGACTTTTCACCAATAGCAAACATTTGGCGCATTATAAAACGGAAAATCCGACAAAGAAGACCCAGGACTGTTGAGCGGCCAGAATCCTACATCTGACTAGAGTGGGACAACATTCCTCTCCAAAAACTCCAGCAACTGGTCTCCTCATTTCCTAGACATTTATGGACTGTTGTTAAAAGAAGAGGGGATGTTGCACAATAGTAAACACAGCCTTGTCCCAACTTTTTTGAGATGTGTTGCTGCCAGCAAATTCAAAATGAGCTAATATTTTTCATGAAATGCTAAAATATCTCACTTTCAACATCTGATATGTTGTCTTTGTTCCACTGTGAATACAATATGAGTTTATGAGATTTGCACATCATTGTATTCTGTTTTTATTCACAGTTTACACAACGTCCCAACTTCATTGGAATTGGGGTTTGTAAATAAATTTCAGTCAGCGTGTTCAATACTTTTTACCTGTGTCATTCCACTTTATTACACATAACATAATTTATGGACTTATTTGGTTCGATTTCTTAGTATGTGTGGATTACTTGGGTTGTCACCGACATCTGGTGAAAATTTCAAATCAATAGCCCCGATCGGAGATATGTTTGCTGAGAAAAATGTTGACGCGTTCAATAGGCCTACTTATTTTCCCCGCTCGTCCAGCAGTGTTTCTCTCTTTTCTGAAAAGAGAATTGATGCTCTCACGTGCGTTTTCATGGTCCACTAGGTGTCACTGTTGTATAGTTAAGTACACATTTATTTTCTTTTTTTGCGGTGACGTACTACTGTCGTTCAGTCCATGGTCGTAAGACCACTGCGCAATGAGGAAAACTTCGTCCGTCCGACCCCATTGGGTCGGCCAATCAATCTGACACTGCACAATGGCATTGATCATTGGCACAGGCAGGGACTGACAAAGCTGATTTTTTTCAATTTCCCAAGTTCAAGCTGTTAACGACATTTTGCCAAGCCTGGGCGGAGTTGTGGCATGCACATCTTCGGAACACTGCATGTGGTTGTGGCACGCGCTGCCCAGACTGTGGACGAGTTTATTGTTTAATGCATAGGAATGCGGAACATGGTTTATTTGTTAAATTGATTAATTTACTTGGCGCTGTGGGAACAAATTCATATTAGGTTTTGATTTACGTAGGTTAAAATACAATTTCGTAGGCCTATCAATCATAACATTGTGCAAGCCTGAACAAGATGTTAAAGTAAATACAATATCAATCCAGAAATATATATAAATAAATAAACTTACGTTCATCATGCCATTTTATGAGCAGTATTCACCCCAAAATCACTCTCCACATTTCCCAAACTAACTGAGGAGAATTGGACTGTCATGTCTTCATGTTTCAGCAACACCACATATTTGAAATGAGGGAAAGGGCAGGGCAACACTACGTTACTCAAAATGGGGGGCGCTCAGCCGGCGAGGACATAAACTATATCACCTATGCAGAGATATATATAGGTTATATTCCTATAACCTATACAGCCTGTAATGTGATTCTCCATTCCCAGCCAGACTTACAAAGAACACCTGTGGCTATGTAATGGAGACTTCTCACTCAATTACAAACCATGCAAAGTGCCCCCAAGTCATTGTAAATCATGATATGAACTCTCACAAAAAACATGATGCTGTTTCAGTTCATAATGATCTGTTCTATTCATTCGAAATGAATGTTGCACCTCATCTTGCCATGCTGTTGACTTGCTTATTGAACTTTCAATGTTTTTATGCTTTTACTGTCACAATTTGGACTTGTTTCTTGATGGTCTGGAATTTATTATCTGACTTGTGCTTGTCTTTATTCTGTCACTTGTCAGTTGTCATTCTTTTTGTCCTTATTCTTCCTCATGCACCATGTCTTTTGACCTCTTTTTGAACCCCACTCCCACTGCTCTCCCCCTGCCACCTCAAGTGCTGCTTTGACTTAATAGGCCTTATCATTGCACATACAATCTCAATTTACCTGCAAGATAAAACAAAAGTTGAAATATTACATTTATATTATAGTGTTTAATACAAGATGAGGAATGTGGCTGTCTGAAGTCTCTGAATGGCTCCACAATCTGAGTGACCTTGAGCTCCTTCCAACTCTTACGTTGGTTGGTACATCCAAGTTTAGGGTCAAAGCTCAGGGCCTTTGGAGATCATTAACATATCTTTGATGACAATAGCCAGTTCTCTGCTTAAAAAGGACACCCCACCCCCCTCCTCAAAGCTACAGCGGGTAGAAAGTAGGGCCAAAGGAAGCCTCCGGACACTGGGGGTCTCATTTATAAATGGCGTGTAGGCAAAGAAACAATCCACGCGCCAACATCCTTTTGGATTTCAGATTTAGAAAAATAATCCTAGCAAAAAAGCATAAAAAATTATTGAAATGATGTGCGTTTCAAAAGTTGATCAAATAAATCTTGATCAAATAAATCAAAATGCCTGCAATTTAGCTTACTCACAGTCATATAACTTAGGATATTTTTTGCTAAATGCTGTTTTTCTTTCTTTTTACTTTTTTTTGAGCATACGTAATATTAAGGTTTGAAATCCTCACAAATGTTTATTAATTAGACCTCACAAGGGCATCAAGATGCTGGTTCTTCTTTCCCAAGTGAGGATACCAAGGTCTCTGGATAGTAGCGCTGCCTTGTTCCTGGAGGAAAGCCATGCCATGTCACACAGCATGGTAACTGGACATCATCACTATACTCCCCCTCTTCATAAAGTATTGGGTAATAGGTGGCATACACTCTGTGCCACACACAGCTGGTCTCAGTGCTCCAGGCCACCTCCCCTGGGGTGTATGGATCCATACAAAGCTCTCCATTGGATCCCGAGCTACCTTCTCAATGGTGCCAGCTACAAGATCCCTGCTGCTCCAGTCATAAACAGAGCTGACCTCGTGCTGAACATGATGCCAGCCCCTGCCTCATTTGAGTCAGATTTCTGGACAGTACGCCCTTTCAGATGATTGAGGAGATGCAAAAAGCCTGATATACCCTTAATTTCCTCCTCAGGATGCCATAGAAAGAGCCATGTCCCAACCTATTGCATTGTTTGTGACATCTCTGCCATAAAATGAGGGTTAGTGTTGTTGTAATATATCTCAGGTTTGTGAAAGTGACGACTACTCCTTCTGTTGACTAAGCCTCTACTATTGCATGAACAGGGCAAGATCATTCTTAGTAGTAGTAGGTAGCACCTCTCAGTCATTTACAGACTGAAATCACGCACCAATTTACTTTCAAGAAATATATCAAACCACCAAAAAAATTGAAATACATTTACAATACATGGAAAAGTAATAACCATAATTAGTAATAACAACTATAAAATTTTTTGAAAAGAAGTTAAACCAGATCCAATGCAAATCCTATAGAGTAGATATTTAGATATTCTGGGGTACTGTAATAGTCAAAAAAAAAAAAAAAAAAACTAAGATGAATGGTTATTAATCAATCATACAAGATAAGGAATATGAGAATTGTTGTAACACCCTGTTCTGTCCACTGAGATATCAAGTTTATGACCATTGTGTGTGGTGCATCCAGATATTTCCTCCCTAGATAGAGGGAACCAATCAAAGAAGTGGGAGGACCACAGTGGAAATGCAAATTTCAGGCAAATTTGCTCCTTTCTATTTTCAAGACTGGGGATCCTCAGGGTGCCTTGAGCTTGCTGGTAGCTGGTATAAGCCCCTCCCTGGATAATGTGATATGCCCTCTTTTGCACACGCTCCAACTGGGTGGTTAAGGCTTGGGTGGGACCAGGATGCCAAGCAGGGACTGCGTACTCCAGCACTGGTCTGATATATCTGATATAAATGGCTTGTAGAGGTCAGCATGAGTGACAGAGAAACCCTCAATGTGCTTGAGGAGGAAAAGTTTCTTGCCAGTGTTTGCCGTCATAGCATTTACCTGGTCATTCCACCTTAGATTCTGCTGGATGTAAAGAACTAGCACTTTGATTCTGGGCAAGACAGACGGGGGGGCAGTTATTAATGAAAAGATGTGTTGCAAGTTGAGGGTTTTTACTAAACGATATGTGCATTGCAACGAATTTCTTTTCATGAAGAAGCATGTTATTTTGGGCAGACCTGATGTTTAGTTCATTGAGCTGATTTCTTTCTTTTTTTTTTTTTTTTTTAAAGGTTATTTTTTGGGGAATTTTTCCTTTATTTGATAGTTATACAGTGTAGAGAGACAGGAAAGTTGGGGAGAAGAATGGGGGATGACATGCAGCAACTGACCCAAGCCGGATTCGAACCCAGGTCGCTGCAGGAAGGACACAGCCTTTATGGTACGCGCACGTAGACCGATGAGCCACCGGGGCACCCCATTGAGCTGATTCCTTTTGAAGAGGGCTGCTGCCATTGTATGGCCTCTAG
This sequence comes from Gymnothorax javanicus, assembly GCA_029692085.1. Lineage (NCBI taxonomy): Eukaryota > Metazoa > Chordata > Actinopteri > Anguilliformes > Muraenidae > Gymnothorax > Gymnothorax javanicus. Next base: position 31,339,375 of record CM056195.1, on the reverse strand, counting down.
AAGGCTGCACTAATGTCATCCACATACTTCCACATTGGGTATGGGGCACCAAGGGCAGCGTCATCAATGAGGGAGAGGAAGAGGATGGGTCCAAGGAGAGTGCCTTGGGCCACCCCACATGTGAGGTACTCCCATTTTGATGAAGCACCAAGATAGTGTGCCCTTTGTCTCCAATTGGAAATAAAATTCCAAATCCAAGGGGCTGTTCAGGCCTCAGTCCCATTGTCAAAATATTGTCGATTACAATATTGTGGTTGACTCAGTCAAAGGGGTTTACTATAATCAGTGGCTACAAGAGAACATACAGGCCCAGGTTTGTCAGCGTTTTTTTAAAAAGACAAGTCAACTAGGGTTACAAAGGCATGGGTGGTAGATTTGCTCTTCAAACTCCCGAACTGTCCGGGATCAAAAGAGATGTCCCTCAGAATCTACTGAAGAGCAAAATTTTCAGCAATTTATACAAACTGGGAGGTTTAAGAAATAGGTCTCAACTGCTCTAACACTGCAGGGGAAGTTTTAGGGATAGGACTAACCACTGCCTCCTTCCACTGTTTAGGGACACAGCCCTCCTTAAAAGAGGAATTTATGACATGACAGAGAGGAGCACTAATCTCACAAGCAAAATGTTTCAAGATCTTCTGGGAAATTAAATTGGGGCCGGGTGCTTTACTAACTTTGACAGCCTGGAGGCTTTTATAAACATCCCACACTGGGATGATGGCCACTTGATTTGGAGAAGGGAGAATAGATGGTAACTGGGTGGTATTGAGTGCCGGCAATGCACGTGAAATCTCAGCCAAATACTTGTTTATAGTATTGGTAATTTCCTCAGCATCCTCAGAAACAGATCCAGGTACTGTAATTACACGCTCAGCTCTCTTCAAATAAGCCATCGCCATTACCTCTTGATGCCATTGTCTGGGGTTAACCGACTTTAGATGAATAACAGTGTCTGAGTAATGGGTCTTCCTTGCAGAGGCAAGGGCTTGTTGCGTTGTATTTCTGTAGTGTTTCCACAATTTGATGTTTTGGTTAAAAAAGGCTTTTTGTTGCAATCCAATCAAGCGTGTAATGGCAGGTGAAACCCAAGGTTTGTCAGTTGGATGGACTCTCACCACTTTCATGGGAAAATAACATATCTGATGTGCTGGTAAGTGTCTGGTAGAAGGCATCAGCCATGGTGATTGCATCCTTGGCCTCATATACTTCACTCCAAGAATGTGAGATGGCCCATTTACCAAAGGCAAACACGTCACTGTCTCTAAAGGGTTTGATCAGTTTCTTCCTCACTTTGTCTTTAAATGGTGCAACTTTGAGGGTCCAGAACAGAATTATGAACAATGCATATTATTGGTGGAAGAATGGAGGGGCACATTTAGAAATTGCCTATGTTAATCTCTTGTGTTGTTTTTAACCACCTGTGACAGTAGGCTCTCTGTTATCAGGGGAGACAGATCAAGCCTATTGAAATCTCCAAGCAAAACAAGGCCAGTATCAAGATGTTTAGAGAGAATATCATTAATGGTAATTTGGAGATGGTCTAGTAAAAGTTCTTGGTGAGGTGTATTTTGAGGGGAATAAATATCGCAGAGGACAACAACAGATAGAGAGGTCTTATCCACGCCCATAAGCATTCCAATTCAATTGGCACTTGGAACTGAGTAACCTGTCCACAAGGCATTGAATCTTTCACGTACATAGCCACACACCACCTCTCCTTGAGAGTGGATAATTTCGTGTTTCATGCTTAGATGTAGAGGACTTTTGGCCTAGGAGATTATGATCCCAGAAATGTATTATTTTAACCCCCAGCCACTTTTCATTCCTCAGTATTATTTATTTATTTTTTATTTTACAATTTCAATGCTGAATTTTCATGAAGATTTTTTATGTTTGCAGCCCCTTTCCTCTACCAAAATCATGAAAATAAACTGAAATGCCAAATGCCATATTAACCCTCTCTATGATGCTTAAATCTTGAATTATAAAGCATTAAATAGGGTAACGCATTAATAGCCATATTTGGCTTCTGCGCAAAGGGTTTAAGAGTGCCTTTTTCTGAGATCAGTCCAATACTGGCAAAAGTGGCCAACTCACCATCTCCAAATCTCTTCATACTTCATCATTATTGAGTTTGGGGCTGGGAATAGGGAAAGCAGTCATGACCTTGGTAATTAACCCCTCCCCAGCTGAGCACACCACGCCCACTTTTCTGTGCCATATTGACCGATAACAAATTTGACTGCTCTATATGGTCCCAAGTTTTTATCAATTATTCTTGAAACTAGAGTTGGTGGACACAACTTAAAATGAAAAAAATCCTGGGACCTCCATGTAGGTTGACGCTAGTGCCACCTGAAGTCATAAGCGATGCCATGTCCAACACATGGAATTTGGGTCCTAGTTCCAACCTGCATTAAGGTCCCAAACAAATTACAACTGTTTTCCAATCTTTGCATGCCAGACCTCAATAATCAGCAATAAAAGTTTTGGGATCTTTGTGCAGGAGGGAGAATAAGGGACCAAAAGTGGGGTAGATGGGCATGGTCACCCAACTTCGAACCACGCCCACTAAAACTTACATGGCCCCCCAGGTGGACTATCACCAGTATCAGCTTCATCCACATATGAACTTGCAATTTTGCCAATAAAAAGCTTGGGACCTTTTCATTCCATGCAGATATTAATGCTTTTATTTGTCATATTTGAGTATTTCATCAGTATCTGTGTACAAATTGTGTACATTATGTACATAAAAATACATTCCTGTTTATTTCAATACAGGTTTGATTCACAGTTGAAAATTATTTTGTCAGGATGAGTTAGTTGATATTTCTGGGACATATCCATTGTGCCATGAAGAATAAAAATCCTTGAACATATTGTGCTTATTTTTCTATATTGTGTGGATTTTCAGGTAAAAACATTTCTATACGATCAACTTAGACTGAGAAAATCAGTAAGCTCCAAATTTGGTATTTGACCACAGGTGTTTTGCTTTCTTTTAAAATAATTTGCCTGAATTTAATAAAATAAACATGAAAAAAAAAGACAGGTGTGACTCTACTGTTTGCCCAATAAATTGTTAGTTTTTGCAACCATGTGTCAAAAGTTTCACCAGTGAGGAATCTATTGATTGTATGTTGATTAAATGTTCAGTTAAAGGTAGGGTAGGAGATCCTGGAAAAAACGGTTCGAGCAAGCCACATTTCGAAAATACACAATCAAAAGTCCAAACCCCTTCCTCAGACTTCCCCCCGAAGCCACGCCTCCAGAGTACAGGAACGCGCAATGCAATACGCGCAGAGGGGGGAGGGGGGAGGGACAAATGGCAGTTGAGTTTGATAGACATATCACCATTCAACCATTTTGATAGGGCCGCTCAAAATGATTGGATGATGTTTTTTTTAGTCCTGTACGCTCCACAGGTGACTAAAATTTTTTATTTTTGTGTTAGAGCATTTAATTAATTGGTTGCAATCGGGGTGTGAAGAGGATTTTAAGCAATATAGTAAAAAGTGCTCCAGGAAAACATCTCCTACCCTACCTTTAAATTGTTTTCCTCTGCAGTTATTTATACAAGTTTCTTCTATATCTCAACTTGGATACTAAATTTTTATTCTTCATGGCATTTGTAGGTTTTTCAGATGCGGCTTAAGAGGATAAATAACTGCTCTTAAGATAACTGCACCTAAATAAGACAAATCAACAGCTTATTAAATTCCTAAGACTGCAATTATGGTTGGAACAAAAACCAGCGTACACAGTGGGACGCCAGGACCGAGTTTGAGAACCACTGCACTAAGTGATGCCTTGGATATAAATCCTTGTGTAGATTTCTTTACAAGGATTTCAACAGGAACTATGCGTCAAATCTGCACAAGACAGAGGTGATGAATGGCAAAACAATTTTCGCTGCACCACAAAAAATTCATTATTGTGGGCCATTTTTTGAAGACTAATGAGAACGGCAGTTTCAGGAGGTTGGCATTTCAATACACATGTTAACAAAGTATTTCGAATTTATGCAGCCTCTGTCTGGTGAAAGAGAAACTTGAAATCGAAATGTGCATTGTATCATGCGTGCAAAAGTGAGCAGTCATCATAAAATTGGCACAAAGCACTTGGAATAAGAGTTACATACCATGTAGTTTCTTCTTTATCCAAATCATGTATGATGTGTACTGCCATTAACAATAGGCCCCTGTTAGCCTCAACAAGTGAAAATGTATAAAAGAGACCAGTGCTGATGGATTTAAGCCAGGCTATGTAGGTCATTCCTGTTGGCAACACCAAAAGGAAGATGAGGAATAGCCTATTTATAAATGACTCGACACCTGATAAGAGAAGTGTGAAACAGGATGTGGGCCAAAAGATACAGCTGAAAAACCTTGTGAGGCAGAAGCCCAGATGTGTGCCCAGATTTTAACTGAAATGTATCAAAGGAAAGGGTTAATGTCAAAATTTATCGGAGCTAAAATGGCCTTTTGAGGATTATTGAACTCTGATTTAAAAGGAGAAGTATGAAATGGAACTTGGCTTGAAAGATACATGTACATGTGCATAATGTACACAATTTGTGTGTATACAGATACTGATTAAATACTGAAATATGACAAATAAGAGCGTAAATATCTGCATGGAATGAAAAGGTCCCAAGCTTTTTATTGGCAAAATTGAAAGTTCATATGTGGATGGAGCAGATACTGGTGAAGGTCCACCTGGGGGGCCATGAAGGTTTTAGTGGGCGTGGCTCGAAGTTGGGTGACCACACCCATCTACCCCACTTTTGGTCCCTTATTCTCCTTCCTGCACAAAGGTCCCAAAACTTTTATTGCTGATTACTGATGTTTGGCATGCAAAGATTGGAAAACAGTTGTAATTTGTTTGGGACCTTTATGTACGATGGAACTAGGGCCCGATTTCCATGTGTCGGAAATGGCATTGCTTATGACTTCAGGTGGTGCTAGCGTCAACCTACATGGAGCTCCCAGGATCTTTTTCACTTCAAGTTGCAGTCCACCAACTCTAGTTTCAAGAATAATTGATAAAAACTTGGGATCTCCATGTAGGTTAAAATTTGGACCAGTCAATATTTTTTTACCGCTCAATATGGCACAGGAAAGTGGGCATGGCCTGCTCAGCAGGGGAGGGGTTAATTACCAAGGTTATGACTAATTTCCCTATTCCCAGGGCCAAACTCAATAATTTTGAAGTATGAAGAGTTTTGGAGATGGTGAGTTGGCACTCTTGGGCTGATCTTAGAAAAAGGCACTCAATACTTAACTGAGTGTATCTATAATCTGTCTACTTACCTTAAGTCCTTTGATCTAAAGTTAGAGAAAAATATACTTACTAATGAAAGCCTGTAAAGGATTGATAGTATTTACCATTTGCTAGTGTTTATTATTTACCACTTACTGTCATGTGTACAGTGTATGGCCAGTTCTGTGGAAAAAGAGGTTTTGCATTGTTTATAAGAATAATGAGAATTATTTTGTATTTTGCGTTGCAGTTTTACACTTTTCTACATAAACTTGCCAGAAGGATCCCATTTGTCTCTGGGTTTTTGTGTAGCGAAGAGTTTAGCTGGCTGTAGAGTTGAACAAAGAGGTGGACGCTTAGTGAAATAGCACAGTAAAAAAATGACCATTCTGTGAGGGAAGACGAATTCTGGATTCTGATTTCCTCATCTGATGGTCAAGAGATTGACCAATCAATAGCGATCAGGTACATTGGACACTGAACACACATGTAAAGCGGGGAAACTAAGTATTGAATGCGTCAACATTTTTCTCAGTAAATATATTTATAATGTGGCTATTGACATGAATTTTCACCGGATGTCGGTAATAATCCAAGTATTCCACGCATACAAAGAAATCAAAACAAAGAAGTCCATAAATTAAGTTATGTGTAACAAAGTGGAATGACACAGGGAATAAGTATTGAACACATGAAGAAAAGGAGGTGCAAAAAGGCATGGAAAGCCAAGAAACCAGCTGAAATCTGTCAGTATTTAGAAAGCAATCCTGCCCCCTGTAAATGCAAATTAATATCAGCTGGTTTAGTTCTAAATGGCCTATAAAAAGGTTTTTCATTACCAAGGTGTCACACAAGAAGCATCTCATGATGGGTAAAAGCAAAGAGCTCTCTCAAGACCTTTGCAACCTTATTGTCGCAAAACATACTAATGGCATTGGTTACAGACATATTTCTAAACTTCTGAATGTTCCACTGAGCACCGTTGTGGCCATAATCCGGAGGTGGAAAGAACATCTTTTCACCATAAACCGGCCACGATCAGGTGCTCCTTGCAAGATTTCTGACAGAGGAGTCAAAAGAATGATCAGGAGAGTTGTCCAAGAGCCAAGGACCACTCCCGGAGTGCTTCAGAAAGACCTGGAATGAGCAGGTCCAGTTGTTTCAAAGAAAACAGTAAGTAATGCACTCAACCGCCATGGCACGCTCGCCACGCAAGACTCCATTGCTAAAGAAAAAGCATTTTGAAGCTCGTTTGAAGCTGCACAACATTTGGACAAGCCTATGAAATACTGGGAGAATATGGTCTGGTCAAATGAGACCAAAATTGAACTCTTTGGATGTCATAGCACACACCATGTTTGGAGAACAAATGGCACTGCACATCACCCCAAAACACCATACCAGCAGTGAAGTTTGGAGGTGGGAACATCTTGGTGTGGGCCTGTTTTTCAGCATATGGTACTGGCAGACTTCATATAGTTGAAGGAAGGATGAATGGAGAAATGTACCAAGACATTCTTGATAAGAATCTGCTGCCATCTGAAGATGAAACAACGGTGGAAATTTCAACAAGACATTGGGCCTCATGCAAGAAGCGATATAAGAACAAACTTTCTTTTATTTCTGTTCGTATCCCTGATTTTTTCTTATTTTGTTCTTACCCATTGATTTCTGGGATGCACTAATGTTTTCTTATTTTTGCTCTTCTCTTAGGTAAGAGAAAATTTTACGAGTGGTCAAGAGCACTCTTACTGAGATAAGAGAAAACAGAAAACTGTTATCTCTGTCCACAAATTGCTTGTCCAATGCACGGAAACACAAGTTTTAAAACCTAAACATAAAAATTCATCATATAATCAAATTTTGTTTGTTTAATGTTTTTGAGAAATTATAATGATTTTATTATTTAATTCTTGGGCTAAAGAGTTTGGCCAGTTGATCCTAATTAGGAATAAGCCATAAAAACCCTTAGATACTTGCGTGCGTTTTGCTTCTGAATGGCTTACCTATTGCTGTTGGATGCTTTGGCCATCCAGGCCTCGCGCAGAGAGCGCGTTTTTAGAGATCGCGCGAATCTATATGCTGAGACAGATGAATGGCTACTTGTACCAAATATGAAAGCAACCGTACTTGAGCACGGAAGATAAATGCAGCGGCGAAAAGGTATCTCCATTCAAACGAAGAAATTCAATGCTTGCTCGAAATGTAGGCGGACAAAAAACATACAATCACAACTAGATACTACACGCAAAAATTCGGAGATTAATGGAATAATTCGTGAGTAGTTACATTCGCGTGGTTATCACAGAATAATAGATCAGTGCCGTGACAAACTAAAGAAAATACGGCTGCGATATTTCAAAGTGCGGGACGCAGTGTGAAAGTCTGGCAGCTCAAGTTATGAGATAGATACATTTTCGTGATATCAGGCAGTGGACAGCATAATCGGCCAAAAACGCAAGGGTGAAAGAATTCCGTTTGCAACATCCACCTATATCGAAAGTAATCAGTACATTTTCGGCTTACCTTGATGTTTGGGTACCCAGAGAAAGATTCGGATGTGTAAAAACATCAAGCATTCAGTCAAGAAAATTTCGAGTTTCTTAGCTCAGACAAGGCATTCAGAGTCCTTTTGCATGTTGAACATAATCCACATGGCAAACAAATATCATCGATATCGAAATCAGTCAAAATGTGTTCATGAATTTTATCAAGCAAATTTTCCGTGATCCTGAAATTTCCTCTTCGGAAACAAACCAGGCACACTTTCTCTTGGCATGCAACGTGCAACATCTTTCAAGTAACTGGGCACTTGAAGTGGTTGACACCAAATTGTGTACACCTTTATTATGTAACATCATTACATCCTGGTGCAATCTATTGATTCCATGTCCTTACCATTACCTAATGCTTATTATGAAATTCAAAATAGGCCTTTTCAGATGAAATAAGTGTGGGTGGAATTTGTGGAATGCAGTTAGAACTTTCCTTGAAACCATTTATCCCAAACGGGTCACTGTCCTACAATGAACTGTTATAGGTGTCAACTACTGGGTTCTTACATAATTATTTGATCATACAAACAAAATGGAGGGGGGTTTTGAATTGATAAATGGGCAATGCTTGGGGAAAATTGTTTTTTACATTCCAAAAATAAAATAAATATATCTCAGAATTCATGATTTTCTAAAAACGCAGATTTCTCAAAAATTTGCTTTGGAAATTTTAATAGGTTTTCATGGTTGATACTAGTGGGCCAGATAGAACAACTTCCAAGCATTTGTTTCTCTGGGCAATTTTTCTCAACTTTCCTCAAGTTAAAACCTGGTGTGGCCAGTGAGTAACCCATACACGTGAACATCAGTCTCAGTCCATAAGACAGATGTATCACCCACAAGTTCACTTCCAGGAAGAAAGCCAGAGCTGTCAACAGAAGGTCCAGGGAGACAATGTCCCCTGCATAACAAGCCACACCTGCTTACAAAGTGCAAAACGTTAAGGAAAATGATCTTAGATGACCGTAAGAAATTCCTATGAGAGAATTCGATCTGTTTCTGTTGTATCTCTTCTACCACACACCAAGCAAAGAACTGTGATGTCCCTATCCAATATGCTGAATGTAAAAGCGAGAGGCATATCACCGCTCTTCATGGAGGTCTAGCCATACAGACGATACATTTCGGTCCTCCCACTTCCAGTCCCCCTCCACAGCATGGCAGGGAGGAAGATCAAGCGGCTGTCCCAGTCGTTACCTCTCAGTGTACCCAGGTATGTGGTGTCGAATTCAGTAGAAAAATCCTGTTCAAAGATTTGCCTGGTCAATGTTTATCCGGATGGACATCGGGAAGAGAACCGCAGGATGTATGCCATCTTGGATGGCCAGAGCAATAAGTCTCTGGCTAAACCGGAGTTTTTCAACATGTTCAAAATCAAAGGAGAGTCAACTCTGTACACTTTAAAGACATGCCGGGACAGCCGAGACATCTGGCAGAAGGGCTTGTGGTTTAATTGTCGAGTCAGTAGATGGTGAAGTGTCTCTCTTACTGCCCACTCTGATTGAGTGTGATGAAGTTCCTAATAACAGTGAAGAGATACCCAAGCCAGAAGCTGCTTACCATCACAGACATCTTAAGGACATAGCAGACAAAATATCACCCCTGGAAAAGAGGTCAGAAATCCTTTTGCTGGGAAGAGACATATTGTATGTTCATAAAGTCCGTAAACAGCTCAATGATCCCCATGATGCACCATATGCCTAGAAGCTAGACTTTAGCTGGGTGATTGTGGGTGATGTCTACTTAAGCAGTACACATACGTCCTCCTCAGTCACCTCTATGAAAACATGTTCTAGAGAATGGACGCACTACCATGCTGAAGGCATGTGAGAGCCACATTAGAGTGAAAGATAACTGGAGCCTGGAAGACTCTTGCTAAGCACACTGGTCACCACAGATCCCATGTCTGACATTGAGGTCCGCCCCAACGTATCAACCCTTGCTACCCAGATTTCAAAAAGTTACCTGGGTTCTGAGAGCTTCCAGCATTTCTCAAACTGGAGATCCCTAACCAAAGCAATTGCTCACCTGCTTCACATCTCACAGAGCTTTGCTACTCAGTTAGATCAAGGAAATTGTGTCAGCTGGCACTTTTGTAGGAAAGGTGTCTCTGAAGCATAATTATCAAAGGCAGAGCAGATCATAATTTCAAGGGCTCAAAGAGACGTGTTTTCGAAGGAGTTTAAATGCATTGAAGCACAATGGGACCTTCCCACCAACAGCCCTCTGAGGAAGCTTCACCCAGTAGTAGACAGTGATGGTCTACTTAGAGTAGGAGGCTGCATCATTCAGATTAGCTTGGCAGAAATGAGTTGAATCCTCTTATCATTCCCAGTCGACCCCATATGGAAACCTTGCTCATTCGCCATCATCATGAGGCTGCAAAGCATCAGGGGAGACACCTCACTGAGGGGGCTATCCGAGCAAATGGTTTGTGGATTGTGGGAGCAAAGAGAGACATAAGTAATGTTCTACATCGATGCGTGACCTATCGGAAGCTGGGAGGACAAATAGAGCACTAACACATGTCTGACCTACCGGAAGAACGCTTACAGATGGACATGCCATTCTCTTATGTCGGTCTTGATATTTTTGGACCATTGACGCACCAGAGGTGGACAAGAAAACGCAAGAGATGGGTAGTTTTATTCACCTGCATGTGTACATGGGCCATGCACATTGAGGTAATGGAAGCAATGACGTCATCAAGTTTTATCAATGCTCTCAGGAGGTTCATTTCAATCAGAGGCCTAGCTAAACAGTTGCCATCCGACTGTGGCACCAACTTTGTCGGCGCAAGCACAGAGCTCAAGTTGGGTTCACCGGGCCCATCCGATTTGAGTGTGGAAAACTATCTTCTTGAACAAAGGTGTACGTGGGTCTTCAATAGGGTACCCCCCGCTCTTCTCACATGGGTGGCGCTTGATTGGTGTTGCAAGACGTATCCTGGATAGCATTCTTCTTGGTCTTGGGAAATCACAACTTACCCACGAAGTGTTGTGTACACTCATGGCCGAAGTTTCTGCCATTGTAAATGCCAGACCTCAAGTAACTGTTTCTTCTGACCCCGAAGCTCCACTCATACTTACCCCCCCATGCTTCTGACACAAAAGGTTAGTGTGCCCCCCACTCCTCCTGTGGAATTCTCAAAGGGAGAAATACTCAAGCATGGGTGGAAGAGAGTGCAAATACTGGGGGAAACTTTCTGGGTCATAAGGAAGAGGGAGTATCTGAACGATCTTCAGTCATCAGAAATGGCTGACAAAAAGACTTAACCTTAAAGAAAGATCTTGTCCTGATGAAGGATAGTCAGGCAGCAAGGAACAACTGGCCAAAGGGAGTTATAGTCACAACAATTCCGAGCAGAGATGGACTGGTCAGAAAGGTGAAACTCAAGGTTATCTGGCAAGGCTGAGCAAAGATCTACACTGGGCCAATTTCAGAGTTGGTCCTCCTGCTGTCTCATGAATAAGAGAGAAGTTGGCAGTGGCATCTTCACAGATGCTAGACAGGGAGTATATTGGAACAAAATGGGTGCCATCTAGTGGCGAATTGCAATAATGTACATAGGAACCAAAATGTTTGGGTAGGAACTTCCTTCAGGGAATGTTTTACTTGAAGGACACTAATAGCAAGGTGTACAGTTAAGAATTTAGCTAATAAGATAGGAATAGCATGCACTATTCCAGAGTTTAATTTAAAAGTAGGGAAAAGAATCAGTGACAGAATGTCAGTTTATACAGGAGAAATGCAAGCAGTATTGTTGGCAGTCCAGTGGGTAGAAGAAGCAAGACCGTTGAGGGCAATCATTTGTTCAGATTCAAGTGCATCATTAATCAGTTTACAGTACAGTAATTCAGAATGCAGATCAGACATTCTGATAGAAATACAACAAACCTTATACCGAATTCAAATGATGGGTCTAACAGTGATATTGTTATGGGTATCGGCACATATTGGTGTCAAGGGGAATGAAATGGCAGACAAGGTTGCGAAGGAGGTCACAAGAAATAGTTACAGTGAGTTGGCAGTTAACATCAGCTAGTCTGAAATAAAGAGCATTATTAAGCAGAGATTGAGGGAAAGATGGCAAAAGCAGTGGGAGGCAGAGAGGACAGGAAGATGGTTTTATAGAATTCAAAGGAAAGTGGGAGAAATGAGGTGTGCAGGAGGGAATAGAAGAGGCGAGACATTAATGTCAAGACTAAGATTTGGACACACTGGACTTAATAGTACATTATTCAAAATGGGTAAACACAATACAGGTAGGTGTGACCACTGTGGGCAGGAAGCGACAATAGAACATGTAGTGAAGTACTGCGAGAAATACGAAGCTGAGAGAAGGCTTATGACTGAAAACTTCAGAAAGGAAAAAATGCGCTTCAATTTAATAGATATCCTATGAGAGGATTCGAGAAGTAAGTGTCATAAAATAATGGTTCAGTATTTTATAATGACGAACCTAATTGATAAGATATGAGGTTTTTTTTTTTTTGACGAATGATAAATACTCAACCTCTTGATCCACACTCCATATCAGTTGGTGGCGGTAATGCACCTAGTAACTGTATATTAACTGCCAATAAAACTCAACAAAGAAGAAAAAGAAGGTGTACAGTTGGAGACAATGTGGTGTTGTGTTCATGTTTCGTCACATTCCTTCATCATCTTTGTGTTTTGCCCTCAAATGGCATCATCTGTAAGTTGAAAAGTATTATTTGGCTTATGCTTATTTGGAACATGGTATTATTTCAGTTCTTTGCAAAAATGTGTGTGTTATTAGTGCTTCTTATATGACAATACTTACCTGGCTAGGTTTGATTTATTTACCTTAATACTTACCTGAGTGTATCAATAATCTGTCTACTAACCTTACGTTTTTTGATCTAATGTTATAGAAAAATATACCTACTAATGAAAGCCTGTAAAGGGTAGATAGTATTTACCATTTAGTAGTGTTCATTATTTACCATTTACTGTCATATGTACAGTGTATGGTCAGTTCTGTGGCGATAGAGGCCTTGTATTGTTTGTCAGATGAATGAGAATTATTTTGTATTTTGTGTTGCGGTTTTGCACTTCTCTACATAAACTTGCCAGATGGATCCCATTTGTCTCTGGGTTTTTGTGTAGCGAAGAGTTTAGCTGGCTGTAGAGCTGAGCTCAGAGATGGACGCTTTTTGAAACAGTACACTGATGCTATATGGTAGTTTCAGGGGACTGAATTGCCGCCAATGGAGCTGTTCACAAATAAATGCATATCATTTTCCTTTCCATATAATTACCTCTGCCAACGAAAGTTGGCAGGAGGTTATATGATTGGTGCTGTTTGTCTTTTTGTTTGTAAGCAAGATAACTCAAAAAGTAGTGAACGGATATCTCTGAAATTTTGTGGGTGGGTTGCTATTACATCAGGGATGGACCCTATTGATTTTGACCGCGATCAGTCAAACAATATGGCCGCCACAGCAGCCATCTTGAAATCCTATGACACGCGATAACTAAACTTTGCTCCCACTCACCAACATTTGGACTGTGCTGCCTTGGTGGAGGTTTGCACTCTAGGAGTGCCTCTTGTTTTTGTTATGTACCCTATAACAAATCACGCCCAATCATGCCCAATAACAAAGTCAATCCAACCAATCATTACACCTGCTAATTACACCAATTAGCTCCTTCCTCTCTGCTTGAAGGTGTGCTAATCATTTTCATCAGGTAGTTGGAATCAGTAGGGACTGAATAGAATGAAAACTTGCATACTCTTGGCCTTCAAAGGCACATGATTGGCCACCACTGCCACAAAAATTGCCTGATAAATGGTGGTGGGGTGTAATGTGAAGGGAATGGTGAAGGGGTATTTTCATACATGTGAATACTTTCTTGGTTAGATGGAAATACGAATGATTAACTTCAGTCTCGCCCTTGTTTATCACCACAAGTGCCATTTTATATACTTTAAATTTCTCACATTTGTTCATACAAAATGCATTATCTGGTTCATCAACCTCTATCTCCCTAAACAAAATGCCTCCATGCATTACTACATTAAATTGCAATTTTCAGAGCCCCGAAGGAGGCAGCAGTAATACAAATTAGGCGTTGTTCTTCACCTGACAAAATTACCAGTCTGCTATGGCATTAATGCACCAGTTTTAAAGGGAGTGACAACAGGTAATTTGCTTGGCCTCAATGGAACCAAACCCCCACAATACCCGGAGATAATTAATTTGTCTTTGACGAACCCTTTGGACAACAGTGCCACAGCTGCGCTCTGGCCTCCTGTCACAAAATTATTGGAATGGTGTTAGACACGCCCAGTTTTGATCTGTGATACCATTAATACTTGCGTTTGCCAACTCCATTTTGCTCATCAAAATAGGGCATGAGGTGTTTCAAAATTGTTCAGCCACAAATGAAAGCATTGAGCAGGATCGCACACCAAGTAAATTGTCTTATGAAGTGGATGAAAAATGCATTTTAGGCAAAAGAACATGTTCAAAAGGAATTCCACAAGAACACCACCATGATTCAGGGTTTCCTAAATATGCCTTTCTGTGTCTCCATTACTGCACAGTGTTTTTGAGAAAAGGTGGGTGAACCAACATTGAATTCAGGTTTCTTGCAGTGTGCAGAATGTTTCCTTGCATTTTCATGAAATGTGGTCAAGCAGTCTTATTAGCTAAGCATTCCCAGAACCCCTAAGAGGGCACATTTGGCAATTGACGGCATTCCTTCGTGCACTTTGGTTCCAAGATTGTAAATGATTCAGCCTGGGTACTTGTAAAATATATCACTCATCGCCGCTAAAGCAGACTCTTTCTGGCTAATCACTCGCAGGGACTGCACAGGCAAACCATGGAAACTGGGACTCCAGAAGTGACACCTCATGAACAAGGCAGAATTTATTTCATCAGAAAGCTGTGCAATAACAAATTGAGGGAATTGTTCACATGGTGAGTTGTCTGCTGTGTTACATTCTTGCATGTTTCTATTTCATGGTATGACCAGCAAAACCATAAAAGTTGCGTAGCCTACACATATAGTAAAAATGTATCTGTATTAAATTATATTGTCTGTGCATTGTAAAAACATTACTATGTATTATTTCTCTAACACATAATTGCTTTAGGAAGTTTCTGAAAATCATGGCTATGGGGCAGGGTTTGGCTTTGCTGATCTGCGGGACGGCAGTCAGTTCTCAGTTCCTGGCAGAAGAATTCCATGTGAACACCCCCATGCTTCAAAGCTCCATGAATTACGTCTTGCTGTGCCTTGTGTACACCACAACGCTGGCCTTGAGAAAAGGTGCGTGACCCTGCATTAAACTCTGTTTTCATGTGCAGTTATTTAGTCAGCTATGGAGTTTTCCTCATACTTAACCAAGATTAACAATAAATAGCTGTCTTTCAGTGAGTATTTCTCCTGTCTTGACTCCAGTGGGTCTATGACTATAAAATATGATATCAAACAAGAATCATTGCAGCCATTATTATGTAAGGTCAGCATAGGTTTATATTTCTAAAATGGTAAGTGATATTACCCTGTTGCTCTGGAATGGAGGAACCCCACTTTGCGTTGAAAAATAAAAGAAGCAGCTATCGAGCAAGAGTACATACTCCAATATTTACATGGAATGTTACAGAGATGCAAAGGGTCTACAGCTAAATCTTTTACATTTCAGAAAATCAAGAGGGCAAGTTTTAAAGAACTATATTTCAGAAATATTTTCCACCAAGAATCAAACTCAATTACATTATAAAATAAATTTGAGGGGGTCACCATATACTGGCGGGTGAAAAGTAGGTCATTGGCAGTATTTGAAATCTCCTATTTCAAACCTCATTTATTCATCATTATCTTTTCTCAATGTAATTGTTTTCTCAATGGAGATAATAGTGGAAAACATGCTGCTATTTGAGAATATGCACAGAGAAAGGGCAGGTTAAGTAGATAGATATCCAGATAATGATTTCCTAGCCATTTTTACTATCCTACTGACTGTTCTTTGTCTTATATTAATGTTCTCCCAAAAGATACGCTTATACATAATTGCATATGCAATCTGAGTCAGTCTGTTTGAATGTGATATATGTTTCTGATACTCACGTATTTAGGGCCATTAAAATTTACCGTAGAAATGGACATGGGACAAAGAGATAGGATCAGCTTTTACAAGCCTTATCACCTTTCTGCTCTTTCCTCATCTGCTCTGACCAATAGATCCGCAGTATAATTTCTCTCATCCTGTTTGCCTTTTAGTGTTTATTGCACAATGAAAACGAGTCAAGCTATATCTGTACTTGCTGATCATAATAACTCCCAGGATGCTTTTCCTTTAACATAGGGGATGGAAATATTTTACAGATTTTAAAGTCAAAGTGGTGGAAATACTTGCTACTGGGATTCACAGATGTGGAGGCAAATTATGCAGTAGTGACAGCGTACCAGTTCACAACTTTGACAAGTGTACAGGTGAGATTGTGGTTGTAACAGAGAGCATTTTCTCATTATTGCCTTTTTAAAATGTACATAGTGTTGTGTGTGATCTCTCGCTGAGCCATTTCCTGGACTCAGCATTTTTATCCCCTCGGCATATAATGCGGGGGGATAATAGTCATGGGTGTGAATGTCTGTCCGTCCGTTCATCCGTATGTCCGTCTGTCTGCAAACATTTCATTGCTGGAGCATAACTTGAAAACCATTCAATATTTTTTAACAAAACTTGCTGTGCACATTAATCATGAGCTGAAGTGGTGCCTTTTACTAATCCGAAGTTGATGAATTTTGTACAATGTATTTTTTCTTGTTTCCATGGAAAAATTTTGAACTTAGAATTTTAGGGGGTATGGTTTGTTTCCGGAGAAGGTGGCATTTTCATTCTTTCAATATGTGGGGCTGAGGGTATATGCCATCTCCTGATGGCTCTTGTTTGCTTTCAGTTTAGGGAGTGTGGAAAATTACAGAAGATTTTAGAAATACAGTTCATTCAGTGACGTATCGCTATTTTTATTTTTTGCCGACAAAGATGTTTTTAGAATGTGTTTAGTATAAGACATTCAAATGTTCTTGACTCCCTGTACGCTCGTCGTGGTAAAATTTATGGCCAGTAGATTCTGTAGGGGTATACAGCTCTACGCTGACAGTAAGATCTTGAGACTCAAATTTCTATGTTGCTTTTCACTGGATGGTATATGGAGTTCAAACTTTTTCTCACCTTTTTGTATGAGATTGAATCTGGGCATGCATATGCAATTTATGATTGCTTTTGTATCTGTTGGGGTGTTCAGTCATTCTTGAGCATAAATGTATGTATGAGAAGGTTTGCTCGAGATTCCCTCCTCACTGTCATACAGTGAGCTGCACTAATGAGGCAGGACTTTTTGCGGTATGCTGTTTAATTACTGATCATGGTCACTGTGGTAAGGAGTATACAGTTTGTGACCAGAATTAAATTTACCATTATGTTAAAGATGCCTGAATGACATATTTCTCTGGCTGAGGTTCACTGTCTTTGTGTTGCACTGTGTTCCACAATGCAATACGGTCAATGGAAGCATCCCATTGAGACCCCAGTGATCTTAATAGCATAGTGGTCATATGACTGTATATTACAGGACATACTTATTGAAGCATACATGCTACTACTGTGGAAAATAGCACATTGTGTTTGTTATAAACTTGTAAACAAGTATGCCATTCAAAATACGTGGTCTACTTCTTTGTCTCTGAATGTAATGATTTGTGAGGTGCAGTTCCATCTGAAACGAGAGTTTGATCTTTGGTAGGCTTTTTGTGTTTCAGCTGCTGGACTGTTTTGTGATCCCAGTCTTAATGGTTCTGTCCTGGTTCGTCCTGAAGACCCGGTTCCGTGCTGTGCACTATGTAGCTGTGTGTATTTGCCTGCTTGGGGTGGGGGCCATGGTTGGGGCTGATCTGATTGCTGGAAGAGATCAAGGCTCAAGTAAGGACAGATGGCCTTGATAGCCTTCTTAGTATCTGCTGCGAAAAAAAACAAAAAACAAAAAACAAAAAAAACATCCTGAACCGGGTTTTTTAAGGCAGACGACTTACATGCAAACCTGTAACTGATGGTACTTTTACTTACTCTCTTCTTTTTCTTCCCCGCAAAAGCTGCACCAAACAATTTAAGTCATACAGTATGACTCATATTTCATTCGTATTTCGCATTCTCTGATGTGCTGGCCATAATTCAGTAATTATCAATAATTAGTCAAAAATTCAATATGTGCACATTTTTTGATGAAACAACGATCAGCATGCATAGTCAACCCAATAGCATTTGATTTTCAGAAGTTCTGTGCTGAGACATTGATTGGATAATATAGTAGTGATAGTGGAGGGAAACTGTAAAAAGCTGCATTGCTGTCTCATGACACTATCTGGTTGAAGCATATGCACTGTTTACAGAACTTCTTCAGCCACTGAGTGCTTTTTTTTCCTTCAAAACAGCCCTGAATGTTTTGCTGGGGGATGGTTTGGTGGTGGTCAGTGCCACTCTATACGCCATTTCAAACGTGTGTCAGGAGTACACGGTGAAACACTGCAGCCGTGTGGAGTTCCTCGGAATGCTGGGGCTCTTTGGGACTCTCATCAGCAGCATTCAGTTGTAAGATCTTCCTAGTGTGGGGGGGCTCAAGAGATTAGGGGAATATTTCTCTGAATTAGAGGGTGTGGGGTGTGTCCTGTTGTGTCTGTACAGTACATATATACTTAGTGCCATTAAAGAACGTACCGGTGAGGTGTACGGGTAGCAAATGGGTTTTCTGTACGGGACGTGTGCACGCATGTGTTACTCACGTAGATGGCGTCAATTGGTACCTGGGCTCATCCTTGGACGTCTCATGACCAGTTTGAGATCCTGTCTGGAAATAGTCACATGCATGCTGTAATCGGATATGGTACCCTTGAGCTACCGTAGTCACTTGTTGCTGCCCTGAGCGAGGTCGTGCATATAATGCATATAAGTATGTGTTTTGTGGCGAAAGTTGTTTGACATGGGAAAGCTGGAGCGGTAGTGCTGTAAGATACAGTTTTGTAGGATGTGGAAGGCAATGTACTTTGTATTACAACTAAAATGAGCCTTATTTGAAGACTATGCAGATGTCTTATTGAGTAATTCAGAACAGTTATTGCTGCCAGACCTGCTCTCTTAGATTTGTGAACGGTGTTCTACTCTTGATACTCTTGGAGGAATATCAATCTACTTGACAAGATGATACAACACAATAGCAAAATTATTCAAATATCATTTCCTGAATGCCCTCTCCTCTCTTTCATCACACAGTGCGATACTGGAGCACAAAGCTGTTGCAAAGATTGAGTGGAACTGGAGTGTTGGTAATTATTTCCAAATATATTTAATGAAATTGACCACCGGTGTTGTGAGATCTCGCAGATATGATGTGACGCATACACCCTGGCAATCTGCATTGAATGTGAAACTTTGAAGGAGAAGTTAAATATGTATACTATATCACACTTGTTGCCATGCAAATTGAGTCACGCTTGGTCAAGTCTTGAGGGTTTGAGCTAACATCACCTTTAGCGTAGACTGGCTGAATGGATTGTACCTTTACCTTATCCTTTCAGTGACCAAATACAATATAAAATACAATGTCTAACGCATTTTAAGGATAATTAGCAGTATTTATATATTTTTAGTGGTGGTTCTATCTAATACTGAATCAAATATAATTGAGACTCTCCAGAGCTGCCGGATAGCTCACTCGGTAAAGCATCGCGCTGCGAAGCAGAAGTGACTATCACGTCGCGGGTTCGAGCCCTGCTTCGTACCAGCCGGCAGTGGTCGGCAGCTTTTTCAGAGTAGCGCACAATTGGCTATTGCTGCTACAGGGTTGCAAATTGGGAAGGGACTGCCGAAAGGGATTACAATAGTTGCCTTGTTTGTTGCTCAAGCGCCTCCTGTTGGCCAGACGGGCGCTCGTCAGGAAGATTCTAAGCCTGATCATGTCCGGGTATCCTCCGCCCTCGTTCTGAACTTGCGAAGATTCAACCAATGAGTGTATTAGAAGCGGTGGTTGACAGGGCTGCTTCGGAGGAGGAGAGCCGCAAACTGTCTACACTCTCCTGAGTTGGCAGCAAGGGGTCGCATACGAGCAAGTCTTGTACATAGTTCACCAATTGGGCATTCCAGATTCGGGTGGGATTGGAGATGCCAAATTTTTAATTTAAAAAAAAAAATAGAGACTCTCCAATCTCCTGTGCTACCCACTGACAACCATGTAGCATTGCAATTGAAGGATACTCACTACTCCAAACCAATCTCATGAACCAGATATTATGTTCCGCACTACACGCCAGTACTGTTGGGTTGTTATACCCAATGAGAAAAGAGTTTTATCCTTTTTTGACGACATCCAGAGTTTGAGAGAAACTGGAGTTTACATTGTACCAACATGGGATAAGCCATTTCCATCCACTTATGCTGACTTATTCCCATAACTCACTCAAACGTAAACGACTTGGCTTTGGTGTGTGACTTAAAATTGTGATTGGAGTCTCAAATATACCTGTGATGGCGAAACATTTTAAAGGCTCAATGGTCCAACTGCTTATTTTCATAAGGCAGTGTTTATATTAAATGTGATTCAGCAAAACGGATGTACAGTTGTATCCAAGAAGACCACAATGGGCTCTTGCAGTGGGAGGCAACCGTGTAAATACTGCTATCCAGATGCAGGGGTTAGCACAACAATCATTTCATACCACTGGAAGTAGCTGACCTGTTCAATGTGCGCTCAGTGCATGGTTTTGTGTTTTTACAGGGATCCTCTTTGCTGCATATGCCCTCTCCATGTTTGCACTCTATAGCTTCATGCCCGTGGTTGTGAAGCTGTCCAGTGCTACAGCAGTCAACCTGAGCTTGCTGACTGCTGACCTCTTCAGTCTTTTCTGTGGCCTCTTCCTCTTTCACTATAATGTGAGTATGTGTGTATCTGTGAGTGTGTTTACTGATTACTCATATACTGTACTTAATATATGGGATTCAACCTTTTTCACTGGTCGATATGTTCCTAGCCGATTATGTACGGTTCAGTTTCCATAACAACACACTATTTTGTGGCTGACTGCACATAAATATGGGCTACTTCAAAACTAGCATCATACTAAAAATGAAAGGAAAATGAATTACAACCCCAATTCCAAAAAAGTTGAGATGCTGTGTAAAATGTAAATAAAAACAGAATGCAATGATTTGCAAATCTCATAAACTGGCATTTTATTCACAATAGAACATAAACAACATATCATATGTTTAAAGTGAGACATTTTACTATATCATGAAAAATAATAGCTCATTTTGAATTTGATAGCAGCAACACATCACAAAAAAGTTAGGATAGGACCATGTTTACCATTGTTTAGTATCCCCTCTTTTTTTAACAACAGTCTATAAACATCTGGGAAGTGAGGAGACCAATTGCTGGAGTTTTGGGAGAGGAATGTTGTCCCACTCTTGTCAGATGTAGGATTCTAGCTGTTCAACAGTCGTGGGTCTTCATTGCAGGTTTTTTGTTTTATGATGCACCAAATATTTTCTATTAGTGAATGGTCTGGACTGCAGGTAGGCCAGTTCTAGACTCTTCTAGTGCGAAGCCATGCTGCTGTGATAGATGCAGTATGTGGTTTGGCATTGTTTTGCTGAAATATGCAAGGCCTTCCTTGAAACAGACGTTGTCTGGATGGGAGCATATGTTGTTGTAAATCCTCTATATACTTTTCAGCATTGATAATGCCTTTCCAGATGTGGAAGCTCCCCATGCTATAGGCACTCATGCAACCCGATACGGTAAGAGATGTAGGCTTTTGAACTGTGCGCTGATAACAAGCTGGATGGTCCCTCTCCTCTTTAGACCGCACAACACGGTGTCCATGGTTTCCAAAAAGAATTTCAAATTTTGATTCATCTGACCGCAGAACAGTTAACATTCTGCCTCAGTGCATTTTTAATGAACTATGGCCCAGAGACGATGGCAGCGTTTCTGGATAGTGTTCACATATGGCTTCTTATTTGCATGATACGGCTTTAGCTTGCATTTGTAGATTGCTCAGCGAACTCTGTTTGCAGACAATGATTTCTGGAAGTGTTCCTGAGCCCATGCAGTGAATTCCAGTGCAGAATCATGCGCGTCCCTTGCGCACAGAGATTTCTTCAGATTCTTTGAATCTTTTGATGATATTATGTGCTGTAGATTCAAAGTCTTTGCAATTTTACATTGAGGAACATTTTTCTGAAATTTTTCCGCAATTTTTAGACGCAGTTTCTTGCAGATTGGTGAATCTCTGTCCATCTTTACTTCTGAGAGACTCTGCCTCTCTAAAATGCTCTTTTTATACCCAGTCATGTTACTGACCTGTTGCCAATTTATCTAATTAGTTGCAAAATGCTCCTTCAGCTTTTTATTAGTACCACTTACTTTTCCAGCCTTTTGTTGCCTCCCTTCCAACTTTTTTGAGATGTGTCGCTACCATCAAATTCAAAATGAGCTAATATTTTTCATGAAATGGTAAAATGTCTCACTTTCAACATCTGATATGTGCCTATGTTCTATCTTGAATAAAATGTGGGTTTATGAGATTTGCAAATCATTGCATTCTGTTTTTATTCACAATTTACACAGCATCCCAACTTTTTTGGAATTGGGGTTGTATTTGTTGGATGCGTTTTTTAAAGAGGACAAAACAATATGTTGGGGTAAAAACCTATTTAAAAGAGGAGACCGCACCTC
Source organism: Gymnothorax javanicus (assembly GCA_029692085.1). Classification (NCBI taxonomy): domain Eukaryota; kingdom Metazoa; phylum Chordata; class Actinopteri; order Anguilliformes; family Muraenidae; genus Gymnothorax; species Gymnothorax javanicus. The sequence continues at coordinate 31,316,784 of CM056195.1, read as the reverse complement.
GGCAAAGTATATTTCAGTGGGAAGTAGAATTCTTGAAGTGTCTAAAATGCATAGTTTTATAAATTTTAATTTGGTAATGATCCAGTGCGACGCATTTTAAAACTGGCGAGTCTTCAAATCGGCGTCAATATCAGGGGGCAGACATTTTTACTCGGGGGAATCTAAGGCTGCGTTTGGAATGCACATTTGTCCACTTGCTCACTCACTCTCTTTATATTGTTTTCAATGTAGAACTTTCACTACACAGTGTCCTATTTAATGGGTTAGTGTACCTTTTGAACGCAGCCAAAAAACTTTATCCAATCAAATGCCAGTTCCGCGGTGCTTGTGGCTTCAGTTTTTCTCTTTTGTGACGTCAGTTGTTTTCTTTCCTTCAGTAAGGGCCTTCAGTAAGCTCATTCTTTACGGCTTGACTGCCCGCAAGCGGTTTTTATTAAACTGGCCTGATTAACAATCAAACAATTTATCGACTGAGTGACCAAGGCCAATACATGACCAAAATTAGAAATGGTAATGAAAAGTGAATGACTATTGCCTACATTTATATGATTGATGTGGCATTGTAAGGATGGCAGTATAAATGCAAAAATCCAAAACTTTCGCTGACTTAGCAGCATTTATTTTCGCCATCGTTACAATTGTCATTCAGCTGTGCAACGTGCCTTCAATGCCCTTTAGCTGCGAATACATTCAGAATACAGAAAGGGGCCTCATGGCTTATTGCTTACTGAGCCACGCAAACTAATTTACGCAAATCTGTGCTGCTACACGAGCGCAGAAATTATAAAGACATATCGATATTTTACGTTGTCATTTATGCGCAGAGGAACACGCCTCATAATTTTGTGGTGCAATGCATAACAATGCCATCGAAAATAAATTATATGGTGGTTGGTTTTTAACCAATTAGTTTGAGCAACTGTGGCTAATTGAGAGATGTAAACTGTGGGAGGTTTAGGTTATTCAGCATTTAAAGGTGAGGTATCCGAAGATCAAATTCAAAATCAGAAGATTCCCAAAGTAAAAGTCTGCCCCCTGATATTGAAGCCAATTTTAAGACTCGCTGGTTTAAAAATGCGTCGCACTGGATCATTACCAAATTAAAATTTAGAAAACTATGCGTTTTAGACACTTCAAGAATTCTACTTTCCGCTGAAATATACTTTGCCGAGGTGCGGTCTCCTCCTTTAAGGATTTCCAGGCTGAATTGTGCACTGTGTTGATTGACTAACTGTAAAATGCCAGTAATCATTCACCCTCTCACAGTCATGGTCACAGTGACCCAGGGTGTAATTTATCCTATTAATATGTAAACACCTTGTGACACATGGAGAAAGTCAGCTGGTCAAAGTCATAGCATGCGTTTCATTGCTGTGGTCATGTAAACTCTTGTAGTGCCTTTAATTACTATATCCCACTATGACATAAAGTGGCGGGGGGATATAGCAATGGAGCTTGTCTATCCACTGTCTGTCTGTCTGTCCGTCTGTCAGGATAAGTGAGGGGAAGTTGTCTGAGAAACTGCTTTACCTTGATGAATGAAATTTTATGTGTGTTTGTGTTATGTCCCAGAAGGGACAAGCCACGCGACAATCAGAGCCAGCAAGTCACGAAGTGGGTGAGACCGCAAAAGCTTTTATTGCCAAAACCCAGGTTAACCAATTTTACAGTCAAAACTTAGGTAGTGGGGGGAGGAAAGAACTAGAGGTTGTGCCAAAGAAATGAAAACAATAAAACAAAACCCGGCCTGACTACACCTTCTCTGAATAAACAAAACAAAAGAAAGAGCTTCTCTAACTGATCTACAAAATGGCTGAACAAAAACTACAACGGAGGCATCAACCAATAAACTAGTGTGTCTAGACAAAGAAAAATCCCTAAGTGTGCCAAAATATAGAGGGTACCCCGTCTTACCTGTCCCAACCTCCCCACCACAACACAGACCAGCAGCTACAAAAACACTGTTCAGGCCGCACAGTGTAATGGCTACCAAACAGAAGCCCTAACAGCAGCCAAATGACAAAAGGCAGGCAGCGAGAGATCCACCGAAGGCGGGTCCCTTTTCAAATATTGTCCTCTGCATGTGATTGGCCAGATTTCTCCACAGCAGAGCAGCCCCTCCTCCACACAGCTGAAGCCACTCTGCAATCTGCCACCTGAAAGTTACAAGAAAAGGGGGGGAAAAAAAAAAAAAAAACAAATATGCAGGACAAGCCTGGCATGTCACAGTTTGCGACTGGTCATGATGTTGACTGGGTTTGAAAGTGGGATTCCATGGTGGCGGGGGATATTGATGACAAAGGCTGTGTCCAAAATCACTCACTACTCATTATGTAGTGCACTATATAATGGGTTCACCATTTTGTAGTGCTGTCTGAATTGTTAGAAAGAATTATTATCCCCTATATAGTGAACTCATTACATCCCACAATCCACCTCAAAATGTAGTGACCAACCAGTGGTCACTAACCCAGCAATATGTCCCAACATACATTGCACACAAACCGAAGAATAATTGTGCAACAGCAATGACGTCATTAACAGTGCTGACAAAACGAGCTGGGTAGTGTCTGAAAGCGTTTCTTCCCTCTGCCCATAGTCACCTACATATGAGTCCCCTTATAGTGAGTAGGGAATAGTGAATGAGTGAGTGATTTTGAACACAGCCAATGTCGTCTTGTTATCAATTGAGCAATATCATTATGGCAGTCAGACAAAGGACAGCTCATTTCATTAGTGGTGCCCCTTTAGACAGTGGTTGTTGAGGTTACTTGAATCAAACCTGAGGAATACTTCTTGAGAGAGAAGTACATAAACAAGTGGAACTGAATGGTTGCATGGATTTCCTCTAGGTACTGTGTTTTCCTCCCACCCTTAAAGATATACTCCATAGGAACACTCCTCCCAGTGCCCCTGTGGCTTTAGAACTGGAGTTGTTTCCCAAGCGCTGCTGCACTGTGGCTGCCCACTGCTTCTAAGTAACAAGGATGGGTAAAATGCAGAGGTCAAACTACCCAGCAGGGTTCAATAAAGTTATATCTGATAACTATGTGTGAATCAGCCTGAGTATATTATGATTATGCCTCCAACCCTGTCCTGAGAACATTTTTGACAAATGAAGTCCAGCTAATGTCCTTATTGTGCTCATTTTTCAATCCCACAGTTCTCAGTACTGTACATAGTGGCTTTCCTGGTGATTACCGTGGGCTTTGTAATGTTCAACGCTGTGCCAACTTTTACCCGGGCTCCAACGACCACTTCGAGCAACAATGAAGGGATCATTAATCTAGCCTCAACCACAGAGGATGATCCAATTCAGGAAGCAGGGGTCAGGTTATCCATAGAAGAAGAGAAGAACAAATCTAAGAAGCAGAGAGAGGAAGAGTATGGAGGTCTCAATGTATGTTGTGGAAGCCAAGAACAAAACAGATCAGTATGGACAACTGAACACAGCACAAAGATGTAGGCTTCATCAAAGAGACATCAAAATTTGTAAGAAAATGCTGTCATGTAATTGGGTGGATGTGACGACCCATCAATCGTAAAGCATGTTCTTGACCCTTGTTTTGTGAATAAATAAGCTGTGGTCTTTTTTCTAAGATATGAAAGGCATTTAAAAAATGAAAATGCATTATGAATTTGCTGGACATTGAATTGCTTATTTGCATAAGCCTCTTACACTGGTTATGTAAAGCATTGCTTCTAAATGGCAAAATGTTGTGTTGTAAGTTGTGCCACGAACTGACATCAGTAAATCAATGCTTGATCACTATGATACACTGCCTACAGGAAGTTACCTCCCTCTGGTAAGTTGGATCATTAACATATACTCTCTTTTCTTTCTTGTCTCTGGTTTAGTCTTGGCTAAGATTTGTGAGTTTCATGGTTAATTTTAGCAAGCCAAAAGCACTGGCGAGAAATAGACAAAAAAGAAAAACTCACTACTTGATTACCAAGCATTATTAAGACCCAGTAATCAGCTTCAACAAACACAATTAAATATAAGACACTAGAGAACAACTAAACAAATATATTAAAATTGAAAGGACCACAGAGGACATAGTAAGACATGGGAATTGCACAAAATAATATACTCACAAAATAACTCTGAGGCCCCAGTGTATTAGTTGAATGGTTGCTATTTAGTCCAAGACTCATGCTTTTTCTTGAATTGCATACAATCATACGTCAGGAATGCAAATAATAGCCAGCCATGAACTAGGTCTAATCGACCATTACTCCCTATGATGTTGTGATTGTGGCAAGTTTCAGTTCATGCATTGAATGATTAACTGAAGAGTGCTAACAGCACTAAAATTTCTGCAATGCTAGGTGTACTAAAACAGGGCAAGACCCACAAATGGATTCCAAACAAAGTCCAGAAATTTATGCCAGAAATTAAATTATAGCAATTCTATGTTCATGCTTCACATTGTCACATACAGTACGTCTTCCTTGATTTAAACATTTCACCTTAGTTACTGTATAAATCAAAGCAATCTTACCAGGTCTTCATTATGGTTCTATGCTGTACTTGAAGTAGCCAAAAGGCAAATTCTTCCCTCATATAAGTTACAATTTAGTTCATGTTCTTTAGATTCTCATTCAAATACAGAAGGCAAATATAGCTGCAGGGTTGGGGTTAGGGGCCAAGGGTGACCTGCTCCCATCTGGACCATCAACTTCTTAATGTTTTTTCCAAAAAATGCAATGGAGCTTGACTTTAATGAAGGTGTAGTCAAATATGTTTTCCACAATAAATGAATTTCCATACATCTATTGCCAAACCCGCTCATTCCTGGACAGGGTTGCAGGGGGGCTAGGCCTATCCCAACATGCAATGGGTGCGATGCAGGAAAACACCCTGGACAGTCCCCCAATCCATTGCAGGTATCACAAACTACTTTCTCATGCACACAGACCTATGGGAAATTCACAGTCTCTAATTACCCCGGCATGCATGTTTTGGGACTGTGGGAGGGAACGGGTGTACCTGGAGTAAACCCACGTGAACACATGGATAACATTAAAACTACACACAAAGGCCCCAGGCCCAAATCGAAACCCACAACTCCCTTGCTATGAGGGAGCTGTGCTGCCCACTGAGCTGCCGTACAGCCATTATATTAATTTTCAGATAAAATTTTCTTTATGGCTCTCAGACTGATGGAGATGTGCCTCTCGGGGCTGTCACTCAGGATTGGGGAAGCTGTCTGAGGATCCAGTGTGAGTGAATAGTTTACAAATTCGTTGCTGAGGTTTATGTGAAAAATACAACAGACTCCACTACCCACCTGAATCAGGAATGGCTAAGTCAGTGGTCTGCAACCACGCTGCAGGACAACTACTGACTCAACTAGTTCTGTTTCCACCCTAAAATTAGCACCAAGTTCAGATACGTAACTAGATGCAGTGAGTAATGATCTGGTATTAATTATTGTAAGTCTAGAGCAAGATAAAGCGCTACAGTGAGATTCAACTGATTCTGTGGTTCTCCAGTTCGTGTTATAGGACCCTCAATTGAGCCCCTAAGAACCATACTGGGCCATCCCGCACTTTTGGCGAAAATCAGTTGAGGTTGTGAGCATGTGCAGAAAACTGAGATCTACATTTCCTAAATTGGCAAACCCAGTCTTCCACCATGGATTGTTAATACAAGCAAATGTCTTCTCTGCCCCATACATATGCACTGCACTGCCTTAGCCATAATAGGCCATCCCCCAACCTCCCCATAATTCATTGTAAACATGGAGGCTAGGTATCTCACTGATGAGGAATCGCATCCTATGATTGACGATGATGGTGAAGTGGAAGATGACAGAGACCCAGAGTTTGTCCCAAATGAATCAGAAGATGATGGTTCCTCTTCAGGAGGAGGTAGGTTTCACTTTAAATGATGATTATGCGTCCAAAACCTGTACAAAAAGTGCATGTGCATAATTTCACATATCTTGACTTTGTAGCATATGTAGTGTTCTTGTTGCCAATTGCTCTAGATGACACAGGAGGCTGGCAACTTTGAGTCCCATTTTCTCAAAAGTACCCCAACATGGGTTGGCCCGGTATGGTTCTTAGGGGCTCAATTAGGCCTGCAGCTGGTTCACTGGACCCTGTTCTGGAGTTCTACTATCATGAGGTGTTTTCCGTACAACCCAAATTTGGAATGCTGTTCCAGTAGTATTCAATGTGACTGTTAAAACTGTTTTATTTAGCACACCTAGGATACCCAAAGCTCTCCAGTCTCCATTGTTTGCCAAAGCTGCTGGCAGAATGGATGGAGGGATGTCACAACCCTCATGTGAATGCCTTCTGTGTCTCCTCCCATTCAGCAACTTGTGTGTCTATTACGTAGAAGGCGTGTCTCCTTTTGATTGGTTTACATTTTACGTACTCCCTTATCCTCGGCTGTGTCTCGTTTCATATTTCTCACCTCTTGTGCCTGTGTTGCGTATTTATACCCCCTCCTTACAGTTGAAAGTTGCCGGATTGTAATTTGCTACGGTATGTGTGCTTAAACCCAGTCAGTATTTGCTAGTTAACCTTAAAACACAACCTTTAATGGTAGTAATTTATGGAAGCTATCTTCCTTATTCAGTTCATAGGAACAAGCTCCCAAGCCTCTTACGATGGTCCTGGGCTTGGGACCACATTCTTTTTAATCCTGTCCAAGTATGGTTCTCTGTCCATTTTATTAGGAACAAGCGCCAGTCTTTCTATGGTCATCAGGATTGGAACTGTGTTCCTTCTAAGCTACTCCTTCCTGCCCTAGGATAGTTCAGCTCCGGAGAATCACTCACTCCATCCGGCTGTCATCCCGGAAAGCCTCTGCCTGACGATTGGCAATGCTTACCCACTTTGCTCACAGCATCTGAACAGAACTCTGCCGTCTTCTTCTGGGTTCCATCCCAATGTTACCGTATTACTATCAATAAACCTTAGTATTAAATTGTACTCTGCCTCTGCTCTCAATTCCTGGTCAAGACTGACTGAAATTGAGTGCTTCCTGTAGAGACAGGAAGTGAGATTTTTTTTTTTTTGTTTCAGTACGAAGGGAAGATGGCTGCTGATAAAAGTTCTGATTATCTGCAGCTGTCTGTTAGTTGTGGAATTGCTGGTATTTTGCATAACATGACGAAGCCACAGCCCAGCAGATGGCAGATGCTCCACAACTCTCTTCAACTGCTGCGCTAGTGAGAACTTTCTATTTTTCTCACAGCGCCCCCACCGACAACATCATAATTTGCCACATTCAACTATCCAGCGAATCACATGACTGGTTAATGCTTGTATCTCATGCCCCAGTGTTAAACTGGTCATTCTCATTGCACTGAACGAGAGGGTTATGAGCCTGACTGGTGAGACTATTTGAGCATTTACTTGCATGAATAATGCAAATGAGCACAGCAGTGTTCTATTAATATCAAACATGAACTGTCTCTGCTAGTAGATAGAAGTTATTTTATGAAGACACATTAAGTAAATACTAAGAACACTCAAGAAAACATATTTGGGAGGAACAAAAATTGTCACTCAGGATGTTAATTATGTATAAAAATAATATCTATTGTGGTGGAAAACATCCAACTATATCTACTGGTGCCATGAAATCCTTTGCTTTTCGTTATTTTAATTATGCAGACTTTAAAAATGATTTTCCACTGCTCTCTTGTGTATCTTCACTGGATACAAAGTAATATGTTGTTCTCGAATACTTAAAACAGGACTGTAGTCGAGCAGCAAGTTGGGTCTGAGGTTTTAAAATATCATAAGGTTACATAAGTTTATTTTTGGATTGATAATGTTTCTGCCAGGATGGTCAAGGTTTCTGCCAAGATGGCCAAGGTCTCTGTCAAGATAGTCAAGGTGTCTGCCAAGATGGCCAGATTTTTTTCTCATTTGCTGACCAGATTCTAAATTCAGACTGACTTATGAAGACTCAATTTAAAAATAACTGGTTCAAAAAAAATTGCATATTTACTGCATAAACACTCGTTAAATACCCACAACAGCAAAGCCCCAAAGCTGATATGGTTTTATCAGCAATGTATTAAGACTATTTGAACTATTTGAAAAAATGTTCTTGCTAATATTCAGTTCTAAAAAAAAAAAAAAAAACAGCCTATTAAATGAATTCCAGACCACATCTAAAATAGTAGTTAGGGATATTTATTGAATTGAATAAGCATGGGAATTCGTACTGATGAAGGACGGGATAGAGTGGAGTGGGAGGAGACCAGTGCAGGATAATGGGAAGCCCCAGGCGACAAGACTCAGGGTCGGGGTCGCGTCTCTTCTCAGAGTCATAAAGGCTCTTTCAAGTCTCCTGGGGTTCCTATAGTGTGATAGGGTGAAAGATGAATAGAAAGGAATGGGAGGAAGGGATGTTGAAAAAGACAGGCAAGGATTGTGGAATGAAGGCAGTATAAATAGGCTGGCTGGTTAGGACATGGATGAATGAAGTGACGTTTTTAGGCGTGGTTTGGTTCACTGACCAATGTTTCGAACTCCATTTCAATTGCTAGTGCATTTGGACTTGTGCAATAAAATGCTTTGCCTGAGCTGTCAGTCTGTTAGAAAAGTGATTTTACATCACAGCTTTGAGAAAAATGAATAATTTCCCAAGACACCTTGGGGTACTCATTTCCCTTTAGTAGCGTAATGTGGCCCACATTCTGAGAGCAAACTGCCAGTGTGCTAATGCAAGCAGCTACTATATGGAGCAAAATCACAGAGGGTTAGTGGTATCCACTGGCTAAGTGCTCAGCTCTTATTTGCTCAGGGGCAACATGACGAGCCAGTTAGGTATCTGCATTTTGCATGGACTGGCTGAATCAAAGTAGCTCTCATATTCTAACTATCTGGAAATGACGGAGGCTTGCAGCAATAAGACAGGCCTGTCCATAAGTTAGGTTGAAAATACTGTATATCCTCAGGGATGATTGCAGTTGAACATTCTGAGTTATCTCTCGCAATCCTGCAATATCCTCCTGATTAGTTGGCTTTTTAATTTCTCCTGTGTTCATCTACAGCATGAGTTAGAGTGTAAGAATATGGCATTAGACCAAGTAGGGGCGATTGCTTAGTTAGTTCATCCCTTTGAGGCCTTAAGTTCCTGAGGCCTTACTGTAGTATTTTGGCTATAAGCCATGGGCAGGAGTGGTTTTGAAAGAATGTCCTCTCCAGTTCTGCGCACTCCTTCCCACCTCACTCAAGCCTTGTGGGGACCCATTTCTGGCATTTTCTGTATATAGGCGATGCACTGCTGCAGTCAAATTGATTGTCCAGCTCAGGTTAAATAGCATGTGCTGCATTCCTAAAAAAAAAAAAAACCACACTCCTGATATCTGGTGAAGCCAACAGAAAAAACACTCCTTCTCTGAGGGAGCTATTTCCCAATGCCAAGGGGATTATGATTTGGGTTGGCAATATTTGTAGTTCCAAATTGCTAATCACAAAATAACATGAATGGGCCCACAAGGAGTGATCTCTGGTTATCACACACACACACACACTCAAAAGCATGATATGATGTGATATTTATTGGTTCTTGCAAAAACTTGTTTTGCACCATACAGTACATCTAATGCAATTACTAGACAAAAAGGGACTAAACAACATAGGCAACAATTACAACTAGACACGATAAACAACAGTTCCCCCCCCTTCTCCCACCAGAGCAGGACAAAAGACATAGACCCCCTACACATCATACACAGAATGGTAAAGTGCAGTTGTGCATAGTACTCAAAGTACAGAGTGCCATTGAAGTGCAGCATTGCATGATCCTTTCACACTCAGATTCTTGTTCAATAGCACTATACTGGTGGGAATGAATGACCTGCAGCTAGATCCCTGAACCTCCTGCATGATGGTAACAGCTCATCGGCCTGGTGTCAGGGATGTGACATATCTTGACTAATAGCCTGTGCTTTCTTGACCACCCTTGTTATGCCTCGGTGTGCGCATGCGCACAGCGAGCATACGGTACTCAGTCTGTGTATTTGTTTGTCTGTCTGTTACCATCATAACTGCGACAGCGTGTGCATCCAAGCTAAAGTAACAATGCCAACGAGTGACAAACACTGTTGTCTTGATTTTAAATGTGCCAGAATTTTGATTTTTTGTAGCACTTCATGTTTCAGTATACACGTTTTGTGTACATAATGTTAAGCCACACCCACATGATTTTGGCACAAGGACCGCACTCTATTGACTGTTTATGTATTCAAGCTTGCTTTTATGTTACTGTACAACTATTGTACATCAGTAGTGGCTAAGCAATACACACCGAGGCATCAGCACCTCTGGTGCTTTCATTTCAGCAGTAATGGTTATGCTATTTAGTGGTTGACCAGCAATCTGGCTGGCCATATTAATTATCCTGTTTAATTTATTTTTGTTTACTACTGACAAGGAAAAATACCAGGCAACAGAACAGAAAAATAAAATGCTCTCAACAAAGGAGTGATGGAAAAGTAACATCATATCTTTATCCACTCTGAATTGTCTCAGCTTCCGCATGAAATAAAGTCTAGATAGTGTCTGTATTACAGATCCATGTTAACTTGTTGTCTATTACTGTTCCTAGATATTTATAATCAGCCACAGCATCAATACTTTCTCCGTTAATAATCATCTGCTGATGGGTGTTGCTCCCAGTTCTAAAATCAATTATCATTTCCTTGGTTTTCTTAGTGTTTAAAAGAAGACAGCTAGACCTACACCAATCTGCAAACTGGTCTACCCAGGCCCTATAGTGGGTTTCATCGTTATCCTGTATGAACCCAACTATTGCTGTATCATCAGCAAATTTGATTGTGACATGCTCAAGTGTGTTGCTTTTGCACTCATTTGTGTAAAGGGTAAATAATACATGCCTACACACACACACACACACACACACACACACGTTCAAGCTGTATGCTCTAAAATCATGTTCTTATTATCTTATTACCAGGCAATTAGAAGACTATTGATTATGCAAATATACTGCTTGCTCAGAAATTCCAGTGCCATTGTTGGCATCAGCATCGCAGACCTGCCATGCTCTGCTGGCGAGTGGAGCTTTGAGGACCCGCTATTACAATGCTGCTCTCAGATGCCCCGCGTGCAGGAGATGCCCAGACAGATTCATTCTCAGCAAACATTCTGTGAGTTAGCAGAATTATTCTTGAATACTTAAAGTGGATGTGCTTACTGAATTGATTCCTACAAATGAGTCCATTGGTAGAAAAGTCTTTCTGGATTGTGTTGGCCCAGTTTTACCTTTGTGTGGCAGTGGTACCTCTTGTTGGTACAGGGGAGCTATGATTGAATGAGGTACAGTAGTAGGTCTTGTTGACATAGGGGAGCTGTCATGAATACAGGAGTGTGGTTGCGTTGTTGACATAGGGAAACTGAAAGGGGGGCAGTGGTAGCTCTTGTAGACATAGAGGAGTGCTGTGAATGAGATTATCTCATGGATTTCATGGATTATCTGTCTCCCATATATATATATATATATATATATATATGGGTGTATATGTGTGTGTGTGTGTATATATATATATATATATATATATATAGTGGCTGTGAAAAAGTATTTGCCCCCGTCCTGATTTCATATTTTTTTGCATATTTGTTACACTTACATGTTTCAGATCATCATGCAAAAAGTAATTTTAGACAAAGATAACCCGAGAAAATACAAAATTCAGTTTTTAAATGATGATTTCATTTATTAAGGGAAAAAATCTATCCAAACTACCTGGCCCTTTGTAAAAAAAAGTAATAGCCCCCCCCCTTGTTGAATCATGAATTAACTGTGATTAACCACATTTTTTTAGTTCAATTTCACTAGCCACACTCAGGCCTGATTACTGCCAGACCTGTTGAATCAAGAAATCACTTAAGTAGAACCTATCAGACAAAGTGAAGTAGGCTCAAGGATCTCCAAAAGCAACACATCATGCTGTGATCTAAAGAAGTTCAAGAACAGATGAAAAACAAAGTCATTGACACCTATTAGTCTGAAAAGGGTTATAAAGCCATTTCTAAGGCTTTGGGACTCCAGTGAACCAGGGTGAGAGCCATTATCCACAAATGGAGAAAACTTGGAACAGTGGAGAACCTTTCCAGGAGTGACCGGTTACCAAAATTACTCCAAGAGCGCATCCAGGAGGTCACAAAACAACCCAGAATAACATCTAAAGAACTGCAGGCCTCACTTGGCTCAGTTAAAGTCAGTGTTCATGATTCAATAATAAGAAAGAGACTGGTCAAAAATGGGATCCATGAGAGAGCTCCAAGGCCACTGCTGACCAAAAAGAACACAGAGTCTTGTCTCTCATTTGCCAAAAAACATCTTGATGATCCCCAAGACCTTTGGGAAAATATTCTGTGGACTGACGACACAAAAGTTGGACTTTTTGGAAGGTATACGTCCCATTACATCTGGCGTAAAACTAATACAGCATTTCATAAAAAGAACATCATACCAACAGTCAGACGTGGTGGTAGTAATGTGATGGTCTGGGGCTGCTTTGCTGCTTCAGGACCTGGACGATTTGCCGTGATTGATGGAACCATGAATTCTGCTCTCTACCGGAAAACTCTGAAGGAGAATGTTTGACCATCAGTTTGTGACCTCAAGCTCAAGCGCACTTGGGTTATGCAGCAGGAGTCAGGGATGAAGAGTCAGGAATAGGACTGAATTCCTCACAAGCATCAACCCTCCTCTTCATGGGCAGTCCAGTGCTGGCAAGCGTTTCAACATCTGGCAGCAGACCGAACGCCACCGGCCAGCGACAGCAGCCCAAGCTTTGCCTATTACAGCTGTGCTGAACTGTCTCTCCTCCTCTCCCGGGTTCCGTCCCTGCCAGTGCCGTACTGCTGCCAATAAATTACCTGTTGTATTGCAAGTCTGTCTCTGCACTTTATTCCTGGTCTGGACCATAACATTATATCTGTTTTATGAACTCTGTATCTTTAGTTTAAGCTAAAAAAAAAACTTGGTGTCTCAATTTTACAGGGTTTCTGAGCTATTATTTCTTTAATGGGCAAATCATGAGCTGGAAACAAAATACTGCAATATTCAGTCCACCAAATGAATGGATAGCAATGCTGTTTTATGTTGCAGACATCCCCACTAATGTGAAAACACCTACTTTTTGAGCTGAATGGCAATAGCTAGTTCTTGAGCTAAAGTACAACTTAAAAATATTTTCATTAAATTTAAAGCTACCCTTTTAAAGTTTTGGAACCATGTGATAATACCTTAGCACAAATCAATATTTCAATGTTCCCAGGTAACTTACTTTCTGAATTTTAAGTGGATTATTTTCTATTACAGTGTAGAATTTAAACATTAATGACTGTACCAGTGAAAACAAACATTGACAGTTCATATTTTTTGGGAACGTGCAATGTGGCATTCAGGTTTGTTGCTCAGATTGCCAAAGCAATTATTCCATTGATTATTTGATCAGTTCAAGTGCAAGTGCTGTTTCTTTCCCATTGTAAAGAATGGTCATCATCACTGGCATTAGCCTTTTTTTCCTACGCGATGCTTTGTGCCGGCACTTAAGTTTCATGTATCTGTTATTATTTTGCACCTGTTGTCCATTTTCAGATGATATTCCCCGTGACACTGTATAACAGATTTTTCTTTAATGATTTTAAGGACACTGGGATGTTTTCCCTCGTGCTATTTTTTCACATCATAAGTAAATATTTTTAAACTCTTCTATTTTCTGGTACGTACATGCAATGATTGTTGCATCAGAATCTGAATTTTTGATTAAAACATACTAAGCACATATTTCTGATGTTATATGTTAAAGGGTTTAGTTCTTCCTTTGTGTTCCAGCTTACTCAGTCATTTCACTTTTGTGAAACATTAATACATGAGCCTGACTTAAGGAGAGCTACAGCTGCTGAGTTATTGATGTTAATCAAACCACTATTGTTCAGTGCTCTTCCTATGACTGTAAGGGTTCTATAATTTTCTGTTCCTCCTCTGGTTTTCCCTGTTTACCTGTGGTTTTTGTTTCCATATTTACTGTCCCACATATTTTTGTTTACCTTTTCCTCTGTGTGTCTCCTCCCCAATGCTCCGTAATTCTTTCTTGCTTTTCCTTTTGTGTGTTCTGTTGCTGTTTATTGGATCTTTTTATGATGTCAGTATTTCCTGGTGTTGTCTCGTTTCTCGCCTCACCTCCAATGTTTCTCTTGTGTCTCCCCCTGCTGTTTCTTGTCACTTCATCTTATCTGCATGTATAAATGTTCCTTTGTTTCCTTTGTGCATTCATCACTCATTTTAATTCTCTGTGTTGTCCAAAACTACTTTCTGCATCCCACGTACATTTTCCACTCTGGTGCCAGTCTGAAGTCTAGTCTGTTCCTGAGTCAGTCTGAGACCCAGTCTGTTCTTGAGTCAGTCTGATACCCAGTCTGTTCCTGAGTCAGTCTGATACCCAGTCTGTTCCTGAGTCAGTCTGAGACCCAGTCTGTTCCTGAGTCAGTCTGAGACCCAGTCTGTTCCTGAGTCAGTCTGAGACCCAGTCTGTTCCTGAGTCAGTCTGATACCCAGTCTGTTCCTGAGTCAGTCTGATACCCAGTCTGTTCCTGAGTCAGTCTGAGACCCAATCTGTTCCTGAGTCAGTCTGAGACCCAGTCTGTTCCTGAGTCAGTCTGAGACCCAGTCTGTTCCTGAGTCAGTCTGAGACCTAGTCTGTTCTTGTGCCTAATTTTCATGTTTGTTTTTTGTATAAATAAACTTTGGTTTATTCGTCATATTTTTTGTCTGCATCTAGGTCATAACCCCTTCCCCCTGACAATGATGTACAGTAGATAGCACTATCTTTGGAACACAAGATTGTCTCAAACATTTTGATGGAGTGTAAAATGCTGAATGTTACTTCAATTGATTAAGGATCTTGCTTTTATGTAGTGCTGTGCCATGATACTCCAGTTTAAATATTCATTAGACAACAGGAAGAAGTATGATATTAACTTTCTATTGTCCTATGGCATTACTGCTGCGCTTTTCTTTAATAATACAGTCCTTTCAGTTTTGGCAAAAGGAATAATCTTTTCAGTGAACAATGTTCTTTAGATGTGCAATATTAATTTTTACAAGCAGTTGGCCTGCAATACAAAACCTTTTTTTACAACAATGAAAACAAGCTTGTCAGCTTTTTGAGACGTATGTAAATACATGCACTGGTTTTGCATTCACTTTATCATGTGTAGAATCTCTGATTGGATATGATGGATCTAACCTTTGCAAGAAGTGTAGCTTAGACAAATGTAACAGACAGTACTAATGCTGTGTTCTCCTATAATTCAGAATATAACCTTGAGGCAGGTCAGATAGTATGCAAGCAATTGCCCTAGGACCAGCAGGTGTGTGTTCATGACACGATGCTTTCTTGTATGGGCCAGCAGGGGACCACACTGACTATATTCAGACTCTCGCTAGACAGTTTGGAGAGGTAAATAAATAAATAAGAGATTTCGTAAAATTGCGCTGACGCATATTATTTTTTCAAAGGTGCCGTTCGGGACACAGACTTCAGCAAATTCTGTGCGGTAAGCGCTATGCATTTCATTGGTCCCTGCTTGGAAGCCATGCCCCATGCGGCTGAAGTTTGACATCACATCCTCGTGTCGCGGTTTTGTCATGCCCACTGACTGCGACTTCCTAGCTCTTCCGGTATATTCTTCAAGGCGGACTGACTGCTGTCCGGGGTGCTGAAACTGTAAGTCCCATTGAGTTCGTCAGATTTTTCTGACACAAGTAGTTGGTATCTTCTTCCATTATTTCGTGCGCGCATCGCTCTGAGTCAGTGTTCAGCTTAACCGCACTCACCTAATTTAGGGATTTTTTAAACGCCTTTTGCTTTTGAGCAAGAAAGCAAGTCACGAAAGCTACAGAAGCCTAGATAAACATGGAGATACGACGATTGTTACTTTAAAAAAATAGTAAATCAGAACTAAATATATCCAAACTTACGCTTGATCGCTTGCAAAAATATCATTGCTGACATAACGTTACATTTGTAGCATGATTTGCTTCTTCCAAGTATAAATGCACATTCGGAATTTTTAAAGCATGCCAATGTTCCAGTCGCATCTGTTTTTCTCTAATTAGTATTGTGATCTGGAAGTATTTTTCTTAGTCTTCTTTCTTTGGGTAGCATAACGTCGGCTCAATAGTTCGCTGGAATTTTTTGAGCTAGCTACCGGAAGACTGCAATTCGCCAATATGTTTGATGTCTTCGTAAAGGAAAGGCATTGAATTGCTTTTTCGAAAGAGAATTTACATTTATTCAACTTCGGGAAACCATGGAATGGCCGCTGTTCAAAAGTCAATGTTAGGTACACGTGGGTTGTATGTAATTAATCTTTCTGAGGAGACTGTATTGACAGTACGTGACACGGGATAGCTAATTCATGGTGATGTACATTCCTTTGCAGAATGCAGAGATTGGCTGGCAGTAAGACCAAACCATATCAAAAGCTATGTTTTCCCCTGCGGTCTTAATGTAACACAGATAGTCATTATTTGCGTTGATTGATGAAAATACCTGACACGCGCATCTAGACGTTTCTAGTGAGAGGACCGAAGTTTAGCCAAGTCAGAGAGACCTGGGTTCAGAGTAGAAAAATGAGTCAGGACACAGCATGAAATAACTCTGCTATTCTGACAGGGGTTTATCCAAGGCTGGCAATGTGTGTGTCCTTACCATTGAGCGTTCGATCTGTGGGACTGACCAATAAGCCATGCTATTGATGTCACAAAAAAGGAAACTTCACAAAAAAAAGAAGAAATTACATTGCTTTATAAAACAAAAGAAAATCAGCCACATTGCAACAAAACATTGACAATACATAACAGATGATGACACTTTGATCGTTACATCTCATACTCAAAAACTGACACACAAGTTTTGTATCATGAAGAAGTATCATAAATGTTTTGATTATGTATGATGTTGCAGGATCCTCAAGCCTCTGCCAATGTTGCCCATGTTACTCCGGTTTACTGTAGACCAATGTGTTGTTCATGGGTACTTGAATCGATGGCAACAATGACTCAGCTTAACCTAAGTGTGAGCGCTGAAAGAGAAGTAAGTTGGATCAAACAAGATTAATATATGTCTAGTCAGGAGTTTAATTACTCTGAAAGTACTAATAAGCTGATGGAAGCCATTTTTTTCCTTCTCACTGCACCAAATCACACCCAATCTCTCAGTGCTCTGTGCCAGTATGATGTCACTGACAAGCATAACTTTACCAGCTGACATGTCCATGTGTTGTCTGTGGGCTCAGGGAGCTATGGACAGGCAGCGTGAGGGTGTGAATGCTGGGGCGGTGTGTAACGGGGCCCCGGAGCGGAGGTCCATGGTGCTGGTGTCGGAGGCCCACGGTCAGCAGATTCTCAGCGTGCTGCGAGGCTTCAGGGAGAGGAGCCTCCTGTTTGACTTCAACATCCTGGTGAAAGGAGAGACAATCCCGTGCCACCGCTGTGTGCTGGCTGCCTGCAGTGACTTCTTCAGGTGAGGACCCACTGAGTGCCATGCATTCAGAACCAAGGGCAGGAGACAGAGATTCACAGTGGTCTACGTCTGAATGCTGGATTACATTCAGCTGTTGTAGGATGCAGTCGCAATTATACACCATTGCACTGCTATGTGTACTACAGGTAAGTATAATGTAGGCACTGTAATTGTATGGTGAAAGTTGCTTATAGTGGGCAGGAGTTTTATACAAGTTTCACAATCAAGTTGGGACATTTTACCAGTGATTTTATTTCCATATCACAATGCATAGATATACACAGCTTTTATGCATGCAAGCACACTACTTGCCGAAAAGTATCCAGATATTTGTGGCACTAAGATTCTTTTTCATGCTTTGATTGGGCCTGTCAGTTCTATTAAAAGAAAATCCTGACAAGATAACACGCAATGATATTATAGATAATTCTGTCCTTCCATCAGTTTAGGAAGGTCCTTTCCCATTTCTGCATGAAAACTTACCTCCTGCAAAGAACAAGGTACACACATTTTTAGTGTAACTGGTGAATAGCAACTTGTTGGCTGGTACCAGAGGTCTGAGGTCAACCGCATGAAGTGCTGTTGCAATCAACCATAACCACAATTCTGTAAAAGTTGGCGCATTATGGGGAATGAAAATAAAATCAAAGAGGAATGATTTGAAAAGTTGAATCACCTTCAACTATATTACAACAACAAGAGCACATTATTTGATGCTTTAATGTAATTAAATTCATTTGTATGTTGAAAATACTTGAAAATCTGATGACTGCAACGGACATCAAAAAAGTTGACTAATGGGCAAATTTGGACTAATAATGATATGCAATAATAAGGTGATGTGAGACAGGTGATGTTAAACAGATGAGCTAATCATTTTATAGCATGAATGAGGCCTTCAAAAAGGCCTTGCCTCTCAAGATCTCAATGAGAAAGAATGGGTCAAGGCTCTCCAATTTGCCAACAAATGTGTAAGCTTATAATCCATCACTTTGAGAACAATGTTTCCCAAAGACAAATCAGTGGGATATTGGGAATTTCACCCACTTCACTGTTAAATAATTAAGATACAGAAGAAATCTGGTGGAAATCTTGGTACATTAAAGGATAGGCCGATAAACCACTTCTGAATGCATGTGACCTTTTCTCTCAGATGTCACTATCTTAAGAATCGCCATGCGATTGTAATATAGATATGCATATGACAACATGCGCTTGGAAATACTTTGGTAAATCACTGATCATGAACCCCCTATTCCACTGCATCCACAGTTACCAGCTGAAGTTTTATTTAGCAAAGCCAGAACGTTACATTAACACTGCCTGAAAGCAGTGCCGACTCACCTGAGATGGACCGTAGCGCAATGAAAACATGCTTTCTGTTCTGGAAAACCATAAGTGGGAGTGGTCAAGTGGTTTTTGGAAAAAACAGCTGGCCTGTTCTCCAGACCAAAAGGGACATCGAAGACCTAACCTAATGTTATTAGCATACGGTCTAAAAGCCAGTGTCTGTCAAGATATGAGGCATGGGTGACTTGCCCATTTGTGAGGGAACCATTAAATGCAGAAAGACATGTACAAATTTTGGAGCTACATATGCTGCCATCTAGATGTAATCTGTTCGAGGGACATCACTGTATTTTCCAGCAAGACAATTCCAAAGCACATTTTGTATGGATTATAAGGGCATGGCTGCGAAAACAGAGAGCATGGGTGCTAGATTGACCTTCCTGCAATCCTGATTTGTCTCCAATTGAGAATGAATGGTTATCGGACAGACAAGCAACCAAATGCCGATTCAAAGTTCAAGCCTCAAGGGTGTATTTCTAAACAGGAATATGGTAACTGGGAAAAGTAGGCTGGAGCCCAGAGCTGAGGAATAGCAGTCTGACAAAGTTGGTGGTATAAATTGAGTAGGTGGAGGCCTAAGGCTAGAAACTGTCGCGGAGCAGAAGCCAGAAAGGGAATCCCATTTGCAAGTCCAAGGCTGCTTGCAAACAGGAATGAAAGTTTAACAGGAACGCGGTGGTGACCAATGAAGGCTTTGGAGGTTATTCCTGTTAAATGGACTCAGAAGAGTACTAAGCAGGAATAAGGGTTTAACAGGAATGATGTTGCAATCCTGGAGACAGATGAAGCCTTGCGAGGTTATTCCTAGTAAATAGACTCAGTAGAGTTACAGACATTTCTTTTGTTTACTATTACCTAACACATGCAGGAAAGAATGCACTATGCTCAATACTAGAAGGCATCTCCTGACTGGAATGTTACATGGAAAATGAACCTTAACATCCAGCTCTGACAGAAACGCCAAAGCAATTTATATTGACGAAACAAACACACGGAAAAGGTGAGGTTAACAACAGAACGTGTGGATGGTGTGGGAACAGACAAAACAAATAAATTAATTTAAAGGGACAAAACTTAAAACTCACAGGGACTGCTGGAACAGGGGAAGATAACCTTAGGAGACACAGGGACCGTGACAGTCAGACCAGCTTACATTCTTCATATCCTACGGCTAAAGCACTAAAATACCACTTTAAATCCTCAAATTATTTGTTGTTAGGCTTAATCACACATCTCCTTTAAGGAGTGTGATTAGAAGACATGGCGATATTACTTAATAGTGAACAGGCAACTTCTATGGATTCTGTTGTAGTCATCGCATTGTGTATTTTCTATAGGTAATTAAATTCATGTTAGAACATCAAATAATGTGCTGATGCACTGTTTTCCATACAAGAGAGTGCCACTGGACTTTTACTCACATGTTCCATGATGGGCCAACTGTGTCTGAATTGGAGCTGTATAAAAGCAACATTGAGCAATGCCTTTTCACCCAACACCATTCCTTTACCTCAAGTATGCTTTTCTAGCTGGATCAAAATCAAATCTCTGCAGCAATGTTCAAACATTTGGAGGAAAACCTTTTCCAAAAGAGTGGAGGCTGAGCAAAGAAAGGGATATAAACTCAGTATTAACAGACATGATTTTGGAATGAGATGTTAGCTGAGCTGGTGCTCGCACTCTTGTTGTCATGCAGTGTACACAGAGGAATATATAGCAAGGACTCGTCATGCATTTTACTTTCTTCCTTGCAGAGCAATGTTCGAGGTCAATATGAGGGAGCGTGATGATGGGAGCGTTACAATGAGCCACCTTTCACCCAAGGCCATCCGGGCTTTCTTGGACTTCGCTTACTCGGGTGAAACAGAGATCACAGAGGACAATGTGGACATGTTCTTCCAACTATCATCCTTCCTACAGGTATCCATACTCTCAAAGGCCTGCAGCGACTTCCTCATAGAGACATTGGACCTGTCCAACTGCCTGCAGCTGCTGGCTATTGCTGAGGGCTATGGCGCCACGCGCCTCCACCAGCATGCCATGGAGTTCATCATACTCAATTTTCACGGCCTGACCAAGACCTCAGACTTCCTGGAGATGACTGTCAACGTCCTTGAGAAGTGCCTGGGGTCAGATGAACTCAACGTCCCAGACGAGGAGGCTGTGTTAACGGCACTTCTCCGGTGGGCCGAGCATGACCTGGAGGCCCGGCGGCGGGTCCTGCCCGATCTCATCCCATTGGTCCGACTGCACCAGCTGCCCATGGCCACACTGGAGAAGATGAGCCACTCTGAAGGCCTGCTCTCCAGTAATGGAGACTGCGGCAAGATGATGCGGGATGCCATCGCCAACCTGCAAGAGTTCGGTGGGTTTTTCCTGGATGCCAGGCCCTCCACCACTGACTGCTACATCTATGTGCAGAAAACAGAGGAAAATGGTGAGATCCGCCACACCTTCTGCTACAACATAGAGACAGACCGCTGGAAGGAGCTCTCGCAGCCCCTGATATCGGATCCACCCGGCTCTAGCCTGGCCGGCTTTGGGGAGAGCCTGTTTGTCTCTGGTGGCTGCAGGGGAAACTGCTGCCGGGCAGTGCGCTTGCACATCGCCGAGCCCTTCCATGAAGCCACAGACGATGTCTGGTGCTACTGCCCGGTGCAGAACAGCCTGACACAGGTGCCCAAGATGAAGAAGCCCCGCACTATGCACACCTCAGTCACGGCCTTACGTCGCATCTATGTGATCGGGGGCAAGACCAGAGGCCCCCGGAGCATCAACAGTCTGCTGGACGTTGAATACTATGACCCCCTGTCCCGAGAATGGAGGTCAGTCAGCCCCCTCCCCAGGGGTATCTATTACCCTGAGGCCAGTGCCTGCAAGAACATGATCTACACACTGGGGTCGGAAGTGGAGATTGCTGATGTCTTTAACCCTTCCTTGGACTGCTTCTTCCAGTACAATGCCGTTGCGGACCAGTGGTGCCAGCTTGTGGCGGAGTTCGGGCAGTTCTTCCATGCCACGCTTGTCAAAGCTGTGCCAGTCAATGATATCTTGTACCTCTGTGACCTCTCCACATACAAGGTGTACAGCTTCTGCCCAGAGACCTGCGTATGGAAGGGGGAGGGGTCCTTTGAGTGTGCCGGCTTCAACGCTGGAGCCATTGGCATTTCCGATAAGATCTACATCCTGGGTGGGGACTACTCTCCGGATGAAATCACGGACGAGGTGCAGGTGTATCACAGCAGCCGATCCGAATGGGAAGAGGTATCACCCATGCCCCGAGCGCTGACGGAATTCCACTGCCAGGTGATGCGCTTCAATCGCAACAGAGACCCATGGAAGTCTGACCAGAGAGAAGAATAGGACCAAAGCTGTATTGCATCCCTCTTGATCAGTGCAATGAATGCCAATGTAATGTGTCTTATGAACCAACCAGTTAATCCCATTTTCACCCTACACTCTTGATTCCATAATTCTACCTATTACTGAGTGCAAGCTGTGCTATGTAGCGGCAAACTTCCAAAAAAAAAGTTAAACTGCACATTTTATTTCAACTTTATTTTACTCAGCGGTGTTATATATCAGGTTCCTGTTTGCTTTGACTTTTGAGGAAAAAAGAAGAGGAACGGAGATGAGCGACTCAAAAAAACGATTTCCAAAGGAATTTAAAGGATATTGATTTTGAGGGCCTCTGATGAATTGAGGCACAGCAGAGACAGATATTGACTTATGAAGCAATCCAGGCTCTCTCAATGCTGCAGAGACTGTGGGTTTGGCCTGTTGCCAAGGTCACATCCCTTGCCAATCATCTCATGGCCCCTCCCACAGTAGGAACTTGTACCAGCACAGGCTTGAAGCCTTCACTCTCACCTGTTTCCATTACAGTCACAACAGACCCTGCACAACATTGTTTTTAGATGCTAATTTATTGACATTGTATTTAATTATTGATTGATTTGTTTTTCTATCTTCAATAGATGTATGCCACAAATTTCATTCTACATCTCTCAAATAATGATCTGAGCATGTAGCAATACAGTGGAGGGATTTGCAGCATGCTTCGCTTTATATTTAGGCTATGTATTTAATGTTGCACAGCCCATGGCAGTAGTAGTCAGTGCCTATAGTATTTAATGCCTTTGACAGCTTCATGTATGTGCTCTCTTTTCCTTTTCATGTATTGTCACTCACTTTTGGTCAATCAATACTATACTGCTTGAGAATGATACAGTAAGTATGAGGAAACAATGAAAACGTAAGCATACAATATCACGCTCAAAATGTTCAAATACAGCGTAATTGCACCTTTCATGTCGTGAAAATGTCAGTACACGGTTTTCTACAGGTGCTTCATCATTAATGTACCATTCATATCCTCAAACGTGTTTTTTTTTTTTCACAACCGCAATAAATTATATAAACGCATATAGCCTTCTCAGTTGTTTATATATTGCTTCATAAAATGAAAAATTGAGAGACCATTTTTTTTAAAAACACATTTTCTGGGTTCTACTTGGTGCTTTCAATGACAGTTCAGGTGCTTCGACCATGCAAGAATTTGTTTCACCGAAACAAAAAGGCCCAGCTCATTTTGTGACGCAGTTTACTTTCCGCTGAATTGGCCGCAGGCACAGTGTGTGGCGTGGGTGTGTGCGTGTGCCCTAACATCACTATAGCGTTAACAAGCATCCGATTATCGTTCCCTTCGTGGGCAAACAAACCAGGAAATCCCCCATTGGAGAAAACAGTCGCTTATCCGAGGGACATACCAATTTTGCCGAGGAAGCAGCACACATACAGCAGAAAGCAACACAAGGGTTTTGAAAGGATTGGGAATCCTTCATTACTTAATTTATAACCGTCGCTCTGAGAGTATGACACCACAGCGCGTAATTCATTAAGTTCAGGGGGTGCGAGGGTGCCAGAGATAGGACAGAAGGGCGCCTGTTAATGTCAATATTGCTACTTTACTTGCTGGGCGTGTACTGTACCCAGTGCCCCATGTAACGAAGGGGGCTGCGGGGAGGGGGGGGGGGGACCAAAGTAATGTGGGTATGCTGAGACATGGGGGCAGATCATGAAGCAGCTTGACAGGTTAACCTGTGAAAACAGTCGTGAATATCGATGAAGTAAAATGTAAGTCATTACGTCAGAAAATGAACATTTGAATTAATTGCATATCGCGACACGTTTACGAGAGATATGGATGTCTTATACCCTGGCATTTTACCTGCATTATGAACTCCATGTCTGTCTGCGTATGCAGTGAACTAGTTTAACGGTGTGTGGAATGTCATGACGTTGGATGACTGTTCCGAAATCAGAGGATGACATATGGGTTAGTGCTCCACCCCTTGTACGTGTGAAACGAGATGGCAAGATGCCGCAACCACGAGGTGCCTTGATACTTGTAAAGGAAATTAATTATGAATACTAAAAGCAATCGTAAACTTATTGCAGTCTCACACCACAACCCTGGTTCTCGGTCATTATCTGAAGTTCTAAATAGAAAATTTTTAAAAGGAAATATATTTTGCTGAGTGGAAAAATTAGGTTATGAAGTAGCCTAAATGTAATGTGTTATCAATAACATAGAAAACAACGCGGCTGAGTGCTAATATTGATAATATTTATTTTCATTTAAAAAATGATATGTACTTATTAGGAGTTACATGATTTATTAAGATGAATAGGCTTCCAATAAAGCAAATTACAGAGCATTATTATTCTATCCCGTACTGAATAAGTGTTAAAATGTATATTTTATCTCTTTATCTCTCCCTGCTGGTCATTACGGGAAGTGTAAAAAAGCCAACCCGCACTTCAATGAAATCCAATTTTTTCTTGTTGAATTGAGTTTTCAGTTGAATAACAGAAAATACAGAGATCAGACTATTAAAGATGACAATAACTTTATTTTAAAAACTGTAAACAGAAATTTCAGATTCAGAATCACATGTTTATTGTCGTTTAATGATCAGTTGGATTGGCAATTTGAACCTGTAAATACACATATTTTGAAATGTATGGTTTATACAGGCTTCATTTACTGCACTATACAGAAAGAATAAAACAAACACAATATGAGTAATTTTAGACTCGATGAAGTATTTTGCTTCCTCAAGTGGAAACAATCATAGGCAAGTTTCACATTTCGAGTATTTTTAACACCGAACTAAAAACTATTGAAACATTTAGGCTGAGGATGAGCCAGTGGAAGGGCAAGAGTGTGCTGCATCGCGACACAGTCCCACTGTGTCACAGCACTGATGCCATGCATTGCTTCTGCTCTTGGTTTATGGGTGAGGATCCTTGCCAAAAAGAGCTCCTCCCACCCGTCAGCTGCTGGACCTCATGCGTCCTGGTAGGATTTCACCAGAAGCCACATGAGCATCACGGTGATTAAGACAATCATAAAGTTGAGGAAGAGCTCCTGTACTGAGCGGTCCATCCTGCCGTGGAGAGAGGAGCTGGACTGAGGAGAGGCAAAGCGATGACCTGGTTAGCAGTGAGGTTGAGCTCCAAGCTCTGGGATTGCCCGAAACACAGGAAGTGAGGTCCCAATGGCCTAGCAGCAGAACCTGGAGGCAAAAACAGGAGAGAGGAGTCAAGACTTATTGGGTTTCAGATATTTAAATTAGCATTGTAATGGTTAAGTGTTTGACAATATTGATTCAAAAATGCCTTTTTCAATTATTTGAATGTTTCTAGAAATTTCTACATATTTTGGATAGTTTATCAGGAATGTCATGCAAATAAAACGTAAGACCACTCATATCATACCATTTACACATGGGAGTAGCCAGAAAAACTAACCGAAAGAAAAAAACTTAATTTGTGAATCAATAATGAAAATGTGTAATAAAAAAAAAATTAAAACAAAGAACTACAGCTCCTTTAACAAACCAAAAAAGTTTGTTGCCGTATGTCAGCACTGGAAGCTGTAAAGAAAATAATTGGCCATTCTTTCATGACAAGGGCTGATAGACGACCCAAGCCTTTGTTGCCAATTTGTGGATTGAGGGCATGTCTCTAAAAATAAACCTTGCAATCCACAAATTGTACAAATTATTGTGGGATTTTCCACTGGGCCCTGGAAGCCCACACCTGTCCCAGCCTGTCTGAAGGGCCACATCATTCAACATCTTTACTACCACTTGTGGGCAGAATCTGCCAAGATATCACTTTTCTACAGACTGAATAATGGCACTGGCACGGGCGTGCCCAGATGATCTGTTCACCAATATAGTCATAACGACAGTTCCACTTTTCAAGCTGCACTCATTTATATTACGGTTTACACAAATTTAACATATTCATTAACATCTGTTTCCTTTCTGAATTTAACATTAGTATTAGTTTACCCAAAACCCAAAAACTACATTCAGGGTCCTGAAAATGAATTAATCATTATTTGAAGATATTATTTCTTCGTTTAAAAAGCAGATCAATTGAAAAAGTCCTATTATCTGAACTACTACAGTAAATTTAAATTGAAAAATTTAACCCACTCATGGAATCACTTTATTTATAAAGTCAATATATTATTATTATTATTATTATTATATAACATGCCTGACTGTCTTACCACAAAAGTACATCAAATTGTGCAGATAAGCAAATCAGAAACAGCTGATGGTGGTTTTTGGGAGCAGAGAGATAGCCTGCTGTCCCGTGGTGTGGGTGCTCTCACCTGGCTGGAGTCAGGGTTTGGTGTTCAGGGGACACAGGGCGGTGTGTTTGGAAGAGTAGAGACCCTCAGCAATGGGTAGCAGTTCCTTGTGGCACCTCTATCCATCTGGGCTGGACCAAGCCCAGATGGCCCTAATGTAGGCAGAGGGGTAGGAACCAGCTTGTCATCATGTGACGTGCTGATGTCACACAACAGGTATTTAAACCATGCCTGCGGACAGCAGGGCCAGTTTTTAACAGCACTTAACAGGGCACACTTATTTCTCTGGGGAAAACAGTGAGGCATCAGTTTTGCGGCATTAATTTCTGGACTTGGCATTCATTTTTGGACTTCTAATCACTTGATGATTTTTTTGCCTACCATTTTGTGTGATCATCTAACTATCCTGAAGGATTCCTCTACTCGACTCAGAAAATGTATTTCTTTTTAAAAACATAGTTTTATTATTCTGTATGTGCACCATATACAGTATTCCAGGGTATTCATATTAAGGCTGGTAATTCACTTCAGCATGCACAGGTATATATTTGGATCTTTTTGGTTTATTTTTTCTTCTGTATTTGCACCTCTTAGCAGCTGAGTAGTATCCTGACTGCAGCTTTCTTAACCTACTCGATCCATTTACTTGACCTTGCTTTTTTTTTTCACGGTAGCCAACAGTTGGAACACAAATTCACACGTAATCCTCAGTCTAAAGTGTGACCACAAGGGCCACTGAACTCTGCACAGCCTGTTCTAAGACACCATGTCAGCCAGGATTTGGATGGAGAGTTTAAATAGTTTGCTTCTCGAACTTTCGGGAAGTGCCTTTTCGTGGGCAAAAAGTCAGCTCTGAGACTGATACCCATAAACAAAAATAAACCACAAGTGCTCAGCTTCCATTAAAAACACTTGCACTTGCACATAAAGCACGTAACCCTTTGATTTATGAGGGCTTAATATCAGATGAAATACCAGCTATGAAACAAGGTCTCAGTTCTTCAATGAGAGCCTCACTTCTGGCTCTGTTCAGCTGTGCCGTGCTAGAATGTTCTGGGATTTCTGAAGGTGCAGCACGGAGATGAAATCTCTATTCCCATGCACTCGCAGTAACTTCTTGAGAGCTTTTTTTAAGCGCAATATATCAATATGAAGATGTTTGACCATAATGGAAATTGCCTTGAAACAGAATGCATTATATTTAAAGTCCTCAACCATGACAATCATGTTGGATAAAGTCTGAAACTTTGCAGTATTCAAGAGACAAAACTCAGAGCAAACTCAGAGACTGTCACACACTCACACAACCCCAGTAGTAAGCTGATACATTTTGAATGCTTGAGGATAAATCATCAGCTGTTTTGCTGACTGTTAGGCTCCAGTTTTTAACCCAACTTCATCACACTGAAGTTTCATTCTAATAAATTGCTTGGTTGATGCTTTTTTTTTTTTTTTGACATATTAGACACAAATTCCCGAATTTATGAATCCAGCACATTTATCTCAAGAACGAAACCTTATTTATGCTTCAGGACCTGATCTTCTGGCTTACAGTAATATTTTAAGGTTACACTCCTTTGGATAAACTGGAATGAGGTCAGATAAAAACTGATAAAAACTTCCGTTACATTTCCATTACAAACAAAGTATTTCATGGCTTTATTTTTTTTAGTGAAGGCCACTTTTTTTGCCTCACAGTGCTTCTTGCTTCCATGACAAAAATGACATTTCAAAAAGAAGTAAGAAACTGAATCTAGTAAATCCAAATGCAGTGAATTCCAACAGCTTGCCCCAAAACTGTTGCTGAAAAAGAAGTTTGGTATTTTCATTTGAAGCCAACAAGTCAGTTATTAAACCTCCAAGTATGAGAATGCATTGCAGAATCCTCTCTGCCCAGATAAATTCCTTTTCTGCACCTGTAAAGTTCTTTGGCTTTATTGTCATGTCATACAGCTGTTCAAATTTTTCTTGCTACACTGGCTCAAAATAAATTTTACAGCATGAATCTCCACATGAAAGGGGATGTGCACTGTGGGCTCAAATGCTGACATAACTTGCTTTAAGGGATCAGTGTTTACAATGAATTTTACAGCACATTTATCACTACGTGACAGAACCATGGACGGTTGTCATCCTGTTGTTTTTGACTCTTTATCTGCTGAATATGACAAGGAAAATGCACGACTGGTTGGGAAAGTGGAAAGTATTGAGTATGCACAGTGAGTATGCACGTGAGGAATTGTGAATGAAAAATCAGGTTTCACACACACATACACACACACACGCACGCTAAAGAGACCGAAACAGAAATCAAAGATTGAGTCAATGAGCAATTCATTATCTCACTGTACACAGTATGTGCACTGCATAATTACACTGTCACTCATAATGCATCTTATAGAAAAGGACACTATATTTCTCACTGATTGCATAAATTGTTTATTACAGGTCCAGTCCCACTATCCCGAATGCTATCAGCAATAGCGAGGGAGCTTTATTCCTGTAAGAGGGGCGTGGCCACACACCCCTGATGTGCATGTCTTGTTTTCATTTCTGATTCCTGTTTCCATGGAAAGGGATCCCCGCTTACAGTGAGCCCCTGTGTACCCGGGAGGTGTCCTGGCAGATGTGACACAGCCGTGCCTTCATTTCATCATGTACCCAATAGCCAGCAACAGCACAGGAAAGCCCCCAGGTCGCCGCAGAGGGCTGGGAGAAGAGAACACTGGAGCAGGGAATTAAAACTGTCCGGGCATTATTAGACTCCAGTAAGACACGGCTTAAGGCATGCCGCCCTGAGGTGCTGTCTGGGCTCATGTTGTTGACTGATTCCCTCCATAGTGCTAATGCTAAGGTTGAAGCCCTGATTCTCGCTGAACGAAATGAGGCACCATGATTAGCCTTTTTAACAAGGTCCCAGAGAGCAGCTACAATGAAGGTGCAACATTCTACTGTGGTATAATGTGCTTCAGGCACCACTGGGACGTCTTCATCTGAATTATTGGTGTCTAAGCGAGCAAATAAGAAGAAATCAGCCCAGGAATACTCAGGATTATTCCCCCTCTCAATTGAAAAGCACCAAGGTTACGTTTATTGTATCTTTGATATGAAGCCCACGGTGTTAACTCATGGCTAATTCTAAAGTATCAAATTGCAGCCTTGATGTAAAATCTACTTTTATTGTACTTTTATGTCTGCTGATAAACGCTGGTGGCAGTTCTGCTTGTTTACAGAACCATGACTGGGTGGTAAAAATAATTCCAGTGTGGAGGGATTCCGATCCCAAGGTGAGAGGGAGCAAACAGGCCTTCCCTGCTTGTATGAGAGAGCGGGGACTTTTTCTGGGCAAACATCCAGAATGTGAGAGCTGGATATTATAGTTCCCAGAGAAAGACAAGAGGGGCCATCAAACAGGTGGCCAGAGCACCAGGGGACTTCGGAAGTGTACAATATCCACTGGAGCTGGCAGTGACCTAATTCATTGTCCTTCAGTTGGAAACTGTATAAGAGAAGACTGATATGGCTGAATGAAATAAAACTGAATGATTGAATAGTATTTTTAAATTTTCAATATTTTGAATGTTTGTTTTTCGCTACTATGTTTTTGGCTACAGTGTGAGTGTTTTTGCGGTGATATGCTCTATGTTTGTTGAAACATTATAACAACAGAAAAAAGAAATACATAAAAAAGAAAATATACATGTGTAAAGGTTATTCCATGTTTTTATCAGTATGTATGTATACATTATTTATTTATTTATTTATTTATTTATTTATTTGTTTGTTTTATGGTAAGAGTTTGAGATCTAAATAGTGCAACAAATCCTGACCAGAAATGCATGCATTAACACAAAGAATCAAATCTACCTCATGAAAAAGATCTGGGAGTGATTGCTGATCAAACCCTTACAGGTTCTAGCCATTGTGCCATAGCAGTTAAAAAGGCCAGCAGGATGGTGGGATATGTAGTCAAAATTATTGAGTATAAATCCAAGGAGGTCATACTTCTCCTGTACAACACATTTGCCAGACCACATCAGGAGTATTGTATACAGTTCTGGGGACCATACTTTAAGACAGATATACAGGCACCAGAAAAAGTTCAGAGAAGAGCCACAAAGTTAATTCCAGGTATTAAAGATGAAAGCTATGAGAAGAGGCTGAAGATCCTTAATCTCTTTTGTCTTAGGAAAAGGAGATTTAGGGGTGATCTGATTGAGGTCTTTAAATATGTTAAAGGGATTAACAAAGTGAATTATGTAGGATTACTTAGGCCAAGTTTTGTTACTGGAACTTGGGGTCACAAATGGAAGTTGGCCAAGAGTAAATTTAGCACTGATATTAGGAAATATTTTTTCACCTAGAGAGTAATCTCAGTGTGGAATACCTTGCCTGTGTGGAATACCTTGTTGAGGCAGAAACCTTGGGAATTTTCAAGAGCAGGCTTGATTTAGCGCTGGATACCATTAAGTAATTAAGTATCTGAAGTGACAGATTCACAATAGTAATAAGAAATTGGCAAGCCTAGTTGGGCTGAACAGCCTGTTCTCGCCATCTATGCCATCACATGTTATGTTATGTTATGTTACGTAACCAAACACTAAAGTGACACAGTGATTGACAGTCCATGATGGTGTGCTGCATGGACAGGGATTCTTAGCATTTATTTCTATTTCTTTTTGGCGCGATTTCCACAGGTTTTTTTTTTTTTTTAAGTAAATTTTAAAAACTGGACGCGGCAGCTTTTTTGGGGGGGAGTTGGGGGAAGAATGCTTGCCAACAATTATTTACATAGCCTAACACTGAAGCGATGAAATTAAAGTAAAACGTAAGTAAAATTACATTAAAAATAAAAGCACAATCAATAGTATAGGACATCACGTATTACACTGTGAATAAAGGTCATGGATATTTGATGTAATACATTATAATATTGTATTTAATTAAATCATAGTACCAGAGCATAGAAGGTTGGTAACTTCTATAGGAACCGTTATCTGTTTGCAAATGTTTCATTCCAGGCATAGATTGTAGTTACACCATGGAGAATAGCCTGAATGGCAACGTGAAACTTGGCAAAAGGAGTAAGAGTGAGAAAAAGCTTTTGCGAAAGCAATTAAAATCAAGTCACACTTTGCTAAAACACGAGGGCATTAATACAGCACTACACCCAACAAAGGTAAAAAGAATCTTATGCGACCGTTAACTTACTAACTAGCTCTAGCAAATGTGCAAAATGTTTAAAGCTTCGCTAGCTACTTACAAGTTGGAGTGACGTCTGCTCTGAATATCGCTTTGAATTTAATTTTACGGTGTATGTATTCAAATTTATTAACGTTCAATTTCTCTGCTAAAGTTCGCTGTGTAAAGTGATCCTTTAGATGCATTAAAAGGGATGTTTTTCACGGAAGTGATGCGTAATGATCGACTTCTCATAGTGATTTCATACAAATAAAGTTGTTGCGTGGACAGTTTCGTTTTTCTATGATTTGATTTACTTGCTCCAAATAAACGTAGCTTCCTGGGTCTCTAATTCTAAATCCCACGAGAAAAAATATTTCTAAACGGCTCGGAAATGAGCCGCTGGATTATCATTCCCTGTGATCGTAAATAGTGGCACATTTTGAATAGGGTTTCAGCTGTGGGCAGCTGTCAGTAGCACATCGTTGATCCTCCTCATGAATGATTTGGCGTATCTGTTGCCTTATGTGTACAAGCATTTACGTTTACACTGTATGCTACAATGAAATATAGACTCTGCAGCCATATTTGACTGACGAAAAATTGAGACATCGGTGATTACCATGAAAGTTCTACTCCAATGCAAATATCTATTTTTTACACATAAGTTACTATTCTAAAGTATTTTTTGATCCAAAGTGAAAAGTCATCCACGCTAATGTGCTTTCAATATAATCCTCAAACGTACTTTCATACAAAATTGACTCTCTGTTTCTTTGTCCAACACAGTTCAGATCTCCAGCTAATCATTTTACATGGCAAATAATTAATATAAAAATTTTGCCTAGTTTAAACTAAATTGTCCAGAAACATGTTTCATATTTGTTTTCTATCGTTTGATAAAGTGTTCTGGTGTTTCTTCATCTTGCTTCGTCTTTTCTGATGTGATGACTCAAAATGTTTGAAAACCTTGGGGATTTGTATTCATTTAGACTGAGCGCTTGAGGGTGGTCAGAAATAGTCCAGCACACAACATATGGAACGTATTCTGTGATATTTATTTTTTACTGTGTGACTCATGCATATGTAGTTCAAATATGTCTTAAAAGAATTGTTTGTGCTTACACAATGTGAAAAATAAGTTGCACAGAGAAAATGCATTTTCATTTTACAGGACAGGAGCTTTCACATGTAAACTGCAACCCACCAAAACTAAAAAAAAAAAAAAAAAAATCCAATGATGGTGAAGTTTTGGCAATTCAGTGATGAGAAATGGTGCAGTGATTGAGTAAAAACTGGCCAGACTGTGCTGAATGAAATAAGCTAAGTTAATGCCTTCTCTGCCTGTTGACGGTTCTGAGAGGTAGCTGGTCAGAGCAAGGGTATAATCCGGGGGGCGGGGGTTAAACATAGGCTTGAGAGCAATGAAAGAATGAAACTCAGTCTCCCGGACATGACAGTTTCAGTTATCCCGCCCCCCCCACAACATGAACTGACTTTTACGCCTTTAGGTCAGAGCTTGTTGAGAACGAGGCTCTTGGTTTCCCTGCTCTGCAGAGTTTGGTGGTGGCGAACGGTGGGCTGGGAAATGGGGTGAGCCGAGAGCAGCTGCTGGGCATCCTAAAGGAGAGCGGCGGTGTGGAGGCCCTCCTCATGCCAGCTGGCAAGCCCTACGCCTTTGTGACGTATGCCTCTGTTGACGACGCGCGCAAATGCCATGCCTCTGTCAATGGCAGGCAGCTGCAGTCTCTGGAGCAGACAGTCACACTGTACCTCAGCTTTGTGGAGAAAGGTGACCTAGTTTGGGAGCTGTTTTTACTCTGCTGGTGTGTGTCTGCTCAGGATTCCAAACCAGGGAGCAGGCTGTATATATGGCCTTGAGTTTAATACACTCTTAGTACATTTATGATTGAGAATGCAGTCCACCAAGCCATGCCTATTAACGGTTTGTGATGTAAAGCTTCCCCTTATGTTTAGTTCACTGTTTGAAATGTCCCCATTTTGATGTTCAAAACTCTTAGTTTAGCTGCTGTGAATGATACCATTTTCAGCATTGTGTACTTTTCTCTAGACTGCTGATTGTTCTCAGGTCTCATGTCTTCACTATTGTTGCATTCACACTGTATCTTCCTGAAAATTGTTTTAAAGTCCAATAATGGGGAAATATGCCATTAAATGGAATCAGCAGTCTATATTCTTGTTGTGCTGTAGAATGTATAGTTTATTCAAGATACCAGTTTGGATCCTGTTGTTCTGTTTTAGGCCACAAGGGGTTCTCCTTTCACAAGGAACTGTTCAAAGTGCTGGTTTGCATCAGTGTGTAGTGCAGGCGTCGTTATCTCACCTTTTAACTCATAATTATTCTCGACCTGTTACTATTTACCTTGCCTGATTACCAGTCCATTTATTTACTGATTAATTAAGGCTATTGTGTTGTTTGCCATGATAAAAGCAAAGCAAAGATGACTAGGTTGCAATAAGAGATTGTAAAGATGGCTGTAATCGGAATACAAACTGAGAAAAAAAAAATCCAAAATGTATTTTTTTTTTTTCAGCAGAGTGTAACGTCTTTCAGTGTGGCGGTTGATTTACTCAAAACATTGTGTTAAATGCAAAAATGTTTTTTGGAAAACATCTTGTGTTTCAAACTAGTGTGAATTGCAAGAATTATGAACTACACATTTGTGTTCAGTGGTTTTACTCAAAGTAAGCCTAGCAAACAAATTTACTCAAAGTGCTCCTGCTTCATCATCTTTTTAAGGTCAGAGTCTTCAGAAGACGTGTTGAAAAATGTTTCACTAATTTGTAGTGCAATGACTCATAATGCTGTCCAAATATAAATTGCCCACACATTCCTTTAGTACGTTATAGAGCAAACTCCATTGTTTGGCAGCTGATCTTGCAAAGTCACCTGGAACGGTTGAAAGCAATCATGCATTCACAGGTGGGGTTACTGCTGGCCTTTTTTATCTCTGATAGCAAGTCACTGAATCTGAAAAAGGAGGAAACTCATAGAGATGCTGATATGCTGTGAAGACCGTCAGTGGGGCACAGTGCAATCATAGATATTACATTATCATTATACTCTGCCTCTTTGCTTCTCAGTGGGCAGTGAGTCAGGCCTCTGCACAGAGCTCCCATCTGGCTTGACTGTTCGGGAGGATTTTGTATCACCTGAGGAGGAGGCAGAGCTCCTGATGAGCATTGATTGGGCGTCGCTGAGCGACCCAGACACCGGTGAGTGGCTGACTCATCCTTACCTCGCTGGTATCGTCGGCAGCACGCCAGGCCTTCAGCATCCTCTGCGCAGTTTCTCCACAGCCCTCAGTGCAGGCACACGCTTTACCCTCTGCCTTTCGCTATTTCAGCCAAAAAGTGATGATTTAATGCTCAAATCTGTTCAGTTTACACTTGAGTGGAAATGTGAGGAATTTTCAGTGAAAACTCATGGTCTCTTGCCTTTGTGTTCGAGTGTTTTTCTTTCTTGAAGTAAAAAAAATCACAAATCTGAAATATGACTCAAATACGAGTGCAGTGAATGGTGGCAATATATGACCCAGACGTCTTTAGTTGAGCAGGACAGAGAGGCTTAGCCCTATGCATCAGTTTGTAAGAAAGATGATCCCTGCCTGTCTCTCTAATGGCATGTCCAGCTAAAAGGCTAGCCCTCAGCCCATACTAGCACTAAGCCTGGTCTGGTATCCTACAGTCAAGTTTTGTTGGCCCAAATTCACCTAAAAACAGCAACTTTCTGGCTTCGCACGCCCAATATCAGCAACCAGTCAATCTTCATCTGAAGTCTGTCTTGAGCAGATGTGCTTGAAGGGACATTTTGCTTGCTCTGTTCTGGTCTGATGGTGATCATATGGGTGTAAAGGATTAATGGCTGAGAGCATGCACTTTGTATGATGAACATCTCAAACACGGAGCAAACCAAAAGTGCCAATGCGATCTTCTGTGTCAGATGAGAAGAACAGAGGCGAAAACTTTTTTCCCCCAGAAATAAGTATGTTTACACCCTCATCTTGCCTCTTTCAGCAGAGAAAGCACTGAAGCACAGGAAAGTGAAGCATTATGGTTATGAATTTCGTTATGATAACAACAACGTGGATAAGGACAGACCATTGCCTGGAGGTACGTAACTGCAACCTTTTGCAAAAACCTAGTTTCCATTTTCTCTGATATGTTATTACTGTGAAAAAAGAAATGTAATGTGTCCTACAGGACTTTGAGAAATCCATGCTGTGTAAAGACCTGATTTGTGAAATCGCATGACATTTTGTTATGCTTGTGTCGCATTAAGTTGGGTATATGCTGTTTATTTCCAGGACTTCCTGAATTTTGTAACGCTGTCCTGGAGCGATGTCTGAGGGAGAATCACATTGACGTCCCACCGGATCAACTAACCATCAACCAGTATGAGCCAGGGCAAGGTGAAGCCCTATGTTCTGTATTTGTCCAGGAGGGGGCAGCAGAACTCTTTCACAGTCGTTATTGAAGAAAGCTACTTCACTGATTTTTTTTTTAATATAATCGCCTTGTTTTCCTGACAGGAATCCCACCGCATGTGGACACTCACTCTGCCTTTGAGGGCACAATCCTGTCCTTAAGCCTTGGTGCGAAGGTACAGTACCCGTATGTATTTTATCACTGTGGAAAGGACATCAGAGTGAGCAATGCTTCAACTATGTGCTTAATATAATACAGCAGTGTGCGCGGCCTTCAAATGATTATGCGACACGAGCAACATGTGTGAATAATGGCTCTATAAAATAATTTTCAATTTACTTGTGCATTTGACATTTCTGTATCACGAAAGCTAATATTTACGATTTTAATATATTTTTTATTTTAGCTCTTTGTACGAGCCTTAAACAGGGAGGGTTTGAATGGAGATTTGCTAAGACTCTGAAAGGTGGCATCGCTGGGAATGGTGCCTTACTGTGCCACACACCTGTAATTTCTGGACATCTTTGATTCTAAGCAAAATATTTGGATTTTACTCCTGTTCATCTCAATGTGGCACTTTATCCCCATGGTGGTGCAGAGCAGGAAATTGAGTGTTGAAGCACAGGTGCCTTGCAGTCATCCTGCATGCTTGGAAGCTTTGGTTCTGGCAGTGGGGTGATTTATTGTTCTGCAGTGATTAATGTCCTGCAGTGGTAAGATTGCATTACAGTAGACTTGAAATGGAGCGTAGCAGCCCCTGCTTGAAGGAGGGAATTACAGGCTAGGAAAGTATT
Source organism: Gymnothorax javanicus (assembly GCA_029692085.1). Classification (NCBI taxonomy): domain Eukaryota; kingdom Metazoa; phylum Chordata; class Actinopteri; order Anguilliformes; family Muraenidae; genus Gymnothorax; species Gymnothorax javanicus. The sequence goes on along the minus strand of CM056195.1, from coordinate 31,279,798 downwards.
AGCACAGGTTCTAGCTTTCATTGGTCACGGATGAGTGGGTATCAATTAATTACTCTCTGGTTTGTAGCTAATCACATAGGCGTGGACTCATTTCTCCGGAACTAATTTGCTGCATTCAGGTCAACCAACATTTGACTATATGATCTGAGGTCAGTAGGTTTCTAGTTAGCCTGCAGATGTTTGGCATCTTGTGCTCTCAGATTTGCCTGATACCCTTAGATGATGGTTTCAGGAGCATCTTCACACCATATCGCCAGTCGTAGGAGGATTTTCATCTGGGGAAAACTCCTGTGATCTGAGAAAACCTAGCTAGTATGTCACTTTTGGTAGAAATTGAGTGTGACCCTTAATTGCTCTAAACACTTCTAGTAGTGTTATTTGAATAGTTATTTCACACTGTGTTTGCTGATGAATGTCGCCAGTAAAAGGCTGCTGGGAGACTTCAGGATTTTCATCTGGGGAAAATTTCCCGACTGTGGCTGAAAAGCATCTGCATAGAACTCCAGCACAAGTCTTTTTCCATTTCTCCTATTGATTGAGCCCATCCCTCTTTTCTCCCCATAGTGTCTCTCCCTTACGAAAACTGCTCAAGATACACTTGCGGGGACTTATTTTCACGTTTTCGTGTACAGTTCGCTCATTATTGGACTTGCGGGAACATCGACAACCTTTGTGCGCTAAAATGCGATTCACTTCATTGTGCTTGCTCGCAGGATCCATTTGGGCAAACCATAATGTGTTCTAGATGAACAAGCTGGGCCATTTTTGAGGAAATTAGCTTGCAGCGAAATGATTTGATTATTTTACTGAAACATGATGAGTCATAAACAGAAGTGATGAGTTTTCAGTTGGAAATGGGGAAATGGTACAAAAATGTCTGTTATTGTGGTATGGTGCTTCTTTCGGTTGATGGATGGGAACTCATTTTACAGGGGATGTAATAGGATCATTCAGTTGTACTCTGGTATAAAGTGCTGAATACTTGTTTGTCTGTTTGTGTGTGTGTGTGTGTGTGTGTGTGTGTGTGTGTTTGTCCGCTTTTATGTGTGTGAGTTTGTGCTACGTGCATGCACAATGAAGTCTGTTCATATGTGGACAATAATACAATTTTATTTAGCTGCTGTTATTCAGTTTGTGTGGATGTTAAATACTATAACACCAGTGCTATTCACATATTTGGGCAGGATTTCAGCTTCAGTTTGAGAATATTCCTATTTATAACAAGTGAAATAAATGGAAAAACAGCACTTTATCCAGCTAACTTATGTCACTATACAGATATTTAAGTACCTCACTATATTTGTGTGCATTTTTTAAAATATATTTATGTTTGTGTAACTATGCACAGGTATAAGAGAATGTGTGGCCATAATTACATTAGGACAGAATATTTTCTGTGTTAGTATGTGTATATTTCTGAATGTTTGAGCAGTGTTATGTATTGTGCATCCTTACAGTGAGTTTGAACTCGACTGTCTCTGCACAGAGGGGCTGGACGTGCAGTTGCCGCATCACTGGCTTTGTGATCTTTATTGACTTTGTTACCTGGCAGAGGATAGAAAGGCCGGAGTGCGAAGATGGATTAGAGAGAGCTGGCGCAGAGCAGAACTGTCTGGATCTGGATTGATTTGGCTACGGAAGAGCGCCTTTATTGATTGGCTGGTCCCGCTGAATGTTTAAGAAGGGGATGGAGATTGGGTTTCAGTCTTCTATTTCGACAAATGTCAACTCAACTGTGCCCTACGAGGGTGTGTGTGTTTGTGTGTGTGTGTGTGTGTGAGAGAGAGAGAGTGTGTGAGTGTGAGACCTAGCATTGCTTGGGGAGAAAGTATGCCCTTAATAATGTTATTACATGCCTAAAAGTGACTGAGGGGGGCCTTCAATCAATCTCCAGACTTTTAGGAAAAGTTCCCAGAAAGCATTTCAGCAGTGTATGGACTGGTAAAGCAGGAGAGGTGAGGCGCTGAGCACGATCCAGAGGAAAGGTGCGGTGGCACAGTGGCATTTGCATTCAGTGCAGTATCTGTTTTGGCTTCACTGCGTTTGTTTGTTTGTTCATTCTGCCGCTCGGAGGAGAAGGGTAGATCTTGGCTGCATATTTTACCTTCATTCAGGTAATGAAACAGAAACAGAAGCACAGCTGTAGAGCACAGATATCTATTACCGGGGGTGGCACAGTGGGGTGTTTGGAGAGACATTTAGAAAAAGAAAATTAATTGGATTTTCCCTTTTGAAGGAGGCAGAGGTCTCTGGTGAGGGCCTTCCAGCCGCATTGTATTATTTCTGGTGCTGTGGTGCAGGGTTTTGCCACAGGACCTGAGCTCGTGCGGAGATGGAGAAAGAACCAGTCCCATGGCTGTAGACTGGGACAGGCTCTCTGATATACGCCTTTTCACACCACTGTGAGCTTTCCACTGTCCATTCGTTGCTCTAAAGAAAAGGGCTTGAGTTATAGCGTGCTGCACCTTTGATTATGCTCGAGTTTAATCAATTTTGTCCCCCCACCCAACTGTTGCCAGGCCTTTGTTCGGACCCCCCAAACCCACCAACTTCTGGGGTACAGACGAGGACAGTCCACCCTGCATCACCCTCCAGTGCCTCATCCTTGAGTTGTAGGTGTCCTAAAGTCTGTTCACTTTATCCTGAGGCCAGGGCTGAGAGCACATGATCTTAGGGCAAAGATGAATGGTTTTTCATACTTCAGTGTACAGAAGTGAAGCTCTGGTTTTGCCCACCCTGCTCTGGAAGTCATTATTTCCCTTAAATGAGCCCCTAAGAACAAAGTGGTTTAACGCCATATGTTTTCTTTAAATTGTAATCTTAAAAGTGGTCAGTCTGTTTGGTGCAATAATGGATTGACTCGGTGTAGCTCCAGAACTATACAATAGGTGGTGCATATGTTCCACACTTAAAGAACGCAAAAGTGCTCAGTGCAGTAGTGGTGATTTTAAAATAGTCGGTGTAAAGAATTAACCGAAGGTTGACAGTTGTTTGTGTGAACACATGGTAAAGTAGCTCTGGCTTGCTCTTAGCCTTGGCTTTATTAGTTGGCTGAGCTCACTTTACAGCAGTGCGGAAAGGTCTCCTGTTCTTCATCCAACTGAAAGCCTTTAGCCTGGCTCTGAGATGACAGTGGGAAAGAGATGCCCTCCTGAGAATGTTTGCATCTGTTAAATAAACGGAGTAAAGCCTGATTCATGCTTCTTGCGGTCGGCGCGATTTCAGCAGTGCGGACGGCGCGCATGGTCCCCACAAACGTCGAGTCGTTTCATGCTTGATGCAGTCAAAGCGGCTCCAAGAACGGGCCTATTCTAATCTTGCGCTACTGAATCTTATTTCTGTGATCAATGCGTCCATTTTTACTCTCATATTGTGACTATTATTATTATTATCATTATTATTACCACCAAACACACGGCTCGATTATTTTGAATTAGATTAGACAGTGCGTCGCTGTCAAAACAAATATTACTGGCCGCTCTTTCTCCACTATTACGATAATTGGGTCACTTGAAACTTCCGAAAACTAAGTTGACATGGTTTGCATTTCGGCAGTTCCTGCACCGATGTCTGGCAATGATCATTTTGGGTTTTTTTTTTTGTGTGTGTGATTTCAGATGCATAGAGATTACTTGTTATATGTAGCAAACTAAGTTTAATTTGTAGTTTAGCCAACTGTGAATTAATGTCATACACCACAAATGAATTTTAAAGGTGTGGGGGGAGGTTGAGGCACTCCGAAATGACTGTATGGGTTTTCCCGAATGACATAAGCTACACCAACGAGATTCCCTTCAATCATCTGCGGACACAGCTACCCTACATCCGGAAAACCTTGGGTTAAACTAGACCCTGCGTGCCACTGTGGGTGGGTATTTATAAATCTGACTTTCAACGTACACCCACAGAGGCACTGCTCGATCCATTGACTTCAGGCATACTTTTTCTGTCTACGTCTCCCAACTCTTCGGATCGAAACAAATCAAACGCCCATACCTTCCTAGCTAAGACAGCAAGACTCAACCGCGAGTACACGCCGGTAGATGCCTTCCGTGCGGAGATATGAGCAAAAATTCCTCCGAAGCGACGTGGTTCAAACACTTGTCGCCATGTCTTCTAATGGGAATTCCCTGGCGTACCGTTGCATGTCGGGATTAGAAGATGGTGACAAGTGTTTGAACCCGTTTGAAATGCGTCTCTTCAGAGGAATTTTTTGCTCATATCTCCGCACGGACGGCATCTACCGGCGTGTACTCGCGGCTGAGTCTAGCTTTCTGAGCTAGGAAGGTATGTGTGTTTGATTTGTTTCGATCCGAAGAGTTGGGGAAAAGTTACAGACGCAGAGCGAAAAAGTATGGCTGAAGTCAATGGATCGAGCAGTGCCTCTGTGGGTGCACGTTGAAAGTCAGATTTATAAATACGCACCCACAGTGGCACGCAGGGTCTAGGTTAAAGGGGACCTATTATGCTGATCCTTCTTTTAATACATATTAGCAGGGGTGCACATAACTTTTTTGGTGTGGTTCTCAAGGGAGCACCTGGAGATGCTCTGTGGTGCTCACTCTTTACGCAGCGCCCATCCTACAAGGTGTCATCATCGCAGCCGTCCTTTCCTGTAGAGCACTCAATACGCATGCGTTTTCGATGCAAATCAGCCCACAAACGAGGAAGTTGAGCAAAACAAAAAAATTAAAATATTTCTTAATGTGTATTTACTTTTACTTAGAAAACAGTAAATCTTTCTTATGTTCAATTTCATCAAGCAAGAGGAGGATTTCTTCCTTTGAATGAATACTTTTTTAACTTTCGTGGCCAATTTTTTTCCCTTCATGACCGATTGTCAGACACCGTGTTGCCACATGCCAATTTAAGCAATCAGGCTCTGGATTGTTTAACTGAACAATGAACTGAGCAGACAAAGGTTAAAATGAGTTTTACGTCATTATTAAACCTTTTCTTAATTATTTCTATTCTTGTGATCTTTCGTTTGTAATATTTCTGTAAGCTAATTTAATTAAAAAGACACTGAATCAATTTAGTCATATACTAATGATGATGACAATGTGTTTTTAAAATATTGTATTTCAGTGTTGATTGGTTAAAACGGGGGACGTTCAATCTCATAGCATCGATTTATTAACAACTAATGCTTTAGCGAGGACTCAAGAAACTCTCCGTAAAATTCCTCTTTAGGCCCGTCTAACGACTGTGTTTGGGAAACCCACGTAAAGGAGAATGTGACGAACATGAGAGAATGTTCCTTGCCTTCACGCCGTTAATCCTGAGATCCAACATTATCGGGAAACCCACTGCAGAGCTTTAAACAAGCATGGTTGCCAGTCAAAACAGCCTCTGATGGCTCTCAAGTCAAGAACACACAACTTTAAAACAAACAGCTTTAGATCCACGGACGCAATCCAAGGGAACAGTGGATTGTTAATGGATAAGAATAGTTTTTTTTCAGTATGGGAAATGTAATACGTAAAATGTAGATATTTCTATAGAAATTTTCCAATAAGGCACCGGAGTTTAAGGTAGGATTAGTTTAAGGTAAGCTTCTGAAAGGGATTTGCATGCATTAAAATCTAAGCAAAAAATTAAGTACTTCGCTTGTACCATTGCGGAGATTTTCAGAATTTAATATGTGGTGTGCTCTGATGTCTTCTATGACATTGAATCGTGAGAAGGTATTTTCAAAGCATTATCTAGCTAGCTCCTGTGATTTTTGTCGCATTAAATTGCCCATGAACATAATGGAGGTTTCTGGATTTGGGAGTTATGGTCCAGTTGCCTCCGAACCGGTCGGTCAAAAAGTTTCTGATCGATAAAATTTCACAGAATCTAAATAGAAATATTAAAGATCACGTCTATTTAGTTTTTAACAGTGTCTGACCAGTATTTTGTGTAAATTATAAGCCTACACCTTGAAAACGACCGTATGCTTACAACCGTTCATGAAACGGATAATGTGCGCAGATCTTAAAACTTAAAAGATGAGGATATAAAGGCAGGCTACTCCATATTCAAATAGTACTTAGGAATACCCAAAAGCCGACAAAAAGTTTTCTGGGACAAGAATTCAAATAGTACTTAGAACCAGCAACAAAAGCCGACAGAGTTTTCTGGGACAAGTCAAAGTTCAGGCAGCTCTCTGCGCTGAAACCGTGATTCGGGCAGAAATAACCGATGCGGACCATGCCGATTTTCCCCTGCTTTGATGGATTTGACGTTTTGCTAATTTGGGTGAAAGTTGAGTAAACTTTAAAAGCTAAAATTAGTGAACACACTTGTCATAATGTTTTTCTGTCTTACCAGAGATGTATGGAGAAAAATCCTATTTCAGTAAATAAACCAGTCAAAAAATGCCAAATATGCTGGCACGCAGTTGAGCTTCCCTTCAAGTTTCCTGGGCAATTTCTTTTTTGCTGATCCTAGCTTTTAATTACACCCCTGCATATTAGTAATGTTATAGTGTTGGTTGTCCATACTCAACCTCCGAAAAGTTTCTGAACATAAGATACAGGGGTTTTTCCGTAATCCAAGAACGTGATTTCGTGAACGTGATTTCCTCTCTGAACAGCTCCTCCCGAGATCTTCGCGAGATCTGGGCAAAACCTGACGTCTGGTTGTGCCGTCCAATTAATACAGACCTAGTCAGAGCCAACCACGGCGCTGGACCTGCCCACACCGGAAACTATTCTAGCCGGCACTAACAACGGCAGATCATTCTACGCCTTAGTAGCGTCTACACTTTTGGAAATGCAAAAGAAGAACTGCAGATCATTTCAGGTGCAGTTTTGTCAGTATCCCAAAGCTGCTTGTCTGTTTACTTTTGTATGCGAAGAAAAACACCTATTTCTCTTCCAAAAGACAATGCCACCAGAAATCAGTGGGTAGCTTTTTTTTGTTTGCTGGCAGCAAACAGCCACGGCCAAAGGGAACGTTAGCTGCTTGTGCTCAGCATTTCACCAAAGACAGCTTTGTTAATAAAGGAGAATTCAACACAGGATAAGCGTTTTGGCTGCTTCTCAAACCTGAAGCAGTTGCATCAATCAAGCGCTCGGAGCCACAAGCTGTAATTAACGATATAACTGCAAATAATGTAAGTGAAGCTAACGTGTTACGGGTGGCTACTGGCTAGCCGGACTGCTAACGATAGTTAGCACTAACAACTGGCCTGAAGCGCAGGCTTTGTAAAATATCTGAAGATAAATCCTGGATCGGTCGCGACTGTCCCTGACTCACAGACACAGAAGCTGTAAGTTGCTTTTACTGCATAAGCCAACCTGACGTGATAGCCAGTTGATTGTGGCTGTAGCACTGTGGCTAACATAGCCAAGTTACTGTTGCTAATTTTTGTGTCCTAAATATGCAAGAGTGATATCAGGGGAAATTCTACAGGAGGTGTGTAAACATAAACCTCATTTGAAGCTAACTTTTAATAATTGTTTGTAATTTGGATGCTTGGTACAACTGTCCATGGTAACGGAACTTGCTGTCTGTAAAACCTGTATTGCAAGGGTTTGTCTCTGTGGTTGTTATGACTGCTCGGTTACCAGCTACTGCATGTTAGTTTGCATGCCGTGCTAATTAAAAATGCTCCTGGTTAACTTATATGCAATAATTCTGATCAGTATGCTTGTGTTACTTCGGTAAGCATCAATGTGGCAGTTTCATCGTAACGTGGCCCGATTATAGCCACTACAGCTGAAGCTAACCGGAGAGGTGCAGTTAGACCAGACGTTGGTTTTGCAGAGCTTGGGATACGTGTTTGGGTTTGTTTACGGCTGCTTGTGATCGCTTCACTTATCCATGACGGGATCAGCCGGATACTTCACAAATGTCTGGGCAAGCTCTCTGGTGCTACCGAGAAAGCAATGCGAAACGCAGAAGCTCTACCGTGTCTGGTATAACAAATGATTTCTCTGCACTACCGTGACATAATTTCATCCCCCTTTAGAAGTTGTTGTGGCTAATAAAAAAGCGAAAAAAAGGCAAAGATTTAATTGGAAATTCTTTCCTGTAGAAATGATCGATTCGCTGGCTCCACATAAGCAACTTGTCCGCGCTTAACGGAACTTACGGTCTGTAAAACCTGTATTATGTTCATAACATAACCGAGCTTCTCTCTGTCGTCGCGTACTATCCATAAAGCTGTTACATCGGACGCTAAACGAATTTTTTCGGGACAGATTAGCCTACATTCAAAGTCAATGCAAAGAGGCGAATACACGCGTTATGGGCGTTAAGCAGCTTTACGGGACTTGAAACTAATTTTTTCAGCGACAGGTTACATTCAAAGTCAATGCAAAGAGGCGAATACACGCGTTATGGGCGCGTTAAACTAATTTTTTTTCGCGACAGATTACATTCAAAGTCAATGCAAAGACGTGAATACGGACACGTCAAGCCGCTTTCACACCGGATGCGAAACGAATTTTTCGCGCGACAGATTACATTCAAAGTCATGACCGCTTATCAGCTACTGCATGTTAGTTCCCGTGCTCTGCTAATTAAAAATGCTCCTGGTTAACTTGTATGCAATAATTCTGATTGGTATGCTTGTGTTACTTCAGTAAGCATCAATGTGACAGTTTCATCATAACGTTGCCTGATTGTAGCCACTGCAGTTGAAGCTAACCAGAGAGGTGCAGTTAGACCAGACGTAGGTTTTGCAATGCTTGGGGTGCGTTTTTGGGTGCTTGTGAAACGATCGCTTTACTTATCCATGACCGGGGTCTGCCTGATACTTCTCCAATATCTGGACAAGCTCTCTGATGCTACCGGTGAAAGCAATAGGGAAGCGCACAGGCTATAACGTGTCCGGTATAACAAACGATTTCTCTGCATTGCCATCGATTGAATATTAAATTCTTTCCTGTAGATCGATTCGCTAGCTCCACATAAGCAACGGTTCACGCAAACGGAACTTATGGTTTGTAAAACCTGTATTATGTTCATAACATAACCGGAGCTCTGTCTCGCTCTTGCGCACTACACGTAACTCGCCCATTCTTCGCGAGGAAACGCTGGTTATTCCGACGCAATAAGTAAACCATTACCACGGGCAATTTCCAAAAAGGCTGTTTAGCCTGGAGCTTTCGCCCCTCCGTCATATACCAGTGCAGAAGCTGTTCGTTTTTCCACGCTAACGACACACCACAGTTATGCACACGAACCAGCAGGTCCTTATAATACACACCGAAGCAGTCCATAAGCTGTTGGTCCACTTTTAGCTGCTCCTCACTGTCTATGTTTCCCTCTAAACTCAGACCCACCGGATTTCTACGGTCTCCGGTCTACACGTGGGTATGTCGACCCGTTCTACAAATGTGTCAATATGGGGTGGATTCTAGCTTTCCCTCAATCCTAGCTATAGAATAGAAAAACCACTGTTCTCACCACTGTTGCCGTAGCAAACTGTAGCCGATAGCAAATTTGAGCTTGAGCTGCCAGATTTTCGCTTTCGTCGCCCTCCACTTTTGCCGCTGTGTTTATTAGAACAAGTTCATTTCATTAGATCTATATTCAAGTATAACGTTAGATTGCGGAATTTGCCCGCCGCTTCCTTATCAGATGGCAGCTGTGTCTCACGTTTCACTCTGGGGAGACTGACCCGGAAAACTGCATTCTGCAGCCTCGTCCCGCCCAACTCCGCCCTCCACAGAGCTGGCCAGTCAGAAGAAAGTGGGCACATGGGGAGTGGGGGCCATAGCGGAAGAGCCACCCCAGTGAGGTGTTTCAGGCAGAGACTACAATGGACTACAAATGGGGTTTTTGAGGATTGCAGTATGAGCTAAATAAGGACCCTGTTTTGGTCTTTGAACGATCAGGAGTACTCTAGGGTAGTCCAAGATCAAAATATAACCTTGGAAAAAAAATAGGTCCCCTTTGAACAGAGCGCTGCGTAGACATTTGATTTTGTCTCCCTAAGTTTTATAAACACTATGAGCCAGGACAATGATGTAAATATTGTCAACGCTGGTTCTGCCAGCTTCTTCACTCCTCCCCTTCATTTTTTTGGTGCTTTCACAAACCAGTTGCGAAGGGTTTTCCATTTTATCTTAGACACGTTGGGATCAGTCTGTTGAAAATTTCCGATCTCCTTCCATGTGTTGGAACTCATATGAGCATCCTTGTAGACGCGACAGGAACTGTCGTAAAGATGTGGCCCCTGAAGGCATTTCGTACTGCAGAGGAGCTCTTGGCTAACACTTGGCTGACTCAGTGATGTATAGGGAGGTGTCAGAAGTGAATGGTAATGTCGATATTGGGGACATGCTTCCCTGACGCTGTATCTGCTGTTAAAGTTGACCCATATTTCAATTGGCGGTGGAAAGCTGTAAAATGAAGGTTGAGAGGTTAACAGTAATTCTGACTTTGGTGTTCAGAGGTTGTGCGTTGGGTATGAATGATTACTTGAGCTACTGCTCTCTGATAGTCATGCTCCTAATACCATGCTCTGAGAAATGAACATTTTTCAAATATAGTAAAAGTACACCCTGAATTTGAGAACACAACAGAATAAACTCCCTAGATCTACTTGGGGGGGAAATGCCCATATGTGAAATGCTTGCAGCAGAATTTATCACCTGATGTCATGACCTGAGAAGAGCCAGTGGAACCTGAGAAACACAATTCTGTTGGCTTCTTTAATTGTTTAATGTGTATTTATTTTTTTGTATGTATCAGTCAACCTGTTCGGTTGGCCTCTAATTATCCGGTTTGTTATGCCTGCTTACATACATTATTCAATTTGTTAAGAATACAGTGATTATATTTTGCTAATATATCCTGGTTAGATATATGTTGTCATGTATAATTTTTTTATTACTATAGTTCTGTGATGACTAATTGTTTGAAAATTTTGAATAATGCTTTGTTCTTAGAATGACTGATACTGATTCTCCCCGTGTGATGGAGTGTCTAATGATGGAGCTAAATACACAACCACCCAGATCCTCCACTGTTTATTTACTGACACACACACTCACACAAAAAACACTAAGCCAACAACATCAATACACTCACAAACATGGCTTTAGCATCAATACACACGGAAAAAACATCACACACACGCAAACAAACCAGCTTTAACACATTGCCACACTCATGCACACCCATACAACTTCAACACACACTTCCACTTCTTTCATAAATACACACAATGAGCAAGTGTTCATTGTTTTCTGCTATTTTTAGCTCTCCAGCCAATAAGCAGGCTGAGCTGTTGGGATTAGGCGGTGTCCGGTGTCGTGGTCCTGGTCCTGGTGGTGCTCCATGAGCGAAATCAATCACAAGCTTCTCCTCTGAAAGCACTGGCCAGATTCACATCATTTTATGGAGCTTACTCGAGACCTTGTCTCAAGTTTGTTTGCACTTTTAAAAAAGTTTTCATTTATGTATTTTAAAGGGTTTTTTTATTATTATCAAAATGACCCCATTTAGAAAATATGCCTAGTTAAATTATGGCTAAAACTAACGCAGGTATGCCCTCTAGTGGCTGCTCAGTAAGCTGCGACCTAGGGAGATTCAGGTTGGTTTTGCACTGACTGATTTTGAATGCCAGCCAGTGAGTTATAGGGCCATTCGTCTAAGTTTTTTGATTTAATGCATTGTGCCTCTTTTATCTCATAATTATTGCAAAATTGCTTTGGCAATATTATCACATTCATGCCAGTAAGGCATATCGAGTTGAAAATGGTCATGTTGCTAAAGGGTGCAAGGTGGAGTACATGTTCCTTTTCTTTGTGTCTTGAGGCTGCTTTTGAATTCTGGCATAAAATTCCTGTGCCTTAAATTTCTGAATCTTTGTCTGTGTGTATCCTCGATACCCTGAGTTGCTCTCTGTGTTTCTGTTTGTTTTCGGCAGACAGTGATGGACTTCAGGCACCCAGACGGGCGCTCAGTTGCCGTGGTGTTGCCGGGGCGGAGCCTGCTGGTAATGAAGGGCGAGAGCCGTTACCTGTGGACACACGGGTGAGTGAGAGCCCTCACCGCCCTTTTCACATTTTTTAAATGTCATCAGCATTCACTGAACTTACTGTCCAGGAATGTTCTGAGGTATTTAACCATTAACGGTTGCAGTTGACTGATTATTAGCTATTTAAAACAAGCTGAGATTATCAGGTTATAACAGATTATCAATTATTTTATTGTTTTTTGGATTTGTCTGAAGTGTGCTATTGTGACATAATATCTGAAGATTAGTAACATCATTAGACTATGCTAATTCTCCAGTTACATCACGTTTATATAAGAGACCTTCTTGAGCCATATCATCTGCATAGTTGTTTTAGTTTGAAGATTTATTTTGTGAATCTGGAAAGAAAAAAACGGGAAACACTCCTACACTAACAGTTGGCTGCTCAGAATCAAATCCGTTTTTGCGGACCCTCTGCAGCTAAGTAGAGAGAAAATATCCTATTTATATCATCAGTCCAACGTCTTTATTATTTAAATTGCAGAGGCCTATAATTCTAATAGAGCGAGTTGGAAAAGTGACACATTGCTCCAGCATCGGCAGATGACCCCTCTTGTTACTGTTGTTACTGTCAATAAAAACTGGCTGATCTCCTAAATCTGAATCAATATTGTTATTGCCTCCTGCAATTCGATCGCCTCCCTTTTCTTGATTGGGGCCAGGCACATATGTAATGTGGTTATTAGTCCACATTCATTTGGGTGATTTAAAGGTCTTAATGATGCACTTGTGATTTTAAAGTCTGAGGTGCACAGCTTTTTCATGCATGCAAAAGTGATTTGCCCACTTTTTATTGATTAAAATGCATAATCCTCCTCCAACCACCTTTTTTGCTTTACATTTCATCTCAGTCTGCTCTCGTTAAACTGAAATCTTCCAGTTCTGGTGTGTTGTGTGCCTTATTCCCTGTCTCTGTGAAGCTGAGCAAATGACTTTGTGTAAAATCTAAGTCATAACCGACTTTTTGCACAAGTTTATCCAGTTCACTATATAACGAATGTGTTTTTGATGGTGTGATGTATGGAAGGGAGGATCTCTCTCCATGCCTTTTTAACCTGGCTTTGATTCCTCCTCTCAAGCTCCAAAGTTCCTCATTGTTCTTCTGAAGTGTAGATGTAACCTAATCTCCAGGCAGGCTGTTGTTAAAGTAAACCTAAGTGAACAGTTGGCGACCAATGAGAAATGACTGGAGTAAAAGCAAGTTTTGGGTTTAAACAGGTTGTGATTGGCTTGCTAGGATAACTCCGAGGAAATTCGACGTGGTTCCCACTGGTGACGCAGCAAGCCCTGGGCCGGTGACCTCTGACCCTGCTGACCTCACCTTAAGCAAACGGGGCACCAGGACGTCCTTCACATTTCGCAGGGTGCGTCGTGCTGCCTGCGACTGCGGTGAGTCCTCCCAGCTGCATCTGTGCTGGAGGATGATTTGTTCGCTTTGGTATATTGCCATCTGTAATGTCTGCGCATCATTCATTTCGTTATAGCGCACATGTTAATGCGCGCTAGCAAGTCAACGTATGAATGTTCATGTTTGAGGTGTTGTGATAGATCGGGCGATAGGGCACTGGCTGTTCTGATGATGTGTTGGCTGTTTCTCCCGCACAGCGTATCCCTCTGCCTGCGACAGCCAGCGGCCCCCAGAAGCGCCCCCTGCCGCAGCCCTCCCGCAGGACGAGGCAGGAGCCTCACATCTGGAGGCTCAGTATGTGCACCGCGTGTATGAGGAAATCTCCTCCCACTTCAGCAGCACACGCCACTCCCCCTGGCCACGAGTGGCTGAGTTCCTCCAGAACCTCCCCCCAGGGGCCGTCCTCGCTGATGTAGGCTGTGGCAACGGAAGTACCTGGGGATCAACACAGACCTGTGGGCGGTAAGAACCCCTCAGCCTCCCTGAGTAGCTCAAGTCTGGAAAGCGATGGATGGATGGTTGAATGGATCTTTGCATGGTGTTTTCAGGAGGTCTCCCATCTCCAAATCTGATGCAAACCACACCTGCCAAGCCTCAGTCATCAGGCAGGGGCAGTCTGGGCATGGTGCTCTGGCTGCTGGACAAGACTAGGTGATGTTAAAGTCTATGTTCAAACAGGGCTTTTTCCTGAAAACTATCACAAAGATTCTGTTGAGTAACTGATGGGCAAAAAGGGCAGATGTCATGCTTGAACCCCTCAGAGCCTGTGCCTTGCAGAACCTGAACCCCCCAGAGCCTGTGCCCTGCAGAACCTGAGCCCCTCAGAGCCTGTGCCCTGCAAAACCTGAGCCCCTCAGAGCCTGTGCCCTGCAGAACCTGAGCCCCTCAGAGCCTGTGCCCTGCAAAACCTGAACCCCCCAGAGCCTGTGCCCTGCAGAACCTGAACCCCCAGAGCCTGTGCCCTGCAGAACCTGAACCCCCAGAGCCTGTGCCCTGCAGAACCTGAGCCCCTCAGAGCCTGTGCCCTGCAAAACCTGAGCCCCTCAGAGCCTGTGCCCTGCAGAAAACCCCCTGAGCCCCCAGAACCTAAACCTGTGCCCTGCAGAACCTGAGCCCCTCAGAGCCTGTGCCCTGTAAAGCCCTGAGCCCCCTGCAGAGCCTGTGCCTCAGAGCCTGTGCCCTGCAAAACCTGAACCCCCCAGAGCCTGTGCCCTGCAGAACCTGTGTCCCCCTGAGCCCCTCAGAGCCTGTGCCCAGAACCTGCAGAACCTGAGCCCAGAACCAGAGCCTGTGCCCTGCAAAACCTCAGCCCCCCAGAGCCTGTGCCCTGCAGAACCTGAGCCCCTCAGAGCCTGTGCCCTGCAAAACCTGAGCCCCTCAGAGCCTGTGCCCTGTAAAACCTGAACCCCCAGAGCCTGTGCCCTGCAGAACCTGAGCCCCTCAGAGCCTGTGCCCCCAAACCCCTGAACCCCTCAGAGCCTGTGCCTTGCAGAACCTGAACCCCCCAGAGCCTGTGCCCTGCAGAACCTGAGCCCCTCAGAGCTTGTGCCCTGCAGAACCTGAACTCCTCAGAGCCTGTGCCCTGAAAAACCTAAACCCCTCAGAGCCTGTGCCCTGCAGAACCTGAACCTCTCAGAGCTTGTGCCCTGCAGAACCTGAACCCCTCAGAGCCTGTGCCCTGCAGAACCTGAACCCCATCAGAGACAGAACCCTGCAGAACCTGTACCCTGCAGAGCCTGTGCCCTGCAGAACCTGAACCCCATCAGAGCCAGAACCCTGCAGAACCTGAACCCCATCAGAGACAGAACCCTGCAGAACCTGTACCCTGCAGAGCCTGAACCCCTCAGAGCCTGACCCCTGTGCACTAGCAGGCACACAAGCTTAACAAACTCCCCAGTGGATAAAAAACCCTCAAAGGGTGGCCAGGATAGGAGACCTCTCAGGAGGAACTAATTTATTTACAGAGCGAGCCCATCATCCACTGGCCGGTGTACTGTAAAGTAAAGGGATAATTAAAGCCGTAGATTATCTGAAAAGTAGAAAGTCAGAAAAACAAGTAAAACAAATGTTTTGCCCACCTGCCTTTGAGCAATAAAACACATTGCTTGATTGGCCAGTATTTTTGCCTTTTTTTGGACTAAAAGCAAGTTGTTGAAAGTTAGATAGTAGACATCCAACTTCGTTGAACGTGAGATGGTGTGGATTGGTAGACATGATATGCTTAGATGCTCTGACTGGTAATATCATACAACAGACTCAGAGATGTGCAAGAATTATCATCTCTACTGGGTTATTAAAACTTAATACTTCTGGCAGTTCTATACGCAGAAGGCTGAATATCAAATCATTAAAGATATCAGCCATCATGTCCACAGGGGGCAATTGAAAAAGACTATCTAGAGGAGAAATGGCCCATTCATTACAGTGATGTGGTCAAATTGCAAATTCAATCTAGCTGGAGCTCCATTTATTTCAGTAATTAGAATATCTAGACCTTGTGATGTTATACTGCATGCAAATTCTGACCTTTCAGTTCCAGGTTGGAATTAGTGAGCAATGTGACTATTCTCTTTGGTCTCGATACCACAGGACTGGATGTGCATCTCAAAGTCTAATTAAGCTCCTTTCTTGAACTAGAGTTTAATTGCAAATGTTATTAGAGCTATCAATTTTCAAGGTTTTGTCAATATAAAGCACTGCGGTGGTAATTTAATTTGTCTGCTTGGTCCAAATGAGTACCTTCTATCTGGTGTGCATGCTGTTTTTTTTATTGATTAGTGGGGTGCTGTTTCAGAATTATTGGTTAGTGACGATGATTACAGAACACTGGGCGGTTCTGCTGTGCTGGAGGTGCTCTAAATAGTTTGAGTGTGAGTGGGGGTTTGTGTACGTGTTGCATTAATGCATGCGAGAGAGACTGACCGATCATGTCATCACCCAGCCTGCCCTGAGTGGATCTCCACATTTCATCTCCTGCAGATGGGCTGTGATCGCAGTCACAGTCTCGTGCAGATCTGCGCGGACCGAGGGGCACAGGCGTTCATGGCGGATGCTCTGGACGTTCCCCTGCGCAGCGGCGTGTTTGACGCGTGCATCTCCATCGCCGTGATCCATCACTTCTCCACACAGGTGGGCTCATTTACCCACCCCGCACGCTCTCCTTACCCCTCTCACGATAGAGCTCTCACCCTGACATCCACCACAATGGCTGTCTCTCTAGTCTCTTCCTTTTCTCCCACTGTCTCCTCAGCCCAGGTCAGCTGGTCTCATTCTGCTTTCGCTCCTGAGTCGCCTACACTTGATAGTTTTCTGCCTCTATATGTTGGAAGCCAATTCAGTGTTAAACTCACTTAGTGGCAAATAAACTCCAAAGTTCAGCACTGGCTGGCATTTTGTGAAGTATGAGTACTGGGCCAGCTGGATTACTACAGGTGCAGCTGGAACCGCTTTTTTTTCATTCGGTGCAGTTCTGGAATTGTGTGGGTTCTGGGTATAAATCCTGTTCCAGTAGTGATCCAGCTAACCCTGGAATCCTGCTTTCTGAAATATGGCCCTGATGTTCAGTTAAAATCAAGAAGAAATATGACAGACCAGACTCTCTTTGTTCTGAATGTGCACAGCAGTCTTGACCATGTTAATTTAAGTTGGATTTACTTATGGCTGCATTAATGTGTGCCTGTCCTTGGGCTGCCTGAGCTGTAAGAGAGGAAGGATTAAGTGGTCTGCTAATAAACTGTGCTAATTGCTTGTGTTATAACTGTTTGTCCAGGAGAGAAGGCTAGCTGCTGTTAATGAACTCGTTAGGCTCCTGAGGCCTGGGGGGAGAGCACTCATTTACGTCTGGGCCTTGGAGCAGGAGTACAAGAAGCAAAGATCGAAGTACCTGAAAGAAAAGGTCCCTGAACAAGCAGAGAGGGATGGGCCTGCTGTGGAGCAGATGACGCAAACAAACTTGGACTACAATCTGGAGCATGCTGGGAAAGATGACCCTTGTGCACTTCAGAGCCTCCACAAACTTTCTGTCCACACCAATCGCACTGAGTTCACCTCCCAGGACCTGCTTGTTCCCTGGCACCTGAAGGGTGTTGCCCAGAAGGTCCCGGAGGCATCCTCAGATAAACCATCAACCTCTGGCCCCGTGTTCCACCGCTACTATCACGTTTTCCGTGAAGGGGAACTGGAAGCCCTGTGTCGTAAAATTGAGAACATCACCATTCAGACTAGCTACCATGACCAGGGCAACTGGTGTGTCATTTTGGAAAAGACTCTATGATCTTTAATGACTGGAAATGATGAGGA
This sequence comes from Gymnothorax javanicus, assembly GCA_029692085.1. Classification (NCBI taxonomy): domain Eukaryota; kingdom Metazoa; phylum Chordata; class Actinopteri; order Anguilliformes; family Muraenidae; genus Gymnothorax; species Gymnothorax javanicus. Next base: position 31,262,108 of record CM056195.1, on the reverse strand, counting down.
AATTACATTTTCACCTGATTGGATGATGATGAGATTTGTAATCTTACAAGGCAATGAGGTGTTTTATTGCGAATTTTGATGAGCATAATAAACACCCCAAGAAATAAGTGGCTGAAAACATTTCCTCACTGCTGATGAATACATTTGTTTGATGGAATATGTCAGTGCTTCTCAAACCTCTCCTGGAGGACCACTTGTCCTGCATGTTTTAGGTCTGTCCCTGCTTCAGCACAGGTGATTCAAATGATCAGCTTATTATCAAGCAGCTTTTGGGGTTGATAAAGACTTGATGACTTGAATCACCTGTGCTGGAGCCGGGTGAGATATAAAACATGCAGAACAAGTGGTCCTCCAGGAGAGGTTTGAGAAGCACTGGAATATGTCTTTATGTGTGCAGCCTCACCCAAGGATGCAACTTGGCACCCACCTGTCGCTTGGCACCTACAAGTTGTTTGGTGCCTTATCCTTTTTATGTTGGGGGAGGGCATCCACTGGACGAGAGGCAACAATATGTGCTAGACAGTTCACCAACCCATTGTAGAGCACACACACCATTCATGTGAGTGTCAAACTAGCTGAACATGCATGTCTTTGGACTGAGTCAGAATTGGAGAATCCGGATGAAGCCCACACAAACACTGGCAGAGTATACAAACTCCACATTGACTGGCCTGGGCCAGATCGGAACCCATGACATTCTTGCTGTGTTGTCATTGGCCCAGTGTGCCTGCTGACTGATGATGATGATGATGATGATGCTAGGTGCCCATGCCTTGGGAATCATCAACATTATGCTACCTGGTGCATTTTTCAATTTTTGAATCTGTAGAAAAACAGATTTTGGGTTGCTCTTACTGAATTTATGGAGCAAGTTTTTTCTGTGTTTTATAATTCATTTTATTTCATTGTTTTTACTTCTACCACCTTGCATCATATTTCACTATCCTATTATTGATTTGATTATTTGCTAGCTCATTAAATTCTTGTCTCCATCTCCTCTGTTGAACATTTGTATTTCGTAACGTGAAACGCTTCATAATATTGTGAAAGGTGCCGTGATGATGCTGATGATGATGCCGCCACAACAGCAACTACTACTGCTACAGCTGCAACAACAAGGGCACTCAGAGAGCACGGACCTCCGCCAAGGCCAATAGTCCACTCTTCTGTGATATGCACATTTACACAACTACTGTACATGTCTGGATATATTTCCAAAACTAGCAGAATTTTGTCAAAATATGGTTTGAACATTTTCCCTTAATATCTCCGGTGGAGTTTATTGCAAACCATTCACATTTGGATGTGACTAAGAGCTTTATATGGGTGTGTTTATGTTTCCATAGCTATGCCTGAGAATGATAGAAAAAAAAAAGCTGCTGTTACAGTTGCAACTATATTACAGTTGTACTGGTTGGCCCAAGGAATCACTGTCCCTATGGTCTCCATTGTTGTAGGAATTTTGATTTTATATTCCTGGTGTTACCTTCTCAAGAAAGAACTCAGAGACAAAGGAGTTAATATCCAAGCCAAAGTCAGTTTACTTTTTCTGCAGAAAAAGGATCCCGTCCCATCTCTTTACGGGCAAGAGCGAGGATGAGGACAGTCTCTTTTGCTAGTGTTTAAGTAGGAATACATTGTGACGTTCTTCTCCCCCCCGTGCTGATTTACACATCATGATGTAATCTGGAAAGCTCTTGCAGTCGCACACAACCCACGTCAAGCCGCCCCTGAGGTATGCGTATACATCTCGTAGAGAAGACAGGTGATTCCTCCCTATCATCTCCGCAGGTTTATCTTGTTCGCATTCCGGGCTCTCCCTTGCACTCCTTCTTCTGTAAACAAATAAACTAAGAGAGACAAAGATGGGCCCTTGTTATGGGCCCATCAGGTCCGCATGGCTCCAGATAAGCTATATGCCATGACGCACTGGTCAGATTTATGGAAACTTACAGTTATCCAGCCCCAGGCTAATCAGAAACATGCAAGTGTACACACTGAGGCCCAAGAGAGAATGAGCAAGAGCAAAGTAAGAGCAAGCAAGGATAAACGATAATAATTAAATGAATCAATATAAAAATGATTCCACACCATAATAACTGCTTTTTGTATGAAATTTGTGCAACTGCATGTGCAGGCTACCGCAGAAGTGAATGTGGATTGTCATTTGGAGTCATTGTATTTCTACGACTGGCTAAGTTTTGTCACTTGAACTTTACTAGCATCTGCTGAATTTTAAGATGTGTGAAATTTATTCTGCCTAGGCCAAGTGTCTGCGTCGCAAAGTGAATTGAAAGTGAAAAATGATGTGTCTGCCCCGTGATTCGGATCCACTCCAAAATTTTGTGAGTTCTTTCTTGGCCCATGCTACATCCTTCTACTAAGTTTCACGAGAATAGGGCCAGTAGTTTTTCCATAATCCTGCTGACAAACAGAGAAACAAACAAGCAAACAAATAAAAGAATTGGTCACATTGATTGGGAGCTTGCTGAAATTTTATAAAATGTAAAATGATAAGGTTATAGTGGCCTTTGAAGATGAAAATCTTATTTCTAGCTATGACCAATGCCTATCAATTATCCAATGTATTATAGAAACATTGCCTTAAATGTGGCTTCAGTGAATGATAATAGAAATTTCTGAATGCTCATAGTGTGAAAATGTGGTGTTATGGAAGCCATATGTGTATGGACGAATTTCCAGCATATTTAACCCTTTACTCCCTGATACCGCCTACAGTCGTGATAATTTAGGTCGCTGTGCAGGCGAGTCCCGACTACAGGCGTGATAAACACATCGCTTCTGCCGGCGAATCCCGACTACAGTCGTGGTATTTTAGTAACCATATTGTCTTAGGGCACCAGGGGTCAGTGGCTGCTAGGGCAGCAGTCTAAGATAGCTACTAGGGAGTAAAGAGTTAATGGACATTATGATGTCCCTGATAAAATATATCTTATTTGAGGACATTCTGAGGAATGTGGACAATATTATGGACATTTGAAAATTTTTTTGTGATTATACCGACCCACTGGTAAGAAGGCGGCGACTCCCTGATATTAAATTTCATACCATATGATGCAGCATAGAAAAGAGAATCGAGTAAGTTTAGTTTCAAGTCGATCAGACTATTCTGAAGAAAGTTATAGCAAAAAAAAAACTTTTTGAACTTCTTTGAACTTTCATAGAGAACAATAGGTTTCCATTTTAGACTGAGGTTAGCAGCACATGTTTACAGAAAATGTCACCTCTTTGGCAGAAATAATAATAATAAATCATAAAATCCTGATTAGAAAAAAAGAGAGGGAAATTGTGAAGTATTGCAGTAATTGCCCTCGCAGTGATTTTGAGTTAGTCTCAAACTCCACATTTGCACATTTTTTTTTAGTGCAAAGTTGCATGTGTTTCAAGTTTCCTGCAGAGCTGCATAACATGCTTCAGGTAAACCTGAAATTATATAAAAAACACAAGTTATCTCTCTTATGCTTGGCTTAATGTCAGGGCTAAAGGTGTGTTGCGCCTTTAATGGATCAATAGATTTTTTAACAACACTTTCAGCAGTTTTTTAGCTATCTCATGTCTACGCACAATTCATTTGTACAATGGGCAATTTAAAGTCTCCAGTTAGCCTAGCATGCATGTCGTTGGACTGTGGGAGGGAACCCATACAAACATGGGGAGAACGTGCAAACTCCACACAGGAAGGCCTCAGGCTGGATTCAAACCTGCGAACTTCCTGCTGTGAGGCAACAGTGCTAACCGCAACACCACCACCTTATTTTTATATGACTATGAAATAAAACTACAAAAATAAAACAACTCATATTTTCCAAAGTAAAATTTCATGAAATTACTTGCATTTGCTCATTTGAACTTTACAAGTGAAAAAAGTTCTGTTTTTTTAAAAAAATAAAACCGAGGTACTATGGACAACCCTACAGAATATTTTTCAGCAAGACCAAACAAAAAGGTGGTTGAAACTTAATTAGATCTTTTAAAATTTCGGTGAAAAAATTTGGATCATTGCCATCACCACTTCCTGCTTCACCTGGGTATGAATATGCATTTGCACAAACACAATATCTCTGTTGTCAATGACTGTCAATTACCAGCTGTGATGCATACCAGCCTCAATAGCAATTTACCAGCTACAACAGCGAAGCTGGAATTTTTTAAAATTGATGTGTGTGTGTGTGTGTGGGGGATCACGGTAAATTACAGTGAAACTACAACGTACTTTAAAGCTACTATGAAAGATGTTTTGAGTATTATTGCTGTTGTTCATACTGTATGTATATGGGTGTGTCTGTTTGAGTACAGTACTTGTGAGCGTAATAGCTTCGCAACCTTTTAACCCCTTAAATTCAAAATTCAAATTACATTCAATTTTTAGGTGCCTGAGACGAGTCTCAAGTGACGTATTCTGATCGCCTTTTGTCCGTCGTCGTCCGTCGTCCGTCGTGCGTTGTGCGTCCGTAAGCAATTCACATTTTCGACTTCTTCTCAGAAACCGCTGATCCGATTTCAATAAAATTTAGCAGGAGCCTTCCTTGGTCAAATATGCACCAAAATTGTGAATTATATGGTGCCCACCCCTATCAGCTCTGAGGGGCGGGGCTAAAAGTGGTCAGTACATTTTCGACTTCTTCTCAGAAACCACTGATCCCATTTCAAAATATTTTGCAGGAACCTTCCTTGGTCAAATATGCACCAAAATTGTGAATTATATGGTGCCCACCCCCAGGGGCTCTGAGGGGCGGGGCTAGGCTGGGGCTAAAAGTGGTCAATACATTTTTGACTTCTTCTCAGAAACCGCTGATCCCATTTCAATAAAATTTTACAGGAACCTTCCTTGGTCAAATATGCACCAAAATTATGAATTATATGGCGCCCACCCCCAGGGGCTTTGAGGGGCGGGGCTAAAAGTGGTCAATACATTTTCGACTTCTTCTCAGAAACCGCTGATCCCATTACAATAAAATTTTGCTGGAACCTTCCTTGGTCAAATATGCACTAAAACTGTTAATTATATGGTGCCCACCCCCAGGGGCTCTGGGGGGCGGGGCTAAAAGTAGTCACTACATTTTCCACTTCTTCTCAGAAACCGCTGATCCGATTTCAATAAAATTTAGCAGGAGCCTTCCTTGGTCAAATATGCACCACAATTGTGAATTATATGGTGCCCACCCCAATGACCTCTGAGGGGCGGGGCTAAAAGTGGTCAATACATTTTCCACTTCTTCTCAGAAACCACTGATCCCATTTCAAAATATTTTGCAGGAACCTTCCTTGGTCAAATATGCACCACAATTGTGAATTATATGGTGCCCACCCCAATGAACTCTGAGGGGCGGGGCTAAAAGTGGTCAATACATTTTCCACTTCTTCTCAGAAACCACTGATCCCATTTCAAAATATTTTGCAGGAACCTTCCTTGGTCAAATATGCACCAAAATTGTGAATTATATGGTGCCCACCCCCAGGGGCTCTGAGGGGCGGGGCTAAAAGTGGTCAAATTGGCTAAAATTTTTAGATATGCTGGAAACCAATACTCTTCATAGATGGAAGGCTCTTGAGGTGCTTTATGGAAATTGTGAATGTCATGACCCTCGAGCTCCATGTTTGCTCCTGGGGAGGGGGTGAAATTTACTATAGTTTATATTGGAAAATGATACTTTTGGGTATATTTTCTTAATTTTCTACTGGAAATCATTCAAACTTGATTGGCATTATAACCATGAGATGACAGTTTGATACTATGACATTTTTCACCCTGTCTCTTCCCCAGGGGTGAGGGGTGGGGCCCAAATGGGGTCAGATTATCAAAAATTTCTACAATCTTCTTCTCCAGACCGAGATAGGCTGGAAACCAATACCCTTCATAGATGGAAGGGTCCTGAGGTGCTTTATCAAAATTGTGAATTTCATGGCCCCCAGGCTCCATGTTTGCTCCCGGTGAGAGGGTGAAGTTTACTATACTTTATATAGGAAAATGATACTTTTGGGTATATTTGGTTCATTGACATCAATAACATCAGTTTTTATACAACTCAGGTGACCATTAAGGCCCATGGGCCTCTTGTTCACTTTAGTTTTCCCTGAAGTTGGTTCAGTCAGAAAAGGCTTTTTTTCATATTTTAGGACAACGTCTCATACATATACTGTATCTGCTGGTTGCAGTGCTTCACCACAATTATATTGAGAGAAATATTCAAACCCAGGAGGCTAATATTTTTTATAGCCACAGCATTACATTGGATGGGAAATATCTAGATCTTGAACATCTGGGTGACAGGGTAGCCTAGGTGGCCTAGTGGTTGGTTGTTTGACTGGTTACTGAACAGTGGGGTTAGATTCTGACTTCAATTGGAAAGATGAAGTTGGGAAGAAGTCTCCCATTAGGCCCTTTAGCAAGGCCCTTAACCCCAAAATTGCTCTAGGGGCTTTACCCCTGTTTCTCTCTTCCCTCCTCACTTGTAACTGTTCTCTCTGGAATTTATCCCACGGCATCCTTGAATTAGAGAAACTTAGTCTCATTGGAATTTCCCTGGTTAAATAAAGGGGAAAAAATGCTTATTTCCCTGTAATTCAGCAGGACATATTTGGGATTGTTGAGAAATTGAAGATCCCCACTAGAATTTAAAATAGGCCTGAAGTTTGAATACAGCAGCTGCATTTGATGAACCCATATGTAGTTCAGTAGGTTTAACGGGGTTAAGATGCAGTTGTGAAACACTGCAGATGGGTAATTGGGATAAAAAGGAAAGCTGAGTTCAACAATGGGTGTGGTCTGAGGACACACTCACTGAACATGTTATAATGATAACTGCTATACTGGAACAATACCAGCATTGCTGTCACGGCTGGTGCAATCCCAGATGGTCACTAGTTTTAATTATTGAGTAAAAATAAAAGCTAATGGATTCATTGTATGCATTTTTGGACCCAAAATGTGACCCATTGTGGTTTTTTATGCAATGTTTATGCACTCTTTTAAAAAAAATTGATTTCTGAAAATCATGAAGGGTAACAAAAATTCTTAAATTGACTGTTCTGGACATACTGTATGTGTATTTGTTGTCACTGTTATTGACAAAAGGTGTATGGCTTACATTGAAACCTTCGCTGTGTTTGGGAAAACATTTGGTAAATCTCTAATGAAGGATCTTTATTTGAAAGTATTGTTTCAAATGCTTGTGGAACATAAATATATTTGTAGCAATACACTCGAAATTAAGTTAATTCCTGCATTCAAAGCATTAAAGGAAAAATGCAAACACTAGAAAGTGCAGGTAACGGCAGAATGCGTGACAATTTTGAATTAGAAAGTGTATGTTAGTCTGTAAATGCAACCTCATACATTGCCCAAGAAGCCGTGCCATTAGAAAGCAAAAAAATGTTTCTGCGGAGTCTCTGTAGCTCATCTGTATTCTTTTCAGAGAGCAAATCGATCTTTAATTCACAGAATAGAGCAGAGAACGCGACGAGTCTGAAGGAATGGCATACTACTACCATGAATTTTACAGTTTGAAGGGCACAAACATGGCGGATATTGATATTTGGTTAGGCTTGTGACGTCAGGTGAAAATTTCCGATACTGCGAAACTATGCGTGCGACAGTTTTGACAGGAAATGCAGCTGTAAATTCATTTTACGGCAATACAATGGCGGCATACGGACAGAGTTTTGAAAGTGCTAATAGTATTGATGCAAGAAAGGAATTTAAACGAAAAGCCCGCGAGCAGGTTCTACTTGAGGTAAATTAAAATGAACACTTTTGAAATTTGGTATGGACTGGTAATATCCTTGAGAAAATTTTGGCGATCTGTCACTGCTCTCTGATTTTTGGCTAGCTAGCTAGTTTGCTGGACTAGCCAGCTAATGATGGAAGTGTTGCTGATCTGCTGGAAACATGACCCAGCACTGTTGCCAAGCATAGCTGTAGTTTGATTATAGTGTCGGATGGCTGGTTGTTATCGCTGCTGAATCAGCGGTTTGCTTTCGAGATGTCAAATAACGCAGTGCTTGTGTAGCTACCAGGCTAGTTATCCAGCAAGTGACTCTTAACTCATGCTAGCTAGCTAGTTAGCTATCTAATTTAATAGAGATGCTTCGCTGCCGTGCATGGTTTGAAGGATGGGCGTGTAGCTGTGCTATTCTGTACTTCACACGTTCGCTAGCTGCGTGAGTTACAGCTAGGCGCACAACTATTGACTGCTTAATTTGTTGCCATAGTTCTCGTATCGTGTCAATTTTTGAATAGCATATTGCGAGCGATTGTTGTCAAAACTTCTATAACTCAGACTTTGACATGTTAGCTGGCGAGTTGTTTGTTCCCCCTTTCAATCTTTAATTAACTATGTTGCTAACATTTCATGAAATTATGGCTTTCTGCCGTGAACTAGAGATGAACACAGCATGGCCATCTGAAGCGTCAGTGTAGTTCAAGTACAACCACAATTACAGTCCTAGAATTTGTGAGCTGTTAATTTTTCTTAAATAGTTAGGCGAGTGAGACGTTTCACACTCTTAAATTATACTGACAGAAATGGCTATGTGTTCCATGCTGTTTAATAGCCAAATGTATTGTGTTTATTTTGATATGCCAGGTAGCCAAGCCAAACGACGGCCTCATTGTTTTAACATTGACCAAATTCATGACTGCGTTGAATCAATAAGGTGTTAATTAGGCTTATGAATAGTCTTTCAAAGTTCTAAACTAATGAATTTCCAGACATCAATCGCAAAAATAATACCAAACAGGTTTGACCCAATATAATTGGCTTTGTCTTTGAATATTCTTAATCACCTAATAAATGGTTAGTTTTAGTGACCACGTGTCCACAATTTTGACAATTAGAAGTCCATTAATTATTTGGTTTCAAGAGTCACATTTTCCCCTCTGTTTATTCAGTAAAAAGTAATTTTCAATTTAGTGCAGTTTGAATTATGGAGTTACTCAGGGCATGCATAGCACTTTCTGACATAATGTGGCTTTAAAGGGTACTAAATAATCAATTTAATCATGTGTAAAGAAATTTCGAAGTTTTAGCGACTCATTAAATTTCTGGGATAATAATCGTGGTTAGAACAAAAACCAGCATACTTGGGGCAGGGGTCCCCAATCTTTCCCAGAAAGGGGCAGTGTGGGTGCAGGCTTTCATTGCAACCAAGCAATTACACACCTGATACTACTAATCAACCCCTGGACTCTTTGCTGATAAGCTTGATTAATAGCATCAGGTGTGTAGCAGCTTGGTTGCAATGAAAGCCTGCACCCACACTGGCCCTTTCTGGGAAAGACTGGGGGTCCCCTGGACCGAGTTTAGAACCACTGGTCTAAGCCTCTGTCATTCCTGATTAGCTATATTACAGTTTGTGTTATATCATTTTTGCAAATTCCCGGAGTGTGTTTATTTGTTCAGTTTCTGATGGTTGGGAACATGAATTCGTTTTGATCAGATAAGCCGGCCACTATACCAAGCCAGTTTATCATTTTTTAATTTATTTTTTCCACTCCTGATACTACAGTTTAGTGGTTTTATATGCGTATGTTCGTTAGTATGCCACAAGATGGGGCTATTTGACTTCTTGCAGGGGACCATCTCAATATATGAAAGCCTTCTAAATGAATGTACGTTTGAGTTGGTGTAAAAAAAATACGTGCTACATAATTTTTCCGATGAAACTATGAGTCAGGTATAACGTTTGCTATCTTTTGCTATCCGGAATAAAAATGAAGCGTGAAGCTTGTATTCGTACATGACTCATGCGTTCGATCGATTTGATTTGGTCGTTGTTAGATCCAGAATTCAGTAAACTAGCAAATGAAGCATGATGTTTTGGCGAGGATGATAAACCTTATCAGGACAGATGCCTGTAGTTTAATTTGTCACTTCATATTGCTGCACTGGCACCGCGAAGACGCTCGCAGATAAGACTACAATTCCAATTCAGTAAACGTTCCTCGGTGAAATGGCTGTGGGTCTGATCTTGCTTCGGGATAGGGTGGGCAATTAAGCAGGGCAGAGGGCAAAAACTCCCACATAGTTCTCAAAACACCCCTGAAATCAGAAAACAAGCGACAAGAAATGCCTCCCATGAATTTTCTTTATTTTTCCAATTTCCTACAGGCTGGGAATTTGTCTCATCATCATTGTCTGATGTCATGCGAAGGATATTGGGAAAAAACCGCCCACCTCTCAGCGACTGTGGGCTCTTTCAGTCATTTATTTTTATCTCATTCGTTCGTATAATCTGTTTTATAATTTGTCCCCATTCTTTTTGAAAAACTCCCAAGATTTTGGCTAGTATGGGAAAACAGTTGGCTGCTTTGAAAAATATGAATTTCCTGTCCTGCTCCTGCTCCAAGGGGCTACGACGTTCGGTGTAGCATATTTTGTATCTTAAACTTGGGATGATACTGTAATTAGGGGTTTGTGTATATATTAATACTGCTTTCCGGGTGGGGGTTGCTTTTCATATAGCACGCATCTCCAGCAACATAATAATATTTCATAATAATTGAGTGTTGTGCAGTTGCCATGTGTCGTTGGAATAGAAATCTTAGATTCCAAACGGCTGGATTTGTATTAAAGTTTTTGTTTCATTCTGTATCTCAAAGCCCTTGTGATTTACTTCTCTGAGTTATCGTATGTTATTTCCTAATGGCGACACTGAAACTGCTTATTTAGGAAACCGTATGGCACAATTGGTTAAATTACCAATTCACACTGCAGTCAAGGATCATAAACATCGATATGTTTATGACAATAATTCTGTTTGAATTAATTAAATAATATGACATGAAATACTACGAAGATTAGGGGGTCTTTGAAGCTCTTTGCTATCACTGTTTCCATAAGGGCCTCTCATGATTACCACTTTATGTCCCCAAGACTAGCTTGTGCTGATTGCGGCGACCTCAGCACCTGTTTAATTGAGAGTCTTTTAAAGCACGCGTGCGCCCTGAAGCTGCACCTGCTTTAAGCAGCTGTGCTGTGGCACCGCCTCCCAGTATCGTGGCGCACCGCTAACAGAAAGTGGTCACTGCTCCGGAAAATACACCCGGACATGTGATACTCTCCATCTGTAATGTTAATGGGCGTGAAGGAGGACTTTGTTTTGACAGTGTCACCTTTGTGAATGGTGCTGTAATAGTTTGCTGAGCTTTACTCTTGAGTGAGCGAGGATAGCGGTGGCCAGGGCAGCTGTGTTGTTGAATGACCCCTGTGTAATCATAAGGGCAGCTGGCTGGGCGATATGGAGCCTTGCTGTTTACTATTTTTTGCTTATGTGTCATTTATTGCCCTTTATTTATTGCTGGTGATTGATGAGCTGTAACACTGAATTGCAGATAACGGGAGGTCGGGAGAATATTCTCATTCTGCTCTGTGCTGCCCCCAGTGGTGCAAAATCTGAACTGCAGGTGGGAAAGTGGTCGTCGTGGATGATGGCCTACTGGTGCCGTGGTTCTGGGGGCTGGTTCTCGCTGTCCCGAACTGATATTGTTGTGGCTGCATAGTAAGTCTTCCGATGTGAATGGCATCTACATTAGGAATTGAATTTTCCTTTTAAGCCGGATTTTAAATAGTTTTGCAGTCCGTTCATTGCCAAGAAGGCTGGTGAGGTGAGCTCTGGAGTTTAAGGTGCTGAGCTTGTTAAATGAGCCTCTGGGCTTGAAGATCTTGAGTGCTGTACCAGTATGGCTAATGGGTGTTATTAGGCTGTCTTTAACTGTAGAGGTGGTTCTCATGAGTTATGAGAACTTTGTCCCAATATCCACACTTGTGGTCTTTGTACAAGTCAAGTGGCCACTTGAGTGACTCATCACATGGATCTGGCCAAAGAAGGCGTAACGACTGAATGACATGTAGAGATGGTTTAGCAGAGTCCTGATGACTGTCGTGAGTCCTATTGCTGTCCCCCTCTGCTCTGTTATCGCTCCTGCAGCTGTGTTGTTTCATCCTCATTATAAACATGTAGTGCAGGATAAATTAGCTCTAATCATGATGTATGCCCTTCCTGCAGGAAACGATTGCATCTGAGCAAATTCAGTGGAGGTGGTATTTCTCTTGGGACCAGTGAAAGCACAGATCAGCCCTCGGGGGGGGTGGCGGGCGGCGGCAAGGGACCTTGTGCCAAAATGTGCGAAGCATTAAATGGTTCGCATTAACAAAGGCTAAATGTTCCAGGTCTGATTCAGAGGAAGTCTTGGAGCATTGAGTTTCTGCTGAGGTCATGAATGATGACACGTTTTTCCTTATTCAGCATAACACATGCTCAGGATTAACATTAAAAAAATATCAGTTGAAGACAGATTTGTGTTCTCACTGCTCTTACATTTGAGCTCTTTAGTTCATTACTCTGCTCTAATGCAGTTTCCTCTTCACTGTGTCATTGTCACTGCAGGACATTTGTTCACTCTCTCTCTCTCTCTTTTCTCTCTTTTTCTCAGTCTCTCCTCTCCCTGAATCTTGCTTCTCTTGCTCTGATTGTTCTCTCACTCTCTATCTCATACATGATGCAGTCTTAAACAGCCACCAAAAATCAGAAAAATTGTGTTGAAGTCGGCTAATCAACAGCGAGGTTGTACAGCTGCTATCACTTTTTAACGCATGATTACTCTCAACCTGTTCTGGTGTACTTTGCCTGAATAACAATCCAGCTTTTTTTTTTTTTTCATGACTCAAAACCACTATGTAGCCTCTCATGATTAAAAAGTGATGGTGAGCACATAGGCCTAAGTAGGCAGTTATTACTGCATTCCCACTCAAGGATTATTGGTTTGGTTCTTAGACAGCTCACAGATTTTAATCGGCCTCTTGCCCCAGTGCAACGCACCCCAGATCCTGATGTGATTTGTCGTGGTTTTAATTCAGACATTTCATATTATGAGGTTCCCGCATCCTCAATCAATTGGAGAGAGGGAGATTCTTCAGAAAATTAGGCTTTATTGAGGCATATTGATAAATATAAATCCGAGTTCTTTTTGCGCAAGAAGAACTGACATCTTGCTTATCACACCCAGTTTTTATACCTTCATTACAGGAAATATCTTCCAAATATGGTCTTTCTGCCTTCTCATTCTCACGCTACAACAGGACAGGCAAACCAAAACACTGCCAACTTCCCTTGAGAACTGCAACCAAAAGATAAGCATGTATAACACTAAAAAGGAGAGGAAAAGTAGGCCTACGCTGTCGGCGGCCGACAGCAAGGGGTATATCCCCGAAATTCCCCAATCCTTGAAGCCCCCTTTATTAGATTCCGCTTTACTAGTGTAGCCCATTCTTGGCTCAGAGGGGTGTGTAAGTGTAACCTGGGTCCTGGGGTATGGTTCTCACCTGCTAAGCTTCCTTTGTAACCCTCAAAGCTCAGCCACCCTTACTATTTTTATTTCATACTATGATCGACCAGTCTCTACCAAGTGAGTGGAAGCGGAGTCAGAATTAATAAAATAAAGGGAGTGTATTAATTTAAAACAATGAATTAGTTCATTTGGAAAGTCTATACAACATAAGAACTGATATATGAACACAGCTCACGACACAACATCTCAATATCAGCTCCCCTGGTACAATACAAACAAAGATCATACATACATTTTGTGTCTCAGAGCCTATGTTGTGAATAATCAAACCTCTCCAAAAGGGATGTGTATGTAATTGAGAGATGCGAATCAGTGTCTATCTAAGGAATTAATATCAATTAAAAAAAAAAGACTCAATTGTAGAGCGGAACTGTAATTATAAAATGGAGCTGAACCTCCAATACTGTATAACTATCAGTGGAAAAATTTTTCAAATGAGTAGTAACAATTCAACTTGTAGATCACCAAGAATATGCTGTTACATAAACCTATAATGAAATGTACTAATTTAAAATGTAGTATTCCCTATAAATGAGTGAATGGCGAAAATGTATCAAAGGTGAATGATTCAAACTATATCACCTGTTAGGAAAGAGAAAATGGCAAAAAATGCGGTAAAATGTAATGATTTCAATATCTCATAATACTCCTGTGTGGGTGTGTATGTTGAAAAGATTGACAAATGGCCCCAAACGATCAGAAACGGTACAATACAAACATTACAAACACTATCTAAGCTTTCGATTGTCTAAACACTGCAATGACCGGTCCCACTCCATTCACAATTACTCAAAAGGATCCTTTAAGCCGGCAAAAAAAAAAAAAAAAAAGCCCGTTGCAGGCCTGTTTAAAAATCCACGTAGGACGTAATTAATGTCACGTCGGTAATCCTTGTGCCACGGCAGACAGACTACGCACAGTTCGCAGGGAAAGGCACTTCGAACGTCGCGCTCACTCACGGTCAGTCAGTCAATAGAAGTGATCCCCACTGCAACGGCGCCCGCGATCCTCGGGGAAGCTAGCTGGCCTGAGGAACCCCGAGCGTTCCGGTAGCTCGGCGCTATCAGGTAGCATGCACGTCCCGCGTCGGCTGCACTGAGGAACCACGACCGTTCCGATAGCTCGAGGCGCTGTCAGGCAACTCCTCGTCCCACGACGACGTTACTATATACACTTTATACCAATACCCTTTACGGTTCCTCTTGTGTGAAATGATCTGACAATAGCTAACGCCGACCAGCCTATAAGCTAGGTTAACTTGCTATTAACCGAATGCCAGCGGAGAAACTTGCAACACTGTATAAACTTAATTACAGAATTGTCACACACGGGACGCTTCTGGAGGCGTCTTACCAGCTCAGGACACGAATACACAATACAACACAATCAATCAAGTCTCTCAACGATGGAGATTGTGGGAGTTCAGCGTGTGGCGATAACTCACTCCTAATCTTCACGTCTCAACATGTAAATTGATCTTCCCTTTTTTTTTTAACTGCCAACTAACAAGATATTTTGGTCTCAGGACACTCCACGCGAATTTACAAGATATTAGAAAATAGCAAAATTCCTACGTACCATACCAGTGTGTATTATATTGAAATGTACAGTGACAAAATAGCTGACAGCAGGGGTTATAACCTAACCCTGGGCTACACCAGACCTACAATATGTGGCAAATTTGAGGTCTGTGCAAGTAATTGTTCCAGAGATACGGTTAAAAAGCTGATTTTTTTCAATATATAGCGCCACCTGGTGGCAAACCTAGGAGTGCATTCTTGCCCAAAATCTAATCAGTTCATCCTCTCTACCATATCTACCCATATGCTAAAAATGAGAAGCCAATGTAAAGTATTTTGTGAGTTATCGCGCTAATGGCTTAAATCTGCGGACGCGGCGGCGGCGGCGGGTGGGGCGAAACCTTGATATCCCCGAAACTCTTATTTCGGGGATATAATTACAGTCAAGAGAGGAAAAATTCAGACAAAGGTATAGGATACACATGGATACATAAATGATTCAACTGATTATGTTTTTCAGTCACAACTAATGATTTTACTGAACAAATATTGATCAAAGCTACAGAAATCAAATACATCACCTGATTATGTTTTCAAATCAACTAAATAGAAGCCTGCTTACTAATCAAAGCTACAGAAGCCCGCTGCTTATGTGTGTGTGAGCTGCTAATGTATGTGTGAATTGAATTGCTTGTATGTGTGTGTGTCTGTGTGTGAACTGCTTGTATGTGTGTGTGTGTGTGTTTGTGTGTGTGTGTGCATGTGTACGTGTGGTGCTTGTGCCTGTGCATGTGTATATGTGTGTGCATGTGTCTGTGTGCACTGCTCGTGTGTGTGAACTGCTTATATGTGTGTGTGTGTTTTATGTGTATGTGTCTGTATGCACTGCTCATCCCCTCCCTACGTGTGTGAACTGCTGTGTGTGTGTGTGTGTGTGTGTGTTACTGCTGCATACATAATCTCTTAATTGATTATGATTATTGATTATGGTTATTAATTATGGTTATTGATTTACTGATGAATATGATTAGAAATATTGAAATATGATCCTCAACAATCCAAGTAGCCCAATTCTTTTTATGAGGACTGTATGAGACCCCTGAATGTGCACTTTGTAGTAGCTGGCATCTAGAGGTTTACAGCAGATCTTTTCAGTCCTGTAAGTTGTGTGGTTGATACACCATGGATTGGACTTTATGTTTCACTTCAGCTCATGATGTTTGATTTGATTGGGGAATTTGGAGGCCAGGGTGCACCTTGAACTCCTCGTCATGTTCCTCAAACCGTTTCCTCACAATGTTTGCGTGTGGCAGGGTGCAGTATCCTGCTGAAAGTGGATAATGTGAGTTGGAGAATGGCGTTGCCATGAAATGGTGTACCTGGTTCCCAACGTTGTTCAATGCGGTAATTGAATTCTACATGAACGGCATTCTTCTGCTTTCAGCGTTTAGTGTCTGAAGGCATCACTGTGTGTGCAATGCCTCAGACCGCAGAGCTATAAAATTTGTGACAATAGCAATTCTTTTAGTCACTGTAAATAAATCAATTGTCATGTTGCTACATAAGAAGAAGAGTGACCTATCAGTGTATCAATCTCCATGTTGTGTGTGACGGTTTGTTGTCTGTAAGCTAACGGTGGAGAAATCTGAGCGAACTTCTGGGTCTGGCCACAAATGGGGCCGGTTGGCAGGGGTGGGGAGGTTTGTTATTTAGGTTAAATGGGAATGGGATTTGTCAAAGATGTAATCGCACAATTCTGCGGATTGAGGTCGATCCACAGGCCTGAAGTGGAAATGCGGCCTGGGTGAGATTGTAAGCGTGAGAATAATCTGAATGAGTTGGGGGAAAAAACTGAAATTTGTACATTCTGTACTGTTACACTTTTTTACAGCATATTGTGAATCATTAATAGAAAAAAAAATATTTTAAGTAGGCACTAAATTTAGCTTGAAGCATTTAAAGTGTACATTTATGGGTTGAAACACATTTGAAGCATTGTGAACAATTGTCAATTTTTATTTATTTTTTTTAACATTTGAACAAAATTGCTAAATGTGCACTAAACCTGGGAACCCCTTCTACAAAAATCTGCGCTGGTTCATCAAGCTCAGACATGACTGCAACGAAGAGGAATGCTGTCTTAATATAAATTGGCCAGTCTACTGTTTAGTTTTGGTGATTAACCAAGTCACAATTTTTTGATTGCTAATCAAGCAAAGTAAATGGAAACAAGTTGAGTGTAATTGTTGGTTGAAAGGAAAGGATTCTGCCAGCCCTGAGGTATTACCTTTGTTCATTGACGGGCACCTTTTTCTCATCAGCATTTCGCAAGGCCTCTGACGTGGGTTTGGGTGATTGTTTTTATTTTCGCATTGGTCCAGTCATGGTTACTTGAGATCGGTGTTGGGCAATCCGATAGCCTGGGGCCCAGTTGTTCAAAAGATTTAATTCAGATAAAAGTGATCCGAATTGGATCAGATCTTGAAAACGGGTTGTTCAAAAAGGAAAAGTGATTCTGTAATCGAATTGGGTCACATAATCCAATCTTGGTTTTTATCTGGATCAACCCTTGGGTTTGTGTAGTTCAAAACTTTTAGGTAGGATTGGGATACATTTGATCCAGAGAAGATGGATTATTCTGATCCCAGGAGAAGGATGGATTCAGTGTGGATTTCAGGAGCAAAATATAATAAAACAAACTAAAACTGGTCAAATAATACAACATTTGTATTATGTAGTGTGTATATAGACACATTCCTTTTTCATTTGAACTTGATATGTTCAACCGTTACAATGATGAATTAGATAAAGCAGACAATACTCTCCATATTAAATCTGTCAGTACAGTGAACTGAAAATATAGTAAACATAAAACAGTTCATAAAATAATCCTGTAAATAATTTTCAATATCAAACAGGAATGACTTAATTTTAACTTTAATCTCTCACTAATAATTTCAGTGGCACGGTCAAAAGTAATTTCGAACAGTTGCATCCCTTATTGCACCCCCGGTCAGTCCCTCATTCTGAGGCAATGCAGGAGGATTTTCTGGGTCCTCAACAGGCTCAGGTGCATCATAAACATCATCACAGAGAGGGACATCGCGTCTGGTGGCAATGCTTTGAAGCACAATACAGGCAAGATCTATGTTGCACGCTTCCTGTGGCTTTACTCAGAAGTAGTTGAGGCATATGCACAAAGACTCTTCAGAACTCCATTTTAACGCTCAATTGCACATCTTGTTTTGCAGTGAGCAGTGTTGCATGCGTCCCCGCGCCAGAGTGTTTGCCACAAGAAAAGGGGTCATCAGCCATGGTAGGAGTGGATGGGCACAGTTTCCTAATATTATGCCATCGGGTTGGTTGGTTTGGAGCTCTCAGAATACCGCACTCTCACTCAGCATACGTATGTCATGGACAGACCCAGGCCACTTCACAACACAGTTTGTGATGATGAGGTCAGCGTCGCCCACATGTTGGATGTTGATGCTGTGCCTCCCCTTTCGGTTTTTGTACTTTTACTCCCGCTCATGAAGTGCTTGTATTTGCATGAGAGTTTATACTGGTTTATTTTCTCTGTCTTTTCAAATAAAAACTTGAAGTGACCCCATGCTATTCCACCTATTATTCTTCATATAGCTTATATTGTAATATTTAGTCCAATTTACAGCCCATTTTGTCCAGATTTGGTAATCGTGAAAAGTCTGTATCTGGATCAAAGTAGTCCAATCCAACGTTGCTTTGAAAAACTGGGATAAAAGTAAGACGGATTATGTGATCCTGGATAGCAAAAAATGGGATTCCCAAATCCAGATCACTTTTATCCTGATTAAATCTTTCAAACAACCGGCCCCAGGAGATGGCAGGAGTAAGAGGGGATTGGGAGAGTGATGTCACAGCACGCCAGTGAAATGCATCAAATAAAAATGTAACATAATGGATTTGGGGATGGTATGGGTTTTATACAGATGCCATAGGTAAGCCAAACCTGTTTGTAAGCTTTGTAAGAGGTCTGTGCTGAGGACAGACCTGTCAGCCTCTTATTTATTTGCCCATGTGCTGTTTCACTCTCTCTCTGAGGCAGCAAAACTGTCTCAAGCTAGCACTGTTAGCATCTTTGGTGCTGTTTGCTGTGGAATGCACCTCAGCAGCCTTTGATATTGACAAGTTTGCTAAAGGCTCCAAAAACATGCAAGACAGCACAAGATGGGCCCACTGCACAGCAGCTGTTGCGAGACATCTTGCAAAGGAGACGGTCCCATTTCACATGGTTGAGAAAGAAACTTTCACAGAGATTCTAGCTCTGATGGACGGGCAGTACGCGCTGCCTGGCCGACAGTACTTCTCAACACCGCCATCCCAAATCTCAAAAACAAGCTGAGAATGGATTTTGCTGGTGCGTTAAGAGGCCCTCTTCATTGCTCTGACTACGAACATGTGGTCCACCTGTGTCTTTCCACTCCGTACATATCCTTAACTGCTCACTGTGTTTCTGAGGACTGGACATTAAAACAAATGCCTTTAGACCACTTTTGTTCTGGAGAGTCCCACTGCCACACTACTTGCTGGAGCACTCAAAGAGTGACTGCAGGTGTGGCCCTGCTGAAAATTCCAGATGCAGCCAGCTGGGGTGCCAAGCTGGTTTACGATGGTCCAAGCTGTGTTTTTGACATTTGTAGCTCGTCATAGCTGGGCCTCTGGTGCTCAAAGCAGCAGGTCCCTTGCTGTGGTAAGCTGGTTTAGACTAGCCAGCTGGTTGACCAGCTTCAAGTGTCCAAAATACGGCTTAAACCAGCTTGCTTTTTTGATTGCATTTCCATGGAGTGCCGCCGTGACTGTTTATATGGTAAGGATTTAGGTTGTCTGTCGCAAACATTACGGAGCTAAGTTGCATCTATATTTTGAATTCAGGCCAAGGAGAAGTATGAGCGTGAGGAGAAGAGGAAGGAGCTGAAGCGAGCGAGGGGAGAGGACACCTGGATGCTTCCGGAGGTAAACCAGCGGCTGCAGCAGCTAGAGCAGGTGAGGTGCATCGGCTGCCTGTTTCCTCAGCAACGGTTGCCACGGGAACCTGATTCTGAAAATGTTCATTCTATAGTCATCCGTTCCCCTCCTTTAAAATGTCAGGCATATCAACATTTGCAAGTTGAAGGGCGTTTAAGACTTCAGGTTTTTTTGGTTGGATTCCCAATTTAAGTTTTGCCTTGAATGAAAATTTTAGCTTGATGCAGTCGAAGATTTCTCACCAGATTCATTGTGGAAGTGAGTGTGATAATTTCCCAGAGACAGTATTTGCAAGTAAATGCACAGTCCAGCCAATTCTTTTCATGTCGGCTTTAGCAACCAGATTTTCTTAGTTGGCCTTTGTGGTGAAATGACATGAGGGGGATGTGGAGAAAAGTTGGGAGGGGAGTAGGGTCAAGTAGAAACCTGAACAGGTCTCCTTTGAATAAAGGACCTTGTATCTTAGAAAAAAGTGTAGAAAGTGTCAATGGGTATATCCGGGCCCTGTGTTGATGCAGAAATATGGAGCACATAAGCTCCACTATCAGATATGTCTTCTCATTGCCTTTTATGCTGGACTGAGGCAGGTGGCTCTAAGGATGAGTATGTTCTGTCTAGAGAGCTGGAAACCTGCCATTTTCATGTACCATATGGGAGAACCTTGAACCCCCTACTCAAGTTTTGACTTTTTAAAAATTTTTTAATCCCAGTTTGTTTAGCGGGCAGTGCCAGGGTAGAATTGGCATAAAACAAGAGGTTTCTAAATTGGGCTAATGGCAATAACTCCTCACAGAGCATTTTGATTGATCTTCTGATTATGGTGGTTTGTTTCTCCCTTAATAATTCAAATTTCTCTACTGTGAATGAAACATGAGGTAGATTGTGGGGGGTTAGACTTGATGCGCAATATAAATGGGCCAGGTCACGCGGTAACAAGGTTACAAATTTCTGTGTTTTGTATCATAGCAAGTTTGTAACTGGATTACCGACCAGTTTTTTGCCATTTTCACCCAAAATAAATCAAATGAACAAAATTAGCTATGTTGTTGTTTGAAGTACTAGGGAAGACCTACACAAAGCCATTTAAATTGTAACTCTATCTTACGTAGTTTTGGAGCTATGATACAAAATACACCAATTTTGTAGCTCCGTTACCGCGTGACGTGGCCCTAATTTATTCCCAAGGTGTGCTGAAGTTGGAGAAAGCAGACTCCTCAGTGGATGTCTACAGCTATTCAGAATAGTTTTAGAGAAAATACTATTTGTATTAGGTGGACATAAATGACAGTCATGAGAGTTTTAAGACTGAATATTGTAAAATGAGTGATAAGGTTAAAAAAGAGCTCAGAAACGCTATAAGAGGCTTTGCAAGGCAAATCGGGGAAGATGCTTAAACTAATCCAAAGCAGTTTAAGTATTGTAGTAAGAAAAGGAAAGTTGAGGAGTGTATTGAGTGTATTAAGAATAAAGATGGATCATTACTGTATGCTAGTGAGGATTTTGTTGATGCCTTAAAATGGTTGCTTTGTTGAGAGTTTTAGCAGGGAACAGATTTCTAATTGGCCAGAATGCATTTCCAGTGTTTCCAATGGAATTTTTTAGCAGAAATTGAGACTGTAGATAACGAAATGCAAGACAAACAAGGCGGCGGCCCTAATGACATGCTGAAGGTGAGAGCATCTCTAAACCTCTGATGTGTGTTTTTTGTTGGTCTTTAGGAACCAGAGAAATAAGAAATGATTGGAAGCAAGGCAAAATGATACCAATATGTGAAACAGGGGACCGTACTGAGCCAGGAAACTACAGGCCAGTCTTAACTTGAATTGCATGTAAAATACTGGCATCTAAAGACAAGTCGGAATAATTTCTTCCAAGTGATAATATCTTGAGGGATAGCCAACATGGTTTTCGTAAGGGACGGTCATAACTGATGAGTCTTGGAATTCTTTGAGATGGCCACTAAGACTAATGACCAGAGCAGGGCATATTATTTCTTATACTTGGTTCTTCAGAGCACATAAGCTCCACTATCAGGATTATTTAGGCTAAATTCTTTTTTGCTAAACTAGAGGATCACAAGTGGAAGTTGGCCAAGGGTAAATTTAGCACAGATATTGGAAAGTATTTTTGAAGGCAGAGAGTGATCACAGTGTGGAATAGCTTGCTCAGTCATGTCGTGGAGGCAGAAACTCCGGTAGTTTTCAAGACGACCAGGCTTGCTACAGTGCTAGATACTGTCTAATCCTTGAGTGTGCTAAGTGGTAAGTACACTTACAGTGAGAGTAAAAAGTATTTGATCCCTTGCTGATTTTGTTGGTTTGCCCACTAATAAAGACTTGATCATTCTATACTTTTAATGGTAGATGTATTCTAACATGGAGAGACAGAATATCAAAATGAAAATCCAGAAAATAACTTTAAAGAATTTATTTTAATTCATTTGTTTTTCATTGAGGGAAATAAGTATTTGATTCCCTAGTATGCATTAGGAGTTCTGGCTTTCACAGACCAGTTAGACACTCCCAATCAACTTGTTACCTGAATTGAAGACACCTGTTCTAATTAATCACCTGTCTGAAAGACACCTGTTCACAGAATCAGACAATCAGACAGATTCCAAACTCTCCAACATGGGTAAGACCAAAGAACTCTCTCAGGACCTCAGAGACAGGATTGTTGACCTGCACAAATCTGGAATGGGCTGCAAAAACATTAGCAAGATGCTGGGTATTAAAGTAACAACCATTGGTGCAATTGTGAGAAAATTTAAGAAGTATAACATGACCATCAATAGACCTCGGTCTGGTGCTCCACAGAAGATTTCACCTCGTGGGGTGGCAATGATCATGAGAAAAGTGAGAAATCTGCCTGCAACCACACAGCGGGAGTTAGTGAATGACCTCAAGGCAGCTGGGACCACAGTCACCAGGAAAACAATTGGCAACACTTTGCGCCGCAATGGATTAAAATCCTGCAGTGCCCGAAAGGTACCCCTGCTTAAGAAGGCACATGTGGAGGCTCGCCTAAAGTATGCCAATGATCACCTCAAAGATGCACAAAGTGATTGGGAGAAGGTTCTGTGGTCAGACGAGACCAAAATTGAACTATTTGGCCTAAACTCTACTCATCATGTGTGGAGGAAGAAAAATGCTGCCTATGATCCCAGGAACACTGTGCCCACCGTCAAGCATGGAGGTGGAAACATTATGTTTTGGGGGTGTTTCTCTGCCAAGGGCACAGGGCTACTTCACCGCATCAGTGGGAAGATGGATGGAGCCATGTACCGTGCAGTCCTGAGGGACAACCTCCTCCCCTCTGCTAGGAAGCTGAAAATGGGCCGTGGCTGGGTCTTCCAACATGACAACGACCAGGCGTACAGCAAAGGCAACAAAGGAGTGGCTCAAGAAGAACCATATTAAGGTCATGGAGTGGCCCAGCCAGTCTCCGGACCTCAATCCAATCGAAAATCTATGGAGAGAGCTGAAGGTCCGAGTTGCAAGCGACAGCCCACCAACCTTAATGATTTAGAGAGGATCTGCAAAGAAGAGTGGGCCAAAATTCCCCCTGATATGTGTGCTAACCTTGTGGTTAACTACAACAAACGTTTGACCGCTGTGCTTGCAAACAAAGGCTTTGCCACCAAGTATTAAGTGCTTTTGGATAGAGGGATCAAATACTTATTTCCCTCAATGAAAAACAAATGAATTAAAATAAATTCTTTAAAGTTATTTTCTGGATTTTCGTTTTGATATTCTGTCTCTCCATGTTAGAATACATCTACCATTAAAAGTATAGAATGATCATGTCTTTATTAGTGGGCAAACCAACAAAATCAGCAAGGGATCAAATACTTTTTACTCTCACTGTAAGTGATAGAAAAAATGGTGAGCCCAGTTGGACTGAATGGAATGTTTGTTCTCACCATTCATGATATGTAATTTTTAAATCAGAGGTGTGTGTTTGGAAATATCCTTGCAGGAGCATTCAGGGAAAAAAAAGAAGAAAGAAAAAAAGTCCAAAAAGAGTAAAAAGGAGAAGAAGAAGAAAGATAAGAAGGAAAAGAAGTCCACAAAGGAAGATGATTCCAGTGACAGTTCTGAGGTAAGCCTTGTCCTTTCGTCGTGATTGGTCCTTACTCAAAGGTGGGCACCGTACAAAAACCTATCAGATTTTGTGTAATTATTTCAAGTAAAGGCCTCCATTATTTTTCAATCATATTACCTGATGTGGGAGACAAGGAATTTTTTTTTTTTTTTTTGCTATTTCCTGCCAAATTGTTACATTTAGGTGTTTTGTTCTGCTTTCAGGAGAGGTCACAGTGAGCTTTAGTAGTGCTTGGTCCACTTCACATCAGGCAAGATTATATCGTGACCTGGAAATACTTCCCACTATCGTTGGGTAGTGTCAGATTATAGTGGCCAATGCTTCAAGAAGTGGAAATGTAAAAATTTTTTTTTGTCTTTACTTCATTCATCACAGAAATTACTTGTGCTTGTTGAAAAGTCTCTAGAACAGCCCACGCTTTTGGTATAAATTCACAGATTATGAAGAAATGACCATGGCCTGACTCAGAGCTTTAAATGTGGGCTCACTGTAAGGTTAGGTCTTCACCATGGATAAATGGCCGTCTGTTGCTAACATCATTTTCTCTGTATTCTTTTAGCATCCCCATGAGCGTTATTACTGCATGGGGTGCAAAGAAACATTTACCGTTTGAACTCCTGTCCTGTTCGTGGTCATCCATTCAAATGTGCTCATAGAGATACTTTTTTTTTAATGTCACCCAAATTCAGATTTAAGTTTTTTATATTCAAAAAATATATGCTGACAAAACCACTCTGATTGAATTTTTGGAAAGTAATTTTTTCTCAAAACACTGAAGTTGACCTCATTTCTTGGAGTGCTGTATGATTGCTGTTTTTAGCTAATGCCTTTTTTTTCTTTGATCACTTAAATTCCCTGTTCTCTTCCCCAGCACTTATTTTTAGACTTGCTGAAAAATTGGATGACTGAGCTGCCATGTACTTAGAAAATAACTTGAAGAATTGTTTCGTGGGAATGTAGTAATTCGATACTTTTTGCTCGCTGGGCTGGGGTAGTGAAGGGATTTGGAGGAGTTCTGTTCAGAGACTGAAGGTTACCCAACTGGGTACAGTACTCCCCTAATCTGGTAAAACCTAGTAACTCACTTTTGGTGGAAATTGAGTTAGACCCATTTTTGCGGTTACTAAGCACCAAATAAAGTACCTACAGTCATCATTAGAATACCCATTCTCTCCCTCTTTTTTTTTTTTTTTTCCAGCGAGTTTATCCTGAAGGACTTCAGTGGTTTTCAGTTTTCTCAGTTTCATGAAAAAGTGAGTCACTAGGTTTTACCAGATTAGGGGAGAGTAGTGTGCAGTGATGATTATTCACTCAACAAAATGAAGATAAATCAGAAACCAAGTACTATTCAAGTATTTATTCCCCCGCCCCCAAGCAAACTGCGGTAAGGGTTATGTGTTTGTCTCCGTTTATTTTTTATTTATTTATTTTTATCTGTGTGTGAGTTTGTCTGTGGACAGCCTACAGGCCACAGTTTTGGTCGGATCGTTTTCATATTTCACAGAGGGGTTGGTAATGGTCCAAGTGAGAAGTGGTTAGTTTTTGGTGCAGATCCGGGTCAAACTGTGGATTCTGGATCACTTTGAAAATTTCGTTAACATTGGGAGATGGGGCAAATTTCGACATTTTCTTTAATAACTCCATCAAAAACATCATGAATCACTTGAACATCAACACGCTATAGCCATCCAGGGAGGGCAATAACCATGAGTACTTTGATCCGGACAAATAAAAAACCTCTAAAATATCGGCCATATTTGAAGGTCGTGGGCGCGGGCAGGGTATGTGGCCTCTGGACACACCCTGTAGTTTCATGTAATATTGGATCATATAGATGAAAATAAGTGAATGGATAACAATATATATAAAAAAAAAAACAAAAAACAAAAATAATGTATTTTTAAGGGGAAAAAGTCAATATCTAGTGTGGCCACTTTGATCACAGTATTTCATCTTTCAGGTGTAGTTTTCACATGTTTTCTGTCCTCACTTGCTAAACCATTCCATATGGTTTGAAGTTCATTCCAAAGAGATTCTTTTGATGTTACAACAGATTGGCTCAATCCGATTAAGGTCTGGACTTTGAGCAGGCCAAGGCATAACTTTTATGTCACTAGATGTTTCTTTCCGGCTGAGAGCGCAACTTAGTGTGTTTAGGGTCATGTTGAAAATAAAATCCTCAACCAATCAGTCTCTTTCCAGATGACAATGCTTACCTCACAAGGATGCTGTGATACTTCTTTTGATCTATGATTCTATCGTTTTTTTTTTTTTTTTAATTTTATTTCTTTTTTGGATGAGATCACTGGCTCCTTTCGAGTTGACTGAACCTCAAACCATAATATTACCAATAGAGGTGTAACGATACGGTGGGGTCACGATATGATACATATCCCAATACAGGGGTCGCGATAATATACGTATCCTGATACACTACAAATTATTTTAATGCTGATTTTTTTTCTACTTACAAGTAAGCAGCAACACTGAAAGATTTCCCAAGACAAGGCTTTTGAACTTTATTAAAACAAAGGAATACAGTTAGTTTACCACCACTGTGGTTTACTATTTACACCACTGTGTGTTTACTATTCAGGTCAATGTCTTCAGCTTAAAAAATTGATAAAAGCTGAATTGGTCTCCACTACTATTCAGTGGAAGAAACAGTTATATTGCGGACTACTTTTCATTAGTAGTTAACTTGAAGTCGGGAAACTTAACCTCAAACAAGTTGAAACAACACTTCAACAACTTGCACTTGGAGTGATGCAACCATGTGGAATATGAGGCAGGCCACTACATTTTCATTAATAGCGATTGAAAATTTTGCAATTTCTGGGTTTAAGAAAATATGTGGACTACTTTAAAAAGCCTTGTGAATCCCAATACTCTAGGGCTGGGTTCAAAAAATTGATTTTCTGATTCAGATCGATTTTTTTATTTAAATTTTCGATATCGATTCATTTTATTCAAAGATCGATCTTTTATTAGTGCATTTCCATCTTGCTTGTGAATATTCAATAACTGATCCAGGAGTGCCGTCTAGTGAAACAATATTGTTCTGCATGCATAAATTTGCAGCTCCATGTCTGCGGCCGGACACGTCTGCACAAGGCGATTAAGATACCCTGCCGAGCACCGTTGTTCTTCTCGAACACGCCAAATCCAGATAATCCTTAAATGATGAACATTCATATTTTAATTTGTAACGAGTAGCGAAGTGGCCAGTATCAAAGTAACAAAGTAAAAGTATACTTTTTACAAATCCTCAAAAAAAAAAACTACTTAAGTAATGAATTTCCCGACCTAACGGATAATAATGAGTAAGTTAATTGCAGGTGGAGGTATTTTGACTAAGTGTCATATAAATGTACATCGAGCAGCGTTTCATTGATAGAAAGCATGCTGCAAATGCGAAAATTCCTGTTGACGATAAAAATGTACTGTGATCCGTACGTAACTGCACCGGTCACGACTGCTCACGCACGGAACGGTAAATTGAGGCCGGATTTTCAAGCTACAAGTAATGATGGGAGAACAAAATCAACGTTGGATATAAATTTCGGTATCAGATCTTTATTTTAAGCTCAACTACATGTTGGGAGATATATTTTCAATAGCAGCTTCGGGTGGAAGTTTAGTAATAAAACATGTCTCAATTTTCGTCCCACCATTTCAACCAGTTTTCGAATGAAAAATCCAATATTATTTTCTTTGTTGAATGTATCGTGATATGTATTTCTGTACAGTCGAACTTGTCCATGTGGGGTATTTTGGGCAAGGATATTGGTTTAAATTCAATAACATTTACTGGAAAATGAACTTGCAAAGTGAAGCATGTAATATTGACCCAGTTTCAGAGAATAATAGTCTACTGACTGTTAAGTCTATGTTGCACTTTATTATGTTGATTGATCAAATGTGCGGTTAATAAAAAGTATTTTCAGGATACAAGTTTGGGGTCACTTTTTAGTGTGAACTTTAATATTTTAAATATTGTGCCTAGTTAGAAGGTTTCTTATTTATAATTCAACTGAAAGTATAATTTCTGCCATTAGTTCTCTAAGACTCCCTTTCATATTCAAGCAAAATAGGTACTGAAGCTGAAGTATCCTTCAATAAATCGATATTGAATCGAACCTAATCGGAAATCGAATCGAATCGGGACCCTGTGAATCGAAATCGAATCGATTCAGGAAATCAGTGGCAACACCCAGCTCTACGATACACGTCCTCCGAATCGATGTACCATATCGGAGGCTTTGTATCGTGATACGATACTATATCGGCGTAATGTAACACCACTAGTTACCACCTTAATGGTTTACTGAAGGGTTAAAAAATCATTTTTGAAATGTTCTTCCTACTGTACGGCACACGCAAGTTCTGCAATAGGGTGAGAAAATTTCGAATTTTGATTAATCGGCCCAAAGGACTTGTTCCCAGTCCATTGGTGTCCAATCCTTGAATTTCTTGGCAAACTCAAGTCTTTTTTTGGTGTTGCCAGCTCTTCGCAGCAACACGACCAATCAGAGCATTTTCACACAGGCGTCTGGAGATAGTAGATCTTGTTACTTTAGTCCCTTCACTTCTTGAACTATTAATATCATCACAAAGTTGCCCTGTTGTCTACCACAGATTTACCCCCCCCCCTGCTATACACAACAAACATCAGAGGTAGTTAACTTCCATTTTGCACCTTTTGCAACTAGTTTTCAGTGAACGGGTCTCTTTGAAACATTTAAAGTGAATGCAAAGATGCGAAAAGACACTAGTTCTCGCTCGGTGAAGCAAATCATGCGAGAGACTCAGCACAACACAAATGGCACGCATGAACGCACGAAATTCACATTTCGCTCCACCTCAAAATATTCATGTTGAGCAAAAATTTTACCCAAGTAGAGCAGTGGCAGCAACATTGGGTAGCCTAGGCTACCTAGCTACATATTCAAACCACAGTTAGCTGCATTGCTTGAGATAATGGGAATGCTAGCTAGGTAGCTAGCAAGTTAGCTGTATCAAATAACATGTAACACAGTTTCACAAAAAAATAGTCGTCTGGCTCCACATTGGACATCACAACATCATCAGTTTTGTGAATATTTTTATTCTCAAGAGGGCACCATGTTCATAAAAGTAAAATGTTTGTGACAGTAGCATAGCAACATTGGCGACGCCATGTTGTTGATGATTTTTTGAGATTCCAGAAAGCACCACCCCTTGAGTGTAAACACTGCTCCACTGGCATTGCTATTGGTTGTCGGTGTGAATTCGCAGGTCAATCCACTACCCAGTGGTTCTCCCATAGAAGTGAATGTGATCTTGGCGCGAACAGGGCGGTAAATCTTCAAAGCGAAAAATAGAAATGATCCTGCATTCAAACTCCCGCGAATGAAGCGAGGATGAATTTTGTTTCACATTCAGTGGAAACGCAGCATTACAGTGCCATGGCAGCATTTAACGTCTTCAGCATCATGTTAAGCCACAATGCAGCCATGAACAGTCTATTGGAGCTCCTTCCGTCGTGCCATCATGTTTAACACTGTTACGCTCGAAGTTCACGTCACATTATATACTGGAACAACTGACCATCAGAGGTCATTTTTCAGAATAATGTTGCCTCAAACCAGTTTAAACAAATTTTTTAGCATCAATAATCATGGAATGAGCTTTCAAACGTGCATTCAGGCTATGCAAGAATACAAAAAAATAAAATTTGCGACACCTTTCGATTGTTAACATCAATTTTTTATTTCAGTGTTTTTGTTAATTACCCATACTTTTAGCTCAGTATACTTGTGTTTTTTTTTTTTTTTGCTCTCATTGCCTATAATAGTAGTTCTCAATACATTTTTGCCAAAAAATTATAGAGAAGTAATATATTACTGTGATATATAGATGAGTCAAGAGTGGGACTTGTTGGAAGACATGGGTCCCGTCACATCTGGCTTAAAGCTAACACAGCTTTTCACTATCATGCCAACATTTAAACACGGTGGCTGTAGTGTGATAGTGAGGGACTGCTTCAGGACCTGGACAAATTACCATAATTGATGGAATCATGAATTCTGCTCTTTACCAGACAATTCTGAAGTAGAATGTCCAGCCACCAATTCTTGACCCAAAGCTCAAGTGCACTTTGGTTATGCAGCAGGACAGTGACCTGATGCACACAAGCAAGTCCACCCCTGAATGGCTCAAAGGAAATGAAATGAAGATTTTGGAGTGTCCTAGGCGAACTTGTGACTTGAATCAGATTTAAATGCTGTAGCGTGACATCAAACAGGCAGTTCATGCTTGAAAACCCTTCAATGTGACTAAATAAAAATAATTCTGCAAAGAGGAGTGAGCCAAAACTCCTCAGTGATGTAAAAGACTCTTTTTCAAATGTTTGATTGCAGTTGTTGCTGCCAAGGGTGGCACAACCAGTTACTAGATTTAGGGGGGCAGTTAGTTTTTCTCATGGATGCTAAGAGTTTGAATTACTCTTCACTTTCAATGAATGCAGTGTTCATTTAAAAGCTGCATTTTGTGTTTACCTATGTTGTCTTTGTCTTGTATTGAGATTACTTGGATGATATGGAATATTTGAATATGAGAATTGGCATAAAAAAAAAAAATTAGAAGGGGCCAGGTTTGAGTTATTTCTATATTTTTTTTTATTTAAATTCACGAGTGAGTAGGCAAAAAGGCCAAGAGTTTATTTCGAGTGTGGCATTTGCCATTGCAATCTGTTCCTGTTAAATATAAATATTAAATCCAAGGAATTGCTAATCCTAGTGAAGCAAGCCATCATTAGAATGAAAAGTTTAAACAAATCCATCTGAGAGAATGCAAAAGAAATTTGGTTTGGCAAAATCCACTTTTTGGTTCATTCTTAAATGGAAAGAATGTACTGGTGAGTACAGGAACACCCAAAAGACCATGACTATTATATGTAGTGGATTACAGAAGAATTATCTTGCTCAAGAAAAACCCCTTCATAATGGTGGACCAGCCCAAGAATGCCCTCCAGGAGGTTGGTACGTCTGCGTCTAAGTGAACGATCAAGGAAGACTTCACCAGAATTAATAAAGAGGGGTTACCACAAGGTGTCAAACAATCAGTTAGCCTCAAAAACAAGAAGGCTACATTACAGTTTACCATTAAACATCTGAAAAGGTCTTCACAGTTCTGGGACAACATCCTAGAGCAGAGGTAGGGAACCTTCACCAGAAAGAGCCATTGTGGGTGCAGGCTTTCATACCAGCCAAGCTGCTACACACCTGATTCTACTAATCAACCTCTGGAATGTTTGTTAAGGGCCTTGATTAGTAGCAGCTTGGTTGGTATGAAAGCCTGCACCCACAGTGGCTCTGTCTGAATAAGGTTCCCTATGGCCAGGTGGGACAAAGATCAACTGGCACCAAACTGAGGAAGTGAGGAGTATGGAGGAGGGAAGGAACTGCTCATTATCCAAACTATACCATCTCATCTGTGACGCATAGTTGAGGTAGTGTTAATGGTGTCGGCGTGTGTGGCTCCCAATTAACTGGTTCCTCTGAATTTATTGATGTGTCTGCTTTCAAAATCCACTGGATAAATTCTGAATTGTATCGGGCTATTTTTTTCTGCGGAAGAATAATGACCGGAAGCATACTGTGAGAGCAATCAAAGACTTTTTTTTAAGGCAAAGAAGTGGAATACTTTGTAATTGCTAAATCAATCAACTGACCTGAATACAACTGACCATGTATTTATTTCAACTGCTGGCAGCAAAAGTGATGGTAAAATACCCCAAGCAGGAACTGAAGAACAAGCAAGAACTGAAGATGGCTGTTGTGAAGGCCAGTCAGTACTTAACCCGGGAATAAATGCAGCATCCGGTGATGTTTGAGTACCGGTCTTCAGACAGTCATTGAGTGCAATTGAAACCAAGTATTTAAGATGAGAATTCAATTTATGATTGTTAATTTGGCCAATTACTTTTGAGCCCCTAAAATTGAGGGGATTGTATATAAAAATGGCTGTAATTCCAACACTATTTGTACAATATTTTTGACAAAGCCCTTAAATTAAGAATTAGTGTCCTCAACTTGACTGTTTAATTGCAAATCCATGGAACTTTGGATGTCACATAACCAAATTTTGTTTACAGTGTCATTTTGGCTGGAAAGCTCCCACTCAGAAAGAGTGGCCCCAGTCTAGATTTCAAGTCTTCCAAGTTCAAGGCACACTACAAATCGAAAGACACCGATCATTACATGAAAAACCTCCATAGCCTAGATATCAGTCACATGTGTAATGTTCCCAGATGCTTTTTACAGGCATGGAAAACACAGTTGATCACATTTCCAGGTCTCCAGTATCCAGATTTTGGACATCTACAACTATCTGAAACTTTCCTTCCTCCTACTCGGGTGATTTTTTTTTTTTCCCCCCTTTCTGCCCTAAACACACACTGGCACAGCATATAGCCATGCAATTGCTGAAAATCGTACTAATGTTGCACATGTTCTTGAATGGAATGCAGCACTGAAACTATCAGTTATAATGTTACCCATTTAGCTGACATAACTTGTGTGCAAGACTGTAATGTTGCCTCCTACAAATATTCCTTTCAGCACTCATGATTTAAGCATAAGGGCTTTACTCCTGGTATCGGCAAAAAGATATCTCATTGTTTTTTATGGGAAAATTTTCATGCTGCAGTTTTGCTGCGATCATCATGCTGTGACCATAACCTTTTAGTCGATTCATGTTAGCCTTTGTTTGCTCCCACATGATACAAATTTCATTGCACAACCTCACCTCATGGTTCAATTTATTCAGCTTATACATCAGGGCTTCTCAATTCACAGTCTTTGAGGGCCGAGAACTGCTGGTTCTCCACCTTCCCTTAACCTCAGAGTCAGGTGTAAAGACTGCGCTGTCAGATTCTTGTCAGTCTGACTTTTTTTTTTAATCAAGAGTAGTGCATGCTCGGATTGTGGGACAGCAACTACCAGAGCTCTTTTGTGACGTACGCAGCCAAAATGATAAATTGTCACTGTCTGAATACTTGTAGACCTAACTACTTTTACCATGGGCTTTTTTAAACTTGGATGTTCTTGTTAAAGTTGGAAAAATGGGAGAGAATTTTAATTGCTCACGGAGATTTATTATGAGCTGATCAACACTCTGGCCAGATGGTTTCTGTGATAAATGATCCCCAGTCCATGAGTGCTGAGGTGTTGGGTGATCTGGGAGTGAATTCCTCTGGTGCTTCTCTGGCAGAAAATGCTCTCTGACTGCACAGGGATTTATGTCCTCTCCTGAAGCTTCAGTTTGCAGCTCCCTTAATAAATGCATATTGAGCACGAGGAAATTTACTGAAGCGTGTGCCACGTGTCACTAAAATGCACCGTGTATGTTTTGGGTCTCGGGGGGTGGGGACGGGGGGGTTGGGGGGGGTGTGAGTCTGTTCCTTTCCTGTTCTGTCCACATTATGTTTGTGCAAGCATTTAAGGGAGATGAGCATTGTTTTGTGGACTCTTCACTTTATTAAATACCATTTTTGCCCCTCCGTATTGAAAGATTTACTTTTTTGCATTCGCAAATGTTGCACTTTGCACAAGTGCGCATGGAATGAATCAAAGAAAAAGGAAGAACTGGCAATAGTTTATCTGAAATATCACAGGTCACCCTGGCGAGAGTCTGTTGAGCAGAAAAGGTGGTCATGTGCAATAAAGCTAAATAGGATTGTGCCACAGATATAAAGGACTTGCTTTCTAATGTTTGTCATGGAATTGTGGGCATTAGTATCTGCTCAAATTTCCTTGCTATAAAAATACTTGATCTTCTTCCAGTCCTGGTAACTTCAGTAAGAGCTGAAGACGACTATTTTGGTGTCATTTTTGCCCATAATGTGACAACAGTGTGTCCAGCAGTGCTGTACTATCAAGGTGCTGTGCCTTGATCCTTTTCCATCTCAACTCTGAAACACTGAAAAAAATTATTTTCATGAATACTTCTGATTGGTCAAAGCTGTAATGAAGACATTCTTAAACCTTTTGGTCACTGTCCGGTTATCGCAGATAATATGGAGTCAAAAATCTCATTCTGTTGTTTCAGTAATGATCCTGGAACACAGTTGGCTTTGATTTTTCTTTTGCATTCAAATTATTGCACAGCTTTCGTGACCTTTTCACTCTGTGCCCTTTCAGGACCAGGGGGATGAGTGGGTGGAAGCCCCGCCCCCACCAGATGTTGCTCAAAAAGCCGGGAAGATCCAGGAAGAGAATAGTCCCACCGACAGTGCAACAAGCGCCAGCAAGGTGAGACCAGCTGGGGGTGGCGGTTGTCATTTTTGATTGGAAGGTACAACTCCCTCAGCCCTAATACTGGCAGGCCTCAGCAGCGTTTTATTATCCCCTTCCCTTTTTTTTTGGACGAGCAGAGACATTGCTTTCAGCAGTGCTATGCAGTATTTTGAAGTGTGTGCATCACAGATGAAACACAGCTGTACCCATTTTGGGGTCATAAAGCCTTTAACTCCCATCACCATTTATCATGCTGACCCGAGGTTATTTGTGTGTGGGTGTTGACTGCTATGCGAAAACTCAGCCATGCCTACAGGAAATTTGCGTTATTGGCCCTCACCCTAAAGTGGAGGGCGGGTATATTGTAAAGGAGCTTATCCATCTGTACAGAGCTTGCCATCCGTACATTTAGATAAGTGGAGACAAGTTTTTTTCAGTTACTACTTTCCAGATATGAATGAAATTTTGTTTATGTATGTTACAAGTCATGACCTTGATTGGGTTGGAAAATGGGACTCTGCGGTGGTGAAAATATCCCCTTGTTTAATAAATATAAAATATATTATGTAAGCTTGAGCTTTAAAAATGTATATACACAGTGAGCGCCATGATCGATTGGTCTGTGCCATGGGATATCTGAATCCAGGTGAACATGCATTTTGCATGCTGAAGAAGACTGAATGCAGAAATTTCGCATAATACACAGGGACTGTAGACGGCTAGGGAGACGCGAAAGCGCAGTGGTCAAGTAGGCTTGACTTGAGATCGTAAGGTCCGGAGTTCAAGCCCCGGCCACGGCCTTCGCGGAGTGTTCTTGGGCAAAACACTTCACTCCCACACTCCACGCCTCACTCCACCCAGGTGTATAAATGGGTACCAGCAAATAGGCAGGCAAACTTGTCTAAGAGCTGGGGGAGTACCTGCGATGGACTGGCATCCCATCCAGGGAGAGTAGTAATACTCCTAGTCACTTCATGCCATGGAAACCGGGGTTAAGCACCGGCTCCATGGGCCACTAGGCTCGAACAGGCTTACTTCTTTTGTAGACGGCTGCAGTACAGGCCTGGCAGAGCATCACCAGGGGAGATGCCGAGCATCTGGTGATGTCTGTGGGTCACAGACCTCAAGCAGTCATTGCATGTAAAGCATATGTGACCCAATATTAAAAAGGATTAATTTATTCTGCATAGGTATACTCTAATATGTTTTACATGCCTGAAAATGGAGGAAATATATGCAAGAGGAGCTTTTATATAGAAACGGTTCATTGCATCTGGATGAAAATGGCCTCAAATTAAAGCTGACAGTCTGCACTTCTGTGTCATTCTGTCCTTTCCAACTGAACCTGCTGGAGCACAGAACCAAAATAAACAATGTCTCACTGTGCTGTGGATTATGGTGCTCACACTGTTTGATACAGTGCACTTGAGCCAAGAAGTGTTGTAATGATGGTGTTTACTTCTCTCTCTCTGTTGAAAGAGTCTCTGACTATGTTTACTAGCCTCTCCTCATTGAGTCTCTGCATAGCTCCTTGTCTCTGTAAAAGATGGAGCACTGA
The DNA here is from genome assembly GCA_029692085.1 of Gymnothorax javanicus. Lineage (NCBI taxonomy): Eukaryota > Metazoa > Chordata > Actinopteri > Anguilliformes > Muraenidae > Gymnothorax > Gymnothorax javanicus. The sequence goes on along the minus strand of CM056195.1, from coordinate 31,226,273 downwards.
TGGCCTTTTGCATGGAGGGGTGGTGGGCCGTAGATGTAAAATGGCTGTGTTTTTAATGGCAGATCAATACCGGGCTGTACTTCACGCTTCAGGGTTATTGATGGCTCTTGCCCACTGTAACTGATTAATGATTGAAGCGGTCGATGCAGCCAGACTCTATGAAGGCACTTAATATTGAAGGGTTTGTGCTATGGCGCGTCGCTGTCTCTCTGTCACTCCAGATCAGAGATGCGGTGCATCGTGGGAGCACATTCCTGCGCTATCGTTGATCTCTGGTACGGAGAAGCAGAAAGCAGCGCCGTTTGGGTCTGTGTTCCTGTCCGGCTAGTGTTCCCCATCAACAGAGATCAGCGATTGTGTCCGTAGATGCAGGCTGGCAGGAGTGACAGTGACAGTCAAAAGAAGGAGATAGACTGTGATAAATAGAGTACACAGTTGCTACCAGAGCGGCAAACTTCCTTCCACCGGATAACTAAAAACGATGGTCTATTCTAATCTCTGTCTGCTGTGTCTTGAAGTGTAGTTCTTAAGTTTTTTTGTTTTGAAATACAAACCTATGATTGAACATATACCTTGTTTACAAGGTCTGCTGCTCATTTTTATCCCCCCGGCACATAATGCGGGGGGATATAGTCAGGGGTGCGGCCGTCTGTCCATCTGTCTGTCCGGCTGTGAACATTTTGTTGCCGGAGCATAACTTGAAAACGGTTCAATATTTTTCCACAAAACTTGGCGTGCACATTAATCATGACCTGACGTGGTGCCTTTTGCTAATCCAAAGTTGATGACGTGGCGCCGGGATGATATGCCATCTTGTTTATACTCATGTTGGAAAAGAAAATTGTCTGCAATCCGCAGGATTTGGGACTGCTTCATATCCATTCACTGGTTACAGATATTCTTCAACTGAAGAATGTCTTGAGTTAAATGCTGCTCAATTGAAATGCTGTGGCGGGACCTTAAGAGAGCTGTGCCTAAGCAAATGCCCTCACACATCAATGAACTGAAGCAATGTTGTAAAGAAGTGTGGGTCAAAGTTCCTCCACCACGATGTGAGAGACTGATAAAATCATACAGAAAACAATTAGTTCAAGTTATTGCTGCTAAAGGTAGTTCTGCAAGCTATTGAATCATGGGATGTAAGTAGCTTTTCACAGATGACTTCTGCATTTTGGCTGAATTTCAGTTTAATAAATAATGGCACAGTGGAATCTGGTTTGTGCTGTTTTACACCTGAGGTCAGATTTACCTGATTTTAAGATCTGATAAGGACCAGCTGTTTTTTTTTTTTTGAATGTCCGTATATGTAAAACTATTGAACTGATAGAGGGTGTACGTTCTTTTGCTTAATACTGTAAGACTTTTGAACAGTACTGTATGTGGAAGATTACAAAGCTTTGTTTTCCCAGCCAAATCCAAAAGTGAAGCTACTAATGGAATTGTCCCCATTTAGACCATGATCTGAACATTTTAAGAGACATTACATTGAAATTACCTTGGAATCCTATTTTTTAAATGACACCCAACACATTAGCAATTCAGTGCTGCCAAAAACTGTTGCTTTTATTTTTATTGACGGCGGTCGTTTATTGACTCATTTTTGCAGAGTGCAGTGTTTTACAAATTCTTAAAACTAAGTGAAAGAAGTTGTAAATTAGTTTGGTGCAAACGTTGATTTCAAGTGTGACTGTTTGACCGGAAGAAGTGGTAGTAACTTTATCGAAGGTTATTTTAGCTAGCCAAATGTTGTTGATTTGGTTTCAGTGCACAGCGGTGTTGTTGCTATGGAGGTGCCCTCTGAAGTGCTGTTTGATTGGCCTTATGGAGTGCGGGGATATATTGGGAGTGTGAGTGAGCTCAATAGGCAGGAGGCCTCTGGGCATGCTCGATTGATGTGGGCATTGTGTTGGGTACTAGTGAATGGAAGGTGAGGGTAATGATCATGAAATCCCGAGGTGGTCGGGCTGTTGCCTCTTTTTATATAATCTTACATGCTAAAGCATCTGCAAATTAATGGGGTTTGGTGCTTTAATTACCTTTTAGATTTGCCTACACAGGAGATGAGCGTATTCAGAGTCCGTCCATGTACTTCGTTGATAAGCTTGTCTGTTTAACTGGAAATAGGGTGTTCTAAACCTCTGTGTTTTATACGATTTATAACCGCACTGTCATCAGTGTAAATGCCACTGTGTTTGGTCAATGTAATTGTCATTTTTGTTCTTGCATAAGGTCATGGAGCAAACATTTGTCATCTGTATCAAATTTGGAATGTTTGTATCAGAAGGTCACAATTGTTTTCCAGTCTGTACCTCACACTCTGTGTTTGGGTGATGTTTGCATCAGCGGAGGGGGTGGGTGAGACAGTGTATTAGTAACTTTCTCCCTGAATGGACAGCAGTATTAAAGATGCTTCTATCAAATGTTTTGTGGCTGGAAGAGGGAAAACGGCTGAACAGGTAATGAAACGGATACTTTATTATTGTTTTCCTCTGTACGAGGCACCCGTTGATCTGCAGAAGCCACGCACATATTTTAAAGATGGCAGCGTTTTTGTCGGCCGAGTGCAGGAAAAATTCCACGGCACTGATGATTTGCTGCTAGTAGGGAAATATTTCTTCCTTTCAGCAATGATTTATTGTGTGGATACAAAGAAAGGCCATCTCGCCTATTAAATCCCAAAAACAGGGGCTCAAGGTTTTTGCTTTTCCAAATTTCACCTTGATTCTTAAGTACGGTCGACAAGGGTTTTTTTTTGCTATTGTGTTTGTGACCACTAAAACTTTTGTAGTTATTCATTTTAAATGTGTCTGTTTTAAATCCAGTTACTTTTGTTATTTGCCTTTTTGCTGTAATTTAAACATGTGACGCTTTGACCTGACTTTGTCCCTAAAGATGTGCTTGTCTCCCTTCCATTCCCAGCGAGATGAATGGATGACTTTTGACTTCCTGACCATGAAAACCACGTCCGCAGGAGAGCGGCGGGCGGAGAAGGAGAAGCAGAAGGAGGCGGAGAGGGAAAAGGCGCGCAGCATTGAGCAGGTGAGAGGGCTGCCTGCTCGCTCATCGCTGTCACCTCGCCATCTCGGGCTGCTTTGTATGGACGGGAGCTCTTCCCTCGGGGGCACTTATCGTTAACACTCTCTACTGTAATCACAGTCCGTAATGGCAATTTTATGTCCATTCGTAGCCACACGCATTGAGTTTTCCCACCTGAAGACTGGGGTTCTGAAAACTTTAAGCCCATCCTCCTGGAGAGTGAAGTTGTTGCTTCAAAAAAATACTTTTCCTCATGGCATTTGTCCAAAGGAGCTGTGTTACGATTACTGCGCATGCTCGCAGCTTTGAACGAAGTAAATCTGTTCAATTGCAGGTCAAAATCTAGAAGGTATTTTGTTCTTCTATGATTATTGACGTTGGCAAACCAGCTTAAATTCTTTATATCCCTTGGCTACAGCTTATTATAGCCCTTTGAATCCTCAAATTTCTATTGAAAACTCCTTAATATAAAAAGCATAGTGCTAGAGTAACTAAAGTATATAAATACAATACAAAATGAAAACGGATCGGCAAGGATGGAATCAGATCATGACTGGCAGTCAAACAGATTCACTTTCTTGGGATGTACGTTCTGAGCGTGCCCAGTTATTATGACACAGCTCCATGACACAGTGTAATGCCTTCCCACCCCCCAAACAGTGTAACTCATTGCCAATTTTATTTCGATGAGAATTTTTTGTTTGCATTTTTCAAGACAAGTTCATTTTGAAGAAAAAGGTAATATTTTAATGCGTGGAAAAAAAACTTTACTGGATATTTATCTCCTCAAACTCAAAACTAGGCCAAGGTTATGCTGAAAATGGACGGAGTCCAACTAAACTAAGAGCTAATTTCCTAAAAAGACTTGAATAACCTCAATAAGAAAATAATTTTTGTAAGCGGGGTCAATTGCAAAGTGTCCATCTTACTGATCGGAAACGGAATAATTTCATATTTCTGCATTAAATGCACCGACCAGTCCCTGCAGCACTCATATCCCTTGCTCTAAATGGACCAGTACAGTCAACTCAAGAAATATTGGCACCCCTTAGGAAAGTGGGCAAAAACCTTAATAAAATGATTTTAATATGTAATGATAAAAAAAAAAAAATTCCTGCAAAATAACCAAATGTGTCAAAAATGTGGCGAAATCATCAGCACCCTCGATGACTAAGAACCGTGGGAATTTGCGTCTTTGGGTAAAAATATTTTTTGATATTGGTTTTAGTGTCTGTAAACTTTATTGTTATCTCCTGAGTGTCTAGGAACAGAAATGTGTCCCATAAGGAAAACTTCATTTAATGCCAAAAATCTGTTTGACATTCAAACAGAGCATGAGCCTTACCTATTTGTTTCAGCAGAGAATCCTACTCATTGCATGTTTGGGTCTTTTTACATGGTAAATTCAGATTTTCTGAAGTGTGCCAGTAATTCTGGAGTTGTCTGTGTGTAGGCTGTCCGTTTGGTTTGCTTTTGCTATGTACCCTGGCAGGTATTATTTCAGGATGGCCTGAAAGGTGCAACAAGGTCTGAAAGTACTTGGACACAGTTTCGGAGGGCTAGGATGCTGACACACGTCCCTCCGTATACATATCCAAAATGAAGTGGACACTGTGAGTTTTTTTCGAGCATTGTTACGACAGTATAAAGGAAGCGATATTGGAATTACAAGTCTTAAAAATCCTGATTCTGTCCCTATACTGTAATTGTATCTCCCCGACGACGATAGTCGGGAGATACTATGGTTTAGTTCGGGGCTGCCGCCGCAGAGATTTTCTGTTCCGGGCTCTGGAAGCGACTATTATTACAGGAATTTTTTCTAATTTTGCACAGGCGAAGATATTTATTTGACAATGCTCAAGACCGATTTTTGGCAATTTTGGACATCCAATATGGCTGCCGGCGGCCATTTTGTCCGAAATTTGGGGATCGGGGAGATGCATGACTCGTTCCCTGCGACGACCGAGTTATCTCGTTACAAACTTAATTGTGTGAAGTTGCAGTATTTGAAATGCTATCGTTTTTTTCTAGACTGTACTGGCCTTTTATAGCAGTCCAAACTTGCATTTGTAGTTTTTGTGGAAATCTACCCAAGGTTTCCTCCTGTGCATAGATTGTGGGCATTTCTCCTTTTGCTCAGGGCATGTTTGACTGTGCCTTTTTCTTAATGGGTCCACGCTTCAGATGGCACCCAGTGGACTGAGGATCGGATGTTATTTTGGCATTTTGTGCGGCCTTTACTGTGACCATTTTGTTCGTAATTGTTTAATAACCACTTTTTCTGTCTGAGACCACAAGGCCCGTTCATCATGGTTTTCTCTGGAGTCTCTATTAATCGCATTAGTTTTTAGCCTGAGGGTCCAGTATTGGACCTAACTGCTGTGCATCTGCAAAAAGTATGTTATATATTTGGTTTTAGAAAGATGAGCGGGCTGCATAACTGCTTTTTTAAAACTTTTTGTCTTCTCTCAATTACATGTTTGGCTTGCTTTATATTTACTGTACAAACCTGAGCCTTCGTTCCTGAGAGTTAAACATTTTTACATTGTTCCGATAATTTAATCTTAAACTAGTATATTTTGAGATGCTTGAGTCTTATAGACATCTAAATCAGTGGTTCCTAACCCAGTCCTCAAGGACCCCCTGTCCTGCAGGTTTTGTTGCAGCTTTACTTGAGCACACCTTATCCATTTAAAGCCCAGTGCACCTTCATGCACACCCTTCTCAGGTAGATGTTTTTCAACCAATCAGCATGAAGCCCTTAAATGGATCAGGTGTGAAAGAGTAGAGCTGGAGCAAAATCCTGCAGGGCAGGGGGTCCTTGAGGACTGGGTTGGGAACCACTGATCTAGATTGACGACGTCAGAATGAATTCTGGTTTAGATGTAGCTGTAAGCTACCATGAGACTTTATTTACCAGTTCATGAGTAGTAGTATGATAATTTTTGTGGAAACCTCTTTATTTAATGTGACTTTAGCCCTTGGCAGTGGGGACCTGTATTCATTACATTCATTATTAATAATGCAATTATTTTGTATAGTTATTAATGCTTCTCTGGGGTTATGCCCCCTTAAGGATATTTGCATGAGGAATGGAACATGGAATGAGACTGTGACTCTAAATTATAGCACATTTCTTAGTTGAACTTGGGGCTGTTTATTTATGGTCCAGTCAGCGCAACAGAGTTATGTGATGGCAGTTAAGGCAAAAAAATGGTGCTGAACAACAATAAAATGGTCACTGTCAGTGATTTTAAGATTTGATTTGCAGTACTCGTCAAAACTTTGGGTACATTTTTCTCGCATTATTTCACTCAGTTTATTATAAAATTTAAAGTGCAGGTTTAATTTCTATAAATAACCTCAGATGGCATGTGGTCTCTGGCATGCTTTTCTCTGAACCACAGGGCAGCTATTGGAAATGGAAAAAAAAAGTATTTTAATGTGCTGAGAAATTTTAATTGAAAATGGTGGTTATTTTAATGAATTAAGGATCAAGGTATTTTTGTAAAATAAATGTTTATTAATTTTTTTAAAATACCCAATTGCTTGTTGGTGTCTGTCTCCAAACTTTTGACTGGTACTGTATATTACTAAAAACTGTAAATGAAAGACGTACATTTACTGGAAACCCCAGAAGTCATTAACCCTAAAAAGAAATTAGTTTGACCAGCCCTATCTAGAACACGAGCCTCCATTTTATCTAGGTGTGTGGCGCAATAGCATGACAATATGTCTGCAAGTTATGAGTTGAAAGGTCCAGCATTTAGGGGGGAAACATCAGGGTTAAAACAATGCCATGTTAATCGTGCAGTGTACGAAAGGGGTTTCTTTATTCTGACCAAAACCCCCCATTCTTGGAAAAATTGCTTGGTCCATGGAGTAGTTGCATGCTTTGCTGATAGTGAGTGTTCTGTCATACTGTGGGAGGCAATAATCTATGGCAGTAATACACCTGGCTACATCTGGCTTGCCAGAAATTGACTGAAGAATTGGTGGAGAGAAATGCTTAGTAAGAGCAAAGTTTGAAAGGAAACATAAATCGAGAGGTCAGAGAAGATTGGTGCCGAGGGAAAGAGGCCAAGAGCTCATCAGCAGCGTGCCAGGCAATATATTGTTCTTCAAAAAAAATGGTGAGAGTATTAACTGATTTGCATATGAAGCAAGTCACTGAAGTTAAAACGATAACAAAATGTTAACCAACTTAATTAGCCAACATATAGTCATATCTCGGTATGCTTGATGTGTTGGAGATCCAGTATTGGATACGGTTTGTCAAGGGTTTCTGTTGTTGCAAATCTTGAAAATTTGGGTGCTGGTGTGGTGTTAAGATGAGGGCTCCACACAGCTGAACAACCAGGGGACTCCGTATTCCAAGCAGAGGCCATGAGTATGCTCAGTGCATTACACACTTTATACACTGTGAAACATATCACTATTCCTCCCAGTTTGACTGGATGCTACAATTGCATGATGGCAGTTTGTGGATACGTACCGTAGAAAGATTGACTCAAGATATGTGGTCCCAAATGCAGTTCTTTGGAGTGTTGGGAATACTGCATGCTCTATACAAGTGCTCAGTCTACAAATATATTGCCCTTGGGTTCAAAATGATCCCACATGCATATAAAAAATTCATGAATTCTGCTCACCAGTCCCAGTTTAATTAATCTGTTCTTTTGAATTTCTGTCTGCTAATTTTTGCCACACTTTCTTTATCAATAGCGAAAAAATGACAGTATTCTAAATGAAGTGGGGAAAAAATGAATACTGTCAGTATATAATTAAAAGTGTTTTTGCTGTTATGGCAAAAAAAATTTGTTCAGTAGCTTTATTCCTAATTCAGTTTTTAGTGCTGCCTACACCAGTAAGCCGCAAGAATGATATCTCCTTCTAAATATAGTTAAGGTCCCCCTTGTGCTGCCAGAATGGCTCCGTCAAACTGATGTCACTTGAATTCCCAAACTCTGTTTCTCTGCAGAACATTTTTCAGAGCATCACACTCCCTCTGTCTTCTTCCCACAGTGCATCCTGATGCCATCTCTTCCCAGGTAAATGGTGCACAAGTACACAACTGAAGCACATGATATAAAAGAAAATGGGACTCGCTGGACCAGGCGACTTTCTTCAACTGCTCCAAGGTCCAGTTCTGAAGCTCCGGTGCCCATTGGGGGTGCTTTTAGAAGTGGACCAGGGTTAAAGTGGGCAGTTTGAGTGGTCTGCAAGCTAAAAAGTGCAGCATTCAGCAGGGTATGATGCAATGTGTATTGTGACACGTTCCTTAAATAAATATTATTGACGTTCCCAGTGACTTGTGCCACGGTCACCCTTTGGTCGGTTTGGACCAGTCAGGATAGACTTCATAGTCCTTGTGCATCGATGAGCGGCGGGTGTGCAAAACCCCATCGCCAGTTCATGGTTTGTCCCTCCTTGTACCACTGTCTGTAGGTCCTCACATCTGCTGGCAGGGAGCACTCCAGGAGTATAGCCATTTCAGAGATGCTCCAACCCACTCGTCAGTCCATAATGATTTGGCCCTTGTCAAAGTCGTACTGTTCCCATTTCCTCCACACCCAACACGTTGAATACAAGAACCGAATGTTCGCTTACCATCTATGCTCTACGTGCAGACCTTGATGTGCTGCTGTTATGAGGTAATCAACATGTTTTTTGCTGAATCTGCAAGTGTTTCTCACCCTGCAGCCCTTCATGGGCTGATGGAATATTGTTATACCCTGTGGCGTCTGGGCGGGTGTGCTGCGGCTCCATGATCTGTCCAGGCCATATCTCCGAAAGTGCTGGCCGCAGGAGCTTCAAATTTGGTATGCAGGTTCTTTGTGAGGGATATGTAAGGGTCATTAGTGGATTTGACCTTTGAACTTGGCGCAGTGACCTTGAACTTGAAAATTTTGTCCGGCTATATTTCCAAAAGTACTGACTGCGGCAGCTTAAGATCTGGTGAGCAGATTACTTGAGAGGTACGTGTGCAACTTAAGGATCATTAGTGGATTTGACTTTTGACCTTGACACAGTGACCTGTGCCTTACCATGGGTGTATGGTGCTATTTATTAATAATTAGTTAAAGGCTGTGGGGTCCTCTCACTGCTCAGTGTCAAATTATTTATTTTTATGCCCCAGGAATCGAAGATTCGGGGGCATATTGTTTTGCGTCTGTCCGTCTGTCTGTCTGTTTATATGTCTGTTTGTCTGCAGCAGCAAAAAAAAACCTTTAACCTTGGCTGTAACTTTTGATTGGTCAGAGATAGGCCTTTGATACTTGACATGTATCCCTTGTCACGAGACCTTTCGGATGAGGTCATTATTTTTGACCTTGTGACCTTGAACTTGGTGTAGGACGCATTTTCCGAAAACGTTAACCTTGGCCATAACTTATAATTGGTCAGTGATAGACCGTTGATACTTCACAGGTGTATGTCTTGACATGAGACCTTGCGGATGAGATCATCATTTTTGACCTTGTGACCTTGACCTTGGTGTAGGACGCATTTTCGGAAAACGTTAACCTTGGCCATAACTTATCATTGGTTAGTGATAGACCTTTGATACTTAAGATGTGTATCCCTTGACACGAGACCTTTGGGATGAGGTCATCATTTTTGACCTTGTGACCTTGACCTTGGTGTAGGATGCATTTTCCGAAAACGTTAACCTTGGCCATAACTTATCATTGGTCAGTGATAGACCTTTGATACTTAAGATGTATATCCCTTGACACGAGACCTTTGGGATCAGGTCATAATTTTTGACCTTGTGACCTTGACCTTGGTGTAGGACGCATTTTCCAAAAACTTTAACCTTGGCTGTAATTTTTGATTGGTCAGAGATAGGCCTTTGATACTTTACATGTATCCCTTGTCACAAGACCTTTCGGATGAGGTCATCATTTTTGACCTTGTGACCTTGACCTTGGCATTATTTTGATTTCACAATAGTTTCCTGGAAAAGTTTTAAAAATTTTATTTGTTTATTTAACCATTTGCAAGTCCAAGCGATTCCATCTGATCCTTTTACATATTATAAATCCAAACTACGCTTATATCTGGGGGCATCAGTGTTTCACAAACACATCTTTTTATTTTTATTTTTTTCTAACTGAAGGGTTGAGGAATTCTGATGAAATTGTGTTGAATTTTTGTTTATTACTTTTTGGTTAAACTGTAAAAATTAAAGGTCGTGGTGGCTGTTTTTCATTAATAAATAATTTTATCTGTGTAGTGAGGTGCCTTTTTGAAAATGAAGACAATCACAAATTGAGGTTGAACAGCATGGTGGCTGTGAAATGGCCCAATATTGTGGTTAAACGAAACACTGCATTTTCTTGTTTCTTTTTCTTGGTTTTTGTTGGTGAGAAATGAAATGGAGCAAATGCACAATCTAACCTATATAATGCTGCACTAAAAGATTATGAACATATTTGTGCTTGTGGGGAAGCCGATGCTTGTTTTTTTTTTGTGCTGCAAGTAATTTCAATACAAGTATGGTGCATATTATTTTATGTAAATTGGTGCTCTGCAATAAATTGGCTATTTGGTAAATCAGAGCCATTTCCCTGTCAGGAAATGAATGGGAGGACTGCATGTCATGTCAGAACTGATAATGGCTGATGCACAAAATGCACAATGATGTCTAGAACTTTTATGATGAATATTGTGTGCAAATGAGTGCAGGCTTAAAACTCTGTAGCAGTAAGGTTTTGATGAAGGTGGTGGAATTTAAATATTTGGGACCGTTGGAATTCACAATTTGCAATAAATTTTTCACCTATTTTTGGCCCCTAGAGCATTTAGTGCAAGGTGGTTTTCAGTACCCATTTTCATTACTGAAATATCAATACATACTACTACACATAAATACTATGGCTACTACATTCTACTTCACACGCATCTATACACATTCAAATGACACAAATTGACAAACTTTTTGTACTCACCGCAAAATGGAGATACAAGAAGTTGTTTGTTCTCCCTCAGTTTTTTGAACATCAGTATTCTGATTTCAAACCCTGTTTGTCTGTTACATAATATGGTTATTTATAGTTCTTAATTAGCCAGGCTGTCTCCTATTTTATGTGTTTAATAGAGATGAATGTTCACTTACCGAAGGCTGCCTCATGAAATTTTACCAGATTGGTGGAAAACTATGATTAGAGCTGCATTCTGTGGACTTGTTTCTTACATTCATTTTTTCTTTTGATAGCAGTATTTTTGGGGATATTAATGATTCCCTGTGGAGGACACTGCCGATCCTTCATGTTGGTGTGAAAACTAGAATAGTCTGTATGGGAATCGCTTGAAACTTCTTGTGTTCTTACCTGGTGCATTGAAGACTAACCCTATTGTTCTGTGTGACTTTGTGATCTTTCCTGTTGTATCACCATCAGGTAAAACTTTCCCAAATGCGACAACTCAAACAGTTTTGATGTGAATTATGTCACACAGCTTGTGATTCTGGTGCGTAGAGAATGGCTTTTAATGATGTTTGTCACCCTATGACCTTTGCTGTTACGCCAACATCAGGCTAAAATAAATTTTTAAAAATTGCCATAACTTGACCATTCTCTTGGGTATTGCTTTAAACCTTTTGTGCTTGATCCTGGTGCATAGAGGAGGAACCCTGTTGTTTTGGTGTCCCCATGATGTTTCCTGTAGCACCACCACTCAGCCAAATTTAGCATTTCTAAATTCATAAACCCAAATTGTTTTGATGGAATTTATGTCACTCTTCTTCTGATTGTTTGCAAGTGCATTGAGAAGGGCTGTTATTGATATTGCTATTGGTCACCCTATTACCGTCGCTGCAGCACCAGCACCAGGGTTAGGTTTTGATTTTTACAAATTGCAGTAACTTGAAGTGCTTTGATGGAAATCACTTCAAATCACTTTAAACATTACTGGTGAATAGAGGAGGAAGTTAATGATAGTTTTAGCTCCGTAATCTTTCTTGTAGCGTCACAACTCGTCCAAATTTTGTATTTCCAAATGCAATAACACATATGGTTTTTATGAGAATCGTGCCAAAACCCTCTGCGATTGTTCCTGGTCAATCAAGGTTATGTTAGTGATCCTAGGTCATTTCCTGTAGCACCACTAGCAGGCTAAACTTAATTTTCAAAAACGCAATAACTTGAACAATTCTAGTGGGAATCCTGTCAAATCTGCTGTCAGCAGTCCTGGTGCGTGGAGAAGGAACCTCAATGACTTTGATAACTTTTGCTTTTATTGTAGGGCCACCATTAGGTGAGTCTGGATCATCAAATGCAATTTGTGAAACTATTCCTAGGGGAATTGGATCAATTTCATTGTGGATGTCTTGGTGCATAAAAGAGCAATCCTATTGTTCTGCAAACATTTTGACTGTTCCTATTGCACTTCTTTATCTTTAGGAAAAACTTAACTTTTTCAAAAATGTATTTGTCAAACAGTTGTTATAGGAATCGGGTAAAATTTGCGGTGACCATTCTGAGAGCCTAGATTACTTAACCTGTTGATTTATCTGGACCCTCGGCCTTTTCCTGTAGCACCACCACTTGGCCAAACTAAGAACCTTGCTCTTGGGGAGAAAGTTATTCTTTCAGGGACATACCCTGCCTTCATCCACCGATGACATTAGTCTAGTTTTATGAGAAGCCGTTGCCATTATATCACGCTCCTTCGAGACCTATGTCTGTATTCTAAACATGCATCTTCAAAGTAATTTGCCAGCTCTTACCCTTTCTCTGTTACCTGGAAACCCAAAAATATTCCCACTGAGAGAGAAGTGAAGCACAGCATTCAGTCTGATTGCCACATTTATAATTAATTTGACGAGCATTCTGTTCATTCCTCTGCAATGGAGCACAAAGCCTTTGCAGAACCTCGTTTCTGGATAAAATTAGGAAATGTCAAGAGCGATGGAACACCGAAACAATTATTAAAGAAGCTGGGGGCAATTTATGAAGTGTCATCGTATAAATGATCTTGCAGCGAGATTATTGATCCCGCTGACAGTGTCATTGTGACTCAACGGCTTCTGAGGGAATAAAGAGGCAACGGCTGGCTGAATCACTGCACTGAGCGAGAGTTTGAGCCAAAATGGTGGCATGACTGTCCCTTTTTCCTGCTTCTCTTTAGGCTGGTCTGCACAGGCTGGAGCTGAACCCCTATTGGAAGGATGGAGGGACTGGCCTGCCCTCAGAGGAGAGCTCTGTGGCCTCTGCTAAAAAAAGGTAACGTCCAGTCGTCTGCCTGCAATTTCCTGTGTTTACGCGGGATGCTGGGGGAGAGGCAGCTCATGTTGAACTTAATCCTCCATTTACGCAGTTGAGCTGTAAGCCACAGGCTGAGTGGCTTCGGTGACTGTGAGTAGAATGGCGGTCACCCGATGACGCCCTCTGGCCACATGCAGGGCACTGCGCCTGCTTCTTGAACCCGGCCTTTTCCGGTCTGTCATTACAGCAGGGATATATGCGCCAATAACTGAATTTCTGTACTCACTTCCTGATTTAGGAACTTCACAAGGCACACAAATATTTTTAGTCCACCGCAACGTGAAGGGTAGGTCAGGGGACTGTTGATTTGGACCATGTCTGTGCTTGCACCCTTCCATACATCCGGATCTATTACTCTGAAACTATATGCAGCAGCCTGACCGTTTTACTCTGACTTTATGACTTTTACCTAGCCTTCACATCTGTTAACTTTTTTGTGATCTCTGACCTTTTACCTTTCTGCAATAACCTCTATTTCTGTGTTTGGTTTCCAGAGCAGATCTCCCAAACTGTTAATGGTGGACTTTTGAAAATGCTGGTGTAGTTCAGTCTTATCTACTTGTGTGTTTTGAATGATTCATTGACTTATGACATTAGCCCTTTTCCCCATGACCTTGACCTTTTTGTGCAATTTTCAACTTTCTCAAAAAAATTGTGATCGTTTTAGTGTAGCTAATCAAAACCTATCAGGTTGGGGTTCCCAGGTGGCTCATCGGTCTAAGCGCGCTCACCTTAAAGGCTGTGTCCTTCTCGCGGTGACCCAGGTTCGATTCCGGCTCGGGTCATTTGCCACATGTCTTCCCCGTTCTTCTCCCCAACTTTCCTGTCTATCTCCACTGTATAATTATTAAATAAAGGAAAAAATCCTTTATTTAAAAAAAATCCATGAAACCTCCGTTTCATTTCAAGAGAATATAGCCCAAATACCTGCAGTGGCCTTTCAAAACTGCCTTTTTCATAAGAGGACGGAGGCTGTGCAGTGAAATGGTGAGCAGGGATAAGTGATGGAGTGCATGTGTGAGAAAGTAAAAGTGAGAGGAAGATGGAACAACCTCTGGAGATTCAACCTGAAGCTCGACTGTCCTGTACCCAGAGCACTGAAAGAAGGACTGCCGGGGTGTTGTTTTATTGAGAGGAAGGGACAGTAAAAAAGCCCTAAAGCTGATGAATGTTAGCGGCTCTCTGGAGGAGCAGCAGCAGCATGTAAAAATAAAGCGATCCCGTCGTGCTTTTAGAGTGCGTCTGTATGAAGTGTAGGAATAGCTTCACTTTCTCCTGCTAATAAATAGGTTTGTTTGAAGGCATTCTGCCTGGCGTCTCTGGGGGGAAATTTGGAAAATTTAAGTCTTCTCCTCGTCTCTGCAATCCTGAGCCCCCCCACTGCAATACAGTCATCAGCGCTAATGTTGCACCGCCATCCATGACAAGCCCACAGCTAGCACATTAATCAGCTTCTGCCGCAGACGGAGTGGTTTAAGGACACGCGCGCACGTCTTGCTGCCTTTTCACTCCACGTTTCCCACTCTGGTGTGTCTTTGCTCCATCGGCTTTGGTGATTTATTTCTTCTTACTGTGTTTGGGGTGCGTGATTAAGGAAGCTTCTGTGCTTTGTAAAGATATGTGGCTGTGGAGCGTGTGCTTAGGCGAATGGTACCCCTCACTTGTGCCCCTTCAGAAGACCATTCTCAGCCTTATTGTACTGGAGACATTGCTTTACTAATTATCTGACAAAGTGCGCTAGGTTCGTTCTTGGGTATGTGCTGTGAGCACCGTTATTTATTGGACAGTGACTTTTTTTATATTTGTTCTGTACTCTTAATGCTTTGAGTTTGAAAGGATGCCATGAAAATAAGGTTTAAGTGCATTTTGAGGCTGTTTTTGTCCATTTGGGACTAATTATTTAGAAATCGAATAAGGTAATTCTTTTTAGTTGGTAGCTTATCCTTTGCATGCAATGACTGCTTGCAGTCTGTGACAAATAGACATGACCAAACCCTTGGCATGCACCCCGGTGATGCTCTGCCAGGCCTGTGCTGCAGCCATCTTCAGCCCCTACTTGTTTATTAGGTTAATTGGAAACGGGTCAGTAACATGATTTGGTATGAAAGGCGCATCACAGAGAGTCTGATTCTCCAGAAGTAAAGATGCCGAGGGCTTCACCACTCAATGACAGATTGGGGGGTTCAAAATTTAAGTCTTTCAACGCAAAATTTGAGATTTCATCATCCACAGTACGTAATATCAGTAAAGGATTCAATGAATCAAGAGAGATCTCTGCTCAAGGGATAAGGCTAAAAACCAATATTGAATAACTGTGACCTTTAGGCCCTCAGGCGGCAATGTATTAAAACCCGAAAGAATTCGGTTGTGGAAATCGCTGGTTGGATTCAGGAACGCTTCTGAAAACCACTGTCCATAAACGCAGTTTGTCACTGCATCCACAAATACAAATTAAATACTCAACCATGTAAAGACAAAACCATTTATAAACAAGACCTAGAAACGCTGCTGCCTTCTCTGGGCCCAAGGTCATTTAAGATCGACTGAGGCGAAGAGGAAAACTATCCTGTGGTCTGACTAATCAAAATGTGAAGTTTTTTGGAAATCACGGACACTGCATCCTCTGGGCTAAAGTGGAGCCGGACCATCTGAATTGTAATCAGCGCACCGTTAAAAAGCCAGCATCCATGATAATATGGCGAGGAATTAGTGTACATGGCACAGGTAACTTGCACATCTCTAAAGACCCCATTAATGCTGAATGATATTTGCAGATTTTGGAGCAACATATGCTGCCATCCAGATGTCTTTTTAAGGGATGGCAGGGTTTCCTCCAGGATTTTTTGAAACTGTGGCGGAGGGCTTCAGCGTCGGGTCAAAACTCAGCATTATCAGGTGTGGCCAGTTTTCATTAATCAGCTCGTAGGCGATGTAATAGCTAATTGAAGTCTATGTGCACGGAGGTTTATCAGTTTCACGTGCGTGACGGTGGATTTCACATATAATATGAAAACCGATTATGACTCCGGAATTGGAATTAAATAATCATGAAGATACAATTAGGTAGAGCAGGATGTGCTCACAGCAAACACAGAAGTTAACATCGTAGTTCATCGTTTTGCAAAGTGAACAAAATATTTTTTCTCTAATCGTTGCACACATTGCATTAAGAAAAAAGCAGCAAGTTTTACTGCTGATGGATAATTTTTATTCATTGGAAAAGGTGTTCATCAAGCAAAATGATTGACAACAGGTCAAGAATTATTAGCGCTCATTTTAACTTAACAAGGAGAACTGGCGACACCTGATTGTCCTTAGGATTTTTGGAGTTTACGTAAAGTCATTTTACCAGGCGTGGCGGCTTTTATTTTGCCATGGCGGTGCGCCACGATCAATTAAACGTAGCGGAAACCCTGGATGGCCTTGCTTATTTCAGCAAGACGGAGACAAAAACCACATTCTGCGTGTATTACAATGGCATGGCTCCGTAGTACATGAGTCTGGGTGCCAAATTAGCCAGCCTGTGGTCCATTCCTGTCACCTACTGAGAATATTTGGCCCATTATGAAACAAAAAATATGACAAGGCTGCGAGGTATTCAGCCATTAAAATCCTACATCAAGCAAGAATGAGAAAACGTTTTGCTTTCAAATCTACAGCAGTTTGTCTCCTCAGTTCCCAAACGCTTTCAGAGTTTTGTTAAAAGAAGAGTTGATGCAACAAAGAGTAAACGTGCCCCTGTTCAACTTTTTTTAGATGCGTTGCAGGCATCAAATTCAAGATGAGCATATATTTTTCTAAAAAAAAAAAAAGAAATAAAATTTCAACATCTGATTTGTTGTTTGTTTATACTAAATTTAATTCAATATAAATTTTAAATGATTTGTAAAATCAATCCGTGTGCGTGTGCGTGCATGTCTGTGTGTTCATTTTATAGTGTGTGTGTGTGTGTGTGTGTGTGTGTGTGTGTGCATTTTATAGAATCATATGAAATGTTTGTTCTTCGCAGTGAGTCCTTGGTGCAGCCGGCCGTGCTATTTGCCGTGCCGGTGTTTTGCGAAGGTGTTTTTCTCATTGTAATTCATTGTTTTTTGCTGGTGTTTTCATGCTGAGCAGGATCACACATTTAGTAGCCCTTGGCATCACTGTGCACTGGTGCGCTCTGGAGTAAATAACTGAGCTGCAAGGTTGCGTTTTCCCATGGGGCTGCCAAATGAAGCCTGTGACCCAACCGGAGAGGACTGTTTGCATATAAATCCAGCAAATATACTGTCCCTCATCTCCTTAGCACTGAATCCACTGCTCCTTTAAAATGTCTAACTGTGTGTGGGCCTGAGTGTGTACGTGCATTTGTGTGTGTGTGTGTGTGTGTGTGTGTGTGTGTGTGTGTGTGTGTGCGTGCGTGTGCTTGTCCGTGTGCATTTTTGTGCATATATGTTTGCGTCAAAATGCTGCCGTTTGCGTCTTTTTTGTCTAATTGCGTTTATGCAAATGACACCCTGCCAAGCTTTGGCCCTAGTGCCATGGAGGAATGGTTAGGGTAGCTTATAAGCACCTACAGCATCGGGTCATGTCCGGCTGTGCAGGCCAATATGGAAAGTGTCGACTGTTTATATTTGCCTTAATTAGGCCACCCAGTGGTCTAATAAGTGATGGCAGTGTGTTCGTGCTTTTGCTGAGTGTGTCACCAGAGGACTGAGTGTGCTTTTTCTGTGCTTGTGCTTGTGCAGCAGCGGTGGTGGACGATGGCGGTCTGAGCTGGCTAAGGAAGGCTCATCAGCGCATGAGGGAGCAGGCCGAGAGGGAGCAGCGCAGTCTGGAGGCTGTGGTAGCGGAGCGATACGGCGTGAGTCAGCCGCTGAAACGCACTCGCATTAACATGAAGATAAGTGAAGTACACACCGGCCCTTCCCTTATTCTCTCTCTCATGGCATTCTTTCCTGCTAATCTCAGCACTTTCTCAAAGGGCATTTACAGTGCAGTCAGAACTCCAGAGACCCGTTAGTTTAGCTTAGCTTTGCTTCTTTGCTTCCTCTAACATATGCTTTGAGTTGTTGTCTGAAATTATGTGGATAGCTAGTTCTTGTGGTTGTTGACAACACTTTCGGAGGGTGAATGTGTTGCTGCAAAATTGGGCTGGAGGAAAAATGCAAGCAGATTTCCAAATAGTTGTTTAGTACTTGTCTTTGAGCTACATTTTAGGTACCCAACTCCATGACTTTCATGCCTAGCATGATGAATATTTCTCTTGGTTTGATTGGTTGTCCTATCCTGCCCTTGCAGTCGATGGAGGAGTTCCACAAGAGGCTGGAGGAGGCCGAGAATGCGGCCTTCGGGCAGAGGAAGGAGGAGAGGGGCGCTGGTGCTGAGCGGTGGAGGAGAAAGGACCCCTTACCCTCTGAGAGGAGATTCGGCAGGGGCAGGGATGGCTCCTCACCTGAGAGGGGGCGGGACAGTGTGCGGGGATCACGTAGAGACTGGCACATGGATAGGGGGCGTGACTCGCGAGACCGCAGAGGGGATGATGGGCTGAGGGACGGACGGTCAAATGACTCGGAGCGAGAAAATGCGGGGGATCATCGGGAGAGCCCCTCGAGGAGGAGGAGACATGACGATTCTCCTCACAGGCAGAGTTCACCCAGGAGGCGGAGACATGACGATTCGCCTCGCAGGCAGAGTTCGCCCAGGAGGCAGAGACATGACGATTCCCCTTCCAGGGCGAGTCCGCCCAGGGGACGGAGAGATGATGCCTCTCCCGGCAGAGAAAATTTGCCCACGGGGCGGAGACGCAATGAGACACCTCGAGGAGAGAGCCCAGTCAGACGACAGAGTCGTGACCGATCACCTCCGTCCCTCGGGTCCCTGAAGGCCAAGTTCCTTAAACCTGCCACAGGTGAGGACGATGCGTGGACCAATTGGGGTGGGAGAAAAGAAGCCACACCTGCGTCAGGCTCCTCTGGTTTCCTAAGGCCCAGCGTAGAGAAGGGGCAAACGACGTTCAGCAGAACGCCGGCATGGAAGAAGCCCAGCTTCAGAAAGCCAGAGTCCGAGGGGGGCCCCAGTAGCTCTGTAGCACCTGACCAGGCTCTTCGTCCGGCCCTGAAAGACTGCAGAGGAGATGGTGCCTCACCCCCAGAGCAGCCCAGCAGAGAGGCTAACGTCGCCCGTCAGGAGAATCTCAGCGTCAGGCCTGTGGCCACACCTCCCAGGTGAGCAATCACTTTCACTGTACGGGACATAGACATCACATGACCCTTCAGGGCCAATGAAAGTCTTCTGCTGGGCTGCCTAACCATGCTCCTGGAGATCTTCCAGGGTCTTTCTTCTTACCCAAACAAGACAAACTTATTCAACACCCAGAGATCTAGCTGTTAAAGGTAGAGTCTGGGGTTTTGTCCGTCGCTGTTTGTAAACACAGTAGTCAAACTAAGCCCCTCCTCTCGGGCTCAGCGATGCACGCCCCCTGCCGCTGCCAGCCTTGCCGATACACACCCACCCAGCCCAGCACCCGGCTTGCTGTATCGTATTGAATCAGGATCTGTGCACCATGCAACCTGCAGGAATGAGTGACGAGGTATCTTGCAAATATAGTATCAAATGTTTTATTGTGTCCACATGATATTGTTTGTGCATTTGAAGAAACAGCTATGCTAATAATAATACTAATTATTGACTGTAGTGTAGATGTTCAGTCTAGCTTTCTAACAGACAGTTTGCAAATGTGTAAAAGTATTTGTGTTCTGATAATAACGTATTACAATGTCTAGGTATACCGAGTTATGTCCTTCATCGAGAAAACAGATAATTATCATATGATCGTAATATGCCCAGACAGAATTTAGCGAAGCTTCCAGAGCTTCTGACACAGACTCTGATGTCAGCTACGGACCAGCGCAGCCCCGAGGGAGAGGACGAGCAACCGGAGGTCGAGGCTGAGGGAGAGGTAGAGCGAGGGGGCGAGTTAGCAGCGCAAATGTAAAGGTGTTTGCAATGTATCGGACTCGGACTTAGCGTGTACATAAACTGCATATACCTCCACGACTAACTACGTAGCACGTCACTAAATAAGCAGGCTGACATCCCGTGTTTGGCACGTACCTGTCCAACAGTAAGCAGGCCAACTCCGCGTCGCTATTCAGCCCCAGCCTCTCCTTCAGGGCTCGGAAGCGGGTGAAAGCCAAGCCAGTATTCGCTCTGGATTTCGAGCATACTTTGTCCGCTGCACGTTTCGTCTCCGTGTATTTTCTTTTTTTTGGCAGTGTCCACCATTGCCTCGGTAGTGACTGCTCCAGTCGCTATGCTCTATGCAGGCCCACAGAGCGACACACCCTGAGCTCTGTCATTGGCTGGAGAGAACACACCGACTCTCCGCCCAGAAACGTCCTCGTCCACAACAAAACAAAGTAAAAAACCAAAATACAGGCAGGGGGAGGGTGCGCTGCAGACGCAGTCACCACCACACAGGACTAGAAGCCCATAGGTGATGATTAAGCCGGATTTCATTTGTATAAGTCTAGTGTTCATTTTTGAGCAAAAAACTCCAGACCCTACCTTTAACTCAAAGGATTAGGGTTAAATGGGTTAAAATAGGGTTAAAACGAAACCACGCTGCCCAGTAGATCACCAGGAAGAGGGGTGGGCAGTCTTGCACCTTTGCATTGAGCGTGCCCAATATTTGATTAATACTGCTTCAACCAATACTTTAGCATTTGATCACACGTGGCACTAAATCTCTGTAAATTGCAAAGAAAGGACTGTCCATTTTCAACTGATTTCCAAACCAAACCTTTAGAGTTTTCATAAGAACTTAGCAGAAATGGCTCAGTGCTGCCTGGTCTTTAAAATACGCAACATGTTCTCGGACAAGGCTTTCGTATTCCAATTAAAACACAAATTTCGCCTGTTTTAATCTAGAGCTATTGTTTCTTATTTGCCACAGATCATCCAAGA
The DNA here is from genome assembly GCA_029692085.1 of Gymnothorax javanicus. Lineage (NCBI taxonomy): Eukaryota > Metazoa > Chordata > Actinopteri > Anguilliformes > Muraenidae > Gymnothorax > Gymnothorax javanicus. The sequence goes on along the minus strand of CM056195.1, from coordinate 31,205,019 downwards.
TTACATTTGGATTGTTGTTGTCCCCATCACCCCTGTTAAGTGGCTGGCCTGATACCATCAGTCCATCTTTTTGGAAGCTAACTTGTTCTGCTACTTTATCTTCCCTTGTCTCGCTGCCATTAAACATAAAATCTGTGCCAGTTTGGGGAAAAAAAAAAGAAGTATCGCAGAAAAGCCACCGGCATGAAATTAATCTTTAATTGCAATGGAAAGACTGCAGTTTCCCTCCGGAAATTAATCTTTATTTGAATTCTTCCGTACCTCTTAAGCAGTTATTTGAAAAAAAAAAAAAAAATTGGAAGCCGATATTGTGTGGACGGCTGGCAGCCAAATGGTGTCTGAATGGGCAGTGATTGACTGCAGTGCTCAATAGCGATACTGTTACCTGTGGAGTCTTGTGTCCGTCTAAATTAAGCCGCGCTCTTAAACTCTGCTTGCTGTGTCTTTCTAGCTGTCCTTCATGAGTATATTTCATGGAGGCCATCAGGCCAGAGCATGTCGCCGTGAAGTTCTCCAGTGTGCAGGTCTCTCAGCACTGATGCTGTTTATATGTGCTGAGTGTTTAGTTGTGCTTTCTTCTGCTCTCCTTGTTAACAACACAGCCTCTTCTCTGCTGGAAAGTCCCAATTATTTTTTGCTGATTTTTGGCTGGCTTTCCAGAAACCTTTTAGTTTTCATTCTGGAGTGAATTGAGTTTTGTATGGAGACTCCTTCATACTACAGCTGAGCTTGGATTATCCCCTGCTATGAAGTGGAAGGGTTTATACTGTAGGAATGAGTGTTGTCCTTTTGTGTGTCCATTCGTCCGTCCATTAGCCCTCTTTTTCGGGACAGAACTCCTAAACCATTCAATATTTCTCAACAAAATTTTATATATGGATACATCATATTGTGTATTTGTGCCATTTTGTACTTCCGTCCGTCCCCCCGTCCATCTGTCTGTCCCTACACCACGTTTTATTTCCAGGTCTGATATCAGCCATCCCTTTCTTTTCCGGGCCACAACTCTTAAAACATTTGACACTTCTCAACAAAATTTCACATTTAGATACATCTTATTGTGTAGATGTGCCTTTTCCTGCTAACCCCCCCCCCCCGCCTTCCATCCTACTGTCCGTATTTCTGTCCCTCTCCTGCATTTATTTCCAAGCCAGATATCAGCCATCCTGTGGTGAGGGATCATAGTATTCCATGCTTGTTATGTTTTTATTGATGACCTGTAATTTGAGAGTCCAATGAAGTTGAGAGTCCAGCCATTTCATACCTTCGCCCATTTTACTCTGATTTGTTGTGTTCTCATGCTGCACAGAAGCTCTCCTGTCCCCGCCCATGCCTCAGGGAGTGAGGAAAGTGAGGAGGAGGAGGAGGATGTCCCCGTCCTCACTGATGAAGAAATGAATAAACTGGGGGCTAAGCTGGTGAAGGCGGAGCTGTTGGGAAACACGGTGAGGTCACTCTCCAGAACTCCTCTCCAAGTGAGAGAAGCCAATAGCTTGGGAATGTTCAAGCCGACACGGGATGCAGTGATCTTAAATATTACACATCCATTCCGTCGTCTCACTTTGAGAAACGGTGAATGCTTGACCTTTAGAGTGGCCTGGAAATGACGTGGATAGTGGACACCAGTGTCTGTATTGATGTATTCGTTCAACATATTTACCTCATCATGTTCCCATAACAGGATAAGGTTAACATGTGACACTCATAGTAATATGAATGAAGGCTGTGAGGGTTTTGCACAGTGGTTAGGTCACAGGGATTGTTGAAAAGTTGTCTTGTGCCGTCTTCTTCCTCTATGTCGTTTATACTCAAACCCGGCCAGGGGGGCTGCTGGCTTTCATTTCTTCTTTTTGAAGAGAGGTATATTCATATTGTATGTAATATGCTGCTATTTGGTAGCATTGTTGGACTATGGACTATCAGGCAGAAGAGAGAAACATTTGTATCACTGACCTTGAGAAATTGATATGAGTGTCTCTGATATAAACCCTATCCTCACTGCAGGTCACACAACTTTGTTGTTCCTCTTCCTGTCAACTTGTATTCCCTTTGGGCTTCCAGTAGATTTCAAAGTGAACCGAGTGTCACACGGAGGTTTTCGGAGGACATGGGAAAGTATTTGACTGATCCTAGAGAGGGAGAGTCGCTGTGCGCCGGGGGACGATGGGGTGGTGTTTGATTAATGGGAACGTCCCATCCTGTCCTGTCCTGTCCTGGCCTGGCCTGGCCTGGCCTTCCATTTTTGTCTGACCCCGTCCGTGACCACATTAATGAATGTGTTCCCTGGCTCTGTAACAGTAGGAGTCATTATGATGGTCGCTCGGGGTCACCTCTCCATAGATCTCATCAAAGTTCTCCTCTGGAGGTGACCACTGAGGCCCAGCTGCAGCTTTTACTCAAGGAGATACTCTGCTTAGCATCAGCTCATTTGAGCCCTAGAGCCCTCTCAGCTTGTTTGATCCCTCTGATTTAAGTCTTATATTTTTGTTCTTATTTTGTATTGGTTGACCTCAAGGCTAATTATTGGAAAATTCTGCCTCTCTTGTCCACTCAGCCGAAAACGAGCGCAACCCGTATTCCGGGATGTTGACATATCATGCAAAATGCAAATAAAATTTTAAAAAAGGACTGATTTGAGAAGCTCATTTACCCTGGACTATATTGAAAATTGTGCAACGGCGCATTATTGAAGAATTTAATTACTAATTGAAAATCTATGATATGATGGCTGCAAGAGTCCAAGCGGGTGCAGTCGACTGTTTACCACTGTTTAACATTAACATAACAGCCTTTAAATCACACTCGATACGCGTTTGTGCACTGAAGACACAGCGGGTCAAGTCTAGCAGGCTCCATTCCTCCATTCTGCGGGCTTTTGTCCGGACCGTTTCTCTGTAACCGCTTGGTTTAGGAACTTGATTTTGAATATGTGTACCCGCTTTTGTGGGTAGGTGTGCCTCATCGAGGCTTCGTACCCGAATGACCATTGACCTTGCCTCACTGACCTTCACCTTTAAAACTTTTTCCAGACAATTCCTCTCGAACCCTTGGGTTAGGAACTTGATTTTGCGAATGTGGACTTGCCTTGGTGGGTAGGTGTGCCTCTTCCAGGTTTTGTACCACAATGACCTTTCACTCTGGCTCAAACACCTTGACCCTTCTTTACTCTTGAGGGTCCTTTTGCAGTATGAAACTATTAGCACACCTGTTTCACATCACCTTACTGAAACTTACTGCATCATGATTAATCCTAAATTTCACCTGCTACAACTTTTCTGGATTCTGTTGCAGTCGTCAGATTTGAAATTGCCACTTTCAGTAAACATTTGAATTTACAAGTTAAATCATCAAATAATTCATTATACCTTTCTCAATTTAGTACCAGTAGAGAGTTAGAGGACTTTTAAAATCTCTCCTTTTTGATTTTATTTGCATTTTCCAGAATACGTTAACTTATTTCGAAATGGGGGTGGGTTTGTCGACTGAAGTATTTGTAAAATTTGCAGCAACAGGTATTTGGTGATGTCCCGTGTAAATTTTGTTCCGAATTATCTTGTCAACAATATCCTCCCGCTCGTTAACGAGATTTTATTTGAGAACATTAACAAAACCACGCTCGTCAGACAAACCAAGTGTTTGATATGCGACACGCCCTTTCCAATTGCCCCCTAATGACGATGATTCTCTCACCAGGTTGTTGCTGTGGTTCTGATGGAGATTAAGAGATTTGGGTCTGTGGGTCTGAGGGAGAGTGCCAGGTTTCGGTTGTGGTTTGGAAGAAGAGTGCCAGGTTGTGGTTGTCATTGTAGAGGAGGGTGACAGGTTGCACATTTAGGTCCTGGAGTGATATCAGCAGTTTGCGGGTTTGGATCTGAAGGAGAATGGCTGGTTATGGCTGTGGATCTGAGGGAGAGTGACAGTCTGAGTGTGGATCTGAAGGAGACTGGGAGGTCGTAGGTGTGGTTCTGAGTGAGAGTGCTGGGTTGTTGGTGTGGTTCTGACAGAGAAAGAGTGGTTATGAACTTATACAGGAGAATGACAGGCTCTTGTCTCTGTGTAACAGGCACTGGTAGACAAGCTGAAGGCGCAGTTGGAGTCAGCTCGGAAAGCCAAGGAAAGCAGAGCTCAGAGGGGCCAAGCCGCAGCTGTCAAGGTGGGAGAAACGCATTCATTTATGCAGATGCTCACACGTGCGTGTAGACGCATGAGTACTCACAAAGAAAAACACAGGCACACACACGTGCACACTCTCACAAAGACAGACAGACGCACACACACACGCGCGTGCACACACGCACACACAGACACAAAGACTCAAGCTCACACATGCAAACACACGCGAGACACACACACACACACACACACACACACACACACACACACACACAGGCATGCACAGACACAAAGACTCAGGCTCACACATGCAAACACACGCGAGAGCACACACACACACTAAATTCAATTTGACACAGCGCTGACGCTGCCTATGTTCTCCCTTTGATTTTGTGGTAGGAAAGACTTCACTGGATATGGAAATGAGCTGTGAGAACGCAGCTGCTTTACATTGTTCTAAATCAGGGATAATTTTACGGTTGCGCACTTTGATGTTTATTTATCTGATGCAGAGAAAATTAAACTTTCATCTTGGGGACATTGACTCCTGAGAACTGAGCTGCCAAGGTCAAAAACACAGCCTTCTGTTCATGACTCCATTGTTCTTTATTTTAATCTCTCATGCGCTATAAACCATTTGCTTTTTATAGTTCTCCTTTGCCCAACTACTGAGTTATGAAGTGGATGGATGAGAGATTATACTATGACTTCAATTTACGTTTCTGGACATTCTTTAGCTTTGTAATGGCAACAAACCACAATCAATCATGACAAACTGCACAAAATAGCACAAAACTCTATGTAACAGGGCATGATGTGCATCAAAAATCAGAGGATTGAACCAAAGAGGTCGGGATAAATAAACTCCAAATTCATTGGGGGAAAATGCTTATTGGATGAAAGAATTCTGTTAGTAGTTTGTTTCGCTAGGTATCCTGTTAGCTCTCCAAGAAATGAGTCTTTGAGTCTTTAAATGCCCTGGCTATTACAACAAGCGGAATGTGTTTTTGCACAGTGTTAATGCAGCATTAAAATTGCAAATAAAACAGCTTTCTGACGTTTGCAAGTGTTTGGTAATTGTATTACGAGGTACTAGAGTTTAATTTTCAGAGCCTCTGTACTGCAACTACTCCTGATTTGTGGCAGGTCAGGGTATCCTTCAGTGGGAGATACCTCATCACAATTAATGACTCCTGGAGTTTCTCTCCAGGACATGCATACTGTCATATTTTACAGTGGCTGTTTAATTTCAGGTAAATTTTGCATGGAGTGTTGATTTTCATGTTACTGTGCTAACAACTGGAGCATTGAAAAAAGAGTGAACTGCTTGAACTGGGTAGGATCTTCTACCAATGTGAATGGCACAGAGCTAGCACAGGGCATGATCCAGGGTGCAGGGATTTTGACACTGTTAAAAACAGTAACTGAGCTGGGAAAGCCAAATAGCAATGGGCTGCACATATTTTGTGCGGTAACAGGAAACTCAACACTTAGGCTAATATTCAATTTTTTAAGGGTTTCTTATAGTGTGCCCGTACTGGTCATCCAAAGTATAAGAAGGTGCTTATTTTTACAAAGTAGCCTAGAATCTGAAATATTTCTTTCAAAATCATGACAAAACAAGTCTTTTTTTTTTGCCGATTAGCATGTGCACTTCATCCCAGACATTCTCTAATAAACTAATGAAACGGCAACTTGGGAACACTCATCCAACTCAATGGAGGGAATATTCTTTCAAAGCCAACATTGCACTTTGTAAATACAGGATTCAATATTTATGTTCAACAAAATGTTATGAGTGCTTTTGGCTGAGAACCAAATTAACTTGGGTTGCTTAAGAACTACAGCACAAGGGACACGGAATATATATCGCCTAATGTGAGATTTCTGGTGAATGTTAGGGGCTGTCTCCAGAATCCTGTCTTTAGGCTCGCATAAGTAGAGGGTGAAGTAATTTTTTTAGCTAGCAAGGAGATGTTGAGAAAGGCCTCAGTGCTCCAACATGCTCATCCTTCCCATAGCTTGAGACCAGTAGTTCTACCAGGGAAGAATTCTGTGTGCCTGAGTGCTTGGATAAATGCCAAGCTCTGTGATCTGTGCTGTGATTAAAGTTTATTTACTCTGGCATTAATGCTCTTTTGTTTGCCAAATGTATGTCAGATGATGTCATTGCACCAATGTATTGAACTATTATTGCAGTTTACTGAGCAGCTTGTTCAGTTTATATCTTATTAAAGTTCCTGCCTCCCACCGACATGGAGCTGAACCTACTGCCCTGTCTATGTACTGACACTAAGTACTGGCTACAAGATAGTGAAATGAAAAAATAAAACCTCTCCAGTAGTCTGTTTTGCCTACTTTCATAGGAATTGTGGTTACGACTTAAAGAGCTATTATCCTGCTCTGTTGAAATTGCCTAATTTATTTTAAGATGTTGAGTTGGTTGTTGACAGGATTAAACCAAAATGGTTTATGTTTTGGTTTGTTAATAGCAGAAATGTTATTTTCACATTCTCGTTTCTGTATTCCAAGGCCTCTCCTCTAATTAATAAGCAATTAGATTGTTATAGAAGAATAGTTTATAGAGTTCTTTTTTAGATGAAATCACCTTTAAAAAATGATTATTATTTCACTAAAATAATGAGGATCAGAAAGAAAGAAAAAGTGAATATTTGCAACTCTGCCCAAGCCTGTGTGATGGACAAGATTTACCTTCACCATCTAGTCTGACCACCCCTCCCCTGGAGCCCTACCCTCTCCACATTTCAAACAAACGAGGCAAAAAAATCTTATGTTGGTTTTCATGTAAAGAAAATGGTCAGCCGTACTTGTGCTTCAGCTTTCATCAAGTAATGCTGATAGGATGGGTTTAAATGAGTGTGGGTGAAAATGCAGTTTTCCAAATTTGGAAAGAGGTCCAGTGGGTTTGGCTACAACTTTTAAATGACTTAAAATGACATCAAATTAATTACAGTTTTACATTTTATTTTTTGTTTCCCTACAAAAGTTTCCTTTTTGGCAGTCTGCAACTTTTTAAAATCAAGCTGTACCATTTAAACACAGCCATGGCTGAAAAAGCCCCATAATTAAACAACACTTTAATGTTTAAAAAAAAAAAAAGTTATTCTGTTTGCAATTGCTTGCTTTAATAATTAATGACTATATTGGACACTGTAAGATTCACAAGCATGTAGAGCAGATAGTCTCCTCAGATATCCTGCTGAGACCATCCATAACAGATCTACATGGGATGAACAAATCTATAGGGGATTGAAATAGAAAAGTTTCTGGTCAACTAACATTAATAATAGTTGAGATAAACATAAAACCTAACATTATCAAAATAAGTTTCATGCCTGTTATATACAGCAGTACATCTTATCGGCCAGAGATGCTTCACGTACTATTGCATAATTGGAGTATTTTCTCAAATTTCTAATGTTAGCTAATTTAGTCAAAATCATTGCTGGGGTACAATTTTAGCTTTTAGCTAAAGTTAGTGGGTAACTAAGGATAAATAACTGGCTAGCTAGCTAGGTGCAGTATATGTAAACAAAATTACTATAACAGTTAAGTTAAATGTTGAATTATTGTACGGCTTATGCAAACTCAACCTAGTGATTTTTCTTACACCCACTTCCCTTCCAGAAGGAGAAAATAACGTCACAAGTGACGGGAGTCTGATCCCTCTGAGCCACAACCCTTGTTGGCTACTCAATCATCATCTCCAAAAAAAAAAAACCAAAAAAAAAAAAAAAAAAACAATGCGTTAAGTTCAGAATGTTGTCTACCTAGCTATGTTAATTGTTTCGTCATTTGCCCAGTCAGGCAATTGAGTTGCAAGATTTACCAGCCCAATTAAGCATTTTTCTTTTTCTGGGCATTTGGGAAATTTTTTTCATCAAACTATGCATTATTGCTGTCCATTTATCTCTGGGAGGTGGTGTGATAAGCTTTTTTTCTGAACAACCTAAAGCTTAAAATTAAAATCTGAAATCTAAGCTCATCATTAACCATTAACAGCCTAACCTTTGTGTTGCTGGCTCTTGCATGAGACTGAACTTCAGTGTCTCTGGTAGTTTTATATCACATACTGTTTCAGTAATTTACATAATTTGGACAAGGTAAGGACAGCTAATGTTGGATAGAGAATCTGTCTTACCACCTCGCTGTAGAAAGCAGTGCTGGGGAGAAGGCTATGCAGGATCATAAAATCTGACTTTGGCCTTCAAGCCATACAAGCAGTCTGGGGATCACTCGTGCGAGCAACAAGTAAATCATTTCCGGGATCACTTGAAAATTTATCATCAATTCAAAAAAAGGTAATTAGAATGATAAATAACATTACTTACTTACAGTACCTGTTAACTGAAATTGAGAGTAGCGTTGTCATTCCAGAAAAACTGTTATTGTTTTTGTTCCTATTTTCAAATACGTTCATCCTGATGTTTTGCCAGTTTCCGGCTTTTGTTTTTGTTTTTTGAACCGTTTCTAATCCCTGGTTGGTAAGTCAGTCTGGCTGTAAGTAAAGCGCCATCAGTAGTTTTTCCCTCAGTAGAATGTATTAAATGCAGAGTATGAGCTTTTCATGACTATCATAGGCTGTTCAGAACAGTAGCAAGATGGTTCATCCTTAGATTGTACGTTGTAGACTGTTGAGAAAATACTAACATTTTTTTTTCTTGGAAATAATTTGCATTAAATTTGTGAAACTTGCAGCGGGTTCAACATTTCCTTTTACTTTTTCAAATTTTTGGTTACTGTTCCGCACAGGTTGTGGACTTCCGGAGGACAGCTTTGTCCCCAGCTTAATGGAACTTGCTCTCTATAGTCTACTACATCCTGGAGACAATGTGTATACAAATTTTAAGACTAATTTTATGATCCTGAAATGCTTTTGAAATGACCAACAACCTCAGTGGCATGGGCAGGCCTTACAAAGTAATTTTGGGCCTCAATTTTTTTTTTTTACCCCCTCGGCGATTCTTGCCAATTGGATATTGTTGTCCTCTCCGCCATGTGTCTGTCTGTCTTCCCATCGATTGTTACCGCTCTAACTGGTGAATTATTGTTGGTGATAGCCCTAAAACAGTGCATGCTAGGAGAAAACTGCGCGGGCACTATCTATCACTCCCACCAATTCTACGGTGGGCACTATTTTTTTTAACTCCTGCCATATGTTTGGCAGGCATGTTTTTTACGTACCGGCTCCCATTGTACTTCAGCTTTAACTGTACATGTATATTACCCCATTTTATTTCTTCTTTGCTTCATAAGTATAGTCATTTTGTGCATGTAATGGTACCTGCTAGCACTAAGCCACCAACTCCATTCTTCACCTGTCCTGATGTCCTGTCCTGTCCTTGGCCTGTAGACTGCCTTTAGTATGTTGCAAAGAGTATAGCCTATTGTCCATACATGTATTTTATTTTGATAACCTCACAACTGTATCAGTTACCATCGTTACCAGTACAAGTGCCAAGCTTAAAAATGCACATTTGCTTTAACTACTGCTTCCAAGCAGACATCCATCCATCCTCACCCAGTCCCAAAATGTAGTAAGTTTAAAATAACCATAATGTTAAGAGAAAAGGAGGGAGAGAGATTTTCCATCGTCAGGACTCTAGAAAACCATTTTCGTTCAGATATATTGAGATGAGAGGTAAAGAGACCCCTAATTTTTTTTTTTAATGGTAATAAAACTTTGTACATACCAAAAAACACATTTATAACAGTGAATTTGAAAAGTAATGTCTTTCTTTATAAGAGATACACAATTTGATATCCTTATACAGCCGGTCACAGCGTTGTGTTGCGTGTAATGAATAATAAGGCGAAGACCACTCCTCTCTTGCCAGCCATAAGATTTTTATTCTGCGTGCAACGCATTAATAGTACAGAAACTTTGCATGTCACGTTTCTACATCCACAGCTCTCCACAGCAGAGCTTAACTAGCTGAGTATACAGCATGTCGTAACATTTTCCAGTTAACGGGACTGAAAACATAACCTCCTTTTACCTTAGATGACGAAGGTAATTTAGAAATGGGGAGCTCACGTGTCTGCATGCAACGCATTAATGTCAGTAAAGCAACTTCGCATGCCACGTTTCTACAAGCACACCTTTAAATTAGAAATGGAAGAAACGGCGAACCGCATGAGAAACCACCTAATGCTCCAGTAGCCTGGACTTACGATAGGTAAATTAGCATGCTTCACAAAAGTGCTGTACAAGATGAATTAACAATGTATAAACACCAAAGTCACCATCGAAACAATAATGAACAATATATTTGACCCCTACAAAGAAGTATCTTCACCTCTGTTTGGCATTTTACTGCGGTTTACAGACCATTGAAAGGAGCACTTGTTTCGTCTTACCTCTCCACAGCAGAGCTCAATACTGAGGAGAATACTGCGAATTTTGAGAAAGTTACGTCGCCAGAATGTCAAAGATCAAACAGCATTAATTCAAAAATTCTACTGAACTAATGAAAACTCCCCAAAACAATATATGCATAGATAAGAGGAAAAGAATAACAATGCGCAAACAGAAATTTATTTTTTGTGAAATGTAACATTGCATGTACACACGGGTTACACTTACGATACCTAAAACAAAACCTGAACGGTAAAGACGTCGAATTTTTTTCTCTCTCTGAAATTTTCACCGAGGTCCGAGATTGCTAGTTCCGGCTATGATGATGGGTCGGATATGCCGAACTGAATCGCTTCCTCACAGCTGGCACTGAATGCCTCGATCTGAGAGAATGTTGCGATTGCTAGTTTTGATAATGACATTTTCATCATTGTCGTGGTCTACCGGGGTAGGTCAAATGGGCTAACGCTTGTATTAAATAGTGGCGCGCCCCTGAAGTGACTGACGGGCGTGTTAAATCGCGCCCGAGAGGAGGACTTGACGGGCGTTTACAAGCGCCGGCGCGATCGCGCCAGTCTCGTGGCATGCACTGCCTAAAATTTAAACAGATTATGCATATTGGGTGTCTCCAGCAGCCTATTTGGTGTCAAGGTCATGGCTGCAATTTTGTCCTTATCTTTTCTAGGTCAGGCACGCCCACCTTTAAGGCACACTGAGGGGAGTTTATAGAGCCGAGTGTAATCTAGTCATCCTTTGTAATCTCATGGCGTTCTTTCAGTCTAATATGCATTTGAAGGGCTGAATAATTTTTTGGCCTTGCATAAAAAAGTGCGTCAGAACGGAAATGCCTTTCAAGGCTGCTGACGTTTCAAGCGGACGTTGGCCTATATAATTTTCTCCATAGCTCGTCATGACACATGAATATCCATGAATCATCACTGGGATTATGAAAAATCTACTTTCGCTTGAACTTTTCCCCCTGTCTGACATGAACCTTAAAGCCAGCTCCAAGAAGTTGTTTTGGAATGCAGAGCATTATATCCTTAGAAGGACTGGTACCCCTTGTGGAGGCTAATTTTCCTGGTTCTCAGGAGCTGCTCTTGATAAATCTTTCACAGATGGCGTAATAAATTAGGTCACAAAAGGCTCATCTCTTTGAGAGGATTCTGTGGATTCTTGCCACCGTCTTACCATTGAGTCCTTACTCGGAATCTGTATTTTATTTTATTCTGCCAACTATAATTGGCAGCCTTGCCACTTAATGAAATGGTTGTGTGGCATCTGTGAATTTGGGCCCAATCACAGCCCTGTGTGTCCTGTAGAACAAATTGTATTGTTGGTCAAATGCCCTGTGGCAGTTATCTTATTTTTTAACCCATTTTGAGGTATTCTGTGTTGAGGTGACACGTAAAATTTATTTGGTTGCATTTTGCTTGACTTTTTTTTTTTTTTTTTTTTTTTTCTGCGATGGGGATGGTTTCAAATGAGTGCATACTTTTCAAGCGTGAAGTTGTGTTTTTCTAAATAATGCAGTCTTGGATTACCATTTTCTCAGTATTTTGACCAGCGGTTGCATTTTGCACAGGCTTCGGGACACACAGAGGCAGACCAGGATGTGGTTCTGTTCAGGACGGACCAGGCTGGCCGGGCGTGGCCTGTCAATGCCCCGTCAGAGCCCCGGGAGCCCAGTGGAGGGCGTCGTAAGAAGGCAGCGGTAAGAGTGACAGCTGAGTTATTATCCTCTGATCAGATCCCCTGACACCCTCTGCGTCACTTGGCTGTATGTCATTCTTACGACACAAGCTGAAGTGCGCTGACAGAACTCTATCATTGTAATTACTGGCAGGTGTGGGCTGTAAATCATCGATAGATATACAGTTTTGTGTGACACCGGGTAGGATATTCGTCCCACATACTACCTCAGCTCTCATAAGCATAACTGTAGCCATGTCCTCTCAAACAGTTTTTAATTCACTGACTGCTGTTTTAGTGTTTTGATTTTAGACAGGGGATTTTAAGCTGGGGTGCTTCAGTCAGAACTGCATTTAACTGATCTGGTACCCTGCCTGGTCAGTGGAGAATTTATTAGGGGTGCACCATAGAGTACCGAGGTGACTACTTCACTGCTATTCAGCTTTTGGTATTTGAAGTCAAGTTCTTATGGGAATTTATAAAGGGGTTTGGATACTTTTTGGCAGTATTCAAATTAGATGAACTGGCAGGCTGGGAGATTAACTTATAAGGTACATGGATGCAAGGGAGCGCATCAAATTTGTCGTTTATTGTCAAATATGTAAAGCTATTCCCCTTGTAGTCCAGTTTGTTTTCCATTTTTGCAAACTACATATCAACTTACACAAACGCGCTTACAGTCCATGATTCTTTCCCGGCTAGTCAGGTACCTCAGTTTCAGCAAACGTTTACAACCGTAACTTGGTGTAGGACGAAATTGGAGAAAAGAAAGTCAATACTTTGTTTGCTAGCTGTTGTCTACCTCTGGAAACCTGTGGAACTTGCTACTATGTGAGCTTGTTTCACGGCAGGCTACTATTAGCTAGTGAACATGAGGTGGATAGGAATCAATAGAGTATAGTGAATATCGGTTATTTTGCCACTTAGCTAGCATTAGGTCAGCAAGGCAGCAAGTTGTGTTTATTTAGTGGGCAAGATAGGCCAGTGGCTTGATTAATTGGCTAGCTAGTTTGCTAGCTACCATTGGCTAGCTGCATTTGTGTATAGAAATCAGTAAAGATGGTCCCAAGTAAATATTTATTATTTCGCTGCTTAACTGGCATTTGGTAAGTGAGTAATGCTGTGGATTCATTCAATGATAATCAAAGCCAACTGGAATTTACTAGTAAAATGTGTGAACATTTATGCTTATCGTGACAAAAAAAGTGGAGGCCACTATAAAGTGGATACCATTGAGGCATCATCATACATATTGGCTAATGTGGCTTGTATAATCGTGTGTGCTGGTGCTATAGTTCTCAAACTCATTGTGTATGCTGTTTTCTGTTCCAACCACAGGTATACTCCCAGAATTTTAACACGCTGTTAATTTTTCTTGATTGGTCGCTTTTCATGCTTAAAAGGATTATTTATGCTTTCAAACGATGTTATGACAAAAAAGGACGATGCATTCCATGAACAATAAAAGCTCTATTTTCATTTTTTATTTACTTTCATATTTTCAAAGTGACAGCAATTGACAACCTAGCTCAGCATTTATACCCATGATGCGACTCTTCTGCTGTCATGGCCGTTGTATGGGCGCAGTTAACCAGTTTGCCTGCGTTGAAGAGAAATCTGTTGGGGCAGAGTGTATCCTGCTTTTTCCACCATGTCTGTTTGGCCTCTCTTCTTCATGGAGCTCCAGCTGCACTGGGAATGCAAGGACTTGGCCATACGCTGTTAGATCCTCAGCCACATGCCCTGCTGCTGACTCCTGATGAGTGGGGAAACACGCTAAGCAGAGTGGTGATGTGTACAGTCAGGTTAATATGAACAGGGAGCTATTGTTGTGCTGCGTTGGTATATTCCACTAATTGTATCTCCCCGACAACGATAGTCGGGAGATATGGTTTAGTTCCGGGGCCGCCGCTGCCGCCGTGCCCGCAGAGATTTTCTGTTCCAGGCTCTTGATGCGACAATTATTACAGGAATTTTTTCTAATTTTGCACAGGCGAAGATATTTATTTGACAATGCTCAAGACTGATTTTCGGCAATTTTGGACGTCCAGTATGGCTGCCGGCGGCCATTTTATCCAAAATTTGGGGATCGGGGAGATACATGACTCCTTCCCTTTGGCGACCGAGTTATCTAGTTTGTATCTGCGGCTGATTTGACCTCAAAAAGCCAGATAGCACTATTTTGTTACCTATGCCAATTGTAAAGCCCCTTGAACTTGGCCGAGTGATTTCTGTTTCAGGTTGTTGTTGAAGGACTTGGCTATATTGTCTTGACTGTTATACTGTTTGGGTGACGCAAATACATTCAAAACAAGATGTCTCACTGTACTTCGCTGGTGCAGCACTGACTGTTAGACCTGCAGTTGTGATATTAGCCTACCTTTTCATTATTTCTCTGGCAGACTGTTCCGGAACACATGCTTGTTTGCATTCCGCCTGTGCTGAGGTGCGGGATGTTTAAGCTTCAGCCCAAGTCTTTATCTACCTGGCTCTCCTTCACAAAGCAATGTGCTCCATGCAGCAGAGATGGTTTGCAGACTGTGGAAATAGAATTTATTAGCATGATTTTGCCCACCGAAAGGGCAGCCTCGTCCATCTGTCCACATTGGATTTGGATGACTTGGAATTTTCTTTGCAATTTAAATGTAATCTTGCGCTCTGAGTATAATCTGGGTGCAATTTCATGTTTATTTATTCAATTGCTTTGCTTTTTGATTTCCTCATCTGTGCTGAATTGGTTTCTGAGCCACAGACCACTTATTTTTTTATTTCAAAACAAGGCAAGCTAATTTCTAATTTCCTGTGGATCTGTAAACAAGCTCACCGGCAATCAAAATCTAATGTAAAGCTGAAAATTCGTTTCACCATTTTTTTCATGACTGTTCCACTCTCCTAATCCGCTGATGAATATCTCAGTACAACTGCAAATGGCACTGCCTTTGAACTTCAAACTGCAGCAGCACAGTGGACTAGGCAAAATACATACAGTATCCTATCTCAGCACGCAAGGTGTTGCAGCGCTTGACACAGAATTGTCTTTATGCAGACACTTGAGATTTATTTTTTCATATGAGTTTCTCCCTCAAATCAATTTGCCCTGCCCTGACTGTATATTCATTTCTGAGGAGACTTCAAGAGTGGGAGCTTCGGTCCCTAGTGATCTCGGCTGATCTCTTCCTCATACCCCTCCCACTGACACCCCTGCAGTTCGGTGCTTCATTTGAATAATTCCTGCTGTTAGCACGTGTATAACCAGGGTTGGTCAACTGTCAAAGACATGGTAACTTATCAAAACATACTCAACATTTACCCATTGTGGCTTTTGATCTCATACATACCGTTGGCAACATTGGGTATTCTTTATGGAAGTTGGCTTCAGCTTTGCCAGAATCATGAAGGCTGGCACTGAGTACAAAGTACCAACTGTTCGTCACGGTGTAAGGTAGGTGAAACTATATCAGTTGTAGCCTATGTTGTACTCATTCATTACATTTTATACTGTATGATAATGCTGATTTATTTTAAGAATAAGGGAAGAAGACTTGGGACAGTATGTAAAATGCAAATAACAGAAAGTGAATTAATTGTCTTCTAGTTGAAAATGGCACAGAAAAATATTGAAACATTGTTTTACCTTTTAAACTGAATTGGTTCTTCTAAATATTTGCTCATTTCAAATTTGATGGGTGCAGCATGTTCCAAAATAATTGGGACACTGGAATGGAAAGACTGGAAAAGCTGTGGAATCTCCAGGAAAACACCCAAACACAGATGAATTGGTAAGGGATGACTCAATTATGATTGGGTAGAAAATGAGCAGTCACAAAAGGCAAGGTTGTTTACCAGCAAGATGGCTCGAGATTTGCCACTTTGCCAAAAGCTTTGTGAGAAAATGGGCAGACAATTTGAGAACAGCATTTCTCAGCATGCGATTGCACAGAATTTAGGGATCTCACCATCCACAGTCCATAATACAGTGAAAAAAAAACTGAAAATCTGGAGAATATGAAGCATTCTCCATATGTGAAAGACGATGCTGAATATTAGTGCAGTTATTTGGGTGCCCGTAACCTTTGAGCCCTTAGACGACGCTGTATTAAGAACCTGCATGTTTCTGTTATGGACCTCATCACATCGGCCCATTACGTGTAATACTTCAGAAGACAGGTTTAAGTGAACGTTGTCATGGCATCATCAGTTACAATTGAAGACTCATCTATGCAAAGAGGAAGCAATCTATCAACACAGTCCGGAAGCACCACTGACTCTGGGCTCGCTCATCTTAAATGGACTCATGGGGAAGAGGATAGCTGTGGTCCGATGAGTCAATCTTTCAGGTTGTTCTAGGTAATAATGGACTTTGTGTTCTCAAGGCCAAAGACTAGAAGGACCATCCTGACTGTTATCAGCGACGCTTCAAAAGCCAGCACCTGTTGTGGTTTGGGGCTGCATTAGAGCACTCGGCATAGGCAGCTTGCACACCTGTAAGGGGAAAATTGATGCAGAAGGCTACATGCACATTTTGGAACAAGAAATTTGCCTTCCAGACGTGGTGCTTTTTTTTTTTTTTTTTTTTTTTTTAAAGAGTCGCCCCTGCTTTCTCTGGCATGATAACACCAATCTACACTGTGCACATATTACAGTAACATGGCTTTGTAGCTGCAGAGTGGGGCCTCTGCCTGCATCCCAGACCAGTGTCCCATTGAGAACTTGTGGCTGATTAAGAAGTGCAAATTGTGTCAACAGGGACTCCGGACTGATGACCAACTGAAATCCTATATTAGGCAAGAGTGGGGACAAATTCTGCTCTCGAAACTCCCTAAAATTGGTGTCATTGGTTCCAAAGTGACCACTGAGTGTTAATTTAAGGAGAGGTATTGTTACACAGAAGGAAACATGCACCTGTCTCAGCTTCACTAGAATGTTTTGCAGGCATCACTTTTTGTAATTTCCATTAAAAAAAATCATAAAGTTGATGATTTAAAACATGTTTCGTCCTTGCTTTTTTTCAATTTAACATAGGGTAAATTATTTAGCAAATTTCGGCTCTCTGTTTTTATTTACATTTTATGAGTTCTCTTAATTTTTCTGGAATGAACATATTTTTTGATGAAAGTGATACTCTGTTACAGAAGTAACATTCTATTTCTCATTTGGTTTTCTCCATTTTTTTTTTTTTATTGCTGACATATTTAATGTGCTGTGTTCACAAATTTTACATTTTTTTCCTGTGGAAATCACGTGATATTCTCCAATTTTGCTCGAAAAATTTGTTTGAGCAAATAAACTGGCATCTGTTTTTCTTGCTCTTATTTTGATTTGTCATGAAATACTTGAGCTGTACTGGAATGACCATGATGTAATGAAGATTAATGTAGATTTTTTTTTCCCTTTATTTTTCTTGTGCATTCCAAGCACATCTGTGGATCGCGTTTAGCTTTTCTAATCCACCATCAAACTGGTAGCGAAATGAATCTGTTACAGTATTAGGGTGTCTGTTCTTGTCCTCTCCGTAATAAGCTAATGTCACAGTTGGAGTAATGCAACATTATAAATTAACATCCCCCCACTTCAAATAGTCTTTGTAAGTTCTTTGAAGTGCTGCATATTAGCGTTGAATTAAAACCAAGCTCTGGATGGAGGGGGAAATTGGCATGTCTGAGTTCAGTGTGCTCTAAATCATCTTTCTTTCCAAAGTGGCTAATTCTTCCAGGAATATCTTGAAACAAGATTTTCCTGGAAATACTTCACATGAATGGCCCATATGGTTGGACAGCATTCAGCAACATTCGTCTTAGATTGTTTGCCAAATGACTAACCAGTAAACCTGTGTGAAGCATTTGGTCAATTCCTTCTAGCCCCCATCATGAAAATCAAACTCCCTCCCATTGGGCTCACCTTTAGCGGACAAACATGCAGCACCTGCTGTGCAGCTCCGGCTCTGAGCCAGTCGGTTTACTGAGCCGTGTCTATCAATTCATAAACGTGCATGACCTGGCCCTTCTGTCTCCCTCAGTCACAAAGTGATGATGTTCACATTCATTGAGGGTGATTATAATTATTATAATGAAATTTAGAAATTGTACCGCGGTTGCATATCCAGTTTCACTTGGTGTTATGTTGGAGGATTAATGCCTGTGTGAGGCAATTGTTATGTTAGTCTGGTTAGTTAGCAAGCTGTGTGCACTTCCTCTTTGGCTTATTTTTAGGCCGTTTGAAGAGTGAGGCTGTTTTGTTCTGTTTTTAGACAATGAACTCTTTGGGATTAGCCCTAAAAAATCTCTTTTGGATACACTTAAATACCAATTCAGAAATATTGCAATGACTCAGCGTTAATCCATTTGCTTCCATAATGGGTGCAGCTTTGCCTGCCATTTTGATGATCGTTCGATTTTTCTCGTTCAGTTCTGATGGCTATTGTTAAATAAAGTTCCATAATTGATGCATTTCAAAAAAAAAAAATAAATAAATTATTGAACAAATCTCCCGGTGGCTCATAATGACCTGCATTTGTATAAATCATTTCAGTACAATAAATAGGACTTGACAGCTCTAATTTCAGAGGTCTTTTAATTATTGAGTGCATGAAAAAAAATATTTGGTGCCATTTTAAGATGTCATTAATATAGTAGAGAATCCTCTATCTGAGCACCAGTTTAATTATTTACGGTAGTCTATAAACGCAGCGGTTATTTTTAGGTCAAGGACTTGTGATTTCCCAAGGTCATCCTGAGGCCCTGTTCTGACAGCTGAGACAAAATTTGGCCTGACATGGTTTCTCGCCCCTTCCCTGCCAGATCGAGACGCACCAGGGACGGGAGCGTGTGCGCTATTTCGCGGATGACGATGGGCTGAACCTGCAGGAGATGGTGCGGAGAGAGAGGATGAGCACGAGCGAGGACCAGAATGCCCTCTATTCCCGCATGGCAGCCAAGGTCAGTGTATCCCTCCGCGTGCCCAGCGAGGCTAACGAGAGGGTAGCGAAAAACTAACGGGGTCTGTCATCTTTGTCCTCTGCATTATTTTCTCGCCAGACAGTCTGTATCCAGGGATATGGTAGTTTTATGCAATTTTAATGGCTGACTTGAAGCAGATTTTGATAAAGTTCAGGGTGGGGATTTCAGCAGAGTAGGCTCTTTGATAGCATACAGATAACACTGAGTGGAGTGGTGCATTGCTGTAACTCCTGTACCATGATCCATAGGCCTTTAGGATGTCCCCTCAGCTGTACTCTTCAGAAGCCCTCAGCTCTTGGCAGGGCACTGAGCTCGGGGCGATGCTTTTTGCTGATGAAAATTCATATTCTGATGCCGTAACTTTCCTTCATCTATGGATCTTGTACCATGAAGAGTAGGGCTTTACGAGTGGACTATTACAGCTATGACTCGCTCAAAGGGGATTTTGTCTCGTAACAGTTTTTGATGGATATTTTAGATGCTTACAGAATTTTCTGCAGAACTGCCAGTAATATTATGACTGTTGTTGAAGCATTCGGGATTTTGTGCTGTCACTATTTGTAGACTCACTCTTCAAGTGACTGTATAGCTGCTAAAAAACTCTACTGTTGCTCGTGATTCATCAATTATCTTGCTAGAAATTGTTTGATGTCCCTCAGTCAGAACAGTCTCTTGTGGTGCACGCTACTTGCAACCTCTGCTTTCTGCGAAAGCGATAGACAATGTGATCATGGTTATATCAGTTTACATTTGTGAATTAAGGCTATGCACAGGCACCATTCATGTGTTTAGCCTCAAGTATGGTGCTGTACCAAGTGCCCTGCAGTTATTTGCATTTTTCTGAACAAGCAAGATTTTACTGGTTATTGTGTTTTTCCAGGTGCAGGAAGTGATCTCTCTTGTTAAAGTTTGAATGGGCAGTGATTTGTCTGTGTAGCTCATGAGCAGAGGTGTTTCTTACCTTCTTACTCTGCTGCTGACTGTGCTACTGTTCTGTGGAATGTTTGGGAGCAGTTAGCATGACTACCCTCTCCTGGCTTTTAGCAGTTGTGATTTCCCCTTTCTGTTTGTTTCTTTTTGTTGTCAGTTTTTAGCGCAGCTTTAATGCGCCTGACAGGGTCCATATTCCTTATGTTACATGTGGTTCTTCTGGCTCCGTCTTTATCGGCCTTTAGGCTGCCGTATGTGTGTGTGTGTGCGTACATTCGTGCTTTTCTCTTTCCAGGGCAGTCTCTTTGCTGGACGAGAGAACAGTGAGAACAAATGAGCTGAGTTTCTCCTTATCGGCCTCTATTGGAAAAGCTTGGCCTCATTTCTCAGTGAAAGTAGCTGTCCTGTCCCCTCAGGAGCTGAAAGAATACTGCAGCAGCACCTATGTACAGGACTTTATTACTACAGTGCACACTGTGTGTGTGTGTGTGTCCCTCTCTCTTTTTGGGGTGTTCGGTTGGAGAGCACTCATAGAGAGGGGTCATTTAGTAGCCTGTGTAAGATGCATAGCGGGGGAACCATATTTATAAGTCACGGTTTTCTCGCCTCATATCTCTTCATTGCTTGTGCAGTATGATTTCCGTTTCTCCATTTTATTTGGTTTTTAGTGGTTCTGTGTCTTGAGATACAGAGTAACTCAGGTTAGCTGGTGTCCCTGAGTTATACATCATTACCCTCCGTTCCAGGCTGCACTGTCAGAAGGTGGCCTTTGTAATAAAGGTTATCTAAAGCTCTGTGTCTGCCTGGCACCATACCTGCATGCAGGCTCTGATTATTGTATTAAAAGTTCTTCGCTTTGCATTTAGTCAGCAACGGAGGAGGGGTGGGATGCCGGACTGGAGGCTCCTGCAAACGTGCCCGTTGATGCAAGCTTCTGGAGCTGTTCCTCGGGAAGGGGAGGGGGGGAATGTGCTGAATGTTTCTTTAACATAATGTTTATGTAACATTCCTGCAGCATCACATTACGTATTTGTCTCTTCGCCTGCCGTCCATGGGAGAGGTATGTAGCCGAACAGATGGGAGTAGCCTTGCTTTGTGCAATGGCACAGGCGCCGTCTGATCTAATGTGATGTTTTTCCGAGGGTGCGAGAGGGAGACGCTTGTCTTTCAATGCAAACAAGTCGATTCCTGGAGGAAAAATTATTTGCAATTTTCAAAAAACCTTTTATACTGTACTGTGTGCATATTAAAATGGGAGTTACACAAACCGAGATATTTGTGTATAATGTGTGTAAATGCTTCAGGGGAAAGCATTATTAATAAACTCTATGAACGTCAGCGTTGCCATGGAGATTGAAAATTGAAGCGACAAACGTTACACCTTTAGCTTTCAGCCATGCGGTCTGTTCAGCTCGGCTGTAGATCCACAGCTAGGGAATATAATCTATGAATATTCATTTGGTTACCATGGCATATTGTCTATAAATATGATTTTGAAATATTGGAAAACCTGAAAGTCACTTGAAGGGTTTGCCCTCTTGGCGTAAGAGAACCTCTCAGGACAAAGAGCAGTCGCTTCCTTGGTTTGATGTGAAAAAGAAAATCCTTTCACAGCCGTCCGTATTTCTCAGGATTTTGTGTGAGAGATTTAGCTGTAATTGTGTTTTAATTGGATTCCTTAACTCTGATTTGCACTGCTGAAAAAGTTAGTTGGTGTCATTAAAATGCGATTTGAGGAGTTCATGTGTTACCTGGGGTTTCCTGTGAGGGCACTGAGAATGAACACTACACAGCTCTTCACCCCGAGAGCAGGGGCACCCTCTTTAATGGGGGCATTTCTTAATTATCTGGCGTGGGTGGTCTTCCATTGTGAATAATGAAGACAAATAAAATCAAGGATATTGGTCATTTTGGAGTATTTTCCTTATTTGGTGCAAGGAGCTTGCGTATCTTTGCATTTATGTTCAGTATTAAGTGGATATTGCCTCTACCAATGTTTATAGTCTGTTACACATGCTCACACGCAGCACTCATTGTGTAGATAGTGCTTAAACCACATTTCTAGACTTCCCAATCATCCAAGTCCGCAAGTCTAGAGTGAATAGACGCACATCCCCAGCATCTTGCCTTGTTGCCATGGACACACAACACTAGTGTGCTTTAATTTTTCTCTCTCTTTTAATTGACTTGTTTTGCGTGCATTCCTGCAGATGGAAGCACTCGCATCAGAAGCCATAAGAAACACTGTAGAGAATGCTGCTAGTCCTACATGTTTCTGGACCATGACACTTAACATAACCTGGGCCACAGTTTTTTTCAAATGGAGGATAACAGTCTTCACATTAATGTAAAGGCATTTAAATTCATAGGAGTTAACCGTGTTAGAGTTGCAGGCCTTTAAATGTGTCACTGTCCAAATGCATATAGACTTCACTACTTATACTGTGAGTGCGGATGCGTGCGCACGCATGTGTGTGTGTATATACACATAAACACACACACAGACACTGTGATATCTGTATGCTGGACAACATGTTTGTGTTGTATAGAGGACGGGAAAACTAGCCCCTGGATGACAGGTTTTTTTTGTATAGCTGGGGAAGTAGGATGGGGATAAATACATGCTGGAAGACGTTTGTGTCATATAGATTATGGTATGGCAGGACGGGGGTTGCTGCATGCTGGATGATATTTGTGTCGTGTGGGTGATGGGAAAGCAGGGTGTGGATGAGTACATGCTGGACGACATGTTTGTGTTGTATGGGTGCTGAGAAAGCAGGTCGGGGATGACTGCATGTTAGACGTTTGTGTTGTTTTCGTGATGGGTAAGTGGGACAGGGATAACTGCATGCTGGATGACGTTTGTTTTATATGCATGTTGGGAAAGCAGGATGGGGATAACTGAATGCTGGACAAGATGGTTGTGTCTCACAGATGATGGGAAAGTGGGATGTGGATAACTGCACATTTGACATGTTTTTGTTGTACAGATGGGAAAGTGGGATGGAGATAACTGCGCCCTGGATTGCATGTTTGTGTCATATAGATTATGGTAAAGCAGGATGGGGATAACTGCACATTGGATCACATCGGTGTTGTATGGATGATATGTGTTAGCAGGACGAGGATAACTGCATGCCGAACGACGTTTGTTATCCCCCCGACATGTAATGCAGGGGGATATAGGCGTCAGTGCGGTTGTCTGTCCTTCCATCTGTCTGTCCGTGTACATTTTGTTTCCGGGACAGAACTCTGTGGAATTTTTTCCTGAAACTTTGCCGTTATAGTGATCGACCATTGAAGTGGTGCCCTCTTGCTATTTTTGAATTTCAACTAATTTTATCCCCGCGGCATATAATGCCGGAGGATAAAGTCATCAGTATGTCCGTCTGTCTGTAATTTGTCAGAGTTTCCGGAGCAGAACTCTGATATCGTTCGGTATTTGTTAACGAAATTTGCCGCACGTATTAAGCAGCTCATAGACTGGGGTGTTTTGATATTTTGGGATTTCTGAGAGTAGATTGTGGGGGCCGGAGGAATATGTCATCTTCTGATGACTCTTATATAGATGATGGGAAAGCAAGATGAGGATAATTGCTTGCTGGATGACATGTTTGTCTATACAGACGATCAGAAAGCAGGATGCGGAAAACTGAATGCTTGACATTTGTTTTATATAAATGATGGGAAAGCAAGACAGGGATGACTGCACTTTGAATGACTTTTTTGTGTCAAAGATGATGGAAAAGCTGGATGGGGATAACTGCACGCGGGATGAAATGTTTGTTTTGTATCAATCATTGGATGACAATGTCATGATTTGTATTAACTATGGGAGATCAGGATGAGGATAAATGCATGCTATGACATGTTTGTTTTATACAGATGTACACTGAAGGACATGTTTGTTTTGTATCGATGATGGTAAAGCAGGATGGGGATAACTGCATGTTGGATGACATGTTTGTTTTGTGTAGATGATGGGAAAGCAGGATGGGGATAACTACACGCTGGACGACATGTTCGTTTCGAGCGCGGCGCAGAGGGAGCGCTCGGGCCAGGACGAGGAGCGCCAGAGGAGCAGGGCCATACAGGAGCACCGGCGTTTGGCTGCCCGCATGGAGAAGTGCCCCTACTGCTTCGACAGCGCCGAGCTGCCCAAACACCTGGTCATCGCCATCGGAACCAAGGTACCTAGGAGGATGGGCTGAGTTGCTGCGCATACAAATGCAATGAGATATTGGTTGAGAGAAACGTGATGACTGATATAGCACAGTCTCTGTGTATGGGCCGTCGCTAGGTATAATAGTAGCTGTGGTTCTGAAGAGGATCCTTTGGTACTACAACCCCAATTCCGAAATAGTTGGGACGAAGTGTAAATTGTGAATAAAATCAAAATGCAATGACTTTCAGATCATATGAGCCAATATGTTATTTACAATAGAACATAGATAACATTTCAAATGTTGAAACTGAGACATTTTACATTTTTATCCACAAAATGAGCTCATTTCAAGTTTTCTGGCTGCAACAGGTCTCAAAAAAGTTGGGACACAGGCAAAAGAGGGCTGAAAAAGCAATTATTATATAAGAGAATCAACTGAAATAACATTTAGCAAGTAATTAAGTTGACTGGCATCAGGTGTGTAACATGATTGGCTATAAAAGGGATGTCTTAGAGAGGCTGAGTCTCTCAGAAGTAAAGATGGCCAGAGGCTCTCCAACCTGTGAAGGCTTGTGTAAAAAAAATTGTGGAATACTTTAAAAACAATGTTCCTCAACGTCAAATTGCAAAGACTTTGAAGGTCTCATTATTGATAGTGCATAACATCATCAAAAGATTCAGAGAAACTGGAAAAATCTCTGTGCGTAAGGGACAAGACCGAAGACCTTTACTGGATGCCCGTGATCTTCTGGCCCTCAGACGCCACTGCATCACTCACCGGCATGATTCTGTCATTGACATTAATAAATGGGCCCAGGAATACTTCAAGAAACCACTGTCTGTAAACACTGTCCGCCGTGCCATCCACAGATGCCACTAAAAACTCTATCATGCAAAAATGAAGCCATTGTTGAGCATGATCCAGAAGTGCCACCGTGTTCTGTGGGCCAAGGCTCATTTAAAATGGAATGTAGCAAAGTGGCAAAGTGTCCTGTGGTCAGACGAGTCCAAATTTGACATTCTTGTTGGAAATCATGGGCATCGTGTCCTCTGGCCTAAAGAGGAGAAAGACCACCCCTCCTTTTTCAGCATTCAGTTCAAAAGCCAGCATCTCTGATGGTATGGGGATGCATTAGTGCATATGGCGTGGGACACTTGCATGTTTTAAAAAGCACCGTGAATGTTGAAAGGTATATAATGGTTTTAGAGCAACATATGCTCCCCTCCAGACGACATCTATTCCAGGGAAGGCCTTTTGTATTTCAGCAGGACAATGTAAAACCACATACTGCAGCTATTACAACAGCATGGCTTCGTAGTAGAAGAGTCCGTGTGCTGAACTGGCCTGCCTGCAGTCCTGATCTTTCACCGATTGAGAACATTTGGGGCTTAATTAAATGAAAAGTCCGTCAAAAGAGACCCCAAAACTCTCCAGCAGCTGGAAGCCTGTATTAAACAAGAGTGGGATCAAATTCCATTGGCTAAACTCAAGAAACTTGTCTCCTCAATGCCCAGACGCCTCCACTCTGTGTTTAAAAAGAAGAGGGGATGCTACACCATGGTAAACAGGCCCCTGTCCCAACTTTTTTGAGACCTGTAGCAGCCATCAAATTTGAAATGAGCTCATTTTGTGGATAAAATTGTAAAATTTCTCAGTTTCAACATTTGCTTTGTTATCTCTATTCTATTGTGAATAAAACACTGGCTGGTGTGATTTGAAAGTCATTGCGTTTTGATTTTACTCACAATTTACACTTTGTCCCAACTATTTCGGAATTGGGGTTGTACTTTGACCACCTCAAGTTTCAAGCTGACAGGCTTTGACTTCTGTCCTATATTCATTACACTTTTTCAGTACTAAGGGTGTCACAGTGCGAATACTTACAGTCTACTCTGTCGGTCGTTAGGATGAATGGAGAGCAGGAGGAAGAGGAAGGGTTTTGATGAGGTGGGGATGGGTTGAAGAGTTGAAGAGGGCGTCGCATCTTGTAGTTCTTTTGCACAATGATCAGGAGCGACACACTAGAATGAACAGAGCACAATTTCCTTTTTTCACAGCTGAAATATACCATAGTAGCTTTGATCATGTCAATTGGAGAAGGGCGACTCCGGTCCTGGAGGGCCTCAGTGTCTGTAGGTTTTTGGTGTGTTTCCTTTTTATAGTGATTTAAGTCGCTGACTGGCTAATGAGTCGATGCACCTTGTTTTCCTGGCAGTAATTGCCTGCTGATTGAAAGGAGACCACAAAAGCTTGCCGTCACTGGACAGGAGTTGCCCATCCCTGACCTTCAGTATATGGACTGTAGTATGTCTAACATAGCACCTCAAAATAGGGGTGGTCATTTCCTCTCTGGTTGCAGGTATGAAGTGCTTTACATAAAATTCCCCGACAAGTTCATGGGCTGTAGATGATGTCTTTCAGCCTTGAAATGTTTGGTGTTTCAAAAACTGAGAATGAAAGTCCCCCCTCTTACTTGGAGCGCTCCAGGTCTTAGATGAAAGCTGCAGTTCACGTTGAGGTCCTAGTTGACTTTTACAGCTGGGTCCCGGTAGCTGAAAATGATCTTTTCCAGAGGAGTGTGCTGAGTGTGATGTGGATGAGCTTATCGGGACCCCGCTGATGAACTGGAGGGTTTATCTCTGTTTTCTCAGCTCCTCCTCCTGCTAGGTATAGTCAACCAGATTTACTATGAAGAATAACTGGTAAACAGAAGGGGTGCCCTGTGTGTGGTTACTGGTCCAGATGATGGTTTAGTTTGTTAGCCAGCGTAGTGTTTCTGTCCCTTACCGATGTTATTATCTATCGCTGTTTTGTTCTGTCATTCTCTGGGTTTTGTCTGCCTTTGCACTCACCTTTGCCTTTGTCGTCTTCTTGGATTATCGGTGCCTCTTTGTTTACTGTGATGCTCTCTCTCTTCTGGCCTTCTTATGTCTCTCTATGTCTCTCTCTCTCTCTCTCCCAGTTTACCTGTCTCTGTATCTGGGTTTACTTGTCTTTCTCCTTCTGTCTCCAGGTTTCCTTCTCTCTTCCTGTCTGCCACCAGGTTTACCTGTCTCTCTTGCTTGCTTTTTATCTCTTTCTTTTTCTCACTTTGTCTCCAGGTTTACCTGTCTCTCTCTCTCTCTGTCTCCTGGTTTACTTGTGTCTCTCTCTGTCTCCTGGTTTACACATGTCTCTCTCTCTGTCTCCTGGTTTACATCTGTCTCTTTCTGTCTCCAGGTTTACCTTTCTCTCCATGCCTACCTCCCGGTTTACCTGTGTCTCTCTCTCTTTCTCTCTTGCTTTCTATCTCTCTTTTTCTCTTACTCTATCTTCAGTTTTACCTGTGTCTCTCGCTGTCTCCTGGTTTACCTGTCTCTCTTTCTGTCTCCAGGTTTACCTCTGCCTACCAAACTCTGTGTCCATGGCTGAGGGGCACTGCCTGATAGCCCCTCTGCAGCATCACTGTGCCGCCACTGGCCTTGATGAGGACGTGTGGGCAGAGATTCAAGTAAGTGACCCCCCTCTTCAGGTTATGTTGCCCTTTAAGAACTGTCTCACCCCACTTCACACCTGTTCTGTCATTCCACTCTCCTGCTCAATCCCACCTTCCCTTGCTGAGTGACCATCACCGACTGCATGCTGTAATCGCAGCCACAGTCCACTTTCATGGTATGCATCGCCACTGCGTGTATCAGCTGTTAGATATTGGATGTAGGTGGATGTCATGTGTCGATGTACTGTGTATCTGGTGCGGACGGATATCAGGTGCAGATGGATATCAGGTGTGGATGGATTGATTTCTGGTGTAGATTGATAACCGATGCAGATGGTTATCAGATGCTAATGGATATCAAATGTAAATGGACGTCAGATCTAAAGGGATTTCGGACTCGGATGGATATCGGATTCAGATAGATATCAGATTTAGATGGTTGTCATGTGACGTAATGAGTGCGGCTGAGTATGCTCTCTCAGAACCACATTGCTCGTTTTCTCTCTTCTGGCTCATTTGTCTGTGGTCTGATTGTGTTTCCTGTTCTTTCCTGAGGGTTGTCTCTCTCTCATTAGTGTAATTAGATGGTTCTGCGGTGGAGAGTGATGTGTCTGGATATTGGTATCCACAGGACAGCAGCCCTGTTTAATTACAACTCTCAGCATGAAGAGATGAACTCAGCCCTGTGAAGCTGAATGAGAGAAACCAGTTCATCTGTGAACTTGGAGAAATATTGACCTGTGGGCAGTTAAGCAGACCCATGGCATGCAGGGCCCTACTTTACTCGTGGTTCTTTTGGAGAGGCAAGATAATAGGATATAAACAGGGAAAATGATGTTGGAGCTGCGGGGCTGTGAAGCTCTGGTGCTGGTGAGGTCAAAAACTCTGCTCTTCAGAGAAACAAACAGATCTAACAAATTGCCCTGATACTATACTAAACCTCATACTGGGTGTTAAATTTTGTGGTACTACTTTGTTACAAACAATATGTTGAAGTGCAAGTGTATTTATGAAGACATTAATCGCTGAATTACAACTGCCTCAGTATGCTCTGTTAAAAATTTCTTGCAGTTTATGCTTTATTGCATCTGGTTACATCACAGTCATTGATATCCATTAAATATAGAAACAAACTATGTAATATATCATCCTCTTTAGTAGCTTAAATTTTCACACTTCCCCTTCTTCGCCTTACCTGTGAGAGTTTCACGCTGGGGTCATACTCGTATGGTCATAATTGTCAGGCCACACTACACACACGATGGTGATTTTCAGCGCTATGTCTCATCTGCGATCACGGTCCTTCCTGAGAGTGAAAGAATGGTATTTTTCATTCCTAGTGTACAAAAATGTGGATTTAAATTCATGTAGCGATTGTTTTGTTTTTGTGCTTTATACAGATGTTCCGGAAGGCCTTGGTGAAGATGTTTGAGGATCAGGAGCAGGACTGTGTGTTCCTGGAGACGCACATGAACCCAAAGAGTCGCCGGCATATGGTGTACGAGTGCATTCCCCTGCCCAGAGAGCTGGGTGACATGGCTCCCATCTACTTTAAGGTACCACAGTCCTCCATCTGCTTGTTAACTCCTCCCGTCTATACAGCATTCCTGTTCATCTTTACTCTGTCTGCTGGGCTATACGTGCTCCCACTGCATTAGTGAATGAGCTATTACCACAATTTCTTTGTCTTGGTCAAACCTTCTGTGATGATAATTCATAAAATGATTTTTATTGTCCTGGTTAAATTATCAGGGTTAAATAGAGGTGTTTATTTTAACCCCCCACCAACAACATGAAGTTGAGCGAGAGATATTGTAGTGGAACTCATCCGTCTGTCCGTATAAGTGCGGATGGGTTTTCTCAGAAAGTATTATTCCTTGGTGTATTGTGTCTCCCCCCGGAGGGAGAGGGGAGACGTATTGTTTTAGGCTCGGTTCCTGTTCGTGTCGCATTCACGTCAGTTTCCGAAGCATAACTCCAAAACCGTTTGCATGATCTTAACAAAACTTTGCCTATGACTTACTACTCAGATCCTGCAGTGGTGCCTTTTGGTATGTGCCTGTCTGTTTGTCCGTCCGTCCATCCATCCATCCAGTGAGTTAGGCAAGGAAGGGGGCCGGGGGGATGTCGGTTTTTATGAGTAAAAACACATTCTAGTTTAACCCTTAAATGCCCAACTATAGTAAAAGTTGAAAGAAAAATCTATGTATTCTGTTAATATGTCCTGGGGAGGGGCTAATAACAACCCAATAGCAATTTTTAATTTTTGGTGACCTTTTACCTCATTTTAGTTTTGTGACATATATGTCACAATGGGCATTTCGGGGACCTTATTGCTAAAATGACTTGAATGATAAAACAGTGGACATATAGCTGAAGTATTAGGCATAGCTTATTTTTCATTAGCTTACCTGTTTGTCTACTTTATCCAGTGATGAATGGGTGCTGATCTATCATGTGGATTCCACCATGGGGGCGGCCATATTGGAAAGGTTAGCTGGTGCAGCCAGTGTAGTGTCAGTTCCACTTTTATGCATCAGATGGCAGCACTGATGGTCTAAATATGTCACTATGGGCATTAGGTTGCAAAATTTATGTGGGGTCAGTGCTTTTGACAACCCCCAAAATCGTGTGACAAATTTTTCACAGGGGGGCATTTAAGGGTTAACTTTGTGTGTATATGCCACTTGCCATGAACTTGATTTTGATGGAAAAAAAAAAGATTCCATGGTGGCGTTGCATATTGATGACAATGTCGTCTTGTATTTCCTTGATCTATGCAATGAGAGTGGAGTGATTTAGGGAAGACTATTTTTAAGTGCGGACGGTTAGTTTTCTGTGACTTGTAGGGAAATTCTAGCTGTGAAACTTGCATACGTTTAGCTGTGTCTTCTAGCCTACTCTTGCTGTCCCCACCAACATGTATTCACATTTTATCAGGAAAAACCTGCCTTCACCTCCCGAAAACTAGGATTCCCTCTTACCATTCTCCAGCCTGACCCACCCATCAAGCCTTCCCTTCAGTGTAGTGCTAAAGCATGAATTACGCTGTCCCTTCACAGAAAGCTTTACTGGAGTCCGATGAGGAATGGGCCATGAACAAGAAGGTGGTGGACCTCTCCTCTAAGGATATTCGTCATTCTGTGAGTGGAGCTTCCTCTTCTCTGCCTGTGTATTTCAGTCACGGTGTAGAACACTTCCTCCTGCCACTGTGATCCCCTGACCTCCGAACTCCTTTAGATCTGCTGTACATCACATCGGGTCATGGGCCCAGCAGCCCAACAGCATGCTCAATCTCATCTACTGACACTTAAGTGTCTTTTACTTCACTTGAAGTGAATTAAGCTTTCAGCCAAGCAGCTGTAATAGATATGGATATGGCGAACACATTCATCCTGGGTAGATGTTTAATTATGAAGCTTAACGAAGAGGAGTAGGTCATAATGTTTCAGTCTCTGTAGCTGTCCATTTAGCCGGCCAAACTGTGAGTCATCAGAGGCCTGGACTTTGTAGCACCTCGGTCCTCATTTAGCACTTGTAGTCACCACACTGGCATTGATGAGGATGGCACAAGCAATTGTTTATAAACCGATGACTTTCAATGGGAATATGTGAGAACACCATCTCTTTAGGCTACATGAAAGAACTGAGGAAGTTTGATCTATTTTAAGACTTTATTGGGATTAATTAGACTGATTGCAAGGCTGTTGTGTCAGCAAGACCAGTGGGCGTGGTTAGAGAGCAGTGCACCTCAGAGAAATGATTACATGGCATCTCTCTCCTCCTCTGTGTGATTATTTTCCTGGGTTATTTTAATGAGACCTTTCGGTATTTTGAGATTATGCTTGAGACCTCTGGAGGCACTGCAGAATTATGCTCTGTATCTTGGCTTCTTGTTTATTTGAGACTGTATTATTAGTTTTAGGACGGGAGATATTTGTAATTGGTGTAAAAGATTCACACCGCTTTGCTTTTTCCTCTTTCAGGTTCCCAAGGGTCTTCCTTACTTTGCCGTTGATTTTGGGCTCCAAGGCGGTTTTGCTCACGTCATTGAGAACGAAGAGAAGTTCCCTCATTATTTTGGAAAGGTTCGTAATTTACCATGACCTTCAATGTAAATAATGAGGTCATTCATTGAATTTCTATGGGATAGCGTATTAGTGTGTATATATATGTAACAGCTGTAATTTACTTTAGAAAAGTCTGCGGCACAGCTGTTGGAATTTGACTTATAGGATATTTATCTTCGTAAAACAGACATGGTCTCCACAGTTCGTGCATTTATTTTCCCCATTTTTTATCCTTTGCTTTTTCCAGGAGATTATTGGTGGAATGCTGGATTTGGAGCCCAGACGTTGGCGAAAGCCAATAAGAGAAAATTTTGATGACCAGAGGAAGAAAGTCCTTGAGTTTGCTAAATGGTGGAAGCCCTTTGACTGCACTAAAACAGGCAGCTGATTCACTGGGAATATTGCTCTGGACTGTCTTTTGATTTTATTTTTTTTCCCCTTGGGATTTGGCCATTATATTGTCTCTAAATTAATCTCACCGTGTTTTAAAAAAATAAAAATAAAATGCAAAAAAAGTGTGGAACATAGGTCTGGTGTTCCTGATACTGAGCCTCTACTCCCTGTGTTACTCTGTAGAGTGGTTTCCAGACCAATGCGTGAGCCTCTGATTCTGAGTGAGGGTTGCCTCTCTATTATCATTCCTTGCCTCTGACTGATTGGCTTTACCCCTCTGGAATGAGATAGAGGGAATGGCACTCCTTGGCAATCAGTGACCCTGGCCCCTTTGGCTCGGCTTGTCATTGAGTCCTTGATTGGTTCGCCTATTTTTCTCCTATTTTCTGAGAGGTGTGATCTCCTTGCACTTTGTATCCGTTGTGCGAGTCTACGTTTTCAGTTGATATTTCAGCCTGGTTTGTCCCTCTGTAAGTTTAACCCTTTACCTGGGAAATGGTCATGTCCGTAAGGACCCAGCTGCTGTTGACCCTGCTGACCCTAAGTCCTGCGGGTTGAATGTGTCACTGTCATTCATGAGTACTTGCATTAAACACTAGTGGTCTTAACCCTTTCAGCGGCGTGGGCAACTATAGCTGCCCAATGATGTAAGATATCAAAATCAGATGCTGTTGAAAACCTATCATGTGGCAACTTGTTTAAAAGAGCTCCCGCAGGGGAGCTCTTTTAAACAAGTTGCCACATGATAGGTTTTCAACAGCTCAGGATAACTACATTTTTAATTCCTTGAAGATGTATTCAGCGCTCAAAGGGTTAAGATGTTTTAAAATGAGGATAGTGACTGATCTGAAGCCATGTGACCTTCACTGGTTGGCTCGTATTTATTTGTACTGGTTGATGAAGAGGGAGATGCCCCAGTGTAAATAGAAAGACACGATCACGTGGAAGAACAATATGAGGCGGGTGCAGCTGAACACCAGTAGCAGTTGTTGTGATTAGGGAGAGGTGTGTCAGTCTGTCAGATCACACTCTGAAGTGGTCAAGATTTGCTCCTGACCCTTTGGGGAGCTGAAGTTATGTTGCTTTAGAGATGCATGCTGGAGTTGGGCAGTCCAGTAACATCTGGGCTGAATACACAGATATGTGTTCTCCCTCTAGCTCTGTGTGCATAGGGTTTTACAGTAATGTAAAAATTACATGATATTTACCAATTTAGAAAAACCAAGAACTGAC
Organism: Gymnothorax javanicus; assembly: GCA_029692085.1. NCBI lineage: Eukaryota > Metazoa > Chordata > Actinopteri > Anguilliformes > Muraenidae > Gymnothorax > Gymnothorax javanicus. The sequence continues at coordinate 31,171,612 of CM056195.1, read as the reverse complement.
CTTCAGAGTCGTCAGAAGTACAGTGAAATTATTTTGGAGACTCTTGAGATAAGGTGTCATGATAGTACTGCTTGCAAATCATCTGTTCGTCTATCAAATTGAATATTCCTCTGCTAAATTAATTGCACGGTAAGAGCTTGCCAGGTGAGATCTTTGGTAAATCCATTGAGTGTGGCACTTAAACCTGCCCTAATGGTTTTCTCATATCAGAGCCTGATACTCTGGGTACCTGTATGCTGGGGCATTGGACCCCTCATTATTGCCTGGTTTTGTGGAGAGGTACTGTTAGACCACTTGCGTGATAGTGGCAAACTGCCAAGATGTCCTGAACAAGTCTTTGGGCTTCACAATTGGTGTCCCACCTTTATTGCTACGCCTTTCTCTCCTGATCTCCAAGAAATGGGTCTGCTGAACACAAGAATACTTTGGTACATGTCAAAAAATGACCTTCTGCATGATTCACGAAGTTTGTGATTTTTCTCATCGGTCATTGCATTGTTTCTCTTATCCCTTTGATAATAAAATTCATTTATGGTCGCATGCTGTTTCTTTTTTCTCCCCCAAAACTTAGTAGTGAAATCGCTGATAAAACCCACCCTCATATCTGCCTCTAATCCATTTTATTTGTTCCCAATTTGTGTATTTATGCATTGTAATGGTTGTTTTACTTGTGTTCACTGCAATCTTTAAATAGAATCATTTGGTGATAAACAATTTAGTGTTACTCACTGTACTGGGACATTTACTCACTCTTAACAATCTCAAGCATGTATGGAGCTGCCAGTAGTATAGATTTTGTTTTCCTTAAGAGGTTTGAATTTATTGACCAGCCCTTATCATTGATGCGCTTCAAACCTAAACCTCAGCCATTAATTTTAATGCGGCCAGGCATAGATTGTACGTCTGATGCACCAGTGCTCGTGTCTTTGGCCCGGCGATCCACATCAGTGAGATGTAGGGAGGTAAAAAAAACAGCACGGTTGCCTTTAAAGTTGCATTAGTGGCAGTGAATGTCGAGTTGTCTGGGAAATTAAGATGGACTGTTGTGAGATTTATTGTGGCACTGTTCCTGGCTGGATGTGTCTGGCTGGCCTGCTCTGTTCCCTGCGAATGCTCAGACTGCCGAATGGCTGGGCAGTCATAGATTAGCTCTCGGGCAGCGTTGTGCCTCCGTGTCACCATTTTATTTACAGCGGAATCATATTTGCTGTATCGTGTGAAGTCTGCTTTATGTCACGAACGGACAGGAGGCCGCAATCGGAAGTCAGCATCCTTTTGTGGCGATAATTCAGTGAGACGATCCTTTGAACTGAGCCTCATAAATACTGATTCAACTGCACGTAATCGGACAGTTTTTTTTTTTTGGGATTAAACTGCTGGCCATTTAAACAGGTGGCGGATTTATTAGTAGGGGAAAACACGTTTTAGAGTGCATCAGTGAACTCAACACCAATGTGTAATGTATAAGCGTTGCACTGGCACCACTGTTTACTTACTTGGCAGTCAAAAGACAGCATCTGCACGACATTTGTGCAGTTGAGTCGCAAGCACCTGTGTGGAATGCATTTTTGCCCTTTTTACTTTACCAGGCATGGCTCAGCATGAAGGTAAGGTTACATACTGAATAAATGTACTATTTAGAGCAGTGAGGTTGGGGTCTATGTGATACAAAGGCAGCAGCGGCTCTTTTCTCATTTGTTTTCTCCTTGCAGTTTGGAGGACCATGTACATGTCTTTACAGCATTTTGTCGATGCGGTGTCTTGACCCGGCCATCATTTTTTCAATGTGAAACGATGTTTTCTGTGAAATGTGACCTGGCTTGCTGAGGAGAGCCCACACAACACTGACTGATGTTGATTCAGAGCCAATGCCTTGCGTGGGACATACAGTCAAATGCAGAGGGCACTAGAACCTGGAGTGGGTACTGACCTATGGAAGAGTGAATGTGCCAAAATGAAATTACTATTGATTTTTTTTTAAACGTTATAAAATATCCATTTCATGCTTTTGAAAAAGTAATGTCTTCCTTTAAGCTGAACTGGTTGTGCTACTTTTAGCAGCAGAAACTGCTACTGACTTCAGTATTGTATTCTTAAAATGTGCTATTTGTTTTGTTAATTGTGATACTGATTGGTCATATCCCAACAGGATAGGAATGCTTCTTCTTGGATTAAAGGTGATCCCAAGGAATAAGTTTGTATTGATTTATGGTGACCCTTTTTACCCTGACAAGTGAACAGATGCAGTTCTCCCCTCCTTTTAACAATTTATTATTTTTCCTTTAATTTTTCACCCAACTTGATAATTCAACAGTTCTTTTCTTCTCTCTTGTCTAATTGCCTATATTTTATTCAAGGCTGAGCGAGCTTGTCTGTTCTAAACTTCTTTTGCGAACACTTCATACTGATGGTAAGGCTCAACATGAGTAGAGTTTGATTTTAAAAGGAGCTGGTTACACACAAGCCTGACCAGGCTGCCACAAGCCGAATACACATTCGCCGAGCATGTTATTAGGAACACCTGTATACCTACTTATTCATGCAGTTATCCCTGCAGCGAATTATGTGGCTGCAGTACAAAGCATAAGATAATGCAGATTCAGCTCAAGAGCTTCCACTGAGTTTCAGATGAACCCTGAGAATGGGGGTGTGATGTGACCTCAATGGCTTTGACTCTGGCATGGCTGTTGGAGCTAAGACAGGCTGGTTTGAGTATTTCTGAAACTACTAATCTCCCTTAATTTTTCATGCACGATGGTCTCTTGAGTTTACACAGAATAGCCTGGAAAATCAAACAGCAGTGAGAGGCAGTTCTGTGGATGGAAATGCTTTGTTGATGAGATGGGTCAGAGGAGAATGGCCCGTCTGTTTCAAGCTGACAGGAAAGCAATGGAAATGCAGAAGAAACATTCTTTACAACTGTGGTAAGCCGAGAAATACACCATAGGAAGCAGGACACATTTACCCTTGAGGTGAATGGGCTACCACAACAGAGGAACTCTTGGCTCACTTTTGCCCCATTAATACCAGCCAATCATCATTTGAAAGCCACAGCCTATCTTGAGTATTGCTGCTGACCATTTGTATCCCTTTATGGTAACAATTTATGAATGGCTCCTTCCAGCATGAAAATGCACCATGTCACAAAATAAAAATAATCTTGAACTAGGTTCATGAACTGGACATTGAGCTCAGTGTGTTTAATGGCCTCCTCAGCTGCCAGATCTGAATCCAATGGAGCATCTTTAGAATTTGGCAGAACGAGAGATTCACAGCATGAATGCAAATATACAGCTGACAAATATTCAGACAATGTGATGTAATCCCGCCAATATGGACCAGAATTTCAAAGGAATGTTTTCAAAATTGTGGGTGTTCTGAGGGCAACCGGGACTCCCAGCACAGAGCTAGTTTACTGTTGTTAAGAAAGTACTCGGTGAGTATAATTTTTTCATTAGTTTGAAGTATCAAAACGACAAATATAAAATTTGAGTCGGGTGTTTGGTAATTTCTATTTAAATAAATGAAAACTAACCTACAAAAAAGAAGTATACGACAAGTTATAAAGTGAACTTTGGTGAAGTTAAAGCATATTTCCATTGTATATATGATGTAGCAAGTAAACTAGTGCACTTGTTGTATACTTGCAAGTGTACTACTTCAAAACTGGGGACTGAATTTTCCAACTTTAAGTTTCTAAGTTTATTTTTACTGTAAGAGTTATAAAGTTTGAGTGCACGACTTGTTTACGTAATTTACTTTGAGAGTATGCTTTGAAGTCCACTGAAATTAAACTCTGAGACATACAGTTAGTTTACTAGTTATGTAGTGCTAGCTTAGTTTTTTTTTATGGTATACTACAAGTAAATATATACTCTCTTGAAAATATGATTTATTTTATAGCTACATTGTGTCATCCATTGACTCCTCTAACCACGCTTAGGAATCAAATCTCATACTATTCACTCTAATACTTGCATGTATGAGCAAGTTGGAGAACATGCAAACTCTCCACAGAAAGACCCCTGACTGGACTCAGACCCTTTATTGCATTGCTGTGAGAAGATGGCACTGCCCACTGTGCCACCATGCTACCTGTAAATAGATATTTTTTTTATCGAAACTAGCAGTGTGTATTAATCAGGTCCTAGACTGGTGCCTTTTGATATTTTGGGATTTCTGAGATTGCGGGGGACGGGGAGATATGTCATCTTCTGATGACTCTTGTTTTGGATTTATTTATCCTTTATTTACCCAAAGAGCTCCTGCTGAGATTGAAATCTCTTTTGCAAGGGAGCCTTTAGGCTTGAGGTGCAGAGGGAGGGGATGAACTGCATAGCCAATTAGATCAGGGGATGATTTGATGGCAGGTTGAAAGAGCCAGGTTGAGAATTTAGCCACAACACCGGGGAACCTCCTAATCTCGTCAGAGTGTCATAGGATCTTTAATGACCACAGTGAGTCAGGACCTTGGTTAAATGTCTCATCCAAAAGATGGCGTCTCCTTCAGTGCAGTGTCCCCATCACTGCATTGGGGCCTAGGGGATTTCCCACCAGAGGGAAGCTTGCCCCTTCCTGGCCCACCAACACCACCTTCAGCTGCAACTTAGTTTTCCCAGGTGATTTTCCATTCAAGTACTAACCAAGCCCACACCTGCTTAGCTTCAGCCACGCGGCTTGAGCAGATTGAGTAGTGGTATGGCTGCCAACCATGCTATTGCATTGTTGCTCCAAATGTCCCTTAAATGAAACAGTAATTTTTATTGCTCTGAGATAATTACGATGGGCAGTGCAAAAATTCAAAACAATTGCTGGTCCCTGAGCTTGCAAGGCAAACCATGTGGCATGTTGATTTTCTCTTTTTGGTTATATTAATATTGCAGCTAAAACAATAAGGGTATAACACCAAATATGGATTTAGGATGTACCATTATATCAACTATCAAATATTTTGGCAATACGCTTTACTTGTTTTGGAAAAGCGTTTTACGTGACTGTCCCATTTTACTTAAATGCATCTGGTAAAATGAGACAAAAACAAAAATGAGATGCTATTCTGAAGTGAAACCTGCATATTTCTAAAATATTAAATGCCATGAAATCATGAGTTATTATACTACTGTGTCACCTTGTCATACTACAGATTTTTATAATATTTTTGTCTTGCAAAAAAAAACATATCGAAGATAATCAGTGAGCCAATGTCTGCCACAGTGTGAGCTGCATGTCCAGAATTAGCCATCATTGTTGCATACATGCAGGCACACACATGCAGGTTGAACAGAGTTCAAAACTTAAATTTTCAGCAAGGACATGGACTGTGTCAAAGTCAACAGCAAAGAGGCACATGAAGAGGAAATGACTGGTACAGAATATGCATCTGGTAGGAAACTATCTACCTACTGCAGCTGAAAAAGAGTTACATTATACATTTTAGTGAGGTTATGGCTGAAATGATTATTGGATTTGACCTTTAAAAAACAAACAAACATGAAATATAACTGTTCTTCAATTAAGCTGAATTATTAGGTGTCCTTTTTAACCATCATTGACTCCCATTTTACATGAACGTCATCAGAGTGAGGTAGGGGTTATTGTTTTGTTTGAAGGTCCAAAGTCTCTGAAGTATTTTACTTTGCGACATATTTTCTCTCTAGAAATGTTGCCGAGATCCATAACAAGCTCTAAAAGTAACAATTAAGGTATTCTGAATTGTAGGTCTTTTTCTTAGCCATCTATCAAAATGTGTCTCAAATTACCTGACTTCCCCCTTCCATTTGTTCACTAGTTATTCAATACTAGCCCAGCTTTTATTTTATGACCATACACTTAGAAGTTTTCTGCTATTAAACTTGGAAATATGCTGTTAGTTGACCAGCTAAGTTAGTCTACTTTCTATTTTATGAATGTAAACTGAAGTATACTTTAGGTGTAAGTATGAAAGTTTTAGTTGTAAACTTCACATATATAACTAGTTGACATTAAAGTTCCAAACTTAGTTTCTTTTTATGCTGCAAGTATACCTGTTCTTTTTTTTTTTTTTTTTTTTAAAGATTAAAACTGCCAGCCGAATATAGTAAAGGTCCCCCTTGTGCTGCCAAAACAGCCCCATCAAACTGAAGGTCACTTGAATTCCCAAACCCAGGGTTTCCCAGCAGAGCATTACCCAGGGAGTATCGCACTCCTTCCACCACCTTGTCTTCTCCCCACAGTGCATCCTGATGCCATCTCTTTCCAGGTAAGAGGTGCAGATGTACCTAGCCTATGCACGCAATGTAAAAGGAAAATGGAACTCTCTGGACCAGGCAACCTTCTTCAACTGCTTCAAGGTCCAGTTCTGGAGCTCAGGTGCCCATTGGGAGGCGTTTTTAGTAGTGAACCAGGGTTAGAGTGGGCATTTTGACAGATCTGCAAGCTAAAAAGCGCAATATACAGCAGGGTATGATGCATTGTCTGTTATGACACTTTCTTCATGTAAATATCATTGAAATTCTCAGCGTCTTGTGCCACAGTTGGCCATCTGTCAGTTTGGACCAGACAGGATAACCTTCATAGTCCTTGTGCATCCATGAGCCGTGGGCGGCAAAACCCTGTCGCCGGTTCATGGTTTGTCCCTCCTTGAACCACTGTCAGTAGGTACTCACATCTGCTTGACAGGGAGCACCTCAGAAGTCTTGCCACTTCAGAGATGCTCTAACCTACTCGTAAGGTCATAATAATTTGGCCCTTGTCAAAGTTGTTCAGTTCCATTTATCCCACATCCAACATGTTGAATACAAGAAGGAATCACTGTTTGGTTGCCAGCTGTTTGTAGACTTTGACATGTGCTGTTCTTTTGAAATGATCAATATTTTTGATGTATCTGTGAGTGGTTTTAATGTGTTGGCTCATCAATGGCAATGAAAAATGGCTTTAAAGATGAGATGTAAAACTAATGCTAGAGTATTGCCTCCAAGAAGGCAAGCACAGGTCACTGCAGGGTAATTTTGAGAAGTATATCACTGATGAGTACAGAACATAAAAAGTAAACTAAAACCACACTCTCATATTTTTTAGTTTAAAAGAAGTACACTAGTCTCTTGAATAAACTTATTTTTTGCCTGGGTAAAGATTTTTTAGAAAGTCTGAAGCCATTCGCTGCCACGAAAATTCAATGAGAGGAAATCATGAAGGAGAAAAAACTGCTCTGCAATTAAAGTACGATAAACAACGCATAGAAAAATAAATTGCCTCATAGCCGACAGTCATTTTAATCGCCCAGTAATACGTTTTAGGGAATAATAGTAATCATATAGGCTTGCAACGATGCCGTTGTCTTTTTAATTTTATATAAATATTTTTTGGTTTGTTTTTTTTTCTCTCCCCCCCGAGAAACCAATACTTTGCAGCCAAGTTGTATTTCCGTGTCGCGTAATTAAAATGAGACGTGTAGCCTGTCCGAATTCGGACTTCCTTTCGCCGTATAAAATGATACAAGCAACTGCCTATTTTGCATCTGATTTCTCATAATTTTGTCGAATGTACTCTGCCACAATCAAATCTACTTTGACTTATTCTAATGGCTCTGTCGGTCTGGCATTGTAATTACAGGGGCTAGCGATGATGAAAAATAGTAAGTCGGAATGGAATTACTTGACAGACCACATCGGTAATTTCGAATCGAATTTATAGTCGTCTACTCGCGTCGACTTTTGGGCCATATGTGGCATTCATTTGGCACATGTGGCTAAGATATGTATGGGAAAACTCACGAGTGTGAGGTATCGATCAGGAACCAGTCGCGATAACCAGAAGTAGCAAAGAATGTGATTTTATTAGCGAGGGGGTAAACCCCCGCAGGACCGAAGGCAACAGTATAAAGTCCACAATCCAAAATCACAATCCTAGGGGCAGAATCCAGAGTCGAAAAAACCAGGGCAGCAATACAGAGATCGTAGTCAGGCAAAAAGGGTTCGATACACAGGAGCAGATATAAAGCCAAATCAGAGACAAAAAGAGGTGGTCGGGCGGTCCAGTCAGAAAGGTAACCCGATAAGTACAAGGCGAAAGGTAACACGATGAGTACAAGGCGAGAACAAAAGCAGCACAGGTAAACACGAGAGACGATCTGACGGGGAACTGCAGTGAGAAGACAGGTTAAATACATTCAAGGGAAGTCACATGCTATGATTAGGATCAGGTGATGAGGATCAGACTAATTACGTGGGAGGAAACACAAGAGAGAACCTAACCACATGAAATTGGCAAAAGCCAAAACGCGGACAGGGAACACGAGACAGCCTATGACAAGACATACAGCTCCGGTTAGGGAGTTCTAATGTGCACAGATAATGAGAGGTAGGACAGAGTGGAGCAGGTGCGGAGGATCCGCTGAATTGCCGCAAAGACTAAGTGCAGGCAAGAGGCGGAGACTAGAACAGGGCGAGTGCTGAGAGCTTGTTAATCAATTAGTAAGTGCAGCTATACAGTCCCTAGTGCTCGTTAGTAAGTTAGTATTATATACAATGTTAGTCTTGGTTAGTAACTTTAACAAAAACAACAAACTGTTAGTATTGGTTAGTAAAATAGAAAAGAGAGGCGAAGGAAGCAAACGAGATTGGAAGGAATGTTTGAAACCCAGAAACCATGAAATCACCTAAACATGTGACACGCAGGACTGGGGAGAAGCTGTAGCTTAACAAAAGACCAGACAGGGGAGACAAAGTGCAATGAAGGGCATGAACAAAGACATGGACCGGAATCTAACAGAATAGTGGATTGGGAATGGCAAAAACGAAAACATGGCAAAGTACAAAAACTAAACAGAACATGGCAAAACCTAACAGAACTGATCATAAACATAACAGGGAAGACAGAAACATAATAAACATGGCAGAATCAAGACAGACAGAGCAGAATCATAACAACGAGGATCAAATCATAACCACGTATGTTTCGCAATGCCTTCAAAATTTACAGCTGTCGTTCCCTTGGGCCTGATTTGGCACGTTCCTCACTTCCAAATGTGGGCCACATCTTTGCTGTTCGTTTGGCCCACTTCCATGCCAGAAGAAATTTGTTATCAAGGCGAGCTTATTGCAATTCAATTTATGCTACATGTTATTGCAATTTTCACGAGTGCGCCTCCCCGATATCTTCACGTCTGTAAGCCTGAGACTTGGCATCAGTCTGCAACATCACGTCAAGGGGGCAGGTTGTTTAGCCTTAAAAATTACTGATTGGCTACTGCGCTGAGATGGGGGGAAAAAAACCGAATAGTGATGCTGCTGTGGTTGTGGGGACCAGCGGAGCTCGCCGGAGTTCTTCGGCTTGACTGCTTATAAACTGCACTATCTTTCTGGGAGCTGCGGATATATGCATTTGCAGTTTTATGGATGTCAACCAAGCAAGATAACGGTGCAAGAAAATGAAGAATATATTCTTTGCCTTAATGATGAATGGCAACCGAGAAGAGACTCTCAAAACACATAAATCTTGACAGTATCGCGCAACCACGGTGAAAAACGTTATTTAAGAAAGGCATTTGGTATGAAACGCAGCTGATAATACGCTATGCTGCCGTCATCGCTGCACTCATATTCGTTTCGTCTAAAATGAAAGCACTGGTCAAATATTCGCAAGCGGTTATTGACTTTTATTTTGACGTGTCCTTGCTTGTTTGTGCGCGCACCAATAACCTCAAATTCGATATCTAATGAATCCCTTTGGATACCCAGTATGTCTTCAAGGAAGATTTCATCGGAATCATTTAGCTCAATGGGATCTGACTATCTCGAGAGCCCCGACGACGGAGAATGTCCCTTCTCCCGGGTATTCTGGAATGGGAAGAGCCCGGTGGAGTCCCTGTCTTGTCCATTTGAAGACGTTGGGATAAAACGAACGACTAGGCGAAAGCGCGTGAACCTGGACTCGCTCGGGGAGAGCTTGAGGAGGCTTACATCTCCGACGGTATGGATACTGTGTGTCAAGTTCAAAAACAGTTCAATAATTGCATACCATAGTTGATGCAAGTATTATGCAATTAAGCTTTAAATACCAGGCACAGTTTTTTGGGAAAAAATAAAGCTGTGCGTGTAAGTGCCCTTGCGCGCACCTCGCGTATTGGATAAGTTTTGAATAATCACTTCGCTTTACGTTGCTTAATTTGCCACCATGTGTACAGATAGTGTAAGAGCCTGATTTGGGGGGTGGGTTGAGATGCTATACCACTGAGCGTCGCGGCACCTGGATTAGCCGACGTCTGTCACCTGTGCAGTTATGAAGCTTCGCATCTGATTACACGATGTAACAATACATCGCAATTCTTTGACGACCCTTGCCAATAATGGTTGAAGTTGCAAGAGATTTTTTTTCATGGCTGCCATTGGCTACATATCTGAGACAACTAAATCTGACAGCATAGAACATCGTGGCACGAGAGCCACATGCGTTAGGTTCGACCTCCCCGTGCTTTGCTGGGGTCTGATCACTGCTAAGGCCACAAGAACGACTAAACTACATTCGGAGAACCTGCCGCAACTGTGCTAAATTCCCGCAATCTCACGAAGACCGCCGAAAAAGAACGGGAATCTAATTATAGCCTTGTTAACTATAGAAATAGTTCACAATCCGTGCGCAAAGATTCATATAAACCAACCGAAATTATCCTGCAGCCCAATTTAAACTGCAGCACAAGCTGTTGTGCGCTTTTAACTGAGCAGGTCACGGCAACCTGCTTCAGTTTTCCGGGTCATACAACGTTTCATACTCGACTCCAACTCATTCAACGACAGAATTCAGTTGATTTGGGAAGTTCACAGGAATTGCGTTACTAGGTTCTGCTTTTTAGCTCGGGAGGGAAACATTTTTGAGGATGGAAGAGTAAGTAGCTCATTTCATCTAGATTGAATTTCCTGACTATTACGCGGTATCTGCCCCATTTCTGCTTCCCTGTATTTGCATATTTGTTTAATTCAGTGGTTTTAGATGTATGGCTAAAATTGTTAAGATAGAAAAAATCTCAACAAAAGCTTCATGCATTTTAAAAAGATTTTGCGCTGAATACAGGAAAATGATCATCAAACACATATATCATCCCTCTGAAAAAGTAATTGCCCTATTAAAATCAGTGAAAGTACTTTTCTGGCAGTCTTTGACATTTCTGTTGAAATTTAAATTGACATTAAAATGCATTTTAGCCACTTTTCTTTTCAGGGATGCTCATTTCAGGTCTTTCCAGGGCATCTGTTTTGGATTTAAAACTTTAACTGACCCACTCCAAAACTTGACTACTGTTTCTACTTTACCACTCAGACATAGACATGCTTTTGTGTTTGCGATTATTGTCTTGCTGCATGACCAATTATCATGCTCCAGCTTCTGTTCATGGAACAACCATAAGAGTATGCTGTAGAATTTTTTTGGTACATGGCAGGATTCCCAGAATTCATGGTTTCTTAAGCAATAGCAAGTCATCTGGGTACCAAACCAGTGAAGCATCATCTTACTATCCTAATGCCTCACTCTCTCTATATGCTTTAATCTGTATAATGCTGTACTTTCCAAATATATAAGGGGACCCATGTCATCCAAAAATTCCCATTTTTGACTCCTCTATTCATGGAGCATTTTCACATCATCCAGGTGCTACATTGTTCTCTCTTTTGGGTGGCATTGGTTTCTGCTTTGCCACTTCCCCATGAATCCAAGTTTTCCAGTCTTTCTCATTGTAAAGTCATGAACACTGACCTTAGATTAGGCTAGACGGGCTCACATCTTTTGTGGCTTCATGAATGAGTTGGTGCTGCGCTCTGGTATATTTTGGCTGACCTGCGTCTTGTGGAAAGAATCAGTACCCTTCTTAATTATGAGATAATGACTCTCACTGCTGTTCAGTGACCTCTTTAAGCCTTAGAACGTGGTTTTGGAACACTTTTTGATATATTTCAGAACCTTTATTTCTCTTCTGCTCTTAACTTTCCTTTGTAGCTTTGTGAAGCTTTTAGAAACATTGTGCTGACTACTTTACTCTGTTAAGGATCAATATTAATATGAGATTTTGATTCAACATTCATTCATTACATTTTTTGATTGAATAATTGAGTAAGTAAGAACTTAATGATTGTTTCACATGGGCAACTCGGGCCTTTGACAGCCTTTTTCATTACGTAAATTAAATAATCTCTTGAGACGAAATTTCTTATTTTGTGTTAAGTTTCCCTTTGTCTAATATCATATTTTGTTCAAAGATTTGAAGCCATCCAGGAACAAAATATGCAATAAGAGCACAAATCAGCAAGGGGGCAAACACTTTTTCACCAAACTATTTTGAAATAACTAAATTTATATTTAAGGGAGTGCATTCATATGTTAGGCTATAAAACCAGTTAATTATTCGTGTATAGTATGCTTGTATACAAATTGCATGTGTGTCACCGTTGGTCTGAGAAGGCAAAAATGCATGGGAACATAGTCTTCTCAAAGGAGAGCCAGCAACTGGTGCTCAGAGTCAGATATAAATGCGTATTGCCCATAAATATAGGGGTAGGACAAACTGTCGGAGGCACCCCTGAAAAATGGCTTTAAATTTGAAGACTCTGAACCCCTGGTCCTCAAATCACAGCCCAGAAGGTCCGAGAACTGCTGGTTTTCCACCCTCCCTGTGCCTAGGAGTCAGGTGTTAACACAGTCTGGCCAATTAGAGGCACTAAGTGTTAATTTACTTACCTGGGATAAGAGAAAACCTGGGCTGGATTTTGATTCGAGGTGCAGATTTGAGGATCCCAGCTCTAAACCTTTCAAAAGCATCCACTCAAGTGATTCTGATTCATTTGAATGGTAATTAGCAATGTTTGTGCTTAAAAGAGATATCGCCAGCAGCACTTTGCCAAGTTATTTACCAAAGTACAATGAGGATACTAACAGAGTTTCAAAGGAACAAAATCGTTGATGCCAGAACTGCTGGCTTGTCAGTCACAGAGATGCAAAACTATTTAAGGTGGCGCAGGGAACTATGTTAAAATCATGACAACTCTTGTCAAATGTCAAAAAATGGCAATAGCAAAAAAAAAAAAAAAGTGCGGCCGCAAGTAAAGTTGTTCAACTGGGACTGACAGGCACCTGATAGGATGCTTGCAAATGACCTGTGAACTGCTGATCTAAAAAAATCACTTCAAAATCAAATTAATCCACATATAAACCAGTCTCATCTAAAACTGCACATTGTGAGCTTCACAAAGTTGGCATTTATGATAGTGTTTCCAATTATATGAACATCTCCCATATACACCTTATCCTTAACGTGGTTAATTCAGTTATATTACAATTAATGTGTCTCTTAAATGTGGTTTTAATTTGAAACAATATTACACAGCCACAATGTTTAAGATCCCTGAAGGATAAAATTAACTGCTCCTGAGCTCAACTCAGATGATGGAAAAAAATATTTCTAGCTCCAGTCTGTAATTTATTGGGCTATTTAGTCTACGGATTTGTTCTGTATGTTTGTGCGCATAAGTTGTTTTGGCTGGGGGGGAAAAAAAAACATTCCTCAAGCCAAAGGCTCACTTTGATGATCATGCCTTTTGAGATGTTAATAATGGATTTCAATAATGGATCTTTATTTCAGTGTCAGGATTTGCATTCATATCATGGATGAAATCCGTGCAGAATCACAGTGAAGGGGCAAACAATGTGTTAACTGCATATCAGTGGAACCAGACATCTGTACTACATGGTAAAGCCTGTGGAGACCCTTTGTTTGCCTCTATAGTCTTATAGCAAAAAGTGCTGCACCAGCCCTCTCTCTGCTAACATGCACATGGAGTTGCACACTGTGAAAACATCTTTTCTGAATGTCTTCTCTGCTCTGTTTCTTTAGACTCAGACTATACAGCTTGCACTTCAGAGAACTGTGGAGGTTTACAGACAGCGAGAAATCAGGTAAGGAGGCCATGCCCATCCACCTTTCCATGGAAATACAGGTCATATCCAAAACCTTTCAACCTCCAGCCTTAAACTTAGATGATCATATATATTCATTTTGATGGCATTGTCCCAAATAATAACAATGTAGGCTTTGTGAACAAAACAAGTGAATTAGTATGTTTCTTGATTGAGACATACTGCTTAATTATAGCTGTAAATCACTGTTGAAGTTGGTGGGAATCGATCATTTTTCTGATTCCATGCATTATGCATACCTCATTTGCATATTCGGACAGATTTCGAACAACCACATTGATTATTTTTGGTTATACTGCATAGGTATCTTAACTTGTATCAATCATGCATACACCGCCTAATTTTAACTCACATTATCAACTCACACTATTCTTGATGGGATTTTATTTCTCTGAAATCCATCCATAATGCTTGCAGAGGTTTAAGATCTGACCCATTATCACAGCTGCTGAGTGGTAATAATGGGAGATGGCATGGTCACAAAGGGAGAGATGGGTGTCGGTGTAAGGCAGTCTCGATGGCCCTTGATGCCTACCCACTGCTCTTCCTGATAGCCCTAGCAGATGGTGCATTTCCCTGACTCTGCATAGGCTGCCCTGTGTGCATTTTTCTCAATGTTTCCTTATGATATTGGTAACACTTTACAATAAGGGTATATTAGTTTATACAATGGTAAGCATTAACTACCAATTAATTAACAGTTAGCTAATGCATCAGAGAGCTAAATAAGCATTAGGTAACCTTAACTTACCATTTATTAATGCTCTTTGACATCCTTATTATGAAGTTGAAAACATCACTTTAGAATCCCTTAAGTAACATCTCAAACTATCAAACTATTCAGTAATGTATAAATTAATACCTAAGTTAACATGAACGCCTTTAGTAAATGATTAGTAGACCCATTAGTTTACTGTTAATTAACTGATAGTTAATGTTTCTTACTGCTTTAGCGAATGTTAATTAATGTACCCTTATTGTGAAGTGTTACCATGATAGCCTTCGCACATGTAGTTAGGAACTTAATAATTACCACCCTTGATAAAAAATAAAAGGCTGCATATAAAAAGAAGGAAAACAATTGTTATATCATACTGGAGTTCTTAGAAAATACTTGGACTTTTATGAGAAAAAATATCTAAATTAATAAAAGTAGGGAAAAAAGCTGCAAGAAACCAATAAAAACAGAATATTCGAAAGAAAACCAGGTGGATCGGATTTGCTTCCCAAGTTACTGTCCAGAGCATTAAAATTCACCACGCAGTGTTACAAGGTAGACAGTCTGGGCAGTCTGGAAGTTGTCAGGTTATGTTCACGAATATGTGCAGTTTTCCTGCTTGAAAGAGATTGATGCATATACCCAGAAGTGTTATAGTCCAGACTAGGAATCAAGTGTGGAGACAGACTTGCAGTATAACTTGTAATTTATTGGCAGCAGTATGGTTATGACAGGGACGGAACCCTGAAAAGAATGAGGAGCAGTTCAGCATCGGTGTAATAGGCAGTGCTTGGTTGCTGTCATTAGCCAGTGGCTTCCAGTGTGCTGCCAGATGTTGAAGTGCTTGCCAGCACTAGACTGCCTGTGAAGAGGAGGGTTGTCGCTTGAGAGGAACTGGGTCCCAGTCTTGGACCCGAATCAGGGTTGGAAGCTTGTTCCTGACAAACTTGATAAAGAGAGCAGACTTGCAGGGGTTAACACGGATGTTGTCCCAGTCCTGGGCCGTGATTTAGATTGGAAGCTTGTTCTTGAAAACTGGGGTTGAAGAACAGGATTGAATAAAGCTACCTGGTGGTGAGCTGGATTAGATGTTAGGGAAGACTGCCAGACAGATGTGGGAAACCTAAATGTGTTGTGAGGGTTGAATGTGAACATTGTTAGAGGATTCTGTCCGGACGATTTTCAACTCATACCTCCATACCTACCTAGCTCATACCTAGCTTTTCCCACATCCCGAGAAAAACTGAGAGTGAAGTCTGAGTGGACCCTGTTCAAAGTCTTCATTGTGGAAGTGGCAGCTGTGAGCTGCGACCTGAAGATTGTTGGTGCCAGTCATAGGGATAACCCAAGGGCTCGTTGGTGGACACCCGCGGTCAGGGAGGCTGTCAAACTGGAGAAGGTGGCCTTTTGGTCCCAGTTCGCCTTTGGAAACTCCTGACTCGGCAGACCGGTATCAACAGGCTAGAAGTACTGCAGCTGTAGTGGTAGCAGAGGCAAAAACTCGAGCTTGGGAGGAGCTCGGGGAGGCTATGGAGAAGGACTTTTGGGTGGCGTCAAAGTGGTTTGGGCGTACCATCGGACGAATCAGGAAAGGGAGGTAGGGCTTTGCCTAGGCTGTTTTCAGCAGGGGTGAGCAACTGCTGACCTTGACTGGGGACATTGTTTGGAGGTGGAAGGAGCACTTTGAGAAACTCCTGAATCCAGCAGACTCACCCTCCATGGAGGAGACAGAGAAAAAAAAAGACTCGAGTAAGTCTTAGTCCATTTCCCTGATGGAAGCGGGGAGGGATCCAGTTGTCATGGTCCATGTTGGGACTAATGACATAGGTAAGGGTAGGTTTGAGGTTCTGCAAAGTAAATTTGTTGAATTAGCTGAAAAGCTTAGGAGCAGATCCTCCACGGTAGTGTTCTCCGGGATTCTACGGTACCCACGTGCAAGCAGAGGGAAGCAGAATTTTATCTGGAGGACTGAACCTGGTGTAGGAAAAGGGGTATAGGTTTATGGGGCACTGGAACTACTTCTGGGACAGGGGTGACCTGTTCAAGCCGGATGGGCTACGCCTGAACCGGAGGGGTACCTTTGCACTGGGTCAGCGTATGTTGAGGGTAGCAGAGAGTTATTTAAACTAGGGACTTGGGGGCAGGGAGGTTAGAGAGTGTTACACAGAGGAAATGCAGACTGCCCTGATGGAAGCTGACAGCGTTACATGCACTATTGATGATATATTTTTAAAGCAAAAAAAGCATGGTGAGGGGCTTTGAGCAGCAGGCGCATGGGAAATCGAAGGGGAAGAGCGTTCATGATAACCTGAAATGTTTTTATCTAAATGCAAGAAGCATTAAAAATAAATTTCAAGAACTTGAGGCCGTTATGATTAGTGAAGGCTATGACATAGTTGGGATTACAGAGACATGGCTTAGTGAAGAGGATGGAGATGAATATAATGTAGAAGGTTATAAGCTCTTTAGGAAGGATAGATGTAATAGGCGAGGAGGGGGGTGTAGCACTCTATGTGAACGAAAAACATAAATGTGCAGGAAATTCCTGAAATTGAATATTCCGTGCCTTGTGAAGATATCTGGGTCAGGCTCACTGGCTGAGACTGGTTTAAACATAGGTGTATGCTATCGACCACCAGCTTTGGACAGTACAGTCAATGAAATGCTCCTTAAGAGGATTACGCAAGCTTGTAGAGGAGGAGGGACTATTATTATGGGAGACTTAAATTATCCTGGTATTGATTGGGAAATTGTGAAAGGACAGGGTAGGGGGGGAGGAAGAATTTCTAGATGTCATAAATGATAATTTTTTGGTGCAGTATGTTAATAAACCTACAAGAGAGAAGGCAATTTTAGATTTGCTGCTCTGTAATGACCCAGATAGAATTAGCAATGTTGAGGTACTGGAGCCACTTGGGACAAGTGATCACTCTACTATTAATTTTGAGGTTTCATGGGAAGTTAAAAAAGGTGTCTCCAAAAACAAAAATTTTTTTAATTTTAGGCGAGCAAACTTTGACAGGATGCGGTCATATCTTGAAACAAAATGGGAGACACTCCTGGACTGTGAGTCTGTAAATGAGATGTGGGAAAGATTTAAAGGGGGTTTTACTTGATTCACAATGTAAATTCATTCCAAAGGTGTCCAAAAGTAAGCTGAAAAAGCAGAATCCTCAGTGGATGACAGCAGCTATTCGTAGGAGTTTGAGGGAAAAGAGGAATCTTTATAAGATGTACATAGAGGATAACAATGAGATTACTAAGGCCGAATTCTGTAAAATGCGGGCTGTGGTCAAAAAAGAGCTGAGGAATGCTAGAAGACTGTATGAAAGACAAATTGCAGAGGGGGCAAAAACTAACCCTAAGCGCTTCTTTCAGTAAAAAAAAAAAAAAAGGAAAGTCAAAGAGCAGGTTAAGTGCATAAAGAGTAAAAATGGATCGCTGCTATATGATAATAAGGATATTGCGGACACCTTAAACGGTTACTTTGTTGAGAATTTTACCTTAGAGCTGGGTCTTTATTCGGCGGAGGGCTTGTCCAATGCTCAAGATTATTTAGCGGAAATTGAGGTTAGGGATAACGTCAGATTAGACAAGTTGCATCAACTAAAGGGAGGGGTCCTGATGGCTTATATCCTAGAGTGCTCAGGGAAGTTAGTGAGATCATCTTTAAGCCGCTATCTGCCATCTTTAGGCGGTCTTTAGAAACTGGAGAAATACCAAATGATTGGAAGCAGGGCAATATAATACCAATATATAAAAAAGGGAACTGAGCCAGGTAATTACAGGCCAGTCAGTTTAACTTGCATTGCGTGCAAAATATTGGAATCTATCATAAAAGATGAGCTGGACTTATTTCTTGAACGTAACAATATCTTGAGGGATAGCCAACATGGTTTTCGTAAAGGAAGGTCATGCCTGACAAACCTTCTGGAATTTTTTGAAGAGGCCACCAAGACTTATGACCAGAGCAGGGCTTATGACATCATATATTTGTATTTTCAGAAAGCATTTGACACAGTACCGCATAAGAGACTAATTTTTAAAATGAGCTCCATTGGAGTTACAGGTGGTATTCTGAAGTGGATTCATAACTGGTTGCAGGACAGAACACAAAGAGTGGTGGTCAGTGGTATATCATCTGAGCTAGGTAGGGTTTTGGCGTCCCCCAGGGATGGGTGTTGGGACCCCTGCTGTTCCTCATCTACATTAATGACCTTGATAGGAATATTGAGAGCAGATTAGTGAAATTTGCAGATGATACTAAATTGGGGGGGGCTTGGCAAATAGTTTAGAGTCCACTAAAGTGATTCAGGATGATTTGGATAGAATTCAGAATTGGGCAGAAATGTGGCAAATGAAATTTAATGTAGCGAAATGTAAAGTAGTACATGTAGGTAATAAAAACATTAGACGGGATTACTTCATGGGAGGTTTTAAACTGGAATGTGCTCCACAAGAGAAAGATCTGGGAGTGATTGTTGACCAAACCCTCACAGGCTCTAGCCATTGTGCCGTAGCTGTTAAAAAAAAGCCAATCGGATGCTGGGATACATTGCCAAAAGTATTGAGTTCAAATCCAAGGAGGTGATGCTTCTTTTGTACAACACATTCGTCAGACCACATCTAGAGTATTGTGTACAGTTCTGGGGACCATACTTTAAGAAAGACATAGAGGCTTTAGAGAAAGTTCAGAGAAGAGCCACAGGGCTAATTCCGGTATTAAAGATGAAAGCTATGAGAAAAGGCTGAAGATCCTTAATCTCTTTAGTCTTAGGAAAAGGAGACTAAGGGGTGATTTGATTGAGGTCTTTAAATATGTTAAAGGGATTAACAAAGTGAATTATGTAGGATTCCTTCAACCAAGTGTTGTTAGCAGAACTCGGGGTCACAAATGGAAGCTGACTAAAGGTAAATTTAGCACTGATATTCGGAAATATTTCTTCACCCAAAGAGTAATTTCAGTGTGGAACAGCTTGCCTGACCATATTGTTGAGGCAGAGACCTTGGGAGTTTTCAAGAGCAGACTTGACTTAAAGCTAGATACCATTGAGTCATTGAGTATCTGAAGTGATATATTCACGATGGTACAAAGAAACTGGCGAGCCTAGTTGGGCTGAACGGCCTGTTCTCGCCATTCATGTTATGTTATGTTATGTTATGTAAGTCACTGAGGTGGTCAAAAAGCTCCACAGTGGCAAGTCACCAGGGACAGACGAGATGCACTCTGAGATGCTGTAGGCTTTGGATGTTGTTGGGCTGTCATGGCTGACAGGCCTGTTCAACATTGTGTGGATGTCGGGTACAGTACCCTTGGACTGGCAGACTGAGGTAGTGGTTTCCATTTTTCCAAAAAAGGACTGCTAGCTTTGTTGCAACTACAGGGGAATCACACTGCTCTGCCTCCCAGGGAATACTTATGCCAGGGTGCTGGAGAAGAGACTTCACCTAATTGTCGAACCTTGCATTCAGGAGGAGTAATGCAGGTTCCATTCTGGCCTAACTGGAATAACTTTTTACCCTTGCACAGATACTGTAGGGGTCGTGGGAGTTTGCCCATCCAGTCTACATGTGTTTTGTGGACTTGGAGAATGCTAATGACCGTGTCCTACGAGGTATCCTGTCGCGTATGGGGCTCTGTGGCTGTTAGTTTGAACCATCCAATCCCTGTACAACCTAAACAGTTGTGTCCACATTCTCAGCACTAAGTCTGACTCATTTCCAGTTGGTATTGGACTCCGCCAAGCATGTGCCTTGCCACCTATTTTGTGCATGATTTCCATGGACAGGGTGTCAAGCTGCAGCTGAGGCTTGGAAGGTGTCCAGTCTAGTGGTTTCAGGACTGCATCTCTGCTGTTTGCAGATGATGTGGTCCTGCTGGCTTCATTGCGTTGTGACCTCCAACGTGCTCTGGAGCAGTTGTAAAGTGGTCAGAATGAGGATTATTGCCTCCAAATCTGAGGCTATGGTTCTCTGCCGGAAAAAGGTGGATTGACCCCTCTGAGTGGGGGGAGAGTTCTCACCCCAAGTGGAGGAGTTTAAATATCTCGGGGGCTTGTTCACGAGTGAGGGTAGGATGGAGCAGGAGATTGGCAGGCAGATCAGTAGGCATCTGCAGTAAAGAGGGCATTGTACTGGTCTATTGTGGTGAAAAAGTAGCTGAGCTTAAAGGTGAAACTCTCCATTCACTGGTCAATCTATGTTCCAACCCTCACTTATGGTCACAAGCTCTGGGTACTGACCGAAAGAACAAGATTATGAATACAAGCTGCCGAAATGAGCTTTCTCTGCTGAGTCGCTGGGCTGACCCTTAGGGACAGGATGAGGAAATCGGAAAGAGGCTCCGGGAGAGGCTCAGAGTAGTACTGCTGCTCCTTTGTGTTGAGAGGAGTCAGTTGAGGTAGTTCAGACTTCTGGTTTGGATGCCTCCTGGACACCTTCCTTTAGAGGTTTTCTAGGCATGTCCAACTGGGAGGAGGCATTGAGGCAGACTCAGGGCATGCTGGAGGGACTATATCTCCCGGCTGACCTGTGAACACCTTGGAGATTCCAAGGAGGAGCTGGAAGAAGTGGCTGGGGAGCGGGACGCCTGGGCCTCTCTGCTTAGTCTGCTACCTCTTCAACCTGGCTCCAGATAAGCGATAGAAAATGGATGGATGGAAGCACTCGGTCTCAATCCTGGACCCTGATTAAGATTGTAAGCTTGTTCAAAATAACTAATGACAATAAAGATTTCCATCAGTTTTAGCCTGTCATTAAAATACTAGTTGCATTAGACAAAGATGAAGAAATTTTACTTGCCTACATATGACTGGGAGCGAATTTCGGAGCGAATGCGACTTTACAATCCAGCAACAAGCGCTGGAAGGCTTCAATAACTGTTACTCAGTCATTAGGAAATGAGCAAGTTACAAGATTGAGCTGAGAGGGGGGACACATTGATGATGTACACCAATCACTACACGAGTACATCTAATGGTGACGCATGCTGCTGAATTGCAAAGGATTCACTTGGGATTCATGCAAGGGTTGTGACACAAAAGCCTTTATCTGGATTCCACTCAATGACCAAACAGCTTTTCTTTTATTCCTCTGTTTATTTAGGCATTTTCTGCACTTTAGTTGCATTTGTCATTATGAGAAAAACCTTAAAAAGAAAAGCAGTTTGAACACCTAAAGGAACTATACAGTGTCATTCCATCACGACCTGTTTCACTAGGGTATAAACATCAAATAAAACCATTGCAAAATTTCTTTTTCATCCATCACTGTAGAGATAGAAAGGAAAAGAACTGTCAATACAACTGAGAAGAATGGCTGCTGACCTTCAGAATTGTTCACAAAGTCAGGAAAACAACAACAAAGCGTTACCTCCAAAGCAGCAATGTTCTTTTTGGAAGGTTTGCATGAAGAGAGCACAAGTTACAAAATCAAGCATCTGGAGTTTAGTGAGCAACATTGCAACTATGACTGGAAGAGAGTGCTTCTGTCAGATACGTTGAGGTATAAAGGCAAATCATACAAAGAGAAGTACCTCACACCTACAGTCGAATACGGAGAGGGCTTATTGATGATGTGGGCATGTTTTGCTGCGAGTAGTCCAGTGACACTATTTAAAATCAATGACATGACAAATTCCTCTAAGTACTGGCAAATGTTGGCAGAAAAGTTTACACTATAAGCTTCGTGGCTGAAACTTGTACTTTGATTAACTGTCCTACAGGACTATGACCACCACGATACATCAAAATCCAAACAGAAATGCCGAAGTGAGAAGAACAGCCATGTTCTGCAATGGCCATTTCAGTCTCAGGACCTAATGGAAAATCCTTTTGTCTTATCTGGCGGGGGTGATCCACGGGTGCAAACTCATCAATGATATTCTCTGCTTGGAAGAGTGGTCAAAAAACCTTCAAAACATGTTCGCTAACCTCATTGCAAGTTATAGGAAAGGACTCACAACTGTCTCATACAGTATGTATGCCTGGGGTGATTACACAAAGTCGTAAAACAGGGATGCCAATCATTTTTACAGCTATGTTTTTTTCATAAAAAATACATCTGTTGAAGTAAAAGGGTATACATTTTCCAATATGTTTGAAGTCAAAATATGGATGTATTAATTTTTTTTTTTCTTGCATGCATCCTTCATTTGTATCCGGAAGGCCTTTATTATGCACTATATTGTATATGTATGCATTGCTAACAGCACAATGTCTTCAAAAGTTTTCTTTTTAAAAAAAAAAATTCTCCACTGAGTCACAATGTCAAACCCTGAGTATTGAAGCAGGATTCATTTCCTGTGTTTTAAGACTCATTTTAATTAGATTTAGTTTCCTGTTTGTCTTTGGTGGAATTGTCTTATCTATCTTCTTTTTTTTTTTTTTTTTTTTTTGCTATTGAAGTGCAGTTTTATTCCAAAATATTAGTTTTAATGGATTAGTCAGTATAACAGATATTTTCTTCAGATGCCAATCATTTAAATGTTGCTTTTATTACTATTCTTTCCATATCTGCAGTCTTAATGTAAGTATTAATGGCATACTCAGTGATTGCATAGCTCTGCCTCATTGCCACAGCTAGCATGGCAAAATGATCCAGGCAGAGCCTCATGAATTAACACTGTTATGTACTGTGTTGTGTATGTGCTAGCTTTAGCATGCCGTCTTCTTTACTGACTTAACACAGGTATGTGTTATGATTTGAGTCATGATTTGTTGTGGTGGTAGCTCTTCCACATTAACGTTGACATGCTATGTAATTAATTTGCTTTTTGCCACTATTTTTTCTAAGCGATGATTCAGTGATAACATAGATATGCGTAGCCATGTTATACGCTAAAATTTCTTGGTGATATTGACAGTGACGTGTTCTCAAGATGCAATGAAGATGGGAAAAGTGAGAGAGGACTGCCGGAAAGATGTCCATACTTTGATTATCCTGGCTCTGGAGAAGAAGCGGATATCTCAGGAATTCTTCAGTACTCTGCCACACTGCTAGGTAAACCTTTTGTATTTAAAGCATCAAAAAATTGTTTCGTTATGTTATAGGACTTTACTGTAACAAAGAATAATTTGCAATAGTACAAATTTTATTTACAAAAGAAAGACTCAGGCGTCAAACCCCTAACTCCTTCTTGTTAACTGTTAGGTTTAATCTTGTAAATTCTGTCTAGTTGGACTTCTCCTTTGTTGTAGTTGGAATCGTGTTTCAGTTCTATGGACCAGAGTTTACATTTTTTGTCAATTATTTTCCATTTATTTCTGATGATTTTGTCCATTGTTCTGGATATTGGAATTTTACGTGTATTCATAGTAATTTTACATCACATCATTTGACCGGATTTCATAGGAGTTACATGGATAACATTGCTTGTAGGCCCCTCAACAATTCATGGAAATTTGTGTCACATGCTACTCTGGGGAATGTTGCTTGACATAGCTCAGACAAATAAATCTTTTTCTTCCTACTAGGTCGTAGAAATGTTATTTGAGTTAATGAAGTGAAATATCTCACCAATTGCTTAAAACTCCTGATTTTGCTGGAGGTACATTGTGCAAGTGGGCTGACAGGGAGACAGTGAAGTCTGCAGCTGGATTTGATTTCTGGTCCTCCAGCACCAGCATATAGCAGTCACGTGACAGACCTGATTTTAAAGGACCTGCGAGTTGACCGTGGAACAGACATTTTGATTTGTTTGCGTCTGCAACGGTTTCTAGTATTCCATGCTTGAACAGAACTGACACACTGCGCAAATCAATCCATAGCTCAAACTGATAAACATAGCCTAGATTGGCCATTTATCTGTGTAAATTGGGCACAAAGGTCCTTCATTTGTCAGTTGGCAGTGAGACTTTTCCGTCTGCTAGTAGGAGAACAGCCTTAGCTTGTGGCGCACCCTGGTACCTGATGCTGTTAGGAGTCTCAGGGACGCACGGGAGCGGAATGGCTCTTGCACGCGTCAGAACCACGCCGCTCCTGCTCCCCTTTCCTCTCCAGAGGAAGCCATCATCATTATGTGCCATGTTGCCACCGATTTGCAGTCATTACATCGAGCACTAAGTGTTCAGTTGTTTTATGTCCCTCACTTTGCTGGGCTTCATGATGGGCGCTAATGTTAGCGCTGTTATTCTGGACTCATTATCACTCCTGCATCAGCAATGCTTCCCTTTTTTGAAAAATTGTTTAATCTCTTAATCTCTCATATTCAGTTTCATCTTTCCAATTTTATCTCTGGTATTTTTCTCCTGGTCGAAAAAAAAAAAGGCCAAAGCACACAAAATGATGTCAGCAGACCTTTAATCGGGATCATTAGGTTTCCCTCAGTTTTCCCCATCAGCTTCATTTATTAACTTTGCATGATGCATGTGGGATGGTAAAATAACCTCACAGAGAAAATATCTATTCTGTCTCTGTGTTTTTGGGTTTCAACATCATGTTTATTAGATTATAGGCCATTTTTCATTCTTAGTGGAAGCGTATCTCTGGCGCGGTTGGAGGGGAGTAAGGAAAGCATGACAGGAATCGCTGATTACTCCTCAGAAGACCCCTGTCCCTCTCTCCTTACAAAAACAATCCATGACCCACAAATTCCTGCCGGAGAGAGTGCTGGGAATTGATGTTTTTTTCCCCCCAGTGCTGTAGTTTGCTTTGATGTGCGTCAAAGGTCACCTATCAAACAACCCGACATCTGTCTTACACCAAAAGGTGACGTGAAACACGCATAGTTTCCTTTTTCAGCAAATAGCTCTCAGCAGTCGGCCCATGTTGGGCAAACAGAGGACAGATGTCTTTTGTGTGTGTATTTAGACGAAAGAGAGACGGACAGGGCTGACTTGTGTATAAACTAATAAACGAATGGATGGCTGGACGATTCACTTCGTGTTCCACAATCAACAGCAGAAAGCTGTTGGAACATGAGTCAGCGTTAAGTTATGATTCGGAGGGGTGAAGTTTGGGTCGGCGTGGGGAGTGTTGGCGTGCTGAGGCTGTGGGGAAGCTGTTCCGATGTAGAGGCAGATGATACGGTCTGCCCTTTGACCTTACTGTTCCTTTGTGACCCCGCCGTAACGATGGTCTGGTGCTCTCGGCAGGGGTGCGGTACGAGGAGCTGCGCGGGAGCTTCGGCGAGGAGCTGTTCAGCTTGTGCTTCGAGGAGAATGAGCGGGTGCTGCGGGCGGTGGGCAGCAGCCTGCAGGACTTCTTCAATGGCTTTGATGCGCTGCTGGAGCACCTGCGAGCGTCCTGCGGGCGCCGAGCCTCCGCCGAGCTGCCCTCCTTTCTATGCAAAGACGCCCCCGAGGAGGGGGGCCTGCTACTGCACTACTTCCACCCCACCCCAGCCGTGGGCCTAGCTATGCCGGGCCTGATCCGGGCCGCGGCTCGCCGGATCTACCACATGGAAGTGGAGGTGGAGGAGTCCAAGCTGGCGGGGGATGGCAAGCCTACCGGGAACTCATCCTCTGGCTCCTTCACCCAATCCCCCTCTTGCCTCTCATTTGTCATCAAGGTGTCCCGCCCCTCCAGCAGGCCCAAACCCCTCCCCCTGAAGCTCTCTAGCTCTCCGACAGACCTGCGAATCGGTCTGAGCACGTTCTGCAGGGCCTTCCCCTTCCACCTGGTCCTGGACCCTGGCATGGCCATTGTGCAGCTGGGCGAGGGGCTGCGGAAACAGGCCAAATGCGAGCCTCACCGGACCCTTAACTTCCAGGACTGCTTCGAGATCGTCTGGCCCCGCATCGCCTGCTCCTTCCAGGCCATCCTTCTTAGACTCTCCACCCCCTTCACAATAAGAACCAGGCCAGACAACACAGGGCTGGACACCAAGGAAAAGGTAAGTAAGCTGCCATATGTCCTAGACTTTCTTATCTTTATTTTTACACACCCTCAATCAGCCTTTTGTTTTCCTGCGTTTTCATGTGTCGGAGTGACTCTCACTGGACAGTATGGACTCTTGTAGGATGGATTGTAATTGGAGGGCCTGGCATTGCTATGAGCTGCTGACAAACTAAACAAATATGCTGGCTTAGTTTGATAATCTGGGGAGATGAGTGTAAAGTGCTTGGATAGTGAAGCAGTTTCTGTTTGCTTATACTGTGTTTCACACTGCCATTGCATTCGGGGATGTTTGGTTTTTTAAAAATTAATTTTATCGTTGAGTTCCACTGGGCATAGTTTATTTGTATTTGATTTGGACCTTTTAAAGGTATGAATGCATAACACAGACATAGAACATAAATTAAGCGTTTTTGCTCTTGAGACATACTTGTTGTGATGTATTCTTCTGGAAGAATTCTCCTTCGAGACTCATTTTCTCTTTCTCGGGGCTATTTTATTGTCATGCTAAAGCTCACATTTAAAGACTTTAATGTTGTGCCGAAGCCCACAACAGAACATTTCCTCATCGCAATTTGAATGCATAGACCTCCTCTTAAAAGGCAGCAGGCCTTGATTTTGCGTTAACCTGCAGTTTACAAGAAACAGGCCTTTAAAAGTACCTAGCTCATGTGCTTTATCGCAGTATTTTGGCCTGGAATGACTGGTTATTAGAGATTAGTTTGGCCATGAGAGCTATTGCCTGACTGCTGCTTGACCACTGCTGTCTAGATGAACACGCCAAGGCACTGTCCTCCTCATCTCTGATGACATGCATAGAGTCCATCTGGATGAGGAAGTGCCTTTGAGTAGCCCTCAACACTTAGAACCCATACACTGCTCCTGCGATCTGGAAAAACTTAACAAGTTTGTTGAAGCAAGGTTGTCGCAATTGAAAGAGAAGAGTTTTGGTTCCAGACCTTTCCTAACCAAAAAATAGTGAAATAGGAACTTGAATTTGACATTTCCAGTAATACTATTAGCATGTATTTTAAGATTTTCACCTCTCTTAATTGCTGCAAATAAGGGTCAAACTCACTTTCTACCAAAAGTGACTTAGGCCTACTAGATTTTTTCCAGATTACAGGAAACTGTGTTTTGGTACTTCTGCCCTCCTCCAACTGTGAAAATGTGGGTCTGCTTCCATCTCTCCACCCTGACTGGCTCTGTGTTTCCCCTGTGCCCCTTATGATGAGACTTAGCCATATCTGTGTTGAAGGGACGTGGGCCTTTTTTTCCCCTCACATTTTAGCACTGCTGCCATTCAGAGAAATTTTTTCAACCAACCCACTCCTCCCACCCACCCAACCGTACACAGAAACACCACCCATCTCCCCCGCCTTGGCTTCCTCATTTCCTAAAAGTACATCTCGGCCTTCATTTTCTAGTTTCTAGTTCTGTGACCTGCTTAGGAATAATTCATCAGTAATGTAAAATGAATTATACCACTGGAGCAAAGCAGAGCATAGAAGAGTTATATGAGAATCAGCTGACCGTTGAGGATGAATTGCTAAGAGTAAGGGAATATACTGAACATTTGAATTTAATATTTATTCATTATTATCGCTTACCTTTGTGTGTACAGTGTGGTTTTTTGCAACATAATGCCTAATGGCCAGAGAAATCTCAATGGACCTTGTTGTAGTCTTTCTCCTGAAGAGTGACTGTCTGGATCTTTCTCCGTACTGGCTCTATACACAGGCTCAAATTAGTCTGTATGAGTCACAGGTATTATGCATGCACTTTGGGGTAATTTTTATCATGTGGCGCATAATCACATTTCTTCCCAGAATTTCAATGCGAAGTCACTTCAGTCTGCCCAAGATGCACGATGCGCTCATAAAATAGCTGATCTCTCTTACCTCTGCGGCGGAAAAGAGAGTGCTGGTCAGTCATCAGTGACAATGATTGATTGCTTTCAAAATGACTTCCCAATCACATGCCCTTACAATATGTTATTGATCCAATCATGTATCTGTATTAATTCAATTTAGAGAATGTGCGTACGTACATCAACATTCCATTTTCTGTTGGAAGGTAGCCAATATTTTTGTCACCTTCATTATGACTGTAGGAAAACAAGTTGAAACAAACCCTTTCTTTCTAAGAGCACTACAAGCCTCCTTGAATCGGATCCCATTTTGCCTGCCAGTTGCTGGCTGGGCTGTGAGCACAAGGCTAATGTGTTATGTTCGAGTGGATTTGTTTGGCTGAAGCAGCTCAATCTACATGCAGAAGTCTGTTTCCAGAAGGATTACAATCAATTCTGCTTTTCAATCCCATAAATTGCATAACGTTGCCAGTGTTGTGAGGAGTGTTATCAGCAATCGTTATGAGTGAGTGTTATCAGCAATCGATGTGGTACAGTCGGCGTTTTTTAAATATTGGTTGATATTTCTTTATTGTCCTTGGTTCTACACTGCTGTTGTTCCGCCCTGTTCCCTTTTATAGTTGGCCTTTTCTCCCCTTCCTTCACGTATAAAAATGTCCTGTATTTTGATCAAGCGTTAGTTGGCATAGTGAAGAAAGCGAATTTTATTAGACGCAGATATTATCAGCGAATTGCATTATCTGAAACGACTCGGCAGCTCTGACCGCATCCCTTAAATTGTTTTGTAATAAATAATAATGGATACAATGAGAACTATTCTTCCATGTTAACATCGCAAAGCGGCTAAATTTCAAGACTATTTTGCATCCTCACTTAAAGTAATGGGTAAAGATTTCTGCTAAAAAGCTGCCTGTCAGTGGTTACCTTTCTGTCCCTATGGTCCTCCATTAGCTTCAGCTTTTTTTAATTTCATGTTTTTTTATTTATTTCTTTATTGAACGGGTTTCAAAAGGTCTTTTATAAAAGATAAGAAAAGGTGTTGGCACCGTGAAAGATTGCACTGGCTGAACCGCTTTAGAGAAATCCCATATTAAGGGAAAAATTGATATTAACAAATGAAGTGTAATAAATACCTCATGATGCAGTAAAACTGCGCAAAAGTGATCTCAATTATTTTTTTTCAAAAGAGCTTTTTCAAAAGCTTTATAATGCGCAGGATGTGCAAAATAAAAAATCAAAATTAAATGGGCTAAGATTTTTGGTTAGATGATGTCACATGAAAATCTGCATTGACCATGTAGTCCACAGATGGGTTTTTTCTGCCATTTTGAGTTTGCTTTGGAAAAAAAAGAAAACACCCTCAGACAAAAGCTGACAGCCTGCTGTACAAGAGTACAGAACCACACTGCTCCACACTCATTTGTACTGGTTCCAGAAGCCTGAACTGTGAAATCTGACAGGAATCGTCTATTCGTTTTCATGGAATAGTCATATGCCCCCTTGGTCCAAGAATTAAAAAAAAGGATGAATGTGCTCGGAATTTATGAATATGCAACCCCAGTTCTCAAAATGTTGGCACGTTATGTAAAATTCAAATAAAATAAAACTGTAACGATTTGAAAAGCCCATTCGTCCTCTGCTATACTGAAAACAATTCAACACCACATTGTTATCCTCCTGCCATGTAATACAGGGGGATAGCTATTGCACTGCGCATCTGTCAGTCCGTCAGTCTGTAAACATGGTTTTGTCTGGGGAATTACTTGAGAGCCGTTCAGTATTTTTTTAATAATAAAACGTAGCACACTCATCAAGCATATGCTCGAGTGGTGCCCTTAGCTTTTTTTTTTTTTTTAATTTTTAACATTTTGATTTTTTTCTGTTTTTTTTTCCCAATGTTTTTATCATTTTTTTCTACAAATAAGTAGAGTGTGCATTGTTTATCTGGAGCTAACTTGCAAATTATTTCATATGTCATTGGCAAACCTAGCATACACATAAAGCACACTGTGATGCGGTGCCTTTCGCTATTTTTAAAATGTTTACATTTTTATTTTTGTTTTTATCTCCATGGAAATATTGGACTAAGTTAATTTGATTGTTTATTGTTTGTTCACAGCATAACTGCAGTCATAACGTATGTTAGTTATACCCTTGCCACAAAGTAAGCAGGGGTATAGCACTTCATCTGTCCATCCATCTTGCCATCTGTCTTCCCTGCTGAAATCTTGTCTTAGTTGTTTCTTTTCACCACTTGACCAAGCTTCATTAAACTTAGTGTATGTGTGTGTGAGTGTGTGTGTGTGTGTGTGTGTGTCAGCTTCAATTGTTTTGCCTTTTAATTTATTCAATATTCTGAATTTTGATATTTGATGATAATGTCTTTGTCTGGGTCATATTTTCTGCTCCATAATATACATTCCATGTTTTCTTATTTTGAGTTCCATGTTTAATTCATTAGGATTTTGTCATTTTATAGGTGTTTCATGAGCTAAAATATGCAGATTGACCCATCGTCTAACTTAAAAGTATGACATAGAAGTTCTTTAAATTTCTCAAGTTACAATTAAACACTGAAGAACTGAAATATATGGTCATTCTGGTGTTTGTGATAATCTACTTCCTTGTAGTGAACCCTAGTGACATGGGAAATGCATTTGAATTTATTTTACATTTTTACATGTCCATATTTGTATCCACTCACATGTCTATATCCATACATAGTTGTTTTTAGTGTAGTTTAATATTGTCTATGTTCATCTCAGACACTGAAATTGAAAACATAAAATGTGATGACAGCAACATTGTCCGAGAATGTTGACAGTCATTTTTTTAGCACTTCGGTACATCATCATGCCTTTTAATCACACTCATTGAGTGATTTGGCACTGAGAACAACAGTTGGTCCAGTCTAGCAAGCAGAAGTTCCCCTCACTCCCTTAATTATGCAGATTTTCATCTGGACGAATGTACAAGGCTTTGGTTGGCATGTATTTCACATGATAATGCACCAGACAGTCCAATCAGAGACATGTCAGGACTGCAGGCGCTGGCAGACCAATCTAGCACCCATACACTTTGCTTAAGCAGCCATGTCCTTGAAATCTTTGCAAAATTTGGTTTGGTATTGTCTTGCTGGTTAATGTAGGGATGTTTCTGGAGCAGATGACGTCTAGATGGCAGCATTTGTTGCTCCGAAATTTGTACATATATTTTTGCATTTATGGTGGCTAATGTGCTGGTCACTAATGCCATCTGCACTGCCATACCCCCATATTAGGACAGATGCCAGATTTTGGACCTGATGTTGATTACAAGATTGGATTGTCCTTATTGTCCTTGGTCCAGAGAACATGGTGGCTGCTTTTCCAAAAACCACTTGATATGTTGACTCATTGAACCCCTAAACATGCTTCCTCTCTGCTCCTGTCAATTTCAGATGACACCAAACCCAAAGAAGTCGGCGGAGCTTTTGCAGAGTGTTGATGTATGGCTTTGGCTTTATAGTAAAGCTTAATTTTGCATCTGTGGATGCAGTGGTGAATGGTGTTGACTGGCAAAGCTTCTCCAAAGTATTTCCGTGCCTATGTTGCGATATCCTTAACAGTTGCATGGCAGTTTTTAAGACAGCAATGGGACTTGAGATCAATCCAATTGACTTAAGCCTTTGTGGACCAAGATTTAATCGGATTACTTCAATTTTTTAAGTTATATTTTGAACTTTAAAGGGTAAAATGCCCCAAATAGTTCTGATTAGTCTTTTTGGACTGTTAATACTGATGTGATGGATGATAGGCTTACACATATGTTGGCAAATTGGTCACACTCCACCCATCTTTGCTTTTGTGGGACTAGGCCTTTTCTGAGGCTCCTGTTATACTTGCACCTCTTATGCTACTGTTCTACAATTATATCACCTGTTTAGCTTCAGCTGTTTCATCGCACCCTATTATTGCAACTTTTCCTTCATTATTAATCATAAATTCCCCCTCCAACTTTTCTGGAGTCATTGCAGTCATCAGATTTGAAATAAGCATTTATTTTCAACATACTGTGTGACTCCACTAGTTATAGCATCAAATACTATGTTTTTATAGTGTTTTTTTCATACACTAGAGCCGGGCTGCCCAAATCATGTTCCTTTAGGGCCGAGGACTGCTGGTTTTCCACCAAACCTTTACCTAGGAGTCAGGTGTGATGACAGTCTGACTGATAAGTGGAAATAACTGTTCAGTTAATTGCTCAGAGGGAGAGAAAACCAGGACTGGATTTGAATTTGAGGGCCAGATTTGGGCAGCCCTGCACTAGAGCGTAAATAGATCTTGAAATCACTCTTTTATTTTATGTGAAATTTTTTTTTTCATCATTGTCCAGCTTTTTCAAGATTGGGTTTATATCATCAAAAGAATATTTAACCATAAAAGTAATGCTTAATACGTAAATGCAGCATTTTATGAACTGTTTTCATTTTTTTGCACATCTTTTTTTTTTTTTTTTAATCTGGCAGTCTCAAGATATATGTCCTCCTATCTCATTTATCCTTTCAGTCTGTTTTCCTATCAGTCTCTCCGCACTTCTGCAAGCCATCTATTCTCTTCCGGCCTCATCTTTTTCCTCTTCTCACTCATTTCTGTCAATTCTCCGCATTTCTCTCTCTCACTATCACACTGTTCTTTATTCTCTTGTAGTGTTCTCTTTAGCTGTCAGATTAAAATAATTCACACTCTAATCAACCTGCATGCAATAATGGAAAAGGTGATATAAAAGAGAAACCTTCAATAGGCAGAAAGACTGACAGACACACCTGCTGGCATGTATTCACACTTCACCTCATAAAGAGGAATTTGAGAAAACAAGATTCAGTCAGCAAACTTCAGCCCTGGCCTAAATTGATTATGTCTTTTTGTTGCCCATATCCCATGTCGAGCCGCAGCAGATAAGCCAACAGTATTTTTGTGTGTTTTTTTTTTGTTTTGTTTTTTTCTGAATTGGGTGGATGCTGAATTGTATTTGTCAGAGTACCAGGGTTATTTTCACCACTGATGAAAAGGCCCTTAGGGCAGGAAATGAGAAAGTCAGTTGTTGTGATGGCTCTGGCAGGTTGTTTTCTCTAATTTAGAAAGGCTGGTTGTGACTCTCAACTCATTGCTGTGCCACCTGAGCCAAAGCAATGGACTGTAGTTGAAGCGCCTGCACTTGCACTCTTATTGTCCGATTCCATGCACAAAAGTGCTACAGGAGAGGCTTTGTCTGCTGCAATATTCCCAATAAGCTACATATTCCTGGCTATGCTGAGCTATTTAGAACCTACTGAATTCTAAATTTCTTGCCAAAAAATATTCCATATGAAATCTTGAAAATTTGCACAAAGTACATGCATGTTTATATATAGCAAATAATGCTGATTGTCTTGTAACCGTAGCAAATGCCAGGGCCAGCGGACAGACCTTGGATTGTAAGTGAACTGGCATTTCAATCTCTACTGTGCATAGCATTATTAAAAGATTCAGGGATTCTTTAGAAATTTTTGTGTAAATGATGAGGGTGAAAATCAATACTGAATGGCTCAGATCTTTTA
The DNA here is from genome assembly GCA_029692085.1 of Gymnothorax javanicus. Lineage (NCBI taxonomy): Eukaryota > Metazoa > Chordata > Actinopteri > Anguilliformes > Muraenidae > Gymnothorax > Gymnothorax javanicus. The sequence continues at coordinate 31,137,670 of CM056195.1, read as the reverse complement.
TCCTGCAGATGGAACAGCATTGAAAATGGACATGCTTCTGTGTTGGATAACCACAGGGGCTGGATCTACTTTGGAAACCTATGGCAAAAAAAAAAAAAAAAAAAACCAGTCATGACTGCATACAAATGAGAGTGAAGACTTCCTATGCACTGTGGAATCCATTTGTCAAAAACATCCAGAAATTCTGCTGTCTTCTTTGGATTTGAGCTCATGTGAAATCGACAAATATACAGTGAAAACATGCACTTCCCAAAAATTTTTATGGTAATTTGTAGAATAGTTTTTGAGTAATCCACACACACACACACACACACACACACACACACACACACCTCCTGGCGGAGGTGAAAACCAATTTGCAGTTTGGAGATACATTGATTACTGTAGATCTGTTGTCACTGGCTATAATATGCTAAGTGGTGGGATTTTGTCCTACAGCCCCAGTTCATTAGATATTTTGTTGCATCTGCTTCAAGGTAAATGCACTGCTGTTACCTCCACCAGGAGGTAATAGGTTTTCACCTGCATTTGTTTAAACGTTTGTTTGTTCGTCAGTTAACTGGGTATCTCAAAAGCGCTGGATGCATGTCAATGAAATTTTGTGCATTGATCGATTCTGTGCCATGGCGGAAGTGTTTAAATTTTGGCGAAGATCTGATTCATATTCTTGATCCAGGATCCAAAAGAATTTCTATGCGTGTGAAGACAGCACTGTGGTACACTGTTGTCATGTAAAACTAACGCCCACTTCAGCTGTCAAATACTTTTTTCTAGGAGAAATCCGAATCTGGCATCCTACGCCAACCAATTTCATAATGGTGGAGGTCATGCGCTCTCCGAGTGCCTTCTAGTTATGTCATGGATTCATAATGTTGTTGCTTTGTACCTTTCTTTTCAATGCCTTCTGTCACGTGTAAGTGAATAGAGCCAAATGCAGGATCATTGAATACGTGGAAGTTGGCCTGTTATTAACAAAACTGAAGAATGAAAAGAACTTTGAGAGTTGGAGAGTGTTTACCACAGATAGGTCTGTGGTCAGGCAGAAGCAGAGAGGAACTTGAGGATGAGGCAGGATTGAGTCGAAGGAAGTGTTCTGAGGGCAGTTAGTCAGAAAGCAAGCAGAATGAACTAGGGCACACTGGAGCAGGAGTAAAGAAGGTTCTTAGATGAAACTGCTCACCAGGACCAAAGACTCTGGAGGGAATTCTCCTTATATACAGATACTTGGTTTTTAGCAGAGATACTGCATACCGATGACTGAGGACACAAGACACAGCAATCCAGCAAAGGAAAGATGGGGACAAGGAACTTCCAAGACACAAGACGAAAAACAACAAAATGGAAAAAGCCTATGAAGCCAAGGCGGTGAAACAAGGAGGGAGGGGAATGGAACAAGATGATAATTAGATAATCAGTATCAATCAATGAAACAACACCGAAACTGACATGGACAGCTGGATCGCGGGGAAAACCAATTGAGGAAACACTCTGGATGGGACAGCTGTCATTCTATGAGTCTGGTTTGCAACATCTAAGAGTACTTTTTTGTTTTTAAAGGGGTTACAGCATCATGTGTGCTGATTAGAGCTGCTTAGTTTGGAACCATACATTTGTAATTTATCTCCATCTTTGGCCAGCAAAGGAACATGAACCAACAAAACCCTGTGAGCACTACCATGGAAATGTCCAACATTCAGTATGGGTTTAAAGAATTTTACTTTTACATTTAATCTAATTATTTACTTTCCCAATGAATGCTCTATATTTCACTTCTAGATGTTGGCATGGATTGGCTCTTTCTGGGGTCATTGAACCAGGAGATTGATTTATTTTAATTGCATAACAGGCCTTGCTTGCTTTCCCCTTCAGTACATTTATTGCCATATTAACGCTCCCTTAAGCCCTAATCACCAGGCGCAGGCAAGTAGTGCCTTACTCCAGGGTATCAGCTCCTGAAGTGAAGCACTTCTGCTTGTCCTGAACTATAAATATGCTTTAGATTTACAGCCAGTGCCCAAGTAGGACAGTTCTGCTCTAGCTATGTCATGCTCTACTAGAACTGTTCTGGAAGCTGAGTTTTCTTTGTCACATACTCCGCGATGTAGGCTATGTAGAAAATTCCAGCTTGATCACAAATTAAATAGCTAAAATTATCTTGATTAATATCTCAGCTATGAAGTCACTTTTGGTGCTGTGCATTTTCTTTTAAAAATAGATCTCAGAAAGCGTGGGCAGAGTCTACCTGCCTTTTATTTATTTATTTATTTTTCTTTATATGAGGAGAAAGAGAGAAGGTAGCAGATAAAGGTGATATGGCAGGTAACTGAAGCACTGTCCATACAAGAGTGCTGCAAGAGTTAGCCATGAAAGAGCTAACCAACGTGTAGAATGCACCTTGTCATGAATTGATTTCCTAATAGTGTACGTTAACCCCAGCAGAAGTCACAAGCACTACGCCAGTCTGAAAGCTTTTTATTAGCGATAAAACATTAAATTTGATGATTCATTTCAGACTTTATGTATTTGGTGATAAAGGGTAGTGTTTTGCCAATAATTGCTGAGTGTTGCAAAAAGTGAAAGAATGCTGACCACTACTCACTTACTTTCTAATGTGAATATACAGTTAGCATGCATTTTGCATGTGTGCGTGTGCGTGCGTGCGTGCATGTGTGGCAAATTGGGTGTGTGTGTGTATGTGTGTGTGTTTGAGAACTGTAGAGTTGTGTGTTGTATGCTTTGTTTGTTACTGGTTGTCATTGGATGGCAATTTGACACTTATTTTCTAGCAAAATTTGCCGTTGGCCCCTCCGCCTGGACAATAGCCAATTTTTCACCTTTTTTTCAGTTTAAGAAACTGAGGATGTGTTTTTTTTTGTTTGTTTTTTTTTTTTGCAGTGAGCATGGCATTGTAACCATTTCCTCTTTTCTCAGTGAATGGAGAGTCATATCAAAGATACCCTATCACACTGTAAGCTAGTCTCTGGAACACCAAAATGCCTTTGCTGTTTCACAACATTTGTTGATAGTAAATAACCTGCACAATTTCTTATTTTGAGAAAACTAAAAAATGTATGACCCTCAGGTGTTCAAATTCCAGTTCTTCATCAGCACTGAATTGGAGCAAAATGGAACATTCACAAAAACAGTCTAGTGCACTTGACAAAAATATGGAAGCAATTAAAAATAGACAAAACTGTGGCAAGTGCAGAACAATTCTTATAGGCTGGCGAGCAGGAGCTTATTTGCGAAACTGAATCTCGGTATAATGTTTGCAGGATTAAAGGAAAATAACTGTTCTGCTGGTACTACTTTCATCTCATCCCAGTGATCTCTTGAAAAAAAAAAATGACCCGGCGTCACCTGTGCTTCCTTCAATCACCTTTACTCCAACCCCACCCCACGTCCGCATGTAACGTGTGCAGCAGACGAAGGCTTAATGCCACTCAATTAAACTGTGGCAGCTTGCCGCAAAGAAATGAAACACTGCCCAGCTGGGGCTTAGGTGAGATGGCCAGGTAGAGTAATGGCGGTTTAACTGAATCCTTCCTGCCACATTTCGGAGGAAGCAGAATGAACAGTGACTGCAGAGTAAGAGGCATTCTCTCGCCCAGCGAGGGTCTTCTAATTTCATGGAGGTGAAGAGATGGAAATGTCATTTCTTTCTGGGGAGTATTGAGAGGGGCCTTTTGCCCATTCATTACCCCGTCTGTGCGTGTGTGTGTGTGTCTGTGTGTGTGTGTATGATTATGAGTGTTTGTGTGTGTGTGTGTGTGTGTGTGTGTGTGTCTTTGTGTGTTTGTGCATGTGTGTGTTTGTGTTTGTCTGTGTGTTTTTGTGTGTGCCTGTGTGTTTGTATTTGTGTGTGTTTGTGCATGCGTGTGGTGTGTGTTTGTGTTTTTGTGTGTGCATTTGTGTTTGTGTTTATGTGTGTATGTGTTCGTGCGTGCGTGTTTGTTTGTGTGTTTGTTTTTGTGCGTGTGTGTGTATGTGTGTGTTTGTGCATGCATGTATGTTTGTTTGTTTGTGTGGGTTTTTGTGCGTGCATGTGTGTGTGTGTGTGTGTGCATGCGTGTTTGAGCACTTCTGTATTTTTGAGAGAGTTATTAGAATGCAAGCGACCTTTTGCGTCTGTTGTGTCGCAGACGTGCTCATCCATGCATAAAGAGAGCTCCAGTTTGACACGCTGCCGGAACGCCGCCCTGTCTAAATCATGTTTACGGCGGAACGCCGCCCTGTCGAAATTACGTTAGGCGCTCTGCTGCCATTTCAAACCCTGGCAACAGAAGCTCACGATACCTTTCATTAAAAGTGCTCCCCTCCCACGTAGACCCCTACACTAACACTCAGGTGCCGGCATGTCCTCTACAGAGCACTTCATACCTGTCATCCGTGTGTGAGAAAGAGTGGCCTACCTCCCTAATCAGGGCTCTAGGCACCTCTCCACAGTCAGCTGCTTCTCTACTGGACAGAGCTGTGAAATGAATCAAATGTACATCTGCTGTGATGGCAGACTTCAGGCATCAACAGTGGCGTGCAAATTTGTAAATGGATTGGTTTTATGCAGGAGTGCCCAATGTTCCACCATTAAAAAAGAATGAGTTTGCAATTTAGAAGAGCAACAGCACACCTGATGATTTACTTACAAAGGTTGTGATTGAAGACCATGATTTGAGCAATGGCTAAATCTGGTGTTGTCTACAGGGTTAAATCTAGTATTTTCTTTGGGACCACTGTGAAAATTTGCACCCCAGCAATGGTGATTTCGGAAAAGACTGGACAGCCCTGGTTTGATGTTATGTGAATTGTTTATACAGCGCCCTCCATAATTATTGGCACCCCTGGTTAAGATGTGTTAAAAGCCTTAAAATAAATTCAATTTTTATTGCAGAAGCATACTCTCACACTGAAAATTGTAGAAAAATGTAACCTTCAACTCAAGTGAATTTTAAGGGGTTAAAAAAATCCCTGATTAAGAAATAATAATTTTTCATAATATCACCTGTTCCACAATTATTGGCACCCCTAACCATTCCTAGGAAATAAATGTAATTGAAGTATTTCTGTCATTTCTACAGTAGTTTACAAAGTTGATCAGAGTATCTAGGAACATTGAATTAGTAATTCACCACTTCCTGTTTCCCTGGGGTATAAATATGACGTGACACAGAGGCCATTTCTCTTATCCACTCTTCAACATGGGAAAGACAAAGGAACACACCATTCAAGTAAAGGCAGATGTGTGTCGATCCTTCACAAGTCAGGCAGTGGCTACAAGAAAATAGCCACCGCCTGCACCTGCCCATATCTACTGTCAGAGGAATCATTAAGAAGTTTAAAACAACTGGAACAGTGGTAAACAAGCCTGGATGAGGACGCAAGGTTATTTTGCCACCACGCACAGTGAGGAGGATGGTAAGAGTAATAAAAAGTTCTCCAAAGCTCACTGTTAAAGAATTGCAACAAATGGTAGCATCTTGGGGTCACAAAGTCTCCAAAACAACCATCAGGCGCTATGTACATGCCAACAAGCTGTTTGGGAGGCATGCACGGAAAAAATCTTTTCTCACTCACAATCATAAACGCAAACGTCTGGAGTTCGCGAAGCGGTACTGGGACTTCAACTGGGACCGTGTGCTTTGGTCAGATGAGACCAAGATAGAGCTTTTGGGCAACAAAAACTCTAAGTAGGTCTGGCGGAACACTAAAGATGAGTATGCAGAAAAGCACCTCATGCCCACTGTGGAGTATGGGGGAGGATCGGTGATGCTGTGGGCCTGTTTCTCTTCCAGAGGCCCTGGGATCCTTGTTAGGGTGCATGGCATCATGAACGCCTTGAAATACCAGGACATTTTAAATCAAAATCTGGTGGCCTCTGCCCGAAAGCTGAAGATGGGTCGTCACTGGGTCTTTCAGCAAGATAATGACCCTAAACATGTGGCCAAATCTACACAGAAATGGTTCACCAGACACAGAATCAAGCTCCTCCCATGGCCATCTCAGTCCCCAGGCCTCAACCCCATTGAAAACCTGTGGAGTGAGCTGAAGAGGAGAGTGCAGAGGGGAGGACCCAGGTCGCTGGATGATTTAAAGAGATTGTGCAAAGAGGAATGGTCGAAGATCCCTCTTTCTGTATTCTCCCATCTTGTGAAACATTATAGGAGAAGATTAGGTGGTGTTTTGTTGGCAAAAGGGGGTTGTACAAAGTATTAACATCAGGGGTGCTAATAATTGTGGCACACATGATTTGATGTAAAAGAATTATTTCTTAATGTGGGATTTTTTTTCCCACTGAATAAATGCACTTGAATTAAAGGTTGGATTTTCCTCTTTTTTTAATTGTGGTCCTATATTATTTAGAAAAAAACTGAATTTATTAGAAGCTAAAGAACACATCTTAACCAGGGGTGCCAATAATTATTGAGGGCGCTGTACATGCTCCTGGTCCATGAGGTGAGGCTTACAGTATATTTAGACTGATTAAACATGGGTCTAGCTATGAGGCTGCTCCTGTTGTCGCGGACCCACTTATTTAAGGGTCACCTTAACTTTTGTCTGCAAAAAAACATGAGAACACTATCAGAGTGCTCTGTCCATTCCTTGAGCATATGCTGCCCTGAAGGTCATGGATGTTAACAGACGTATCATCCCATTATAACTGCACACACAGGCACTGAGATGGTAGTAGAGCTGTTTATTTTACAGAGGAGATGAAATTGAATGATTTTTTTTTCTGCCAAAGGGGAAACCGCACCGCACCTTGTGTGAGTTTATCTGAAGCAGAATGAAAAGACCCTCTCTCTGTAGACCGTGTGGCAGCCGGTATCCACGCACACACCCTACTGCTGACGCGGGTGAGTTAACTTAGATCAACAGTACATGCGTTTGTTGCCCAGGCAACCTCCGATGAGCTGTCACCTTCTCCGATTGGCTGAGGTTTGGTGCTGCGCGAACCGAGCTGTCCTTCGTGTTGTTGTTCAATTTGATCTGGCAATGACAGCCCCACCATACAGCTCACAGGAGTAGGACTCGCGTAATTTCATGATTGATTCCTTTGGCAGTCTTTAATCGAGCAACTTAAAGGAGCTGTGTCATGATTACTGTGCATGCTCACAACTTTTAATGAAGTAAATCCGCTCAGTTGCAAATCAAAATCTGGAGGGTATTTTTCTTCTTCTGTGATTATTGGTGATGGCAACCAGCTTACGTTCTTCATATCCCTTGGCTAAAGCTTAAAATAGCGCTTTGAATCCTCAAATTTCCATAGGAAGCTCCTTAATATAAAAAGCGTTATGCCGGAATAACTAACATATATAAATACAATGCAAAATAAGGATGGATTGGCAAGGATTGAATCAGATTATGACTAGCAGTCAAGCAGATTCTCTTTCTTAGGATGGAAATTCTGAGTATGTGCAATAATCGTGACACTGCTCTTTTGAGTTGAAGTATTTCCATGGCTTTGTAATACAGTCCATCCACTGAAACAACCCAGAACTAAAGGCACTTGTAGAGTGCAAACCTCCGCCAAGGCAGCACGATCCAAATCTTCATGAGTGGGAGCAAAGTTGAGTTATCTCGTGTCATACGATTTCAAGATGGCTGCCGTGGCGGCCATATTGTTTTACTGATCGAGGTGAAAATCAATAGGGTCCATTCTTGATGTAATAGCAATCCACCCACAAAATTTCAGATAAATCCGTGCATTACTTTTTGAGTTATGTTGTTCACAAACAGACAGACAAACAAACAGGGGCGAAAACATAACCTCCGCCCCAACTTTGTTGGGGGAGGTAAAAATCTGGTTAATTTCGCAGTGCAGATGGTGCTTATGCATACCATGTTCTCAGTCTGGTGTTGAGATGGTCCTTATGTGGCCAACCAGTCTTTCTGACCACATGGTATGAGCTGAGCAGGGCTCAGAAGAGTGTGAGATTAAGGCATTTTAATCTGGTGTGAAGTTAGTTTTGCATTGCACAGCTAGAGGCACTCCTAGAGTGTAAACCTCTGCCAAGGCAGCACAGTCCAAATCTTGGTGAGTGGGAGCAAAGTTCAGTTATCGCGTGTCATAGGATTTCAAGATGGCTGCCATGGCGGCCATATTGTTCGACTGATCGCGGTCAAAATCAATAGGGTCCATCCCTGATGTAATAGCGACCCACCCACAAAATTTCAGAGATATCCGTTCATTACTTTTTGAGTTATCTTGTTCACAATCAAACAGAGAGACAGAAAAACGAACGGCACCGATCACATAACCTCCTGCCAACTTCTTTTGGCGGAGGTGATAAGAACATCAAACCGACCGTCAAACATGGTAGTTCTGTGATGGTGGTAGCGGTGGTAGTTTCAGGGCTTGGGCAACTTGCCATAATCAGCAGAACCGTGAATTCTGCCGTCTACCAGAAAATACTAGAAGAGAATGTCCAGTCGTTAGTCAATGATTTGAAATTCAAGCGCAATTAGGAACAGCATCAATTCAACAATACAAAGCCTAAGAGCAAATTGACTGCTGAATGGATCAAAACAAACAAAATAATTTTAGAGTGGCCTTGTCAAAAACCTGACTTGAACCCTACTGAGGTGCAGTGGCAGGACCGTAAACAGGCAGTTCATGCTAGAGACCCCCTCAGTGGTCAGAATTCCTCCACGGTGATGTGAAATGCTGATCTCTGTCATCAGAGGCCTCTTGCTGCTGTTATTGCCATTGAAGGCTGTAGAACCAGTTATTAAGTGGAGGGGGCAATCAAAATTTTCCCATGGGTGATAAAAGTGATTGCCAACCTTTTTCATTCAATAAATGAAAACAAATGTTTTAAAACTGTATTTCTCCTTCTTTGTGTTCCTTTTGCCTTTTCATTTTGTATGAAAAAATAAGCCAATTAGAGAGACAAAAATTCAAAAATAGAGGAAATCAGAGGGGGGCCAAATACTTTTTCATAGCATGGTACACAGTGAATTTGGCCCCAGATCACCAACATTGCCTGAGGTTTTATGAGTGTGGCCCTGTGGATTTATATCCCCTGCTCACAGGAGCAGCGGCAGCAGACCCTAGCAGAGTGTATGCAGTTTTACTTTGTGTCAGAAACACTAGCGCCCCAGTGTTTATGTGTGCTCTGTCCAGACTGGAACTTTAGCATGTGGAGCTCTGGGATATGATAGGTGCTAGCTCCAGTCTTCACCCTTCAATACCCCTGCGCTCCTTCCTGTACCAACCCCACTCCACACACACAGACACACACACGCATCACCCCTCAATCATCCTCCTCACCCCCTTCCCCCTCACACATTCCGACCATCTTCATTCACTCGCTTTAGTCCTCATTTACACTGGGAAGTGCTTGAGTTCTCTTCTTCCTGTCTGGCCAGGTCCAGGCGGGCAGTCCCATGTGTACCAGGGCCTCTGTGCCTCTAATAGAGTGTCACAGTTTTATGTGGAAATGTTGCACGGTCCCGGCCTTTGTGCACTGCGCACTAGCACTGTGGCTCTTAATGCCAGTTAACCCTTTGTCTGTGCATTGGAGGGCGGGCAGGCGACTCGCCTGCTTCCTCTCCGAAGCATGTCACGTGCTGCGATTGCGAACAGCTATGGATGCGGCGTTTACACTGCGTGCTTGCAGGGACAGCAAGGCAGCTTTCTCCTCTGCTGTTATGATGGAAACAAAGGGCTGTCCTCACGTCACAGGAAGTATCGGCTTCTTCTGCAGAACTGCTCTTTCTCTTGCTTTTCGCTCATTCAGTACAGAGTGTGAGTGGGAAGACAATGAAGCCTGAAAATCCAAGGCCTGTCTACATGATGCATGTTTCATGTGTCTTTGTTCACTCACTGATAATGCTGTTCATTGTTACATTACCTTGCGCAAACACACAGTAGCCATATCCCCCAATGATACTTAACCTGCATGCATTTAGGATGAACCCAGTTGCCTTAACCTCCACAGTGATCCTGATAAATTAGGCTCCTGGCTCATCTTGCACCTGATACATGATGCATTTAAGAATTAAGTCAAAATTAGCCTGAATTTCTTTTCCAGTTCCCCCTGTCATGCCCTCACAGCCCTCTCTTTTCTCCCCTGAATCCTCCTCCTCCTCTCTCGCCCTCTCTATCCCAGAGGGGTGAAAATGCCTGAGTGTGGTGTGTGCTGGTATTGAAAGAATTCCGGACTGTTCTGAAGTCAGTTTGCGCTGTGTGTGATGGGTGGCCTGGGACCTGGTTCTCAGTTGAGACGGTGTGCGTGCGTGTGCGGGGTTGATGGTGTACGTGTGTGTGTGCGCGCGTGTGTGTGTGTGTGGGAGCTCACTCCTGCGCAGCAGAGCTGCAGGCCAGGCTCTTTCTGATGCACACTCTGCTCTCCCTGTAACTGCAAGTCTCAGGCCCTCTGGGCCTAGGGGTGTGCAGTCAAAACACCAAACACCGTCCAGGAGGCAGTTTGGTTTTGCCACTTAGGTCGGTGGCGCTTCTTTGTGCAGGGAACGTGTTTTTATATATTTATTCAAATGGGCTACCATGCATTTTACTATGACAGAGATATGGGCTCATAAGTGGACAAGCGCTTACTGAGCTCTTTTAAGATTTTAAGTATTTTGGATTGTGAGGAGCGGCCCAGACTCTGTGCCTCAGTGTGCGTATGCATGTACGCAAGGATGTGAGTGTGCATGTGCATGCATGTGTGTTTGCATATTTGTATACATGCGTATGCTTATGTGTAATTGCATGTGTGTAGACATGCATGTGCGCCTCCGTGTGTGTGTGTGTGTGTGTATGCATTTGTATATGCATGTTTGTATGCACTGTATACATTATATGTGCATATATATGCACACACATAGTATCTCCCCTGCAGACCTACTGCGATGTAGGTTGCATGTATAATGCAGCAGGGGGGAGGGTGGGGGGATTCTATAAATAATCCAGAGCCTCGTACGGTTGCTGCTTGTTCAGAGGCGGAATAATTTTTTGTGACATCGGCTTGCAAAAAGAGAACTATTGGACTCCGCTCTCTGGATCCTAGTGACTCTTGCAGGCACAGGCGTCTGCACTCCATTAAAAATCCAGCTTTTTCAGCATGGGGGTTGATGATCTTTAATGACCTGGAATCAAGTAAAGGTGGCTTTTGGGGCATCCATGCAAGGATGCTCACCCATTGCAGCCAGATGCACGCATAGCGATGAGAACATTAAAAACATGCATCTGGGGCTGCTCACTCCTTTAAACCCTCACCTCGCACCTGGCAACCCACAGGCATGTGTTTTTAATGTGTGCCATGAGAAAATGTGTGCCATAGCACCTACATGAAAAACTCTCTGCTCACCCTTTTTGGCAAATAGGCTGATGGTGGTGTAGAGACACAGTGAGCTGTACAGGACGAGGTGATTCTCTTCTGCAGAGAGAGAGAGATGCTGAGTGATATCATGCTCTGAGCGAGCACGGACGTTTCAGTTGGAATCCCACCATGGTAACTGAGGGCTAAGAAAAGAACTCTCATAGCCCCTGATATCGTCCAATCAGCTGTGAGACAAAGGTTTCTGATTATTTTTTCTTTAACCCTTAAAACGAACTGCGGGCTGTCTATGAAATAAATAAATAAATAAAATATACATATGCATACGTATACACACATATATATGTATATACAATATATAAAATATGTAGACCTTCTTTGTGTACTAACAAAGCTGAAGTCAAAGGTCTGGAGTTTTCTTGCCTCTTGTAGGTAAATACCTAATAGGTCACACTTTGAATTGTACTAATTCTATTGAGTACAGAATAAGGCCCTCAAGATGCTTTGAATGGCTTATCCGATCAATGACCTGCAGTCATGCAGGTCTGGCTACTGCTTGTTATTACAGGAATGGCCTAGTCACAACCATAGCTCTGAAGACTCGCATTGTGCAGCAATGAAATACAGCAGGATATGTATTATATTGTCATACTACTTATGATTCCCTGTTCAGTGCTTTAGGCTGGGTGCTGTTTAGCGCTGTTGTGTGATTTTTGCATGATTATCATGGGCGGCAGTGTTATCAACATCATCGTTATTATCTCCATGGTCATCTTTCATGCAGCTTTTCAGTAATTACTAAAATTATTTTTAAATGTTTGCCCTCACCCATATTTTGTTTATGATTCACTGATAGCTGATTTCCTGTGTCCATTGTGTTGAGGGCACAATTTCCCTTACCATAATTCATCAGTCCATTATTTGATACTTGTCAGAGTTGCAGGTGATGAAGCCTGTCTGCGTGTACACTAATATGTTTCTGTTTTAAAACGCATAACATTTGCTTCGTTTTCACCTAGCATCCACACTACTCTGGCATTTTTGAACCCCTAAAATGGATACTTTTGAAAACGCTGCTGACCCTGTTTTAGTTTCAAGACTGCAGGACTGCATTGATGGGCAGACAGGCAGAAACTGAGACTTTTGAAAATGATGACGCAGACACCCACGTTTGCTTTCTGCAACTAAGCAACTTACTGCAGCGAAGACTATATGCTTCCTGTTTACACCAGCATGTGCATACCCAGTGCACATGAACGGTCATGTGATATGTGTTTCTGGTGTACTACTATGGATGGAAATAATTTCTGAAATGGTGCTAAAATGTACGTGTGGACGGAGATCGTTTCCATTTTAAAATGTCGTTTCAAAACGAAAACGTAATAGTGTGGACTAAGCCTAACGCCTGAAACACACCAGGCGCATTCACGCCACGACACATCAGTTGCAGGAGAATGCAACCAGTATTCTCTATTGAAACTGCTCCACCGGCAACGTAAGCCGCGCACAATAGTGCCAGCCCGCGCGATAATCTCTTCATTTACGCGGCTGGTCTATTTCTTTCCCTCTACACGCGGCAACGCGGCCCTACCAACGGGCAAAAACTACATGAAACTGTATCAAAAACAAGTACAGCAAGTTTAAAAGTGATGAAAATTAAAAATTCGATTGTACCACAGTCATCGGAGTCTAGCTTTGTTTTTGTTTGATTTATATTGTGGGTTTAAAAATACAAACAATCTCATCAGTGTATTCTGAAGTTAAAACGATCTATTTAAAATCCAACACCTTTTTTGTAGGCTATACTTCCCTACTGTAGCCTGGAAAACATATATATCACTTGGCAATACTCAATGTTGGCAGTGAAGGTGTTTGTCACACAGCTATGCAAGCAGGTTATGGTAGGCTCCTTGCTGTCGTCTTTGAAGATGCAGCAGATGTACCCAAAATCTTCTCCTCCTCCTTTGTAGCCTCAAAATTAAGAAAAAGAGGGCAATCGCCTTCCTTCTATTAATAGCAGGAGCTGTCCATGAGTGAAAATAAAATAATCTGTTAAGTACAAGTTATTTCGCAACTCCATGCATAAAAACGCTGATCAGTCAACTCGTTCTCTCAACGTAAATCGGTAATATGGATAGGATCGCCAAAATGTGAAAGTGCAAATGCAAATGAATTTATAGTACACATGAGCACAGGTTGTATTTTGTAATAGTTTAAGTAAAAAATGCTTTAACGCACTCATTTTCCTATGCCGAGTGCTCGAAATCTCCTCTGGAAAAAACATCCAGCATGCGACCGTACTCAAAAGAAACAAAACTAGAGTAGCAGGTGAAACCCTGCGCTCCGCCCCGCTCACATTACACGTTGCATCCATTCCCAGCATAGTGTTAGCCAGAATGGAACCTCAGGGTGTCTCACCCCTTCGACCAGGCCAACCTGACCAAGACGAAACCACGTACGTTGGTGGTTCATCCCATCGAACCAGCTTGTTGCAAACAAAAGAAATGGCTGATGGATATTTTGTGCCATTGACACAGACGAAAGAGTCAACGACACCACTTCAATTCAAAACACCACATTTAATTATACAAGACACTCATCTTAAATATACAGCTGTACTTGCATCTAAGCATGAGTGCATTAGTGTGCACGGTTTCTGGAAAAAAAAATCACGCCATTAGTGAAACCAAATGAATTCAGTGTAGTACTATATCTATGTTAGCCTGACTCCGCCAGCCTTCGTATTTCCGCTTAATTTTATTTCGCTTCATTACTCCGTCTGGTCACTCGGAGCTCTGCCTTATTTACCTCGGCAGAAAAGACGCCGGACCAACCAACTTATAACAGAAGGCGTGGCCGAGAGCCATGATGTAGCCGCTCAGCTAGCTTGTAGCTTCTAGTGTTGAAGTTTGAAATTGTAGTCTTCGAAATCAACAATGGTCATGGACATGAAAACACGGGAGGCCATTAGCTCTGTCGTGGAGAAAATCCCAGGTATCAGCAACTTATAGCCACAACAAGGTGAATGTTTGGTTAGTTTTTTTAATGGAAATGATGTTGTAGCGCTACTCCCTGCAGGTTTCAAGAAAGGTTGTAATATCCATCATGAAATATATGAAATAGGTACCCTGTTCATCTCTGTGAGAGACAGCCGAACCACATCAGCTAGCTTGTAGCTTCTAGTGTTGCATTGCCCGCGAATTTCACACTATTTAAGTTAGCAGCGAACTTTTTAAAAGCCGCATTTTTGTTCATGTCACAAGACCTGTTCGCTGTCTCAGTGTTATGATGTCATTATCCATGAATGAAATGGCCAAACTATGTCACTATAAAGTTAGATGGCCAGAAGCGAGTGAGAGGTTTTTTTCGGTAAAATGATGTTAGCGCAAGTATGGTTAACGGTTCAGTTCTTTTTGTCCTCTTTTCTATGGAGTTTTTTTTCTCCATTGATGATTTCATGTTAATCCCATTACATTAATGTAAATAAAAACCGTTATTCTGTGGCCTTATCGCCATTAGTTGCCATTCTGCCGTTGGTTTCGGTCTCTTCGTTTTTTTTTTTAATGGCAGCAGAATAATTTATCGGCAGGAGAAACGATAGCTGAACAGTTTGTTTCAGGGATTGTAAGGAGCACAGAAAGAGTACCTTTGGTTCTGTTTAAGTGAATGAGTCTTGAAGGCTAAAATTTGGTAGATGGGCATATGTATGGGTACAGTATTAACTTTAATGTACTGATCAGTTTGTTTTCGCTGCATGCCTGGCATGAAGGACTGTGTTTGCTGCAGAAGTACTAGGCGGCTGAGCCGGCGCAAAACATACGTCATCGCCAAACGTTAGTGATTAGTTTACAGGTACACCAATGATTTTAAACTTCAGACAAGCGCCCACCCACCAGGAAGTATACACTTGTCAATGACAACTGTCCAGACTCTGTGTACGAAGCAAAGCGAAGTACACAGAGTCTGGTTTTACCAGGCTATATCTATGTCACAGGGAAAACTGAAAGTGATCTTAGATGATACACATGCGCCAAGTGCGGACAGCCTCGATTTGAACTATCCCGAAGGATACTGGGAACAGCCGAAGGACGTCTCAAATGCCGAATGCCTTAGACCTGTGGTCTTCAATGTCGTTCCTGGGGACCCACTGTGTATGCTGGTTTTTGCTCCAACCACAATTGTAATCGCAGGATTTTAACACGCTGTTAATTTGTCTTAAGTGCATTTAATGTTTAGAGCAGTTATTTGCCCTCTTGATTCACAAGTTAACAGAAACATCTTTGTTTGCCATCAAGACTAAATTCAAGAATAAAAAAAATACTATACCCACATTGCGATGTATCAGAAATAACAGCATAAAATGAGAGAAAACCATGTAACCAATCAAATTAAAGATGTAGTTGGCTCCTAATTGGTGAAAACTAATTTGCACATCATGAAACCATGTAACCAATCAAATTAAAGATGTAGTTGGCTCCTAATTGGTGAAAACTAATTTGCACATCATGACAAATTAATAACAAGCAAACCAGTCAAACCAGTTTTGTGTTATGTTAATCTAATTAACTTCACCTGAAGTTTTTTGAAAGAACTTGAAACAGTTGTGCCCAGCAGCCCAATTTGGGGTTTACTGAATTCCTGTGTCTAATTTAATCTGTTTGAAATGTCATATTGCTTGAAATTTCTTGCAGAATAGAAATAAACACACCATCTTCTAGGGTATTTTATTCTTCATAGCAGGTATGGATGTTTCTACGTAACATTTGGCTAAAGAGAGTAATTAATAACTCTAAACATGAAAAAAACCTAATTAAGAAATTAACAGCTCTTTAATATCCTGCGATTACAATTGTGGTTGGAACAAAAACCAGCATGCACAGTGGGTCCCCAGGAACGACGTTAAAGACCACTGCCTTAGACTCAATAGCTACACGCCTGAAGACCGAACGTTCATTCATTACAACCGGTAATGCCGCACGTTTATTTAGCTTGTTTAGAAGAGATTCTCCAAGAATGGACTCTAGTGGAGAGACTGGCCATTTCCCCGACATCAGTAGCCTATTCAATCGGTGATAAGATCGTGTAAGGAGATCGAGTTCGGCGCTCCATCCGTGGTCTACCTTTTTTTTTTTTTTTGTTTTGTTTTTGTTTTTTTTTTTTTTGGTAATTTCTCGGTGTTACAGCGTTGAGCATTTTTCTAAAGTAACTACATGAGTATGAGAATGCACATCAGTAACAAAATCTTGTTATTCTTAAATTTTTATAAGGATCTCATTTGGCAAACAACAGTGTTGTTAGTAGTGCTGTCCTTCGACATTACTGACCTAAGCGTTGGGATTTCTCTCAACTGGGGCTCCCAGCAGCAGTATCCGGGGCGATCTCTCAGTAGAGAATATAGCCCAGCCCGCATTTTTTTTCCTCGAACTCCAGTTTTGAGCTCAAATATAACATATAAAATCGTCCCATGAATAACAAAAGGTTGCAAGTGACATTCTTGATGAAACCTGTTTTTCTGCACCACGAAGTACTACAGCCGCTGTAGTACTTCATGGTGCAGAAAAACAGGTTTCATCAGGAATGCCACTTGCGACGTTTTGTTATTCATGGGACGAAATATGACCAATCATTTCGAGTTTCAGAGCCGCATACATAAAAACTTGGAATAACGCAGCTAGCAATTGGGAGCCTTTTGGCAGAAGGCTTGGAATGACGAAAATTGCACTTGGAAGCCTTTTTGATGTATGGGCTGTATCGCACAAATTTCCGTTTCGTAGCTCGCCTCGCAATTTCAGAACACCACAAACATGAATAAAATAACTTGTAGGGAGTCCCCATCTACGTGATCAAGAGACAACCGCGTTTTGAAGTGGCAGAACTGTTAGCTTCTACACATAGTTAATATCAGCTGCAGACGGAACATCATCTCCTTTCAAGATTGTCGTTTCAAATTAATTATTAATTCGGAATATTCACTCAATTCTACCATTTGTGTGAAACGTGTCCCCGTGAGAATTGTATTTTATGTCCTGTGGGCACGGATTTCAAGAGAGAGCCAAGAAGAAAATGATATGGGTCTTGCGCCGTAACAAATGGATCAGCTGGGGATGAAATCTGGCGACTGTTGAACTTCTAAGAGCGGAAAGCCGGCGACATGAATCTAAAATAAATAAGCGGAGCCACAATTACCGTGCTATAAGTATACATGTATTTCTTTCAGGTTACATTTACTCAAATGCCCTTTTTCTGGTATACAATTTTCTATTGCCCAGACACCCACACACCGATACGAATGAAAACTACTTGAAGAGGCTTTGAAAGAGGCATTGAATTTAACAAATACGTGCAACGCAGAGCGTTTTGAATCACATTACAATGAATGAAATTATCTTGGACATCCACGTTATCAATAGAATTTCTGACCTACCTCTAAAACAACTTTATTCAACTGTTGTATAATGGACAATGCCCAGTTACCCACACACGCTACGTGACTTGGCCATGGCGCCATTGGGCGCTGCACATACTAGTATAAGACAGAAGTGCGCGGATTGATCATATGTTAATGAGCTTATATTTGAGCCCAATTTCGCGCCCGGCCTTCAGAATTTCAGTTCACTAAAGAATTAAAGTGAAATCGACTGCGCAGATTTTCGGGACTACCATTGTTATCTATACAAATGCTCGCCCGTCTCACATATAGGCAATTTTACAGGAAATGGCCGGACCCGTCTCAAATCAGAATTACCCGTCTCAGCGTCTCAGGTAAACATTGCCTGTCTCAAAGACAGGGAGACGGGTGGCTGGCTAACACTAGGATTGCCAGTGTACATTAGGCTTAAGTCATTATGCATTCAGCAAGAGGCGGGAATACGCCTAAGAATGTCTGCACAACCACCACCGACATACATGCAAGTGATGCACTCAGCTATGGGCAATTCAGAGTCTCCAGTTAGCTGTGCGTACGGGTACATGTTGGTTGAGTACCTGAGATAAGCCCACACAGTCAAGAGGAGAACTAAATAACTCCACACAAAAAAAAGGGGACCCTCTTCACTTGAGGTGGCAGTGCAGCCCACTACATTACCATTATATCTCACACAACCACATTTTAACACAAAATCTCTCTACTTCTCTTTGATGTCCTCCCCTAACCTCTCTGCAAGGTAATGGAGATCAAGGGCCAGATGATCCACGTCCCGGAGTCGAACTCCATCATGTTCCTGGGCTCCCCGCGTGTGGACAAGCTGGAGGAGCTGATGGGTCGGGGCCTCCACCTGTCGGACATTCCCATCCATGACGCCACAAGGGACGTGATCCTGGTGGGCGAGCAGGCCAAGGCGCAGGACGGCCTGAAGAAGCGCATGGACAAGCTGAAGGCTACGCTGGAGCGCACGCACCAGGCCCTGGAGGTGGAGAAGAAGCGCACTGTGGACCTGCTCTACTCCATCTTCCCTGGCGACGTGGCGCAGCAGCTCTGGCAGGGGCAGGTGGTGCAGGCGCGGAAGTTCGAGGACGTCACCATGCTCTTCTCCGACATCGTGGGCTTCACGGCTGTCTGCGCGCAGTGCACACCCATGCAGGTCATCAGCATGCTCAACGAGCTTTACACGCGCTTCGACTACCAGTGCGGAGTCCTCGATGTGTACAAGGTGAGCCGCCTTGTTTCCACCACTGTGTTCGCCTGTGTTTTAATTTTGCTTGGTGTAAGGGAGTGCTGCTATTCCTGGAGATCTAGAATCCTTTACGTTTTCATATCAACCCTAATTTGGTGTGTCTGACTACAAACTAGCAGCTTTATGAGAATCCTAACAGCTTAATCTTATGTGCTTTACTTCATTGGAATGTAATTGCACAAAATGGCAGACCTCTAGGAGTAGAGTTGGGTTGCTCTTATGAATTGATGTTTATGTACTGTATGTAGGAATTCCCTCAGTATTCAAAAGGAGTTCAATTCACACTTGACTATTTATCCACTCTTAAACTAAGGGCAAGCGCCATTGTCCTCCTAGTCCCTTGTGCTTACAAGAGTTAGAAATGGTTTGCGAATGGTGAATATATTACCCTTTGATGGACGGTCTAAGATCATACAAGTGTGACTGGAATGTTCAGAACAGGACACTCAAATGCTGTTGTTATATTTACTGTTGATAACTGAAAACTATTGAGTTCTATAATACTGGCTTAGAATGTTTTGAAAAAAATTATACTTCAAAAAGGGTTTTCATCAAGCAGTCTATATCCAGCAATTCTCATTGTTGAGTAGGCGCCGCACTGTAAAATGCCAGGACCCTCAGCCACCTTAAGTGCACTTCCACTCTCCTGAAATGCTGAGCAGAAGAATCCTCGGGTGCCCTCGACCTCTTTTTTGGAGAGTCAATTAAGGATGAACCAACAGCAATTCATCTAGGTCCTGAAAGCTTTAGGCATAAAACAGGAATGATCGAAGCTCGTATGTGTTTGAATGTTGGTATTTGCTGGCCTCCATTTATTATATTCAATAGTTTGCACAGTTGACGGGTTTGACGACTCTGTTTGACGTAGTACGAGTGAAATCATGGCTGATAAGACTTTGTGGCTTTAAGCTGTGAATGCTGACTGACTGTACAGCGGAGCAGAGCTCTTCCCAGCTGGTTATAATTGGAGCCTTGAGGAACCCGAGAGCCGACCATCAGCCCTAATATCCAGCGAGTTCCCAGTACTGTTGCCATTAGGACTGGCTTCAGACTAAGAAGGCATCTGGAGACACTTTGCCTGAGGTTTGCTCTAAATGAGATGTTATGGTTTATAAAAGAGCTTCCCTCTTCACACCAAACCAGATCGAAACCATAGGCGACGCCTACTGTGTGGCGGGTGGTTTGCACAGGAAGAGTGACAGCCATGCCAAGCCAATCGCGCTCATGGCCCTGAAGATGATGCAGCTCTCAGAGGAGGTGCTTACTCCTGATGGGAAACCAATCAAGGTCAGTAAACATCTCAATACTGCATTTAACTTTAAAAATGTATTAATTATACAAAAGAAATGAGATTTTTGCTTTTATTTGCTTTTTGCAGAAAGCCCAGAGAAAAAAACAGGACACTATAATCAGTCCTAAGGCGAACAGTGGCCTCACTGCAGGTGTATGATGTAATGATGTACCTATGTGACCTGAGTTAAAATCACTCAGTATGCTCTACAATGCAGGAAATATCAGTTAGAAATCCTAGTTTCATAACTACCTGTTACATGGGCCTACTACTCACTGTCTGTAGATGGTAACTGCTGAAAGAGCACTGCAAAAAGTGTGAATACAGGCTTTCATTTCACCCATCCACTTACACACTTGAATCTAGCATATCAAAGACTCGCAGAATTGATTATTAGAATACAGAGTGTAACTACTAGATTGGATGGACAGCCTATTCCCACATAGAACTACTCTGGATGAGGTTAAGAACACCCCTTCTTTAGAAACAATCTTGAGAAATATCCTTAGAAATAATCTAAGGATATTGGGGTTCGAAACAAAACTAAAATAGGAAAGACAAAATATTTGGTGACCGTTGTTCAGAGAAAATGCTTTGGTTTTAGCAGCTTATTGCTTTCCTCATATGATGTCTAATATCGTAAAACACAATAGAAGATTGCTATGATATATAACAAGTAAAGTAATATGGTGTATAGAAAGTACACATTTGAAAAAAGGGGTGGCACTAATTTTCAGTCACGTCTTTTGGGAAAAGAAAATTCATTCTTATTGTGAACAAAGGTTCTCTGAACGGTTGTGTTGGTATGAAAGAAAAAATATTATTTTGACCATAAAATGTCAAAAATTTTTCTAGTATATCTTTTGTAGAGCCTTTGAATTTATATAGAAAATTTGCACAATTTGCAGAAATAGTTCATTATTCTGATGAATTCATCTCTCCTCCGAGCATTGTCTATTTGAGGCACCCTATCCAATAGGGTCTGTAGTACATCTTTATTGAGTGATTGACAGTAAATAGACAGGAATGACTGGGTTTTTGTGTGTCCCTGCATGGTTTTGTGATTGTAAGTGAAAGGCTGTTGTAAACATTGGCATGTTCCACTTCAGTATGACCGAGGGGGTGAGGGGGAGGTTTCTTCTTATGTAGCTCCAAATAATGTAGTTTGGCAACTGAATCTGAGTTCTGATGATGTCTGTGGACCATTTTCCTGCGGCAGCCTCATTATTTGCGCTGCAGTCAGTCATTCAAATGCTGCTCTCAGGCCCTGGTATTTAGTGAGTTGCGCACTTTCTCTTTCAGGTTTCATTTCCCTCAGAGTCAGTCTTACTTGGTGTTTTCAGTAATGGCTTTTCGGGAAATCTGATGCTCTCTGCAGAAAACACTCATTCTCCTGAAAACATTCAATCTGGTCAGCATGAACGTTTATGACAGTTCTGTCAAAACTGAGAACATGGGGCATTATTGGACCATTAGGTTTTTCTGATTTTTTCTTTTGAAATTCCTTATCAATTCATGTCATTTCTGAGTCAATGATAGGTTTTTAATGACTTCATTGAGCCATAAGTTCATGTTCCTGCCTTTGTAATTAGAGATTAATTTAGAGAGTACAAAATGGTGAAACACATTGCCCATCAATCCATGAGGGCAAAAGAGTATTGACTCAGCCATTGGGAATTCATAAATAGCTAGCAAATGTTTGGAATTGATCTATAGGAATGGGGGTTGGTTCGGTTATTACTGACAATCATCAATCAATGAATATTCAAAATCACACATGAAACAATGCTGTATCATGATTTGTTGATGACTGCATGATTTGTACAATAAAATTGTAAACGCAGGTTAAGGCCAGATTAAAATAAAACAAATAAATCCCTACCGCTGATTAATTTATCCATGTTTTATCCATATTACCAGAGATTAAGGAACCAGCTTGTATAAGAGTAATACCAACCACATCCCGATAGATTGATGCTGACTCAAAGTTGGATTGAGATTAAAACATGTGCACGCCTGGTCCTCCATCACTTACAAAAAAGTAGTAATATATTTTTATTTGGAAAACAGTCTGTGCATACATGTATTCTATCTTAATGAGAAGTGCATGTTTTCCTTTAATGAAAACAAATCTACCTGATTCAGTTGCTTTTGTTAGACTGGGTCAAGTAGCTTATAGTAAATACTCCAATCCATAGTTTGTATATAATGGCGATTAAATATGATTGAGTCTACAGTTGCTAGGCATGTTTGACTTGTTCTGCTTGGTGCAGGATTTATGAAGTTCCTTTGGCTCTTAATGGGTTAGATGGCATGATACCTTTGCTTGCCTTTTCTTACCCCACCAGTGCACTGTAGCGTCCCAAAAACCCAGAACACTGAAGCTGAGATTGAAAAGATTTTTTTTAGGAATGCTATATGACTGAAGTCATTTGAAAGCAAGGCCTTCGCTGTTGCCCCTGTCAACAAAAAAATATCCCCAAAATGCCCCAGTCCCCTGCACTGTCAGCCTGTGCTACCAATCACCTGCACTCTCCGCTATCAGAAATTCACCAAAATTCAATCAGTTCTCTCTCTCTCTATGATATCTAACTACCTGCCAAGAATGGATAACCGTCTTTAAAAACTGTTGCAGTTATCACGCTGACACCTAATCTCTGAGGCGGCAGACGCTGAGGTCGGGGCAAAAACATATCCTCAAATCTCCATTTCGGTATAATATGCTTGGAATTCATAGTTCATTCAGGTCAATGAGCGGTTGGTCAACTAAGAGCACAAGGTGAACATAATTTAGCCACCAATTTGTGCGGAGAAGTGTTCGTTCTGTGTGCGAAGTAGAAACCAAGCGCATGTAATATTCATCAGTTTATCTGTTTATGCAAATGAATTAATGATTTTAATGGTGAGCGGTTCGCTGTCTGTAAATATGCGCTCTTTTGGTGAGAGGGTGGCAGAATATGAAAGGCGGGAGAATAAGAGGACTTGCTATGCGCCATTCCCCCCTTGAGATGCCATTTTAAAAGTAGGTTAATATGCAGTCGCCCTTTAAGCGAGAGCAAGGCCAGATCGGCTGGCTCTCTGCTGCTGTTTAAATGTAACAGGGGGGGGAAGCTACTCCCCAAGGCTGTGACTGGGCATTCAGTTCCATCATCGCCGGCAGGGCCGCTGAGCAGGCTGTCGACCGTCACTCTGAGCGACTGGCGGCGGGGGGGAGGGAGGGAGAGTACTGTTGGAGGGCACGAGGGCGAGCTGTCTCGAGGAACAGATACCTCCAGATGGAGGTCTGCTTACTGCTATGATAATTCCTCCTGGAATGAATTATTCCTCTCTCTTTTTTTCGCAGAAAATCTGGCCTGTTCGCATTGGAACAGTTTATATCTATTTGTATGTGTTTTGTGTGCGTACGTGCCTGTGGGGGTGTGAATGTACAAGCTCTATCTCATACGGAGTTAATGAAGCGCCGAAGGAAATGGCAGGAACGTTCTATCGCAATGATGGACGTAACCCGACTGAAGTCTCAGACATGATAGTCATTATATTTCTAGCCTTCAGCCCTGATGATTGGACCTGAGAGAACTGGTCAGGAATCAGATTTAATCAAATTAAACAGCTGACATGCTCCCTGATCGCTGGGATTGTACTCCCTTATGCATGGAGATTCTTTGGCAACCAATCATAAAACAGTCAGCCTTCATTTGCTGTATGTATTTTTACCGTACCATCTCTCTCTACCTCTCTGTCCATTTAGTTTTATTCATTACACTGTCGAGATGGTAGTCCTGAAAAGATGTGTAAGATCATATATATCATTGTTTCTTGCAATTTTGCGCATTAGTTCAGCGTGAGATGTTTTATTAGGGGGTCGTGGCTAAGGTGGTGTGCGAACAGTAAAACATGATTTCTCATGAGCTTGACGCATTCATGATGTTGCACAGGTCAGACACATAACTTATGTCTGCGCTGCGGATTCCCCGCATTGCATACGCAAATTCCTGGAGGCGGCAGAGAAAGCGCCTCATTATTATTTATGAGCGACTGTTCCTCCACTCCCCCGAGGCATTGGATGAATGATTGACAGCGCTGTCGGCATGGCGACGGGGGTGCAGATTTTAGCAGGTGACATTGCTCCGGCACTGTCGAGTTATCACCAGCCTGGCATTCTACGCGGGAGGCCCAGGCACAAACTGTAACAGGCGCTGTACCCCCTCAGGGCGACAGTTTTACGCCCCAAATCCACAAGCTCTTTCAAGATCAGCTTTGTTACTTAGTTCTTACCCTAGGGTTTAGAATAAAATATTTTTGCAGATCCTGGACCTGCTGCTAGAGGCAGACGAATAAGACGCATAACTGATGCTTATTCTCATAGTCCTGACTAGGGTGTTAAAATAACTGCACGGAGAGATGAATGCACTTTTCTGGTCAGCAGTCCTGAACACATTTTAATATGGGCAGCAAATAGGCAGAGCAAGACTGTGGCCCAATTAAATACAAATTTAGTCATTAACACATCATTTTTGCCAGGATTGTTTTTCATGTCTCAGATTCCAAGAAACTGCCAGTCTTGTTACTTACGTGCACCTGTGATTTTAATAACGGCATTCTGTAGAATATGTTTGTGTGGAAATGAGATGACACAACGAGTAATATTCTCTTCTCAAGGTGAGGCAGGCGATGCCACTAATGCCTGTCTCTTCCTGATTCTTTGCTAGGGCCAACTTTGTCTTGGGTAATTGGCTATTAATATTAACATTATTTATTGCTGCAGGATTATGGCCATGTCACTAAATCATGGCAAGCATAACAAAGGCTGTGAAAAGACCAATTACATCTTTTCTTTTTATGGGATAGGTTATGGACTTTGTCTCCAAGTTTATAGCGTAGAGGAGATACAGAGGCAATGGTTTTCATTGCGATGTTAATCTCAAGGTAATATTGCTGCGCCTACTATGGGAGCTGCCTCGGGATACAGTGGAGCTGTGCTTCCTAATTGACCTATGGCTAAGCCCCACCCCCTCCACTGACTCAGACAAACAATCAACATTTTAGAACAGGCGCTAATGGCTGGTATCGCAGTCGGAGATATTTTTCAGGATGCTATCGATGATTTTTGGCTACAGAAGGCTCAAATATCATTAAGAAGTCAGCAAAAAGGCTTACACTATGCATTGGAGGGATGCATTAATTAATTAAGAGTGGAGAAGGTCAACGAAAAGTTTAAATTAGAAGCTAAAATTTTCAGGTCTCAGTGCAAACGCGATCAACCGCATCTCGTTTCCATCACCCTCTCACACGACAAGATAGAGGATCAGCATTGTTCGTTCTCTGCAGGGTAATAAATTTAATTTACGTATTATTATTGCTACCGAATTTAAGAAATCTAACCTGACATGACTGAACTCCTTCTAAGAAAACAAGGTGACATGGTGAACAATGCAGCCAGGAGCTCACGTTAAGCCAACGTCCGTCAGCACTGAAGTTAGCCATAGAGTTTACTAACTTAAGCTAACGTTTGCTAACTTAGCGATGTAAAAGATAACTTTACATTAATCTCCAGCGAAGTGACAAGATGTCACCTTAAACACGATGTTGACTTAGCTTGGAACAAATGTAGACATCCTTGTTGACTTTTGTTAGCTACGTTAAGCTGATATTGGGGTCTTCCACAAAGCTTTATCCAGAGGAGACACTTCTCTCGGTTATGATGTGGCTTTGGGAAGGGTATAAAATACACCCCATCGCCCAGCCTCTCGGGGTACCTCGTATCGGAGTTACATTTACCCCAAGCACAGCATTTGACCATTTTTTTAACTTAGAAACATTTCAAAACCCCATAAAAGTGAACGATTCAGAGTTTCCATAACGCATTTCAAAGGAAGTTCAGGCTCAGAATGTCCGAGTATACGGGGAGAGAATACGCACTGTGATTGGCTCATCGCATTTGAGGGCGGGGCTTAGCCATAGGTCAATTCTGTTCAGGGACTGAGAGACGCTCCATTCCCTTAATCCCTACCCAGTCTTCTCCTTCCAGGATCTGAGGTTTCGATTGTCCTATCAAGCATGGAAAGTCATGTTCATTTTCACTGTTTAACAGCTCAAGAGACTACAGGATATCCTTCAGCTATTTGTGTGTTTCTTCCCCTTACAGGTGACATTTCACAAATTTGGGTCAAAGGGCAGTTCCCTGGGGTGTCTCAGAAATGCCGCGGGTCAGCAGGGAAGGTCTAGAGAGAAATGGGAGGCAGACAAAGTGTATGGGGGAATCCACTGTAAAAGAGGGAGAATCAGGGTTGTAAGAGTAAATAAACAAGTAAATAAGTAAATGAAAGGTGAATAGTGTGGCATAACTATTTAGAAGAGTGAACCGTAGAGCAAATTGGTGAAGAGAAAAGATGAAAGGAGAGAAATGGATGGGTGATGTCAGCAAGAAAACGGTGCAGATACGCTGCACAGAAAAAGCAGGAAAGATGAAAGATGTATTGTATGAGGAACTGGTAGATGGTGGCCTAACAGGAGGAGAAGAAAATGTCTGGGAATAGTACAATAAATGGTTGGACACTGGAGAAATGGGAATGAATCCACCTGGAGTGGTTGTGCCCTTTTATCTTTTCATGTTAAAATCAGTCAGCTCTGTGGTTAAGAGGCCCAGAATGGTTTCAAGGGAACTGTGTCCCTATGGCAACTTCCTGTGGGTGCCTGACTTGCCTGTGACGACATGCAGTATTTGTCATGCCATGACCTTCACTCTTAAGATGTGGGTGGTAGATATCTCCTACAGTGCCCATCAGGGGTCACAATGCAAGCTGGGCTAGCTTTTCACTGGGGAGAAAATGATGTCATATTGATTTATGATATCAAATGATCCCTCCGGACCAAGCGGCAAACATTTTACTTTCATATTTTTAAAAAGATTAAATTTGTGTGTTGAATGTCCTTTAGCTGAGTAATGTTGCTGTCTCTCAGCTACAATATATTCCATGGAACATGTTAATGCATGTTATGATGCAGACCAGGAATTAAGCGAGGAGGCAGAGTAATAACCAATGGTGGGGTTTATTGATAGTAATACGGTTACAGTGGGATATGGAGCTCTGAAGAGGATAGCACAGTTTAGTTCTGATGTTGTGGGCGAAGCCGTGTAGCTGTTGCCAGTCTACAGATAGTGGCTCTCTGGGATGACTGTCAGGTGGAGTGCGCACTTCACCAGAGCTGTCTGAAGGCAGGGAGGAGTAGCTCAGGAGAAACGAGGATTTCGATCCTGATGACTGTGGATGCATTGGGGGCTTGCTCCTAATAAACTGGACAGAGGAACAGACTTGGAAAGGATTAGCAGGAATGCCATCCCAATCCTGGAGATTGTGAGAAATGCTTGGGAGCTTGTTCCTATTCACTGAGTAAGGAAGAAGGCTTTCGTAAATCACTATCATTAGAGGCTATGTTTTACTTTGAAAAGACAAAGAGTTTTACTAGTAAAATACTGACTGGTTCTAAGCCCTTGAAGTAAATTACAATCCAGCACCTTACAACTCAAATTAGAGGGTATACGGTATATACATCACAGACACAAGGGGTGAGAAATACGAAATAAGACACAGCCAGAGATAAGGCAGCATGTAAGACACAAACCAATCAAAGGAGACATTACTTCTGATAGACACGGAAGTTGCTGGATGGGAAGGGACACAGAAAGCATTCACATGAGGGTTGTGACAAATGCATTTCAATAGCTCTTAATGGGAGTGATCTGAGCGACTGCAGTATTATGATTATTTTAACTAATTGCCGGGAGTTGTGATTCATTAAGTGGGTTATTCTACAGAAATAGAATCTGGCATTTTTTCTGGCTTGCAGCTCTTTTCTCTTGATTCAGGTTTTTTTTTTTTTTTTTTTTTGAGGAAAAGCAGCGCTGAATCACCATAATTAAAGGCCATAACCTCTTTGAATACAATACTTTTATACATTTTACCACGAACGCTCTTCCACAAGAGCCAGTGCTTTATACATACTACGAAAAGAAGTTAATGGTTAAAGGAACATTTTTGATAATTTTTGCAAGTATGTCATTCAAAGCCAGATTGTCATTTGGACTATAGACAGTATTTTTTATGGGACATGCAACCATCACACTTGTCTTTTGAAACTTTTTAAATGGACTCAGATTTCTTTTTCACGGGTTTGAAGCACAAGCTTAGTCACACGAAACTGACAAACTACCTTGAAACAGCCATTGTGACACCTCATGCACCATTTTACACGTGTCTTGCATGAGTGTCATTCCATTCATGCCAGTAAGTAAATTTTAGCAGTAAAAGGGCTGAGCATTTTCCATTCATCATCACTTGAAATTTGAAGATGGTTCAATGACAACTCAGCATCCAAGATGGGGGAAGGGTTATTAGCTGGCTACAAGATGGACAAACTCGGAGAACTGCGGATCAGCAAATAAATGTAAGGCAAAGCGTTATCGGGGGACTCTGGCAGAGGTTCATGACTACTAATGCTGTTCATAATTGCCCCCATTCTGGAAAACCCTAATCAACAACAGCACGAGAAGATTGCTTCCTGCTGATAACTGCATTGTGACAGTACTTTGTGACCACACATGTTCAGGATCCACACAGACCTGCCAGAGGCATCAACGTGTCTGACCAGACCATTAGGAATCATCTGCGAGACCGAGGTTTATGGTGCCGGCGTCCTGCAGTGCAACCACCGCTACTTGGCTGTCACAGAGGGGCTCGCCGAGATTGGTGCAGACATCTTATTTGGTGGAACCGTGGTCAGTGTGCGGAGACAATGTTCACAGATAAGTCAGGCTCCTCTCCGCAGTTAAATGATGAATGGACTCGTGTTTATTGTCATCAAGGAGAAAGATTTGCTGATGTCTACATTGCTCAGTGTCTACCATTTGGAGGAGGGCGTGTGATGGTGTGGATGGGTATATCCACGAACCATAGAACCCCTCTGTTCGTCATCAGTGGAATTTTGACTGGTCAGCGTTATCTCGGGATTGTTCAACCCCTGATAATGCCACTTCTGCAGCGGACTGGACCAGGAGCTTGGTTCCAGGATGATAGCACAAGACCTCAGTGTGCCTGGGTGGTGACAGACTTCCTGTAGCAGAACGTTCAGCACATGGATTAGCCTGCATATTCACTGGACTTGTCACCAATTGAGCATGCATGGGATGAACTAGGGCAGTGAGTTTGATCACATCACGTCCCTGCTGTCAACCTCCGGCAACTGGCTCAGCAGTTGGTCGCAGAATGGCAAGCAATCCCTCAACATTATCTCCAATGCCTGTTGAACAGCATGCTCATACGTTGCCAAGAATGTGTGAATGCTAACAGTAGCTACATGAGTCACTGAAGCTTCTGCTTCTTGCATGAACATTATTTTGGTGGTGCATGACTCTTTTTTTTTTTTTTATCAGGGTAATATACCAGTGTCTCATTAAAGTTTTTTGTTTTGTGTTTTCTGTTCTTTAGCCGTCAAAGAATTATTTTTGTCATTAGTTGTCCCCATTTTTGCTCATTAGCTTATGTTTATATGCACAAATATTTTTGACCCTTCTTTTTGAGAGTATCTATACATCAAAAATTTGAATGGACCCACATTATTTCATAGCCAGTCTGTGCAGGCTTATATATTATATTCTCTGTCGTGTCACCTGGTGCTAAGTCAACTAGAATTTAAGGGCTATTTCAGTATAATTCCTTTGTTACATCATATGAGGAAGTGGCCACCCTTAGTCAAGAAGGACCGATCACCTTCAGCCAGCCAGACAATCAGCTCCTGATTGTCTCCTGATTGTCTCTCTGCTTTGTGATGTCACAAAGGGCAGATTTTGAAATGGATTGTAATTCCTAATTGGCTGTGCGCCTGGTGACATGACTGGGGCCCTTTAATATTTCATGCAATGGAGCAATCACCTTGCTTGTTATGGTAGAACTTTCTGGCTCTGGTCATGCGGAGCCACAGAGACGGCTGGCTTTTCATCATTAAAATGCAGTGTATAACTGAGACCCAAGTAAGCAGGTTAGAGAAGATAATAGTGCATTTGCCCATTTAATTTATCAATTAAGTGTTGAGTAGCAGCAAAAACAGAGGACCCCATGGCTTTACTTGTCCAGGGTGGGCAACCTGGTTCTAATAGCATATCACGCAGTTTTTCTTTTTGATTCATTCATGGGCCTGGTGCATGGTCTTGATTTATCAGCATTACTCTTGATTCTGGTTCAACCTCCAATGTACTTTTGATCTGTCATCACAAGGTAGAGCTTCAGAAGGCTAGGCTAAGCAGGAATGTCAGCTGGCTCTGGCATGCGGTTAGAGGTCAGACATGAGATGAGGATGTTCTCTCCATCAGAAAAACTGCACAGCCGGATATACACACATAGGAGGCTATTTTTGGGGATGGGGGGCTCTGTTATTATTGTCCAAATGGGACATGATATTAGGGAAGAAGTTATTTTTTTGTGATACTTGATTTGATCTTGTATGAAATTGCAGCAATATTTTTGAGTGAGTGTTGTGTTTTGTGCGTGTAGGAAGAGCATGACCCTTGTTAGGTGAGTAGTACCCTGTGAGCTGACTGTTTAGGATTATAAAGTGCAGGTACACATGAAATTATCTCTAATGTTGGCATTGGGAGAGGTAAAAGAGAGTAACAGTTGAGGTGGGGAACAGAGGTCGCGTTACACTTTCTGATTGTCCGTCATTGTGACGGACAGGGGTATAAAAATTCTGTCATAATCAATTATTGTCCGTCATTGTAATTTTATTTTTTAAAATGATAATCTTATTTTTGAAATAAAATAGACAGAATAAGTGATTCATGTGATGACAGTGATTCATGTAGACACACTTTGCGCACTGTGTTGAATACAGCACTGCGTGGATTTTCGAACTTACTGCTGTATGAACTTTATAAAACATCACAAATGATTTCTCGCCCCACACAGTAACAGTGTGCAGATGAACAATGCTTTCAGTTATTGCTGGGCTTCACTAAGCCTAACAACCGCAGTCTCGCTAAGCGGTCCTACGAAGCCACTTATCAACTCGTTATGTCAACTGGAGCTTTCCCGACCTGGATATCTGCGTGTTCACATAACAGAGATGGCGTTTGTAGCATATGACCAATCGTCTACCGGCAGCAGAGCAGCATATTTTACAAATGAAGAGCAAATGATCATATTACAAAAATATGAGGAATACAGGATCGTACCAGAGATGTCAAGTCTCACGCATTCGGCGTGAGTCTCTCGCCTCTTAGTGGCATTCACGTTCCTGTGCTGTAGTCAGCAATTATTCAATCAGCGCAAACTAAAGAAATTCACTTGCGGAATTCAACTCATTGTGCATTAAGTTAATCAGTTTCACGTTCATTACGGTGGATTTCCCCACTAGTGATACGGAAATTGATTATGACGCGGGAATTCTCACGCTTGTCTTTACTGAAGGATTGAAAGCAATGGAATTGCATAAAGATGTTTCAAATGGTCTTATTTCATTTCAACAATTTAAACGATCATGAAACACATGCATTGTTTCCAATCCCTGAGTAAAGAGAAGCACGAGAAGTCCGGAGTCATAATCGCTTTCCATGGTGAGGTCCACCTTCACGCAAGTGAAACTGAATCTTCAATGCACAAGGATTTTAATTCCGCATGAGAATCTCATTAATAAGCGTTCATTGAGTAATTGAGGACTACGATGAATAAGCCTAAAAAATGCGTGAGACCTACGCCGAATGCGTGAGACTTGGCATCTCTGTCATACAGATCAAAGAGAATGCTCGAGACAATATGACACCCACCACCAATTGGATGGGGGTGTGAATTACATTCTGTCAAAATGACGGATGGCCTTCAAAATGTTCCGTCATTGTTTAAAAAAATCCGTCAATGACGGAAAATATTTGGTTAACGCGACCTCTGGTGGGGAAGTACAGGACCTAATGCTGCTGTCAAATGATCCAGCCTCATTGGGAAAATGTTTGGAGAGTCAGAGATGGAGTAACAGTGTTTGCGCAGATGTTTGTGTGTGCGTGTGAGAGAAAAACAACAGCGGATAAAAAGGATGATATCTGGGCAATTTTTCCTCAATGGTCTCTGTGACCCATCGCTGATCCAGGATAGCTCCAGGGGGTAAGTCATGGTAAATAAAATATGTCCCCACTGGCTTTGATATTACAGGCGCACTCTGCCCAGAATCTATTGATTTCTCTTGAATATTCTAGAATGCAGGCAGCACTGTTTCAGTATGCCATAATGGTCCTGAGTTTGAATTCCACCCTGGGCCTTTTTCTGTATAGTTTACATGTTCTTCCCTCAGTCATAAAACATGCAGGATAGTCTAATTTGACATTCTGAATTGCCCATAGGCATGCGTGTGTGAATAAATATGCGTTCCTACAATACATTGGCATGTCCAGACTGTAGTCCTGCCTCCTGTCCAATCCATTCTGGCACATTCTCCAGCACCCGCCACAATGTTGAGCAGAACTAAGTGGGTTGTATAATAGCTCGAATAAGATATTCTAGAATGATGTGAATTGTTTCTCTGACAACTTAACTTGACTAACGTATTGTCCGTGTCACCACACATTTTCTTTCACCATTTGCAGGTTTTTACTTGATGTACCTATTCAACTTTAGCTCGAGGTACATGTTCTATCCAGACAATGATGCCTTGCAGTACCAGCCTGTTACACAATTGAGGTTAGATTGTGGAGCACGCAGTAGCTGTGGGCAATGCGTGCCCTCCTTTAAGGTGCTTGTGGTTTGATCCTTTGCCTCGTTGCTTCTGACAATATTGTGAAGGCAGGAACACCCATTCAAGCCAAAAATGCCCTCTTATTCCTGCTACCAGACAGACTTGTATCAATGAAAAGGAACAGAACAACCAGACACAGCTCTGGAGAAACACTTACAAAGAAGCACCAAGAATTTGTTTTAATTGCGGGTGGATATTCTCAAGCTTGTGTTTTCTTTTCTTGCGCATCTTTTAAAAACATTTCTGGCAGCTTGACATTGTGGGTTATTCTGTTTCTTTTTCAATGGCTGCATGTACTTTGATTTTGAGATACTAACACGATCTCTTGAGTTAAGATGTTGATTGTATTCTCATAAATATAACACTGTTGACGGACTGTTTGTACTCTTGTATTAAGCGGACAGAGCTGACTGTGTTCTCATATTAACAGATAGTCCTGACTGTGTGCTTTCTAAATGTATTAGCAGACGGTATTAACTGTGCACTTTCTCGTATTAGAGGACAGCACTGGCGGTGCGTACTTTTGTATAAAGGTCAATACTGACAGTGTGATCGGTTATATTTACGGACAGTACTGGCTGCGTGCTCTCTTGCATTAAAGGGCAGTGCTGATGCTGTGTTCTTTTGCATCAGAGTTCAGTACTGACAGTGTGCTGCCTTGGATTAAAAGGCGGTAATAATTGTATGGACTCTTGTATTACAGATCAGTGATGACAGTGTGATCTTTTGTATTAAGAGTGAGTACTGATTGTGTGGTCTCTTGTATTAAAGTCAGCACTAGCAGTTTGCTCTTTCATGTTAAAGGTCATCACTGACTGTACCTTTTTGTATAAGAGGTCAGTACTGACTGTGTGTTCTGTAGTATGACAGGTATTGACAGTGCGCTCTCTTGTATTTGTGGTCAGTACACATTGTGTTCTCGTGCATAAAGGTAAGAACTGACTGTGTGCTGTCTTATATTAAAGGCCAGAACTGAAAGTGTGCACTTTTGTATCTGTGGTCAATACTGATTCTGTGCTTTCTTGTTTGTAAGGCCAGTATGCCTGCACAGCAAAAATCCCAGTGTCAATTCAACTCCATTAGAGTTCATATGAGACCAACCCATCCATCTTGGACTCAAATGAACTCTATTGGAGTTGAATTAACACTGGGATTTTTGCTGTGTTGTGTGCTTTTTTTAATTAACTGTCTGTACTGACTGTGCAGTGTCTTAAATTGAAAAGTCAGTACTGATTGTTGCTCTTTTCTATTTAAGGGCAGTATTGACGATGTTTGTTCATATTAGGAGCTTGACCTGACTGTATGCTCTCTTTTATTAGAAGACCGCATTGAATGTGTGCTACCTTGATCAAGGTAATTTGATGTGCCGTCTTTACTATGGTTGGCAGGTTTTATTGGACATTACGGGAAATTAAGGAATTAGTTAATACCCAGGTTAACGAGTGGTCTTCTTCATCCTCGTTAGACTGTGTGGGGTGAAGAGGGCAGGGGCTCTTATACTGATTTCTGGGCATGTTACGGCCCCTCATTAACAACTCCTGCCTCCTGGTAATGGGGAGTGGAGCTGGACTTCGGCTGGACGAGGGATTTCAGTGATCTGGCGGCGTGCCTGCTTCAGCTGCTCCCAGCTCCGCAGTCTCCTTCTTTCCCAGACAGTCCCTCGCTGCGAGCAGCAGGAAGGGCAGTGTGCCACGTTTGCGGTGCAGTCAGCCAAGATGATCCTCTGCCATTCCCATGGAGCTGCCCAGTATGCATGTTTTAACACCGTGTCATATTTTTTACGCAGTCTTTGTAAAACCGGGCTGGTCTTCAGGCCAACTCTGCTTTTTGTTTTGGGTAAATGATGACAGAGGAGAACCACATTGCTGAATCTGAAGTTTATTACCTGGAGAAGTAGGCCACAAAAGAGTGAATGCAATTGACATGCACATTGGCTAATAGTGTACAAGCTAGCACACTAGCGCATTAAACAGCTCAATGAATGCTGAGTTAAATAAGCAAAATAAAATGCAAAACACGCTCTCATCTCAACTCTAGTTGGGATTACGATATTGCCGATGTTCGCAGTCCTGTGAGATCCCAATCTTTCATCCAATGTAAAACAAGGGTAGTGATAATATTCTACAACTCTCATTTGACAGCAAGTTTACATTGAAAAGCAGGCAGCAAAGGAGATCGAACCAATCATGCAGCACTACTTTAATATTGTAAATCACATCCCCTCCTAAAACCCCAAGCCCCACTTCCCCTTTCTCTTTGACCTCACATTTCAAAATAAGAGTGTTCATACTGGTATGCTAAAAGGAATCTAGCCGGACAGAACTAGACTGTTAAATTTGTACACTTGCAAACGCATATGGTTTTTTTTATGCTGTTCCACTGGCAAGTTCTCTCGTAAAGAAATCTTTAATCTCAACGAGACTCTTTCCTGGTTAAATAAGCTTGATTAAAAAAAAAAACAATAATAAAATAGTGTGGAGTGGGTTGTCTAAATGTTTTTTGCTATTGGGACATATTCATGTTTGCTGTCAACCACTAATTTACTGGGAGAGATACACAGAGGAGTGCTTGCAAACACACTGCCAAAATATGCATTTTTAGAGGTTTACATACGATTTGTGTTTCAGTAACTTTATGTAATATGTTCAAATGCAGTAAAATGATGTTATATGCTCAGAGTAGTATATAAAATATAAAATAGAGGGTTCTACGATAGTTCCTGTGAAGCTAAGTGGTACTTGGATCTGTATTGTATATAAATGTTTTTCCTTGGTGAGGATGGGAAAAAGCAAATTTTTTGAGCTGTTTCAAGCAGTTATAAGTGAAAACAACTAAAGTGATACTTTGGGTTATGAAACCCTGGCAGGTGCAAAGTGGAGGTCGGTCTTTCACTGAATGAGCTCCAAGGTGACTTACAGTGCTGGTGGATTATGCAGTGGGTTAACAGAAAAAGCTTTTTACACACGAATGTAGAGTCATCAGCCAGGTAAATGCTTGAGTTTATATTATATTATATTATAGTTCCTAGTGGTATTGGTAGCTAATTTTTCAGTTTATAGTGTTTGTCCATATCTGGCTTTGCCAACTGACTAAGAGCATGTCTGTGCTACTTTAAATCTCACCCCAGGAGGCTGAGGACTTGTTACACCATTATACCAACAGCCTTACCTTGGAACAATGCCTAATCGTTGAGACCAAATGAACTATAACTTGACTCTCAGAAGCCATGCCATGCCATACACAGGCATCTATGAATTGGCTACGGGTGCAAAAAGGTCTGAGGTGCTGATGACCAGAACTGGATTGACTGCCTTTATAACGTGACTGGGGTTAACTGCTTATGAATATTTTACTCCAACCCTTCTATGGACTAGTGAAGAGTAGAATTTGCTGTCTGGTGTATTGTGTTGACTACATGTTGTTAGGCTGCTGAGAAAATAACTTCCTGGCTAACCCTCCTCATCCTGACTGCTATTGACCATGTTGTCCTTCACTCATTTCCCTCTCCTCTCACAACTGCAGGAGTTTCAGCCAAAACAAACCTCCCCCTGTTCAAAAAAACTTTCAGGCTCAGAATACGCTGGCAATGCCAGTACACCACGTATATTAATTTTGGCCTTGTATTTATAAGAATTGTTTAATGCCAGACTGATGTTTTCATCAGTAATTGTAGTAATGTATGTGGTAATTTAATATTCTATGAGTAGAACTGAGACTGGCTTGTTGTCTGGATGTTGTGTTACTGATAATGCTGGAGACTGAGATTCCAGGTCGTTATTTTAATGTTGTTTTGTGTTCCATCACATGTTGATGTTGTGCTGGGTTCCCCCGGTTCAGTGCTGCGGTGCGACTTCAGCACTCAGCGCCGCGGTAATTCACCGATGCCGCCTGACTCTCGCTCGTGTTCTGGAGCCTCTTCACCGTGGTTTCCATGGTTACCTTCAATGCGCCATGTGCGCTGGCATCCACTCACGGTCCTTTCCACAGAAAAGCATTTGTGAAGTGGATCATTAGGGATGTGAGTGGAGTGCCCCCCTCCCCTCTCTGTTCCTCTCACCTCCAGCAGATGTTGGAGACAATGGCCCAATCGCGCGCTGAGCGGGAATTCTCTCAGCCGCGAGTCACTCGCGTATTGAGGGACCTTTTTAGGGCACTCGTGTGTCTTTGCTCCACCCATTGCTTATGTGTTAGAAGTGGCTCTGACTACCCAGTGTCCCACTGAGGGATGCGTCATTCAAAGAGTGGCTCCTCTAGTGTAGCATTTCTCTCATTAGTGTTTATTCGTTAACTAGATGTCATTCAGTCACTCCCTGTGCTATCACATTCAATCCTTTCAAGGTGCAAGATCACTAATATTATATTACTGTATTGCTTTTGCAAATGTCATTACTAGGAACTGAATGCAGTGGAGTTGTACGATATGGATGAGATTTTTGAACAGGTACCAAAATTAGCAGCAGCCATCAGCCAAACGCTGGTAAAATATGTAAGTGGCTGGTTGATTTGCTCACCAGCCAAAAAAAAGTGGTAATGTACAGTTTTGAATGGCTGGTAAAATCTGAACATTCACTCACCATTTGGCTGGTGGACAAAAAGGTAATTTGAGTCCCTAATTTTGAGATATGAAACTGATGGTCTTGACCACCTACACATGAATGCATGGCATAAACCTTGTTCTGGGCCTTTCCCTTGACCACTGCCCACCAGCTTCTAAACTCATCCATCTCTCCCTTCACTCTGTTTCTCCTCCTTCCCTTCTCAAATTCTTCCCTGTCAGCTTCGGATCGGGATCCACTCTGGATCAGTCTTGGCAGGGGTTGTTGGGGTCAAGATGCCGCGGTACTGCCTGTTCGGGAACAACGTGACCCTGGCCAGCAAGTTTGAGTCTGGAAGCCACCCTCGACGTGTCAACGTCAGCCCCACCACTTATCAGTAAGTGCGAGCTGGCCTTCTCTGTAGTCTATCAACCACACCAAGCATTTCAGTATTAGTTCGGCCTCTGAGTTAGACATTCTGTCATTTCATTCATTATTGGAACAGAAATTAATTTATTTTTACGTCAATAACTCAGTGGGCACAAAACATTGATATGTATTAATGGAATACTAATACATGAATCGCCTTTGATTACCCGCGTAGCTTGACGCAGGTCGACAAATTGTTTGATGGAATGATTTATTTCTTTAAGCATGACCTCAGCAGCTAGGAAGCCTCTTCCTGGCTTCTCTTCTGCTGTCTCCGCTGTAGCAACATCTTGATGCTGTTGTCATCTTGCTTTGCAGCGTGGTCACGCCAGATAAGCAGGAAACAGTTTTTCTCTCTGAGAAAGGACATCTCGTTCTGGCAGAGCTTCGTGCCTATGTTTGCTGCAACTTCAGCCAGTGTATTGCTGTATTACCTGTTGACTCCCCATTTCTTCATGATGTTTCAGCTGTTATCATGTATTCAGTATGGGATTAAACCCTGTAGGTATACTGCATTCTGCTATCTGTTAGGCATGGTATACCTTTCAGGTTTACGTAACCGTAATGCGCACAGCTGTAAAGCTGATATGTGGGATTTATAAGAGCGCTGACAGAATCCCTGCTGTATATCCATGGATGGATTTTTCCTTAAAAGGACAATCAACACTGGGGGACAGATGTTTTGGAATGACATCAAAAGTCAAGCTCAATTTATTTTGTGGGAATTGACTGATGTGCGTCAGGTCAGTGGCCCGAGACCGCAGATATTTTCAGTGTTTTTCCCCGGATCGATGTGGTTAGCTGAGCTGCAGGGGTCAGAATGGGAGCGTGACGCATCCAGCTCTGGACTGACACGCTCACACCTCCACCACTCAAACGTAATCAGGGCCGCTGCCAATACAGCTTGTATTTGTATGTGTGTGTGTGTGTGTGTGTGTGTGTGTGTGTGTGTGTGTGTGTGTGTATCTGCATAACACCTCTTGAAATTAGCATTTCTGTCCTGTTATGTCACACTTTTATCAAAAAGATCCGTTTTCATTAAATATTCCTCAACCAGTTGCGCCGTAGTGCAGCAACAAATATCATGAAACTCAAAGAGACAGACGATTAAGGAAAGTAGAGAGGGAGGTGGAGACGAGAAGAAAGTAAGTAAGGGCAGAGGAACGACAGAGGGTGGGGAAGGAATAAAATCACTTTATACCTGAAAATGGCCCTTGTTTGGAGATGGGATTGATTTCTTTACTGATTGGATGAAGATCTGCCCGGAGGGATGGCTGCTCCTGTAATTGCTGCGATGTTTCCTGTTGAGAGTTGAACTGGTGAACTGTTCCCCCGCCATCCTGCATTGGCCATCTCCCCATCATGCTCTGGCCAGGGGACACTGCTTCACGCAAGCGTACTTCAGAATCTGCGTAATAAAAGCAGCCAGATGACTCTTGGAAACTGGCTGGGAGCTCGCAATTATTTAGAAGGTTCACATCTGTCTAGTCTGAATGTGTAATAACAGAACACCCTGCGCTCCTGTTGTTTACTCCATTCTTAATTAACACTCAAGGACTCGCTGCTGTGTAGGCTCAGTGGAGGGACTGCCCGCGTTCCTACCCACACTTCCTTCATCTAACACATGCACTGTTGTTGCTTCTATCACAAAACAATGCAAAATATCTGAAGTGGAGGCTTTCATTTGTCTGTCAGCCTTTGGGTCTAGAGGCAAAACTGGGACTTCTCAGAGGTTTCTTTTTCAGCTTATGCACTGCCTTCAATCTGTTCCAAAGTGGGGATTCATATGTATGTTCATACTGTGCCCATCCGTGCTTTTAGTGCCATCCTCTGCTTATTAGGAAATTATTTCATTTTTATAGCTGAGATATTGAGCATTCAATATCTCTGCTCACAAAAGCTGAAGAAGACATCCAGTTCGATATCAACATTTCTTTTCTCTCTCTGTACCATACATTTACTGAGCCCCTAAGTGTGCGCAAATGGTGAGCAAGTCAAAATAGTTGCTGTGGTGACCATTTTTATTTGTTTTGCTCAAGGACTCCTCTTTCAATGGTGGTATTCATTTCAGAAGTGATAAAAGAACGATGACTGCAAAGGTTCATCACAGTTGTAGAACCTAGAGTTGAGGAAAATGTGCATAAGGAATGGGACAGTTCATTTGATTTGAGGCATATTTTGATGGCATCCTTGAATTCATGTAGGATTTAATTAAGGATTATGGTACTCCTTCTGGATTTATATGCATAATAGATTTTAGATGTATGACTCTCTAATTTCTTTTATGGTTTTAATTTGGCACGAGTAATACTTGCTTTATTGATACACCACCTGTTCTGGCAACGTTGTTGACATTGTGAGTTATATTTTAACGATCTATGTACATGGTCTAAAGCACTTGGTCTAAGTGCATTAAGGACGTGTCCAATCCACTTTCGCTCATTTAACAGTTTTTATAGTAAGGCGGGTGGTCCACAAGGGTTGAACTTAGTCTCCTAACTAGTCATGGGTGTGTTTTGGGTGTAACGAGTGGCCTCATGAGGGGGGTATGTGATTGACAGGACTTACATCCTCTATGGATGGCCACAGCAGACTACAGGCTAAGATGGCTACTGCTCAAGAACTAGAAGCCCCTAGAAGGTTTTTGCCAGCTGTGGGCAGTTGCAGCTAATTGGGGTGGTGGTTAGCAGCCACAGGTTTTGTCCCAATACCCTCGCTCAGTCCTGCACTCCTCAAAGGGCACACCTGTGTGATGTGCGGAGGTGAATCACAAATTTCAGAGTGCAATTGGGACTTCTTTACGCCACTCCAGGAACTCTTGCTTGGAAAGAGTCGCTGATTCTTACATCATTGCTAGAATTAGGTGAAACGTCATGGTAGCACTGCATTTATGGGTAATACAGAAAAATGGCGGCACCCTCTGAAACTGTAACAGACATCCTGGCCGAGGATAAATTAGTTGAATTGTCATTTTTCTGTATCATGCGACTCGTCTGCACATCATATGACGGGTCTGCACGTTGTGATTGGTCGAGCATGTGTAACATTGCAGCAGGTAGCCCCCACACGGTGAGTAACTTCCTCTCGTGATGTGAAAATATCTAGCATGTTAGATATGGTGCTGCACTGTCACGCGAGGAAGTTACACAGCAAAAACCATCCCCACACGGTGCAACATTGCCTGATGCATTATACACGCGTGTCACTTGCCTCAGGCAAAGTTGCACCGTCTGGGGCTGGCTTAAATAAGGTCCTTCTCTGCCGTCTGTAGGATGCGTGTGGTCTGAAACCCTGGACAGTGGTTTCCTGGGCTGTACCTTGCAAACAATTTGTGGTGTCTGTGTAATTTTAACTTTTTTCCAGGTTATTTAAAAAAAAAAAAGCCGCCATCTTTGTTTGAAAAATGCTTGGAATTGCTTCTGTTTTATTATTTCCACACAGGTTGAGAATCTCACTCTTCAGATCATGCCACTTATGAAATGAACCAATCAGAGTATTCTCCTATTCTCTTTAAAAATCTTGATGGATTGCTATTGTAATGGCAGATTTGCCAAGTAGTTGGAAAGAATGCTTCTCTGCAGAGGAAACAGATCTGCTCGTGCATGAAGTGAACGTACGCCAGCAGATCATCTGCAACAACC
Organism: Gymnothorax javanicus; assembly: GCA_029692085.1. Taxonomy (NCBI): domain Eukaryota; kingdom Metazoa; phylum Chordata; class Actinopteri; order Anguilliformes; family Muraenidae; genus Gymnothorax; species Gymnothorax javanicus. The sequence goes on along the minus strand of CM056195.1, from coordinate 31,096,045 downwards.
ATGGAGGTAATATAATAGAACTGGAGAGAGCGAGGAAGTACCACCCCTATTACTTTCAATGGTAGATGCTAGGCTAGCTACTTCAGCCCAGGAAGTACGGAATTGACCGACGCCATCTATAAAAATGGCGTTCCATGGGTGCTTACTTCCAGCACCATTTCATAAGATTGCCAATCTGATTACACAGTACAAATGGCCAAGAAAATGTGTCGTCTGTGTGGATTGGCGAATGTGTTCGAGGAGAAATGACGAGCAACGCTGTTAATCTGGAACGCGCACGCACTATACACTCATTGGCTAAACTGCTGCAGTCAGAGCAACAGCTGGACAACCAAACTTGTGCACGAGCTGTCATCAAGCTCTAAGTAGCAGTTCTTATTTTACAGGTCCTCTTGAAAACATCGAACAGTTGCGTCAGACAAAGAGCATAATAATGAAGGATTACCGAATACATTTGCTTTTGTTTTCGCTTTATTTGGCAAGAAAAAAATGCGCACTTTTCAAGTGGTGTCTATGGAGCTTCAGCATCTTTGGCCACAAAATTGCATCCTTGGGAAATGCGGAAGCAGGAAGCTAACATGCTAACTGGCTGAAGCAAAGGTACTTCCTCGTTCTTTCTGGTTCTATTATATATCTCTATGGCAACAACACCAGGATTCTGCCAAGGCTCCCTAGACGTAAACATTTATAATGTTTCACATATTTGTGCACTGCTGCGCACCCCTGTGTGTGTAAAAAGCAATAAGTGTACGCGTGATGTGCACCCGCCCTTAGGCCCATATTACTATCTTCATGTGCCCTTAAAATAACAGCTGAAAACTGTACCACTAACTTAAGACCAGGTTTTTGTCGGTCTATCATGCAATCGCTTTCTGGTGCCTTAAGTTTGCAATGCACCAACAATGTGCCTGACCACACCTCATTTTAAGACCAGCACGCTCATGGGCGCTCAGATGGGCGCAAGTACAGAGTGAGTGCTGGATGGGAAAATAACAACTGCATCAGTCTGAAACCAGCAAAGGCACTTTCATTGCGCTTGGCATTGTTTTGCGCCGGTGCAAGACAGAGCCATGTCTGTTTCTCACATGACTCTGGTGGATGTGTTGTCCCGCATTATAAATCACTCAGAATAGGAATATTTGTTCACTGTTTTTCAATTTTCCTCTGTTGGACAGTAAAGACCCTTACCGTACCTTTGTTTGCACAGTATTTAGAATATTTTGTGCTGTGTTGATTGTCATTATGTTTTTATTTGTGCCCAGATATTTTCACTGTTTTGATGGCTGTAGTTTTTTTTTTTTTTTTTTTTTTTTTTTCTGGGGTGTATATTGGTTGCCATGGAATTTTTTTTTTTTTTTTTCCTCAGGAGTCTTAGTTGCCATGGTGTTTTGGCTCTGAGCTCAGTGTTGGTTGCTATGGTGTTTTGAGTCTGCCCTGTTTTGATTACAATCATATACTGGGGCTTTACACTCTGGTAATTGCTATGGTTTTACTGTGCATTCATTGTTAGGTGTAATTGCATGTTCATTGTCAGCAGTACAGTACTTTTCATGATGTTGTAGGTCTGCCCATTTTTAATGTTTCCGTCATTGTGTTCCTGCGCTCTGTCAGTCATCACAGAGATTTGGCTCCACTCCATCTTTGCTGACATGTTACTTCTTTCTGTTGATGTGATTAGCTGTAGTATTTTATTTCTGTGGGTAAAGATTGTTCCTGTGGCAGTAAAATTTTATTCATGTTATTTGCTTTTGATTTCTTGATTTTGCGCGAAATGTTTTTTGGTGTGATATTTTGGCACAGTGGCTGCGGTACTGGAACAGTGGGTTATACTACTTGCTGTGGAATTTTTTTGCACAGTGGTTAAAGCTAGTTGCTGTGGAATTTTGGTTCTGTTGGTAATTTTGTTTGCCATGGTGTTTTGGTATTGTGCTGAGTGTTGACTTATGTGGTTTTTACTCCATGCATTGTCTTAGTCAGGAAAACATCTGGTGCGAACTAGTTTTATTCATCTAAGCAATACAGAACAGTAATTATGCTTTCAGCTGTAAAAATGAGTGGATCTGTTGTATAAAATTCTGGCCACCTTGTCATTCCAGAATGTCTAAAACTGGTGCTGTGGGTTTAATAACAATTAATTCAATTTAAAAAGTTAGTTTTTTTTTTTTTTTAATTGCATGGAACAAGAGTTGTATCTATACAGAAGAAGTTGATGTGGTTTTCAAGCTTATAAAATTCCAGTCCCGCATTAATACTATGTGTTGCTTCAGTTTGTATGAATGATGTCATAAATCTTGAATAATCTTAGGGGATATATCGTTCTGTTTCCAATCTTCTGTCTCTTGTTCTTAGGTTACTGCAGGATGACCGGGCCTTCAGTTTCATCCCTCGATCCCGGCAGGAGTTGCCTGACAACTTTCCTAAGGAGATCCCAGGGATCTGCTATTTCCTGGAGGCAGGGAAATCGCAAAGCCATGCGTCGCTGGCCAGCTCCCAGTCCAGCTCCAGCGCTACCATTCGCAAGGTCTCCTACAGCATCGGCACCATGTTCCTGCGGGAGACCAGCTTATGAGGCCTGCTACGTGAGGGAGGCTGTCCTTGCTGACAGCGTAGCAGACCGCACTGCAGACGGCGTCACCGAGTTCGGTAACGGGGGGGTCATTGAGTGTTTCCCTCTCTTGGCGAGCCGTTGCAGTCACGGCCTTACGGCTGCCAGCGGTTAGTTTGTACTGAACAAGTGAACTTGTAGAAGTTGCCGAAGAAAATGTCAACAATAACAAAATTTACGCCTTCTGCCGTCCTTCATACCAAACTCTAAGTACTATCCTCTGCATCACTGCTGTAAAATATTATTTGCATAATTAGGTGCCTTCTAACTCTCTACAGTGGGAGTGGCTTGGGGGATTCTTCAAGCACTCACCCCCTAGCCTCCAGTCCTACACTGGGGCGAGTCAGGCTGTCTCTATCCCACTGTCTGTCTGTTCCTTGCCTGCCTACACTTATTGACTTGCTTTTCATATGCGTTTTTAGGGAGAAGGAACTGAGAGGAATTTGAATGCCAGGGGTCAGGGTCTTTAAATAGTCAGCTTTTTGTTTGCTTTATCAGTTTTCATGCTTGTATCAATATTAGTTTTGGATGTCACTGCTGCAAACGTAAGAAAAGCCAATACTTGCTGGATTCTATGGGAAGTAGGCTTGATCCAGTGACAAAATTTTCCATTGTTTTTTCCGCAAATTAAATTGTAAACCGCGGAACGAGAACAGTTTGTACCATTCCTGTTTACCATGCCTGAAATTCAATAAACCCCACTAGTCCTAGTGAAATTATATTACAGTGCAAAAAACAGCTGTGCCATTTGTGTCTAAACAGTATTAGCATTGCTTGTTCTACGAGTGCCCATGATTCCCAAGGCTACTGCCATTCACCCCAGCGAGAAATCCCTTGTGGTTTCTGGGACAAACTCACACTTTAGATCCAATTAAATTGACAATTCCTCTTTATTTTAGCGACTATGTGAAGTAGCTGTATGCAATCTGTTTTTTTTTTTTTTTTTTCAAAATCAGTTTTTTGAGCTTTACGGGTAAGGCAGCTCAGAACGCATGAAGCTCTAATTGATCCTCACTTTGAATTGTAGTGATTGGGACTACATCAGTCTGGTGTTACTGTGTCAGTGCTAATGCAGTTTCTGCACTTACCTGAGGAGTCAATATCTACGAGACTAATACTGACTGAGAAACTCATTTTTTTTGTCAAGGTCAATAGATTTCTATTGAAGGTTATGAGGTGCAGGAAAAAACCCTGTAATCAAAGTTATTGTTTTCTGATATCTATGATTTCATATATTAGAGGTTATTGTGTCTCTTCCTCTGGGATTTGAACTTCATTTGGATTGGATTTCTGCTAGTTGTCAGTAAAGGTTATGTTCAGAGAGTAAAACCGCATTCTCTCCCAGAAAACGACATTCAAAATATTAGACCTACTCACCTCATGGAGTAGTACTTTGATCTGGAATACACAACCAGGTTCCATTATGCAATGCACCATAAGACTGAATTTATGTCACTTTTCTAATCTTCACTGCTTTTCTCAGAGATAAGAGTGGTAAACATAAATGAGCAAATAAATACATTTTATTGCCAATAATTAAATTTATCTCTCCAACAAGCACTGAGAATTGAGGAAATTAGTTTAAGTTTACGGCGCAAGCTGCTAACGCTCCAACAGAACATTTATTTTGAGTCATTAAAACATACAAAATATGATCTTATTTTTGTCTGGGATTCCCTGGGAAGTGATTCAAGTTCCCCAGGCTGTTTCACAGTTGAATTAGAGACACACTTGAAAAATTCAAATAATTGATAACACGATTTACAGCTGAAGTCGGAAGTTTATATACATCTGAGCCAAATGCATTTAAACTCAGTTTTACAAAATTCCTGACATTTATTCCTATTCAGCATTCCCTGTCATTGGCAAGTTGAGATCACTATTTAAGAATTTTTAAATGTCAAAATAATGGTAGAGATGGTAATGGTAGTTTAAATAAATGGTAATCTCAGCTTTAATTTCTTTCATCACATTCCCAGTGGGTCAGTGGTTTACATACACTTAGTATTCAGAAGCATTGGCTTCAAATTGCTTAATTTGGATCAAACATCTCGGCTAACCTTTCACAAGCTTCTCACAATGAATTGCTGGAATTTCGGCCCATTCCTCCTGACAGAAGTGGTGTAACTGAGTCAGATCTTTTGGCCTCCTTGCTGAGGTGTGCCATTTTTGTCGCGACCAATTTTTTTTTTTTTTTTTTTTTTTTTAATTGAGGTCAAAGCTTTGTGATGGTCAGTTTTTGACCACTCCAATACCTTGACTTTGTCTTAAAGCCATTTTGCCAGAACTTTGGAAGTATTCTTGGGGTCATTGTCCATTTGGAAGACCCATCTGCAATCAGGGTTTCACTCTTTGCTGATGTCTTGAGATGTTACTTCAATGTATACACATATGTTTCCATCTTAATGATGCCATCTTATTTGTGAAGGGCACCAGTCCCTCTTGGAGCAAAACACCCCACAACAAGATGGTGCCTCTCCCTGCTTCACAGTTGGGAGGATGTTATTTACCTAGCAAGCCTTCTGCTTTTCCTCCAAACACAGCGACGGTCATTATGGCCAAACAGTGTAAATTTATTTCATCAGAGCAGAGGACATTTCTCCAGGAAGTGAGATGTTTATCTTCATGTGCTATTGCAAACCATTTCTTTATTTTTATGGCAGTTTTGGGGCAGTGGCTCCCTCATTGCTGTGCAGCTTTTGAGGTTATGTCAATATAGGACTCGTTCTACTGTGGATGTATAGATACTTCTGTTTCCTCCAGCATCTTTTCAAGGTCCTTCGCTGCTGTTCGAGGATTGATTTGCACTTTTCGTGCCAAGATATGTTTGTTGGTAGAGGGCCCAAAACATCTCTTTCCTGAGCAGTATGATGTCTGTGTGGTCCCATGGTGTGTATACTTGTGTATTATTGTTTATACAGATGACCTAGGTACCTTCAGACATTTGAAAATTGCTCCTAAGGATGAACCAGACTTGCGGAGGTCCACCATTTTTATTTGAGGCCTTGGCTTACTTCTTTTCCCCATGAAATCAAGCAAGGAGGCACTGAGTTCGAGGGTAGGTCTTAAAGTACATCCAGGTACACCTTCAGTTTACTTAAATGATGTCAATTAGCTTGGCAGAAGCTTTCAAAACCATGACACAATTTTCAGAAATTTTCCAATCTGTTTAAAGGCACAGTCAACTTAGTGAATTTCTGACCCACTAGAATTGTGAGATTGTGAATAATAAGTGAAACAGTTTGTTTGGAAACAAATATTGTAAAAATTATTTGTGTCTTACGTAAAGTATATGTCCTTAGTGACTTGCCAAAACTATAGTTTATCGTCATGAAATTTGTGGGATGGTTGAAAAATGAGTTTTAATAACTTCAGATTAAGTGTATTTAAATTTCTGACATCAGCTGCAAAAAAACCTATCTAACTTTTCTGTTTTTAGGTATACTTATAAATAGACAACAATAAAACAATTTTATGGTGACGTACCTTCACCATTCTCCCTTCAATTTTCAGTGAGGCCATTTTAAAAATTGGCCTTAATTATCTGTTGATTTGAATTTTAGGGTACTTGTCAAAGGATTTTAATAACGAATAAAGAGAACAGTATTAAACATTACAAGTGATATTCAGATGGAATTTAAACCGATTTTGACCATCGTGTTGTCAGCATTCAATGTGATTGTGAAAACAAAGAGACATGGTTGATTTGGTTCAGGCCCTCTCTGTGTGGGACCGTACAGCTTCACACGTTTGACTGGAATCACATTTGGCTCCATTCTTTCCCTTCTGACCACCACTCCTTTTCGACCACACTTGTTTATATATCTATGTGTCTAATTTCAATTTTGAATAAATAATGATGTCACGTCTATATGGCAGCAATATGGAAAAGCTTATTGCTGTATAGATCTATGTTCCTCTCTCAGAGATGGACTGGTGTTGTAAAATAACAGTGTACAATATGACATTTCTATACCATCTGAAGTTCTAAGCAATACGTGAAGTGATAAACTGACTAAGAATATACCACATGCATCGATTAGTTGTCTAAGTATGATGCCTAGCAGACCCTCTTTGAAGCAGCAAGATTATTTATTTTGCTATGAAATACCCTCAGCTGCAGTGTGCAACTTGGCAAAAAAAAAAAACAGTGCATACTCTGCGCCAATATAGGTAAGGTACAAAAAAATAGAAGGGCCACTGTGAAGTTCAGTAATAGGTGGTTGTGGCACCATGTGTGACCAGTAATGATTCCCAACCATGTTTGCATCCTGGGGCTGAAAAGGTGGTGATGCCGGTCGCAACAGTGCGATGCTCGTCAAACCACTACTTATACTCGGTCAGCACAGGTATGGCCAATTTGAAAGCAGCTCCTTTCTCTGATAAGTGAGTACTTTACCATGGATGAAACTGACCCAATGACACAACTGACATCAGTCATAATTATACGGATATGTGGGCCGGAAAACCCTGAACATTACATAAACCCTGTAATTTGTCACCTTGGCAGCGTGCGTTTTATTCACTACCTGTACATTGAACATATTTACAAAGTTGTCGTTAATGATTAAAATCCATTTTCAATCTAGTTTTTTTCTTTAGTTTATCGTAAAGCTGGCATCACTTTCTATTTTTTAATTGAAATTTGACAACTCCAATCCCACATAAATCAAGACTGGCCGATCAGGGAACTGTGCACATGCATGCTCTTGCGGGACTCATTGCCACCATCTTTGGGAGAGCTCAGACAGTACGTGGTTCTCCTCCAAAATATGTGCCTGTCATCTGTCGCTTCTTTTCGCTTAGAGTGTCAAACCTTGCATGCACAGTATGAGGGTGGAGGAAACCCAAATATGTGGTGACTTGGAATGAAGCTGACAAGCGCCCAGATGGCCAGCAGGAGGCCCTTGAGCAAAGAGCTATAGTAACCCAAACTGACTGTATCCCTCCCATCTCCCTGAGCAGCGCGAAGCCAATTATGCACTGCTCTCAGGAGGCTGCAGGCTATAGTCAGCACTGGCACGGCTGGATCCGATGCCATAGTGGTCACTCTTGCATCATAAGCAAGTCCTTCCCGAGTGAGCCAACCAACCAATCCTGCATTGCATTATTTTCTGTTGTTAAAAAGTCAGACAGATGAATTAAAAAAAAGGTAATTGAGAATAAAAAAGATTTTTAAAAAGTTGCTGTTCTTTGAATTTTAAAAAACTGAACAGATTTTAAATTGCAGTGCTTATTAATTGCTTACTTTGTTTATGCAATTGCCATAATTTGATGAGAATAATGTACTGTAATACTTAATATACAAATATTTTAATGTCATCAACTAAAATATATTATGACCAATTACTTGCATTTATATTGCCACAATCTTTTTTCTCATCAGAGTTAGATTTAATCTAGGCCTAAATGTAGCATTTAGTCAGAACAATCATCATTTTAGTGGAAAACGTGATATAATTTTCCATAAATGTGAATAAATAAACAATCCCCCAGAGATCTGGTACCATAAAATTCTTTATGATCTAAAGATCCATGTCATTTTAATTTATCTCCAATATCAGTAGGGTTAGTTTGTGTGAGTTGAGATTCCAAAAATTACTGAAATACATTTGTTATCCGTGCGCTAGTAAATATTTGGTTCCCTTCAGAGTTCATTGACTTCTGTTGCCTTTGTAGGCAATTAAGTGTTGCTGCACCTGTGACATTTCAATGTAATTGGAGCTGTTATAGAAAGTGATATAAAATATAAGGAATATTTTTATCAAAATGTATGGAATGTCTGAATGGATTTCATTTTTAGGCCATGTATAAAATAATATTTGTACGGGCACCCATGGCGGGAGGGGGGGGGGAGAGGACTGTGACTAATCAGTGTGACAGACTCTCATTCAGTCAATCATTATTGTTGTTTGAGTATGAGCTGTATGTGACTGTTTAAAGGGTGAAGGTACATATCATTGTTTGCCAAGTCGTATTGTTTGGTGCCGGCTCCAAACATTTTTTTAATTTTCCCAACAGGAGTTCTGTACCAAATGACTTAAATGTGTAAATTTTAATATAAATAAATACAGCCATGTAAAAATACCATGTCTGTATGAAAAAATGTACATTTTAGATATATTTCATATATTGTAGAGGGAATATAACACAGTAAATATTTGTCCATTGTTGTTATTGGTGGAAAGCTCTTAAGTTTATCTGAGCAATTTTCCAAACTGCACACATTCATGTTTTTTCTTTCCAATTTATCTGTCTCTCATGTATTTCTGTCCAATCATCAAAAGTATTCCCTTTCATGTAAGGCAATTGTTTAAATTGTATTGCTGTACTATTAAAATGGTTGAACAGCAGTTTGACTAGACAAAATATAGTACTGTATATTCATTTAACCATGTATGCTGATCATGTGTAAATAAAAAATCACCCAATATGTTTAATAAAATAATAATAAAAAAAAAAGATTTGGGGTTGTGTTTTTTTTTTCATATTGTATAACTGTGAGTTATGTTGATTTCCGTGCTCAATTCAGGACACCAGTATTCCTTTGAGCTTTCTGAACTCGTCTATGCTCAGGAAAAATGCTGATTTTTCATTCCTCTTTGAGCGAGCTGCAGTCACACATGGAGCAACTCACTGAAATCAGCTGGGAATGCCCTCCTTTTTATCTTCTCTATCTTAGTGTACCTCATCCTCTTTACTTGTTCCTCAAATCCCTAACCCCCCTCCCCATACTGTTCCTCTCCAACATTAGGTGAGAGGCAGAGCCACTGGGATCATTTCTGAAGTGCTGGGCCCAAATATTTCTTAACCCCACCAGTATCACCACCTGCACCACTGCTACAAGATTATACCAGCAATCCCAAGAGTGAACATCTGCAATCGAACTGCGGCTGTATGCTCAGTGCATGAAATGATCCAATTTATAGTCATAAGGGTCATCCACTCCTACAATGATAACAATATCATTAACCATAAATAAAAACCATTGAAACTCAAGTGGACGGTGTTGTAGGAATTTTGATTTTATATTCCTGGTGTTACCTTCTCAAGAAGAACTCAGAGACAAAGGAGTTAATATCCAAGCCAAAGTCAGTTTACTTTTCTGCAGAAAAGGACCCCCGTCACATGCGAGAACTCTCGTTACAGGCAAGAGCAAGGATAAAGAAAATTCTTTCTTGCTGGTGTATAAGTAAGAGTCCATCTTGACATCCTCCTCCCTCCCGAGCTGATTTACGCATCATGGTATCAACAGGAATGTTGCAGACGCAGGCAGCCCACGTAAAGCCGGCCCTGAAGTACGCATGTACATCTTACCTTTTCGGCATCCCAGGCTCCCCTTGTTCTCTTTTTCCTGAGAACACATAAACTTGGGAGAGAAAGAGAACATCCTGACCTTGTTAGGGTCCTGCATGTCTCCAGATAAACTATAAGCAATTACGCATTGTTCAGATTTATGGAAAACTACAGTTATGCAAGGCCTAGGCTAATCAGAAACAGGCAAGAGTACACAACTAAAGCCTAAGAAAAATTGAGCCAGAGCAAGCAAGGATAAACAATTAATAATAAAGCAAATAAATCAATATTAAAATGATTCCACATTTCCCCCTGTTTATAACTGATTATCCGCCAGCATGTTACTTCTCTCGATTTTCGGCATGTGTTTCATTCACGGGGAGATGCTTCACCATATCATCGTCATTTTTCAGTGCTTTCGTTCGAATAGGTCCCCTTTTCAATTACATCATCATATGATTCCTTCAGCTCCTCGGGCAGAGTATACACTTCATTGGTGTCCTGTAACAGAAACATCTGATGTGGATTAGCACTCAAGATTTTTGAAATCAATCCTTTAATTATGGGAACCCCACAGCAACTGCAGAAGAGCAGTACAGCAGCCCCAGCTGCTACAAGACTTAATACAGACGTAACTCCTGCTTCCCATCCTCCAGACAGGAGCCAGTCCCACCAGGAGTCTGCAGATGCTGGTGCGAGGTCACGCTGTCGTGCATCAGATATATCTTTCAAACGTTGCAGATCTTGATTAATTACCCCTCCTGCCTCGTCATTAGCTGGTATGTAGGTACAGTATGTGGGCCCTATAATCTAGCAGCCCCCCCCGTGCCGCCGTTAACAAATACAATGAGCAGTAGCAGCATCCTGCAATTCCAACTTGGGCACATATTTTTGACCACTTAGATCCTTCGAACCTCCCATTCAGGGTGCAGTCCCAGGCTAGATCCCTTTCCACAGAGATCTCCGCCCGGGCTCCCCCAGGTTGAGAGCTCGCCGACTGATGCATTTGACCGTTTTCACCAGCCTCGCCTGTTCACAGAGGTCGTCTCCAATGCCCCTCTGCTAGGTGTGGGCTGTCACCCACGTACCACGTGTTGCCCACAACCTTACATGCGACAAACATGCCGACTAGACGGTACCACGGCAGCATGTCAATTCATCCCACTTCTGACACCACTTCACCAGACACGGGGGCCTTCAGCCCTCTCCCCAGCACTATTTGCAACATTTCTGTAATCGGCTTGCGAGGGGATCAATCTGCAAATTGCAACGCGTAATAGATTGCTAGGGGTCCGGTTCCCAGAACCACCATCTGATCCCCAGCGACCTCGCCTTCTTCGTCTCCTGGAACACGCGCATTGCCTCCCACGTAGTTGGACCTGTGGGAACCACCCCAAGCCCCAGTTTAGACATTACGTCCCTCCCCAGGAGATTTACTGGGCACTGTGTGGATATTATTACAGAGCAGCGTGTAGCAATTCCCTCATCAGGATCCTCAAATTTGAGTTCCTCTGTTGCTACGCTGTTCCGTTGCCCCATTCGCAGCACAAGTTTGTATCGTATCAGTGCTGAGCTGATGTGGAAAAATTGCACTTACTTTTCTGATAACAGTTCGACATGCCCCCGTGTCACATAGAAAAGAAATTGATGTGCCATTTACAATCAGGGTTTTCCAAGCACTCGTTGGTGCAGCCATTAATGCAAACAATTTAGTTTCATCATAGGGTAATGGCTCCCCAATGCTAACCCTTCCCCCAGGGCGGTTAGTCATTCCGAATTGTTCTAGTCACTTATTTGTGGATACCCACAGAAAATCAATAGTTTCCCCTGGCACCCCTAGGTTACCCCCACAAACTCTGTGCCATTTCCTTTGACACATCGCCAAATCTTCTGCTCCGAACTGTAATGGACTACCATGAGTGGGACATTAGAACTCATATTTCCCAACTTCAGATATCCATCCCTATCGGTGCGGTATTTCAACCCAGTACTATGTTAAGTGGGGGTAGACTGGGGTCTATTGAAACTAATCCGCTACGAGCAGTAGACACTGCCATGGCGCATTTAACTGTACTGTTCACATTACCCACCCCCACATATCTCCTTACTCTGGGGGAGGTTAGCCTCCAGCCTATACTTACAATACATATGTTTAAAATGGACAGACACGGGGAGAGGTAAACCATTTTATTAACCCTTTTTTTATGAATAAGTCCGGAGTCTCTACTGAATTGGAGCGTAAATAAGTTCTTCACCAAATTTGAGACGGACAAGCTCTATATGCCACGCCCCCCTTTGTAATCGGACTCCCTCCAAGTCTATCCTGACTTATTCAGATGCACCTACACACCAGCTGGAGGAGGAGATACCACCTTACAATGTGACTGATGTATCCACGTCTCTCTCTCCTGGATTTTTACTGCAGTCGGTGTGGTCAGGAGCACTTGATATGGACCCTTCCACACTGGTTTACTCCACATCCGCTTTTTACTGACACTCCACACCAGGATCCAATCTCCAGGCTTTATCTCACCGGGTGGCAGCTCTGCTACTGATCTAGGAGGGAGCACATTTCGAATCTCACTTTTGTTAGTCAACATTCTATTCACATACTCTGCCAGAGTTGCCTCTTCTACTTGTGTTCTCTGCAATAAATGTGGTAATTCAAAAGGTTTCCCATGTACTACTTCATAAGGTGACAACCCCAATCCCCGCTGTGGTGTTATTCTCATGCTAGTTAATGCCAACGGCAGACATGCAACCCAGTTCCATTTAGTCTCTGCCATGGCTTTGCGCAATTTTGCTTTAAAGGTCTCATTAGTCCTTTATTTTTGCTACTGTGATTGCATCTATAGCTTCTACCACTTTTAGAAAAAGGTCATATCAATACTAGCGCATACCTCTTCCTCTCCCACAGTGTTAAATGTATGAAACGTGTGGAATCACCCAGGGGGTGCATGGATTGCTCCCTTCTGTACTACTACCCCTCCCCATGTGTCTTGTGTGTTATAACTTTGTCATGTTGGACATTTCTTAAAAAAATTTTTTTAGTAAATAAGTGATAGTACTTTGATCTATTAACCCCTTGGTCCCCCCTCTTGGTACATGGCACTGCCCATGCACCAAATCTACAGCAATATGGAAGAGGGATTTTGGTAATATAGGCTTACCATTGGGTCCTACCCACCCGCCATCAGTGTATTGTGTTCCATGTGATGTCCATGGACATTTTTCTTGCGGGGGAGCAGCATCATGCTCTGCTCGCTGCAGGTCACATGAAATTCAGTCTTCAGATTGGTGTAATAGCCCCACAAGAGTGTGTTTGGCTGTTGCCCTCGCTTCTCTTTCTGCAAAGGCGTCAGCCAAACTGATTGGGTCAACATGTTTGGCGTGAGCTATCAGCTCTGCTGCTTCTGCAGAGTGAGTAGGTTACAGAGGGCCACTTATCAACACAGCTATCATGGGTACAGACAGCATATCCAACACGTGTTGCCTTTATCGACTCTTGATGCCGAACCATCAACAAAGTATTCAATATCAGGATTTGATAGTGGGGTGTCCTTAAGTTCAGGACATGCAATATTATTATATAGGACTTTTTTTTTTTTCTCTCTCAATGAATTATGATTAAGCAATCCACCTCAGTCTAGGTTTCCACTAAAAGCATGGAGGAAATGCACAGTCAGGGCTTATTAGCCCCAAACTTGGTGACAATTTTCCCATGTCATCAGCAGAACCGGATGGAATTGCTTTAGACTATGCTTCAATATGCAAAAAAAAAATCTTTTTTAATTTAATATTCAACTAATAGGTTTCACTTTGGGCTCCTAGCACATAAAGGTAGATCCTTTTATTTGATTGACTTAATCAAAAATAAATTTAGAAATAGCAAAGTAATATGTGATCACATTACTAGTGGACTTTATCAATTATATGGTGGTCCACCTTTTGAATTTAGTCTTGTGTTAATACTTCAAATTATATTTCCCAAATCTATTTTAGAAGGTAAACTTTTAAGCTGAAAACCCACAGTTGAATCCCCAGCTGGCCAGCTTATCACTTTCACTCAAGGTTATTTTCATCTCTTCTGCAGTGCTCTCTGTGGAAAAGTTCCAAGAGGAGTAAGAGATAAACAATAATGAACAATTTTGTTTTAATTCAACTCGTTCGGATCCTTTCCTGTAAATGTTAAATAAACAGATTAAGGTTATCAGCCTCTTAGTTTCTTTGCCATGAAGACACTTGTTGACAGTTCCTGTTCAAAATGGAGAAAAGATCTTTAATTGCATTTCTTTGATCAGGAAAGCTTTCAGTCACATTTGTTCATCATCCTTCTGTTCTCTGACTTCTGTATGTCGACCTTTCACCTCTCTCACTTATGCCCATTCTATGTTCTTTTTATGCGAAGCTCTCAATACATGTAATCACTTTGTTTTAAAGGACTCGGCAATGTATTTCTTTCTCGTACATTAAACATATTCCCCGATTTTCACCTTTTGCCACAACATTAGAAACACTTGTCCATGTTTGTATGATTTACGTTCAATTGTCACTTCATCTAAATTTCCCTCTGTTTATAGTTACTGATCGTTTAAGAGGGGTTAGAATTTATTTTTCAAGAAATAGGGACTTTTGCTCAGTTTCATAAGGAATAATTATTCTGTTTACTTCTGCAACTTTGTCCTTTTACAACTCCACAGTCATTAAAATGGCTTAACTCCTACAAATTTGCACTGCTAATATATACTTTTTTCTTAGAATTTCACTTTTTACCAATGCTGCAATTACAGTAAGGATTCCATAAAATACTGTAAATATAGGCTAATCAACGGGCACCTTAAATTATTCTTGAATAAATGCTAATTTTATTGTAGACATCTATAGAATCTGGCATGTATATGGCATGTAGAATCTAGATAACCTTCAGTATCCTCTGAAGTCTCTGAATGGGTGTCTCCAGTCAGCGTGTGTGATTGTCTGTCTGTTGTTATGCCACATACGTACGTAGCTATCTGTGAGAACAGCATGTGTGTGCACGTCTGTCTGCCTGTGCGTGCCTGTGTGCATGCATGTGTGTATACATTTATGATGAGTGTATTCTCTCCTTGAATCGCCACCTTATCGTGGTGGAGGGGTTTGAGTACCTGGATGATCCTAGGAGCTATGTTGTCTGGGGCTTATTGCCCCTGGTAGGGTCTTCCAGGGCAAACAGGTCCTAGGTGACGGGTCAGACTAAAAGTGGTTCCAAAGCCCCCAATGAAGAAAATTACACCAAGGACATTTAAGTCGCCCGGATTGGCGTCACCAGGACCCCACCCTGGAGCCAGGCCCGGGGTTGGGGCTGGCAGGCGAGCACCTGGTGGTCGGGTCTCCACCCACAGGACTCAGCCGGGCACAGCCCGAACGAGCAACGTGGGCCTGCCTTCCCTTAGGCCCATCACCCGCGGGAGGGTTCAGAAGGGGCTGATGCTATGCGTTTTGGGTGGCAGTCGTGGGCGGGGGCCCCGACGACCCAATCCCTGGACATAGAATCTGGTTATGGGGACATGGAATGTCACCTTGCTGGGGGGGAAGGAGCCTGAGCTTGTGCGGGAGGTCGAGCGGTACCGGCTAGAGATAGTCGGGCTCACCACGCACAGTCTGGGCTCTGGAACCCAACTCCTCGAGAGAGGCTGGACTCCCTTCTATTCTGGATTTGCCCGCGGTGAGAGGCGGGGGGCTGGTGTGGGTTTGCTTATAGCCCCCCAGCTTAGCCGCCATGTGTTGGAGTTTTCCCCGGTGAACAAGAGGGTCGCTGCCCTGCACCTTCGGGTTGGGGACAGGTGCTTATGGGCCGAATGGCAGTGCAGAGTACCTGGCCTTCTTGGAGTCCGTGGGAGGGGTACTGGAAAGTGCTCCAACTGGGGACTCCATTGTTCTGCTGGGGGAGTTCAATGCCTACGTGGGCAGCGACAGTGTTACCTGGAGGGCCGTGATTGGGAGGAACGGCCTCCCCGATCTGAACCTGAGTGGTGTTCTGTTATTGGACTTCTGTGCTAGTCACAGTTTGTCCATAACGAACACCATGTTCTAACATAAGGGCGTCCATCAGTGCACATGGCATGAGGACACCCGAGGCCAGAGGTCAATGATCGACTTTGTGGTTGTGTCTTCTGACCTTCGGCCGTATGTCTTGGACACTCGGGTGAAGAGAGGGGCTGAGCTGTTCACTGATCATCACCTGGTGGTGAGTTGGATCCGCTGGTGGAGGAGGAAGCTGGACAGACTTGGCAGGCCCAAACGTGTTGTGAGGGTGTGTTGGGAACGTCTGGAGGAACCCTCTGTCAGAGGGGTTTTCAACTCTCACCTCCAGGAGAGCTTTGACCAGATCCCAAGGGAGGCTGGAGACATTGAGTCTGAATGGACCATGTTCTCCACCTCCATTGTTGACGCGGCCGTTCGGAGTTGTGGCCGTAAGGTTTCCAGCGCCTGTCGCGGCGGCAATCCCTGAACCCGGTGGTAGACACCGGAAGTAAGGGATGCCATCAAGCTGAAGAAGGAGTCCTATCGAGCTTGGTTGGCTCATGGGACTCCTGAGGCAGCTTACAGGTACCGGCAGGCTAAGCGTGCTGCGGCCCGGGCGGTGGCGGAAGCAAAAACTTGGGTATGGGAAAAGTTCGGGGAGGCCATGGAGGAGGATTATTGGTCGGCCCCAAAGAGATTCTGGCAAACCATCCGGCGCCTCAGAAGGGGGAAGCAGTGCACTGCCAACACTGTTTACAGTGGAGGCGGGGAGCTGTTGACTTCGGCTGGGGATATTGTCGGTCGGTGGAAGGAATACTTCGAGGATCTCCTCAATCCCACTGACACGCCTTCCGTAGAGGAAGCAGAGGCTGGGGACCCAGAGGCTGATTCATCCATCACTCGAGCTGAAGTCACTGAGGTAGTTTAGCAGCTCCTCGGTGGCAAGGCACCGGGGGGGGATGAGATCCGCCCTGAGTACCTCAAGTCCCTGGATGTTGTAGGGCTGTCTTGGTTGACACGCCTCTGCAACATCGCGTGGCAGT
This sequence comes from Gymnothorax javanicus, assembly GCA_029692085.1. Lineage (NCBI taxonomy): Eukaryota > Metazoa > Chordata > Actinopteri > Anguilliformes > Muraenidae > Gymnothorax > Gymnothorax javanicus. The sequence continues at coordinate 31,079,098 of CM056195.1, read as the reverse complement.
TTGGGACAGTGCCTCTGGACTGGCAGACCGGGGTGGTGGTCCCTCTATTTAAGAAGGGGGACCGGAGGGTGTGCTTCAACTACACGGGGATCACACTCCTCAGCCTCCCTGTTAAAGTCTATTCCAGGGTGTTGGAGAGGAGAATTCGGCCGATAGTCGAACCTCGGATTCAGGAGGAACAATGCGGTTTTCATCCTGGTCATGGAACACTGGACCAGCTCTATACCCTCCGCAGGGTGCTTGAGGGTTCATGGGAGTTTGCCCAACCAGTTCACATGTGTTTTGTGGACTTGGAGAAGGCATTCGACCGTGTCCCTCGTGGCATTCAGTGGGAGGTGCTTCGGGAGTATGGAGTCCGGGGCCCTCTACTAAGGGCCTTGTGGTCTCTGTATGACTGGAGCAGGAACTTGGTTCGCATTGCCGGCAGTAAGTCAGACCTGTTCCCGGTGCTTGTTGAACTCTGGCAGGGCTGCCCTTTGTCACTGGTTCTGTTCATTATTTTTATGGACAGAATTTCTAGGCGCAGCCAGGGGCCAGAGGGAGTCCGGTTTGGAGACCACAGGATCTCATCTCTGCTTTTTGCGGATGATGTTGTCCTGTTGGCTCCTTTGAACCAGGACCTTTAGCATGTACTGGGGCAGTTTGCAGCCAAGTGCGAAGCGGCTGGGATGAGAATCAGCACCTCCAAGTCCGAGGCCATGGTTCTTGACTGGAAAAAGGTGGCTAGCCCCCTCTGGGTTGGAGGAGAGCTCCTGCCTCAAGTGGAGGAGTTCAAGTATCTTGGGGTCTTGTTCACAAGTGAGGGAAGGATGGAGTGTGAGATTGACAGAAGGATCGGTGCAGCGGCAGCAGTAATGCGGTCATTGTACCAATCTGTTGTGGTGAAGAAGGAGCTGAGCTGAAAGGCGAAGCTCTCAATTTACCAGTCAATCTACGTTCCTACCTTCACCTATGGTCATGAACTTTGGGTCATGACCGAAAGAACGAGATCTCGGATACAAGCGGCTGAAATGGGTTTCCTCCGCAGGGTGGCAGGGCACTCCCTTAGAGATAGGGTGAGGAGCTCTGTCACCCGGGAGGAGCTCAGAGTAGAGTCACTGCTCCTCCACGTCGAGAGGAGCCAGCTGAGGTGGCTTGGGCATCTATATCGGATGCCCCCTGGACGCCTTCCTGGGCAGGTGTTCCGGGCATGCCCCACCAGGAGGAGGCCCCGGGGAAGACCCAAGACACGCTGGAGGGACTATGTCGCTCGGCTGGCCTAGGAACGCCTCGGGATACCCCCGGAAGAACTGGAGGAAGTGTCCAGGGAGAGGGAAGTCTGGGCATCCTTGATTAGACTGCTGCCCCCGCGACCCGGCCCCGGATAAGCAGAAGAAGATGGATGGATGGATGAGTGTATTCTGTGTAAAAATGTCTGTGAGAGTGCCTTTCCTGGCCCTCACTTTGGCCATTGAACATTTGGAGCAACCATGAATATTCTAATATATAAGCATGCTAGCGAGCGTGCATCTAAAGGCATGTCTCTTTTATGCCTGAATTTTGATCTCTGTAACTGTATAATTGCCCTAGTTCAAATCAGAACCCAAAACTCATGAGGCCAACTCTACCTCAAAACTTAACCCTGAGATTCTATAAACATTCCTCCAATAGAAATCACCTAAAGTATTTTATGCATCATAACTGCAATAGTTTCTAATCCTAATCAACGGAAGACTCCACTGGCCTATTTTTTTCACTAAGCACTTTCCTTTATACTGGTCGCCTCTCTTAAGTGGGTGTACAAATCATTATCAATTCTTCTCATCCACATGACATAAACCCTACGCAAAATAATTGCTCTGGGTGGCCCAGAGCTGCAATTAACATTTCTCCAAAGCAATTTTTATTGCTGCAATGAAATCCTTTTTTTTTTTAAGAAATAAATAAATAAAACTTCTTTTCTACAAATGCCTCCTTTCTAAATTGTTGTCTGGATTTCCTCAATGAATACTTATATCTAAAAAAAAGCCCATGTTTCTAGAAATAAATCAATATTTAAAAAAGAAAACAAAAAAACTTCTGTTTCAAAAAATAAATCCATGCTTCTAAAAATAAATCTGAATTTTTGAATTTTAAAGCAATCTGAATTTTTATTGACAAATCAAAATTTGTCAACACTCATGACACATTTAGTTGACAGGACTGACATGCTATGCTTTTTGAATTATTTAAATTTAAAAAATTTGTCTCTGGAGGCAATGTCCTTTGAGCTTTTGGGAGAAAGTGAAAGAATCAGCCTAAAGAATCAGTTTATTTTAGCAATAGCCTCCACAGATTCGATAGCACTAATGGAAAAGCATAAAAGAATATTACACTTCACGCTCCAAAGCAGCTGAAAGTAATTCAGTACAGTTGTTAATGCTTTGTTTATATGAGAGAATGTCTGAATATCTGTTCTGCATTTGTGAACGTGAGAGGGTGTGTACCGCGTGTATATGTAAGGATGTGTGATTGAGTATTAGTGTTTTTTGAGAGCTTATGTGTTCCTGAGAATGTATCCCAGGGTTCCTCAAATGGTGATTACTTTCTTCAACTAAATCATCCTTTGGAGTTTAGAACTTTGAATTCAGATTTCAAGTGTATCTTTAAGCTTGACACAAAACAGCAATACAAGCATTATTCAGTGGATTCCAAATCATATATATATATATATTTTATTTTTAAATTTATTTATTTTTTTTTAATTTTACCCTTATTGAACCAGAGAAGTCCCATTGAGATTGAAATCTCTTTTTCAAGGGAGCCCTGGGAGTTGAGGTGGGGAGGGAGAGGGCAATTTGCACAGCCAATTAGATCAGGGGATGATTAGGTGGCAGATCGAAAGAGCCGGATTGGGACTTTAGCCATGACACCAGGGAACCCCCTACTCTTATCGATAAGTGTCATAGGATCTTTAGTGACCACGGTGAGTCAGGGCCTTGGTTTAACGTCTCATCCGAAAGATGGATGTCTTTGATATAATGATCTAAACTTTCTGTCAGCGTAAAGAAGATGATGCAATGGAATGTCAAGTGGCAGAAAATGTAAAGAAAATCTGCAAAGATCTGGGCTGTGTTTGAATAGTCTTTTTTGCTAATGGGAAATCCAATCTCATCGAAAATGACCCAAAATTATTTACATGGCAGCCATGATAAGTATGTTCAAACTCTCTAAAAGTAAAGGAAAGGTGCTTCAATGCCTACTGACTCATCACTTAAAGAAAGGAGATAACAGCATCCCACAATTCCGTGAGGCAGCAATTTTAGAGTGACGAACATCCATCCAGCCAATTACGAATACAAACTAACATGATGGGAAAGAGACGCATGATCTCGTGGCCTTGTGTAAGTGCGTGTGGATTCTCTTATTAGTGCCGCTGTCTTTCTAAGCCGTTAACCAATTCCCCTTTACCCCTTTCCTTTACCTCATGGCGTTTTCCATTGAGGCTGAAGAAAAACTGGTTCGAAATTAGATGATGAGACATAGTTTTTTGACTATTCGAACTCAGCCCTGCTCTCCCATTCTTGTCCTTTCTCCTCATTTAATTCTGTTGTGCTTGTATATCCCCCCCTGTGGCCAGAACAGGCACTGCAGGACTGCATGCCGAGTCAATTTATTTTACCCAGTCAGTTGTGTCACTTTCTTCATGCTTGGCTTTGTTTTTGGCTTTTTTTAGGTGGATGCATCGCACAGGTGCAGTGCTGTGCACTGGACTGTGTGGCAGGTGAATAACAAAATGCCTGCAGATTACGCCTTTCCCAGCAGCCCTCAGTGCAGCTCTGTCCTCAGAGAGAGTGACACTAAAATGGACGCAGATGGCAAAAATCCACTATAAATATGTCGGCATCTGTCTGAAAACTGTGCCTCCCCTGTGTTTCATCCAAACTCATATGTCACAGCAAAATCAGCGCAAAAAAAAGCCATTCTCAAACAAGTAGTTTGTATTACTTTTTTGTCAAATGAGACAAAAATTGTTGCCAAAGAAGGGAGACATTTTGACTTTGATTACAAGATTTGTTGATATAACTCAAATAGGAAAACAAAATGCATTTTCCACAGTAGTGGAAAATAAAAATGAGATTTTGAGTCTCCTAAGACCTGTAAGTGTTCATATAAATACTCGATAAGACTGATTATTTCGCAGTGCTCTATACTGAGGACTGAAATAATCCTGGGAAATGAGACCTTATTGTCTCTGAAAACAGTGAAGAGAGAGGATAGGTTAAGCAAGGCATCTCTGATCTCTCCCATTTAAAGTTCATCACTGTTTTATGTTGTTTTTCTTTGTCAGACCAGACCAAGTGCAAATCAGATCGCCGTCTCTGTGTTTATTCCACTTAGGAGGAGGTCACACCACTTCCAAATGCCAAGCCTTTTAGTTCAGGTGCGGAGAAGCGCTGTAATCTAAAGGTAAGTGTAGTCTCTTGCTTCAGGAGGGCTGGAATAGCCTATGTTTAAGGACACTTAGGGCTGCCTATATTCACTCATTGCCAGGGCCACTCACTGACAGTTGACAAGAGGAGATACGTATGGCAGAGGTCATTTGTATATGCAAATAAAGCCCATCAGATTAATTGCCTGAGTGGAGTCGCAGTATTTTATGTGCGGCCGGCTCGCTTGTAATGTGCCTGCTTGGGTGGTGGGGACGTGACTCAGAGCGCTGAGACACGTCGCGATGCTCATAATGAAAATTACCACACAATACATAATCAAACACATCCCGCGTGTCGTCGTGAAGGGTCGCTGAATATACATGACCGCATTAACCAAATTGAGGGAGTGTTGAATTACAGTTATGCCGCAATTAATTAAAGTGCATCCTTGTCACTGATGCCAGTGGAGTACAAAAATAAAATGCGGTCTGCTTATCACACTGCATATTAATGAGTGACGAAACTAGTCATGGGACTTATGTTTTTTAAAAACTGAGGCAAATTTATTGTCTTCAGACACAATGCGGGTGTAAAAAGTTTTCTGGAGACCTTTGAACAGCGGAGTGTGATGAGATGACCAAGGTGAGAAACCCAAATTATCAAGCACTTGCTCTAGACAAAGGAAAATGAGCTCCCATTCTCTCCTACCATTGGTCTTCTATAGTTTTTGTTGTACTCTGCACCCTTGACTCACCAAATAGGTGTACAACAAAATGAGATTAGTGGGCTAGTGGGGTTTGTTGAGCCAAATGCTGGGGGTTTCAATGTCACAATGGTAGTTCTTTTTTAATCTGCCATGGTAACTTATATGGTATCTCTGATTGCAAGTTTAGCATTTGTCGCGCCAGTTCATGCAAAGGAGGCCTGGCTTATGTTGAACTTGCTTTGTAGAACACCGCTTAGCTGAGTTCTCTGACTTCCTGCTGTTGATGTCGGTCATTGGTGTTACGGTACCACCCAATTCCTGAACATGAATCTTGTCACCAGTGAAAAGAAGCCAAATACAAGATTTCATCAGCCTTTAATTATGAGAATGGTGTCGACTGAGTAATGGGATCTGTTGTGAGACAGTGTGTTCTGTCACTCAGCGCCCTTGTCGAGTGAACTCTGGAGTGACACTGAGGCATACTGGGTGGGGATATTAGAGTTGAATGGGGGTTCACGTGGAAAATCTCTCATTATTTTCAGTGTCATACTGACTTCTGATTAAAGACTGCATGTCCACCATTCTTTTGTTCTTCTGTTTAAAAGATTGCCAGCACGGTTATACACATTTCAATTCCCACTCAGATATCCATCAATTATCGTAAACATGGGGCCACTGAAAGTCAGATAAATCTGTGCAGTAGATCGAGGGATTGTCACAAATAAACCATCTTGTATTTCACTGATTAATGGCAGTTCACGCTTATGAAACAAAGCATCTGCCAGATTTTCCTCTCAGATTACACTGGGCTGTTGGTATTACTGACCAGGACAAACGTGGTGAAAGCTCAGCCCAGACATAATGCCTTTTAATTTGGTTGCTGAGAAACACTGTAACTGCACAAATTTCCCCAGGGAATCAGAGCTACTGTACCGCAGAATAACTACCCATCTCTGAAATGGCATTAGGGCTATTTTTGTCCTGTTTAACAGTCAGTTTATCTTTTGTTTAGCAATGCAGGATCACAGGATTAACTGGGCCTCTTAATGACATATTTTGAAAATATGTAATATATTAATATATTTTTAAATATACTTGAGTGAACGCAGTACCTCGTTTAGTAATTGTCAGATTGTGTGAAGGTATCCTATTCTTCTTATAATTTACTTTAGGCCTACCCAGACACCCAAAACAAGGACCCTATGACTTCTGAAAATCCCTCTGAATAAGCTGTGTCCTATTTATGTGACGGGATCGTGTCTGGAAGATAATGCATAGAAAACTTCTTATCTCGTAGGTTGCAGCTGTGATTTATATATGAAAGCGCGCGCTGATCAGGAGCGGAATTTGGAAAGGGGGGGGCGCAGCCCCCATACAAGTGCCGAAGGCGCGAAGCCTGGAGGGGAGTCTGGGGACCCTCCCCCAGAAAATTTTAAAATTAAAGTGCCAAATACGCATTTTCCTGGCATCTGGGAACAAAATTCAAGGCCTTGTAGTTAGCTGAAAAAAGCATTTTTTCATTAACAATTATCTCTATTTAAGGTTTAAGTTTGCACTTGACTCTGCAAAGACAATCAAAACAAAGAGACTTAGGTCCTATTCCGATAGAAACGGACGAACTGTGAAAATGATCAAAGCATCCATCAAAATACATCATGGATTAAACATTTAAAACACAACGCTAAAGTTGTTTCCTTTCATGGAGAATGGTATTTAATTCACTTTGAAGTGAATTTCCTACTTGCACATTAAGCATATTCAGTAGGCATGCAGAGCTACAAAATCATCTGGAAATTTTTAATTCTCACTGAATGGGTTGATGAAGAGCATTCCTCAGGGGTATCTACGGGCGTACATATCGATCACTTTGTCATAATCAAGTTTAAGATCCAGTTGCACTGGCACAAACGTTACTCTAAGATATAGCGCTGTTATCACTACTTAAACGTTATAGCTCGTCTTATAGTTAATCTATATAGGACTGCATACAACAGACAGTGTACAGTTGTCAGAGTTGAATAGTCACTTGCTATTTTACACATTCAGCTACAGAAATCATTAGTATTGAAGAGGCCTAGTTGTCCAGTGTTAAAATATAGCATTTAAACTGTAGTGCAATAAATACTCAGAGAATTAACTTAACTAAAAGTATCAATATCACAATGTAAATGCTTTAATAAAAGTAGAAATCCTGCATTTAAATTAGGAGTGAACTCATCCATAAAACCGTGTTTCAGCTTGGCTTGCTTGTGAATATTCAATAACTGATCCTGGTGTGTCATCCAGTGATAGAATATTGTAACTGCGTGCATAAATTTGCAGCTTCATGTCCGCTGGCATCAACATCTGCACAAAGATACCCTGCCGAGCACCGTTGTTCTTGAACGCGCCAAATCCAGATAATCCTTATGATGAATTACATTCATATTTTAATTTGTAACGAGTAACGAAGTGGCCAGTATTAACGAAATGAAGTGAAAGTATACTTTTTATCTTTTAAATGTAGTAGAGTAAAATTTTAAGTCAAAACTCAAGTAAAGTACAAATCCTCAAAAAAAAACAAAAACTACTTAAGTAGGCTACTGTTCGTTACTATACACCTCTGACCGTCACAAAGTGCGTTAGGACGCAACTCATTTTTTTTTTTTTGGACGACCTCCCGGTAATTTCATTTTTCCGGCATGGCAGTTTTTCCAGCTTTAAGCCCTCTGTGTAATGTGCGAAAAACGCTGTCTTTGAAAAGTCAGTCTGCAGAAATAAGGGGGGGGGCGCCAAATCCGCCTATGCTGATTTTAGAAGATGTAAATTCTTTTCACAACACAAATGTGTGGTAGCTATATGAGCTAAATGGACACATGTTTATTTCCTCAGGTGGTTCATTTTCCTTTTCTAGAGAACTGATAACACCATACTTCCACATTATGACAATAAACCTATTTGAAGATAAGGGCAATCAAATTTCAAATGAAGTTGTTTCTTTGTTTTGACCAATTCTGTGCACATCTTTTAATATCATTATAGACATTACACAATTTCTTATCTTTTTATTACTCCCTTGTGAACACCAAATTATGCCAAAATATCTTTATTGCAATTTCTGACATTTTAATATGTTTTGCTTCAACCTTTTGGCAATCAGGAAATGTGATCATTTTGCCCTTTAAAAATGATAAGTTCATGAACACATATTGAGGCCAAAATTACTTTTGTGGTCTGCAATACCAGAAAGAGAGCAGCTGCATAGCTGAATTATGTTTTATACACCCTTTTGCATGTCTGTACATATACAATGTAATTTGCATTGTTTGTGCCCGCATATTGGTATATGCTATATGCTAATAATAAAATTAGCCTAAGTCACTGAGAATGAAGATTTAAGAGAACAGTGAGCAGAGATGATTGATTTGAAGCACAAATCACAGTGCTGAGCAGTGGCGGTTCGTCGGCCGTAACAAAGGATAGCAAAAACCTCGCCCTTCAAAGCTTAATGACTTAAACCTTTCGCAGTTTACTTTTCTTGATCAGTAGTTGCTCATACAAATTGGTAGAAGGACAGTCAAATTTATTTTTGATAGCAAATGACGACGCAAATTATCAATTCGTCTTTATAAATTAGTTTGCGAGGCTTCTTTCGCAAGAAGCCACGAGAATCCGTTTTCTACAATCTTAATATAGAAGTAAAGAATGCGATGTTGCGTAGCTTATTGCTTAATGAGCCTCTCTAATCAATTTGCGAATCTATGCCGTTTCACGAGCTACTTGAGTGTGGAATTTATAAAGACGTAGGCCTATGGTAATTTACGTCGTAATTTATGTGTGAAAGAAAACCCCTCATAATTTCGTGGTGCAATGTATAACAATGCTATCGAAAATAAATTTGACTGTCCTTCTACCAATTTGTATGAGCATCCGCTGATAAAGAAAAGTAAACTGCAAAAGGTTTAAGGCATTAAGCTTTGAAGGGCGAGGTTTTTGCTTCCCTTTGTTACGGCCGACGAACAGCCACTGGTGCTGAGTGAAGCAAAACAGTAACTGAATGAAGCATTGCTATCACACTTAAAAGAACATGGCATCCCAGTAAGGGTTGGATAAGGGCGCTTTGATCAGCTCACTGGCTCTCACCGACTTTCCCAAATCCCTCAATCACAGATACCATTTGAATGTAGGTCAGACAAATGTGTTTGCCCTGGACCAAGCCTTGTGTTCAGTTACATGCCAGCTCATCCTTTGTCGTCTGAGTGCAAGGCTCTTTGTTTAGCTGAAGATATTGATGTATCACTCAGCACTTAATTGTTTATTTTGTGAGCTTTGAAAGTCTTTTGTGTAGCTACAAATAAGCATGTGTATGTAATCCCCTACCTCTGCACTCTGAAAAACTATCAAATCAAGGCAACTTTTCTCCACATATATTTGCCTACAGTTTTATCAAGTTAAGAGTGTAATTCAGAATCAAATGATGTCTTGCAATTATGACAATGAAATTAATCATTCAGTTTCCAAAGGGCCCAAGTCCACTGACATAGAGGTCTGCATATCTTATGACAAACAGGGTGTGGGGAAACATAAATTTGTGCTTTTGAATACAGTGGAGAGACAGACAGATTTGTGTATTAGGCCACCTCACATGTGTATGCTAATGACCGCTGGCAGCTCCACCTTTGGGGATTTTCCACTAGTCCACAGGGGAGAAGAGGGTGAGACCCCACAACCATTTGGGATTTGAATAATCCAATCCGCAGTGCCAAACATGGCACACAACTGCTTGTGACCAATCAGAGGTCATAACTTATTTTACACACAAATTTGAATGTATGCAAATGTAATGCTACAAACAGTGTTTCAATGAACATTTTGGTGGATTTTGTTTCCTTGCTGGCTCGTGATAAAAGTTCTCCTGCTTTTTAATACGAACATCAGATCTGCTTCTTTTGGACGATGGTCATAATACAAAACCCAAAACCAGTGAAGTTGGCACGTTGTGTAAATCGTAAATAAAAACAGAATACAATGATTTGCAAATCCTTTTCAACCTATATTCAATTGAATACACTGCAAAGACAAGTTACTTAATGTTCGAACAGGTAAACTTTGTAATTTTTGCAAATATTAGCTCATTTGGAATTTGATGCCTGCAACATGTTTCAAAAAAAAGCTGGCACAAGTGGCAAAAAAAGACTGAGAGAGTTGAGGAATGCTCATCAAACACTTATTTGGAACATCCCACAGGTGAACGGGCTAATTGGGGAACAGGTGGGTGCCATGATTGGGTATAAAAGCAGCTTCCTGAAATGCTCAGTCATTCACAAACAAGGATGGGGCGAGGGTCACCACTTAGTGAACAAATCGTGAGCTGATTGTCGAACAGTTTAAAAACAACATTCCTCAACGAGCTATTGCAAGAAATTTAGGGATTTCATCATCTACGGTCCGTAATATCGTTAAAAGGTTCAGAGAATCTGGAGAAATCACTGCACGTAAGTTTACAAGGCCGAAAACCAACATTGAATGCCCGTGACCTTGATCCCTCAGGCGGCACTGCATCAAAAACCGACATCAGTGTGTAAAGGACATCACCACATGGGCTCAGGAACACTTCAGAAAACCACTGTCAGTAACTACAGTTCGTCGCTACGTCTGCAAGTGCAAGTTAAAACTCTACAATGCAACGCGAAAGCCATTTATCAACAGCACCCAGAACGCCGCCCGGCCGCTGGGCCCAAGCTCATCTAAGATGGACTTATGCAAAGTGGAAAAAGTGTTCTGTGGTCTGACGAGTCCACATTTCAAATTGTTTTTGGAAACTGTGGACGTCGTGTCCTCCGGACCAAAGAGGAAAAAGAACCATCCGGACTGTTATAGGCGCAAAGTTCAAAAGCCAGCATCTGTGATGGTATGGGGGGTGTATTAGTGCCCAAGGCATGGGTTTACACATATGTGAAGGCACCATTAATGCTGAAAGGTACATACAGGTTTTGGAGCAACATATGTTGCCATCCAAGCAACGTCTTTTTTCATGGACGCCCCTGCTTATTTCAGCAAGATAATGCCAAGCCACATTCTGCACGTGTTACAACAGCATGGCTCCGTAGTAAAAGAGTGCGGGTACTAGACTGGCCTGCCTGTAGTCCAGACCTGTCTCCCATTGAAAATGTGTGGCGCATTATGAAGCGTAAAAACGACAACGGAGACCCCGGACTGTTGAACAACTTAAGCTGTACATCAAGCAAGAATGGGAGTTCCACCTGAAAAGCTTCAAAAATTGGTCTCCTCAGTTCCCAAACGTTTACTGAGTGTCGTTAAAAAGGAAAGGTGATGTAACACAGTGGTAAAAAGGGCCCTGTGCCAACTTTTTTTTGCAATGTGTTGCTGCCTTTTAAATTCTAAGTTAATGATTATTTGCAAAAAAAAAAAAAGTTTCTCAGTTTGAACATTAAACATCTTGTCTTTGCAGTGTATTCAACTGAATATAAGTTGAAAAGGATTTGCAAATCATTGTATTCTGTTTTTATCTACGATTTACATAACGTGCCAACTTCACTGGTTTTGGTTTTGTATTTGTTCCTGGTAAAATTTGGATTTACTAACAAGGGTAACTGTCTTGTAATTTCAGCCAAAAGCATCTTGAAGACACTTTTTGCAAGGAAATAAAGTAAACATATATGGGTTACAGTTTGTAATACACTGCCCATCCAAAGGTTTTAAAAAAAAGGTTCCATTTGAATTTAACTAAGCAAATACTCAAGATCCTATGACTGAATCATTATTACACTGATGAATATGTTTCAGCTGGCAATAATTCTTTGAATCCTGACTAATTGTGACTTCTCAGTTCTTAAACGATCATGTCGGAAGACGTATCTCTTGGTCTTTGTAAAGATGCTACTATGGTTCAAGGGGGGCAAATTATTGGCCAGCATCAAGCAAAGAAAACAGCTAAGGAGATTGCTGAAATCACTGGAATTAAGTAATGAACTGCATGTCCAAAAATGTATTAAAATCCGGAGGGATAGTGGGGGGCTGTCAATTTCGCGAGAAAAATGGGTTGGAGAAAAACATGATTGATCCTAATTGGAGATCAGTAAACTGTTCGGTGAAGTCTCATCTGAAAAAAAAAAAAAAAAAAATGAGCAGTAGAACTCATGGCCATGTTTAATTATGAAGGTAAGAGCATTTCCATATGCAGGATACAACCAGAACTTGATACTGAACAGCTGCATGGCTACAAGACAGCCGCTTGTCTGTGAGGCTTAACCCTTTATAGGGCACTAAAAGATACCCTAAGGAGCTGACTGTAAAAAAGTACTGTGCGTTGGGCGTATGTCCATAAATAATCTAATCATCACTTGCTTTTGGCTTAGGTGAAAAGGGCGTATGATTAAATATGGCCTCACTACCAAATTTTTTGTTTTTCACGCAAAATTTCACTAATTTCTAGAAATTCTACACAAACAACACCTATCTCAACTTTTAGAAAACCTTTTCAACTTTTTAATACGTGAGTTTTCATCAGTTTTCTTTCGTGAGTAATGATGTTAGGTCCTTGTGAGTGGGACTGGGTAAGGGCACACAACCGCACTGTGAGAGGTCTGGCGAAGAAAAGAAGTTTGAGACGCTCTAGGCCACTGCTGATTGGTCGAACACCCTGATGTCACTGCCTGTGATATAGCCTGATTTTCTCTCATTGGCTGGGAGAAATCGTCGCGGATCTACTGCCTCACGGAGAGGTATGGGGTCGCCACTTTGGATGCCGACTGAAGTTACCAAATATGGTTCCTTGCCCAATAAAAGGTTAATGGGGAAAAACTAGTTCAATTTGCAAAAAAGCATAAAGATTGGACTGAGGAGCAATGGAAATAGATAATGTGGTCTGATGAGTCTAGATTTACCCAATTCTGGAGTGAAAGGCACGTCAGGGTAAGAAAGGAAGCCCATGAAGCGATTCACCTGTCATGTGTAGTGCCCACTGTACAAGCCTATGGAGGCAGTGTTATGATCTGGGGTTGCTTCAGTTAGTCAGGTCTATACTAAGCACTGTTCAGCAGCAATAAAATGAATTCAGCAGACTACCTGAATATACAGAATGACCAGTGACCCATCAATGGACTTTTTCATCCTTGACGGCACAGGCATGCTCCAGGATGACAATGCCAAGATTCATCAGGCTCAAATTGTGAAAAAGTGGTTCATGGAGCATGAGGAATCATGTTCACACATGAATTGGCCACTTCAGAGTCTGGACTTTAACCAGCTGGAAGTCTTTGGGATGTCCTGGAGAAGGCTTAACGGAGAGGTTTGATTCACCCATCATCAATACAATATCTGGACCAAAAATGAATGCAAATTTGGATGGAAATAAATGTTGTAACATTGTATAAGGTTGTCCAAATACCACGACAAATGTGCACTGTGATCAAAGCTAAAGATGGCCCAACAAAATTATTATGGAATGTAACTTTTTTTTTTTTTTTTTTTTTTTTTTTGACGGGCAGTGTATATGGGTAAAAAAATTAATGATTTTTTTTCCCTTTTCTGAAAAACAGCGTTCTTTGGAGTTGGGCCCTTTGGAGACTGAGAATTCGGTGAAAAGACTAAAGCTTGATAACAGTGAAGTAGCAGATACTGTGGCCATACACAGCCTCCTGACGGTGGCCTCTCAGCAGGAATACAGGCTGTGTGAGCACAGGGTGAAGGGCGTGATGGGACCTGCACTGTCACTGCACGGCTGAATGGATCGGCCCACAGCCTCCTCAGTTCAGTGCAGACGGGAGAAAAGGAGAGGAGAGGGGCAGCCGTGTGGAACAGCCATCAGGGATACAATGGGGGTGTGTTTGAAGCAGCAGCATGGAGCAGCGGCCTGGCTAGAGGCTCAGAGAACTGTTCAGAGTTCAGTCCTGACTGTTGCATGATTAAGCTTTTACTCTGCTCCAATAGTTGCCTGGGAAATGGAAGCCTGCTGTGCATATAACTGGGAGTAATGATAAGGCCTGTATGAGTCATAGGCATCTGCATCAATTAATTTTCTTCTGATGTTTTCCTGAATCACGTTACACTCTTTATATGCTTTGTTGACTTCATAAGTCAGAGTGAACAGAAAATGAATGCGCCTATTTGACACATTTCATATTTAGCAACCTAGTATGAAGGTCCAGACCAACCATAGTTAGCTTTACGCACACTATATTTGTCAAAAAATGATAAACGGAGTTCACAGAGATCAAAACATAATGACATACCATTACTGACCAGAGATCAAAAAGAAAATGACTACAGGGATGGCGCACATTTTCTTCATCAGAGTGACCCTGTAAGAATAATTCACCTTAACCCGAGGCTTCCAGTGACCCCTAGCCCTTGGCTAATATTAATGTTCAAGCCCTAGGGTCCTCTGTAGACATTTTGGCCATCATACAGGAATTTCTAGCGGGCGGTTGAATAAGGTCTCATTTGGTTGATTCCCATGTCCCCTGGCTCCTCCTGCTGTTCCCGCTGTCAGGTCCCATGAACACTTAGCCCATGAGCAACCGGGCTTCCTCTCATCTCAATCCAATTTTCTCAAAATGCTACAGTAAGACAAAGCAGCCCCACTGATTGACTGGCACCCATTCAAAGTCCATGATGGGAAATAATGGAAGCTTTGAGATCTGTCCCATGCTGTGACCCATTGAAGTCACAGCAGTGCGAGGATTGAAGAGTCCAGAGATATTTATGCAGCTGTACTGGCAACAACCATGGGAGAAACAAGTAGAGATGTGCTTCTTTTAGGTGACTGATTTAGCAAAAAAGCAAAAAAAAAATATATTGAATAAGCTGAGCTTGGAGTCACTGCACTGACAGCCACTGAGACCTCAGTGGTAGAAAGAGTGGCAGACGGTTTTACAGACTCACTACTTTTCTGAGTCATGTACCACTGTCAAGTATTAGCACTCAGGATTACAAATCACACAGACACTCCTGATCCAGACTGACCGGGCCTTCTCTACCAAAACTCACCCTCTTATCATGATATAACTGACATTTGCTGTATTTGATGGCCAAATTTTCAAGAGTGATTGTGATGTGGACTGATTAATGCTAGAAGCATAATAAGAATGACTTCAACGTGGAGCTGACAACTATTGGCAAAAAAATACTCTCTTTAGAATCTCAGAAAGAAAAAAAAACATTTCACACTGTAAGTTGAACAGTCAAAAAGAAAGAAAGAAAGAAAGAAAGAAAGAAAGACATCATTTTCTGTCCAACCACTATCAGTGTGTGGGTTGGCTGACTGGCAGCTATACTTCTACCAGCTTAAAGCTCTGTTGATGAATACGCTTCTTTAAATTTATATCATAATGCATTAAATGTGTCATTATTGTCTCAAAAAAGGTGGGATTATTTATTTATATATTCACAGGAATATTATTGCGAAATTGGCTCTCCTGGACCACACTATGTACAATAAGGAGCAGAATAAACATTCTGAATTATATTAACCCTTTATCGAGCAAGGAACCATATTTGGTAACTTCAATCGGCATCCAAAGTGGCGCCCCCATGCTTCTCCTTGAGGCAGTTAGACCCACGACGATTTCTCCCAGCCAATCAGAGAAAATCAGGCTATATCACAAGCAGTGACATCAGGGTGTTCGACCAATCACCAGTGGCCTAGAGCATCTCAAACTTCTTTTCTTCTCCAGACCTCTCACAGTGCAGTTGTGTGCCCTTACCCAGTCCCACTCACAAGGACCTAACATCATTACTCACGAAAGAAAACTGATGAAAACTCACGCATTAAAAAGTTGAAAAGGTTTGCTAAAAGTTGAGATAGGTGTTGTTTGTGTAGAATTTCTAGAAATTAGTGAAATTTTGCGTGAAAAGCAAAAAAATTTGATAGTGAGGTCATATTTGATCATACGCCCTTTTCACCTAAGTCTACAGCAAGTGATGGTAAGACTATTTTTGGAAATACGGCCAATGCACAGTTCTTTTTTACAGTCAGCTTCTTAGGGTATTTTTTAGTGCCCTATAAAGGGTTAACATACTGATGTATATTTATCTACTTATTTTCTTTTTATACATTAAATGTTTGGCATCTCCAATTCTCCCTAAATCTTGGATTTCCAATTTGTTGCAATATATAATTGCGCTCATGTATGCCCTCTGCTGCCATCTCAGGAGAGTGAAGATGAACTCTCCTCAGAAATTCTTTTTATGTCAGTCAGAAGGAGCAGTAACAGTGGGGGTGGAGGAGTCCCAATGCATGTGCAGAGAGCAAGCTGTGGTTACTCAAACGTTCAACAGACGTCTCTTGAGCAGTGAATTATGCTATCCTCCCTGTCTGAATCCTATCCATATATACCCTGGGAGACATAAAGTCTGCTGTGTGCCAACCTGCAGATCTGCCAACCACAATGGGCACTGACATGGGTAACTTAAATACTCTGGAACCCAGTCTTAAGCATGAATTTTACATTCAATTACATGTGCAGAACCTATGAATGTATTTGACAGTGTGTAGCTAATGCACAAACAGTGCATTTAACCGTGCCTGCTGTTTGAAATCCTTTTTATCCTATTGAATGAAAAGATTATTTAGAGTCAGTTAAAGGAATCAACGTGCTGTAGCCGGTTTTCTTGTACCATGGTCTGAGACAAACATTTGACCGTCACTGCAATAAATATCGGCTTACAAGTACACAAACAATGGGAGAGAACATCAATAATCAAGGCCAACAGCCTAGTTTACATTGACCAGTGGTGAATCGTAAATCTACAGATCAAGCCAGAGCTAAGATTAAATGTATCATAGAGTTCATGTGACAGTTACTGAATAGTTTTATCAGATTCAAATTCAAGGTCACAGTATGTTTCTTCAAGTCAATGGAGATATACCTTTGTATTTTTACCTTGTATGATGATGATAATAATAATAATAATAATAATAATAATAATAATAATAATAAATGAATTATATTCAAAGTGCCGTACACCCAGTTGGCATTTTCAGGTTTTTTCACTGTTGAATCAACGTCATGGATCATAGTTGAATCACCGTTGAATTATGTTTTGATTTTGAAAGATGAATCAACGTCGATTTTGCAACGTTTTTTTTTCTGCCATTCTTTGTGTTTTCTTTTTTCTCCTCCATTAGCCCTTTTTCCATCAAAAAGATAATTCGCTTTAAAATGATGCGCATCAAAAAGTTAGTGCGACATTTGTGATGGAAAAAGAGTTATATCGCTCTAATGCAGATTTTGTCGGGCTAAGTTAATTCGCTCTGCAGAGGTGGTTTTGGGAAAGTTTTATTGACATAAAAGTGATGGAAAAGGGTTGAAGCGATATTGAATATTGCGCATGAGCATTGGTAGCGAGAATTCAAATGTTGTTGTGCCGCCTGTGCAGTCTTCTGTCTCGCGCAGTTTAATTCAGTTCACCTCAGAAATGATCCTATCGTCCAACTTCAGAAGAATGATGACTAAATAAAAAAGACATCAGCCGTTGTCTTTATTTTAGAAAAGCTTGCTAGATGTGACTTGCAATCCTGTACAATGTTAAGTCCCAAAGAATGTCTTGTGTTTCGTTTACCATTTTTTTCAGTCCTAGCCATCACTGAATAGCAGATAAGCCAGGGTGACAGTCGTAGGAAGCAAATGGGTTCGGTGAAGATAATGTTACATCAGCTAAGCTTAGCATAATAAAGTAGTTGTTCACATGAGAAGAGAGGTGAGCGGTAGCTAGCTGAAACTATTTGGTATTTGTGATAGTGATCATTTTGTGCCACTTCAGCAGTTATACATTTCCAGTGGTAACCTTGCAAAATTAGATTCAAATCAGATTATTGGGCGATATGATGAGGTTCGCTTCGTTTGTGCTGGTTAAAATTATCCTTGATGATTTAACCAGTGACTGCCTTACGTTAGCCTAGCATCCGGGCATCTGTCAGACTATGGACCGAGTGCGCTTTCTAAACATCAGCATATTCACGATCATACGTAAAACAGGCGAAGTATTGGTATTAACCTGTGGTTAGCTATGTGGAGAAATGCAATCCAGATCGCTATTTTTTCAGCATGTTTTTTTTCTCCCTTTAGCTTGAAAATAGTCAGGGACGTTCGGTGTTACACATATCCTCAGTACTCACGTCAGTGGAAGTTTAGCTTTCCATAAATGAGCCAATAACCCCATCTACAGCTCAAATTTTGTTTTACTGCATTTTCATGTGTAAGACCAGTCTATTATAAAACAGCGTTGAATATCAATGATGCTGGCTTTAAAAAAGTTATGGCGTGTGACATTGATCTCATTGATAACGTCAGATGCAGTAGTGAAATCTTGTGTATAAATTAGGCTAACGCAAAGGGTTACTAATTTGAAGTGGGCTATATTCTTGAGACGACCACCTTGGCTAGTTGATTATAGCTGCCGAAGGTGACATGTTAAGACACTGCAGACACTAACTTAATGTCTAACTTAACATATAAACCTTTGATCACAATCTCATCGGTGGAGTTTATTATTATCGGTTCTAGAAATAAATTGAAAAAGTTGTCTCACATGACGAATATGAATATAAATTTGAAGAATGCTACAATCCCCAGAGTGTCATCATGTGAATATCTTGGTATGATGCTGGACAAAAACTTGGACTGGAGTCTGCATGTAAAGGCAGTGTGTAGAAAGGTTGTCATGAATATTCATTTATTACGACGTATACGCACTTTTATATCGCAGCATCAGGCCACTGTATTTTATAAATTGATGATTCAATGTCACTTTGATTACTGTGACACAGTGTATAGTAATGCCAATATAACCGTGTTAAGGCAGTTACAAACACTACAAAACAGAGCCTTAAGGACGGTTTTGAAAGTTGAGCCTCGTTTTCGTACAGCTCAGTTATATTCGTTACTCAAATTAGATAATACGGACGTCAGATTTAGAAAACGGGAAGCAGTGATGATGCACAAAATATTTTATTCCAATGCTCCTAAATATCTTACTTATAGATTTCATGTAGTTAATAATAGATACAACATTAGAGGCTCTGGTCTTGACTTTTGTATTCCTAGGGTGAGAACCAACTTTATGCAAAGAAGTCTTTCCTATAGAGGGGTTAAAGTTAGGAATATGCTGCCGACGAAAATGAAAGAAATGAATAGAGTCGAGTGCTTTAAATTACACCTCAAAAGTATCAGTTTTTGTTAAATAATAATTCACGTTTCTTCAGACTTTACAATTCATTGCAGTGCATATTTTCGGTTAACAACAACAACAAACAACAAAATCGCTGGTGGATGGGCGGGGGGGGGGGGGGGTGGGAGGTTAATTTTTCTTCATATTTGTATTTCCTTATTGTGTTTAATACGTCTTTTCTAGTATTTGTTAATCACTGTTTATTAATTTGTCTAATTTTGAAACTTTAAGTTTCACCACTGTAATATTCACTTTTTTTTTTATACATAATTATTTTCTTAATGTACATATTGTAACTTATAGTAACATTGTATTTTCTTAATGTATGTATTCTATCGTTTTGTTCTGTTTTTATTTTAAAAATGTATCATAATATTGATTTTTATTACGCACGGACCCATTGAAAAACAGACTAGTGCTGAATGGGTCTTTCCGTGTTGAAAGAAAAAAAAAAATGAATGAATGAGGAGGGGGGGAAGAATACACATTAAAAAGAAGATCAGAAGAAGTTGGAGAGATCGTACACAGAGTGAATGTCATGAGGGAAAAGCATGGTGGTGGAAACTGGAATTACTGCAAAAAATTTTTTCCCTCGCGCAGCATCAACCCCTTCCTTTTAAATATTTTCTCCCATCATTCTAAACCCCCTTCTCACTCATAAAAACCCCCCAAATTTATTTGTGCCCCCTTTTAAAATCATTTTGGCCAAAAAAAACCCCCAAAAAAGTGGAGGTTGTGTATGGTACTCATGCCCGACGTTGAAACAACGTTGCAAAATCAACATTGATTCATCTTTCAAAATCAAAACATAATTCAATGGTGATTCAACTATGATCCATGAAGTTGATTCAACAGTGAAAAAACGTTAAAGTGCCAGCTGGGCAGTGACAAGGGGGAATCTATCCTCTACTCCCACCTATGTGTTGCAACCACCCAGGCAATGCATGGCAGCCATTTTGCACCTGAACACTCACCATAGATTAGACGGGGTGGGGAAGGAAGAGACAATTTTCATAGCCAATTGAAAGTGGCAGGTGAGGAATTTAGTGGGACTTGGAGTTATCCTCTATAATATAGTCTTTGACTGGTCATTTATTTGCACAGTACTATTTCAAATTGATCAAGTGAACAAAGGAAAGTTCTGGTAAAGAATAAACAGTATAAACTGCATTTTTCAAAAGCCTATGGTACATGTAAGAAACAAAATGTAAAACAAAGAAGCTTTCAAAAATTAGAAATGTTTTTTTTTTTTTACATAACATTACAGGTTCTTAGCAGACGCTCTTATCCAGAGCGACGTACAAAAAGTGCAAAAGATCGGTACAACTGTGCAGAGCTCCTAGGAGACAACTACAGGTGCTAACAGTAAAAGTGACAGAGAACACATTCAGTTGTTACAGATCCAAACCAATGGGTATACACCAAATATACTGATAAGAAATACCAAGTAAAGGGCAACAAAATCAAGAAAAAGGGCCACAAAATCAAGTGCAACAAAGTCAAGCGCAACAAAATCAAGTAAAAGGGCAACAAAATCAAGTGCAACAAAAGTAAGAGGGCAACAAAATCAAGTAAAAGGGCAACAAAATCAAGGGCAACAAAATCAAGTAAAAGGGCAACAAAGCAGTGTGGGATGTAATGTCAGAGGATTCAGGGTAGTGGAGTAGGGGAAAGGTAGAGCCTGAAGAGGTGGGTTTTCAGGCTGCGCTTGAAGGACTCTGATGTTCGGACCTCGATAGGTTCAGTGTCAAAAATGTACTGCAAGAGCAATAAACAGTTAAAAACTAAATCCAATCAATATTTTGTGTGACCAGCTATTATTGTTAAAACTGCATAAATTTTCTTTGGGACATTGATTGTCCCAAACATATTGGATACTTAAAACTGTTCCTCTGATGTAAGGCTATCTCCAACTAATCCCACACTACCTATATGAAGATGAAATCAATCATCACTGAATAATCTGGCTGCCAACAAGAATTTTGACGTTATGCAGCCATACAATCTGGAAGTAAAGCCAAACTGGGCTGAAGAGCAGTTCGTACTTCTTTCAAAATGGTTCGAAAAAGGACGGACATCATTGCTCGACTATTTGAAGGACAATGAGGAATTTTTAGCAATTTCATAAGCTTAATGTGGCTTCCCCATTTCTGGCCACTCTTCTATAATTAGAATACTCGCTCAATTCAGGGCATTTTGAAAAGCTAAAAATTATTTAATTTTTCCAAAAGACTGACCTAATTACAAGGTGGATTATTTTTTGCAGCCAGCTCAAGGACTGTTAATGCTTTGGTCATACTGTATGTGTTAATTAAAAATGATTTAATTTCTCGCTAATTAACTCGTTAATTTTGGTACTAAACTGCTGTTTGGACTGGCCATTATTTTAATTCACAATATAGCCCCTGAACATGAGAAAAAGAATTACATGTAAAATATTTCAAAAATACATCAGATCTCACCACAAGTCCCTGACACTCTCATCACCTGTTTTCTGCAAAGCTTTTCACAACCCAGCTGATAAGCAGAACCACCCCGATCTCCTGAGCACCTTACCATCGATTTGAGCTGCCACTCATGCTTAGATTGTCTGGAGGCTTGTTTCTAGTAAGGTTCATGGACAGAAAGTGGTACTGGATCAGCAGCTTCCTGTGGAACAGACATGAAATCCTTCAAGCACAAGCACTATATCCAACCAGGCGTGATATGGCCAATGAGACATTCTGTAAGAGGTCAGGCCCTACGGCACCTTGTATCAGAACTCAGAAACTCGAATACCTGCTAAAAGCTCTGGGATCTGGGGGGGTCCCCTTGAGTGCTTTCCAGGGGGGTGTGTCATGGTGGGGTTCAGCACCACATTGTGGAAGTGAGGACTCTCAGTGATCAGTAAAGGATGCACCACAGAGGAGACCCCAATGGTAATTCATTGCTCACAAAAACTGCAAGGACGAAAACATCAAATTCGGGTCATCTTGTCCCAGTATTTTGCCTCAATGGAAAGTTGTTTATGAGTGTTACCGAATCATGTAGAGTATCTTTGCATATGGATTATGAAAGGCTTTAAAATTCAGTGTTCCGCTCCAAAAGTACAAGATATCAGCTACCATTTGTATCTTCAAAGTGGACTTTGCAAATGGGTCGGTTAATGCTGGAGAGAGGTGATCTCCCTGATTGACAAAAACCCCCCTCTTTTTGATCACAGTCAATGTGATTTGCTCTCGGGGGCTGACGCTCATCTACATGAATAAGATCTCTGTTCTACTTCATTGGTAATACCTATTAGGCCTTTTCTTCTTGTGCGGAGGAGGTAGACAGTGTTTCTCACGGTGGGCAGTGCTAAGTCGGGACATAATGTATCAGAGCCCATTGCGAGTCGGGTAAATGATAGCACAGAGAAGTGCAGACTGATGGAAAAGTGTGGTCCCAGATGCTCATGACAGTAAGTATTCGTGTGGTGGCCTGTAGGAAGAGGTTCCTCATTGCTGTGATGGTTTTCTTGTGGTTTCGCAGGGCATTAATTTTATTTCACTGACAGTAATCAAGCTCAGCAGCTGGATATTATAAATGAGCAAATTAGTGGCAAATATGGTGCATACAATACAAAATCCTCTCCTCAGTGCTGATGAAATTTGATATAATTTACATGTAACGTTACTTGCTATTCAGTACTGTAAGATAATTCACTGCCAATAATAAGAAGATGATGGAAACTGTAATCATACATGTGCTACCCTACTAAAAATCGTAAAAATTACCATAGCCTGGATTTAGTGAGAGGAGACCCTACCACCTCTTTTAAAAGTCATTAGTCACTTTCATATTGATATTACTTCATCATGAAAAATTATAAAGTAAGGAAGTAATTCCACTTTCTGAAACTATTTTCAGTGGAAAATATACTTGCATCTGTTGAGCTAAAAGCATATAAATCAAATCAGTGGACCTTTGGACTTTAAGAGATAGAGCAATACAGCGGACGATACGGAGAGAAAAGACCTATGCGACCATGTGAAGAAACGCTGATTTGAAAGTGCATCACAGATCGATTTAAGCCCCTGCAGCAACAGCGCTTATCCCTCAGGGCGGTGGCTCATCCACATCCTGGTTGATTTAGCACATGTCAAGCGAAGGGAGTGCCATCGCTCTGCTCTGACAAGGTGACTCAATACTAGTCTTTCTTCGCACAATAAAATATGACCCTCTGTATTAATCTTATCTTAGAGTCAGTCTACACATTACTCGTCATCCTCCTTTCCACCGTGATGGAAAGAGGCAATCATGGAGACTTTGGATGATAAAATACTAAATGTTTGTATTTGATGAGAGAGCTCATAAAAGAAGCTCAGGTGTGTCAGTGGACAGTGTGGCTGAACAGAAAGCATACAGATAATACTTTATCAAACTATGTGAGAACTTGCTGTAGATGGGAGCGGCAGAGCAATTTTTATGCTCAGTCCCCTCTCAAACTGCCAACGAGGACTGACTACATGCTGCGGAACCTCATCTTCAGTGAAAGACTCGAAATTGTGCCCAAATAACCGAGCAAAATAAACAAAAATAGAACAATCCGAAGCCATTAAAACGCCATTAGACTCAAACTCCAAAAAGCTCTGGGGTTTATGATGCTGTGGAGCAGTGATGCATGGACTTCATTACATTGCAGATTGTCTTTGTGTCTTTTACTGCTGCCTTTACTTTATTCTGACAAGTCTGTACTGCTTTTTCCGGTGAGGACATTATGCTGTTTATCCCAAAAATATTCTTTAAAAAACGGGAATGGAAAATCTTAGTTGCTGTTTGCTTTGAGATGGCCACAGGAGGCAATGTGCATCATGGGCAAGCACAATGCTTTGTAATGATAATAATGTTTGCAGACCCATAATCTGGCCCAGATTTTCAGAACCAGTTGGCTTTGTGGTCCAAGAAGCCAGTCCATGTGCTACGTACAGGCCCATTCCATTAAGATATTATGACTCCTTTACGACTGCCTGGGACCTTCTTAGTCCCCAAATTATCTAGTAATTATTCATGGAATTGTTCGGAGAATGTCATCATTCTTGGAACTTTATTCCCTAATCATCATTTGCAATCACTGTTTATTCACTTTGGGAGTCCAACTTTGTATGTAGTACATAATTAATGAACTACTGCAGCCAAAGTATTTATTGACCTTTTAGAAAAATGAACTTGAACAAGCTATTCATTTGAGCGCCAACCCAAGCTGTCATTCATCCTGTAAACCCTCGAGTTTGGTCTTTTCCTATTGTGGACTGGGTGAAGTCAGTTTCCTATCCTTTATGGTTCATTTAAGCAAGCTGAATATATTGAGCTGAACGCCACCCTGGGATGCATTGTTCGCAATGCCTAACTATACATTAAGGAAATATTTTAAATACCCCTGGATATTCTCGCCTGGCAAATGTGTCATGGCTCTTAACAAGTGCTTGCTTATAGGCCTGCTACTGTACGTCTCAACCTGGAGAGGCCTTAACACAGAATTGGCCCCAATTTCTAACTTTATCTGATAGACTCACTGTACATGAAGGGTGAAGATGAGGAGGGTAGAGTGCTCTCGCTCTCTCTCTCTCTCTCTCTCTCTCTCTCTCTCTCTCTCACACACACACACACACAAATTGACATCACAAATGTTGCAATCTCTACACTGGTATTTGAAAGCGTTCTAAAACACTCACTTAGAATATTGGAAAAAGATTTTAAAACCTACTCTTCAAAGAGCTAATATTGTGAACTACCCCAAATATTATATCTGATTGAGACACATCCCCTCCACTCCATCCAGAATGGGGTTAAATGACTCATAAACAGATGGAGGAAGTGGGGTAAAGTGAGGACGGCTTCACCTCTCGTAAATCTAATGACATGTCTTTAATTTAATATTGAATGTTAGCAACAAAGAAGGAGGGGCAACATGCCACATATTTCATGGCTGGTCTCCCCTGACTAAGGAATATTGGGGTTACCTGAGGATAGAAAGAGTGACAGGTGGAGGAAATGCGATGATTACCCACAGCATCCAGAGAACTGTATCAAGGTATCCTGCTTCGTGAAACAAGGTCATTTATTTGGTACAAAGGGCTAAATGGGGGAGGGCTGGGTTATAAGGGGCAGACCTCATGGTTGACATTTTTGGGAGTTATTCTCATATCCTGAAGCGTAAGGTTAATATGCAGGTTGGCCTTTGTGGCTTGTCTGCGGTCGGAGCTCTCTGGACACCCCATATCTTCACCACTGCAGCTGCCAGTCTTGTCTCCAGCTTTTATGCTCCACTGAAGCTCATCTCTGAGTACTTCCAGGCACTCCAGCTTCCACCATCTTGAAAGAAAAACTCTATAGGAGCAATCCAGTACCACTGACCAAGGCTCTGGCTTTAGAATGGGAGCTGGTCACCTGTCCTTGCACTGTGGCTACCCACTGCTCCTAAGTAACTTGGAATGCTTGAATGCAGAGGACAGATTACCCCACGAGGTTCAAAAAAGTTTATCATCTTATCTTATTTTATCTTATCTCAATCACACAGGGAATGAAGAAACGGAAACATTATGCCTCCCTAATTGACTTAAGTCCGGAGTATGAAATCTTACACACAGAAGGTTTTATACGCAGAAAGTTTGTAGGAGGATGATTAAGCAATTGAGACCGTTTATGATCAGCATTGTGTGAAGCAAAGGTCTGATTATCATTTTGAGACGCAGCTCTGGGGTGACAAGAACCGCAAGAAGGAGACATTTTGGTTCTGAAAACCTGGGGGTATCACATCTCCCACAACAAAAGCCAGCAGGAGAGCCAGTTCATTAAAAAAACAGCTTTGTGATTGAAAACAATTACTTGCAAGGACTCTGGGAATTATGTCCATCTCATTTGCTCTCTCTCCTGAATACTGCAAGAAATGTATTTTTCCCACTAAAATTGCACTTGATTCTTATTGGGTTTTATTATCTATGTTATTTTATATCTGCCCTTGTCCCACAGGTATGTGATTTCACTGAGGATACTGACACATTAAGATCTTTAATGAAATGTATTCAACAGCAGTATGTCATAATTTCCTGTGTTCAGGAAACGTTTTAGCATCTTGCGTTTCCACTGATGTCTGAATTGGTATTATTTCCCCTTCAAATAGAAAGTGTATAATCTTCGTAGAGGACATATTAAATAGTGCTTTCAGTTATCTGGTTTTTCATTTAGAGAGATTAGCATCACATTTCACAAGGTGTCCTCACATATCCCACAGTGTGTATAAGAACTGGAATAGAGCATGAGTGCAGTAACAACACTGTGTCAACAAGCAATAGAACCATCTGTATATACACTTCTGCCTCAGAACTCAGTACCCTGTATAGCCCAGAAGTCCCCTTTGGGTGTTTATACTGATTGTGGATGGAATTTATTCAAGAAGATTTCAAACAGCTTGTGGCACACCCTCAAAGGAGGTTCAAGTGCACTACCCAGATCTGCTGAGTTTTGAGCTTCAAGATGTCGGTGGCTCGGAGATTATGGGTGTGCTGAGCAGACTCACTGGGTAAAACCCTGTGGTCATGCATGCACTGCACCTGAACCGGAGCGTCTGCTGATGCACTGTGACACCTGGTCCCGTGGGACACTGCCATGTCACCCACTTATGAAATACAGTAAGCCCACCTGAAGATCTAAAAAAAGCCTTCTCACATTCCCTTTACAGGTTTGAGCTCAACTGATTTGAAGCCTGTGTATATATACAAAAAAAAAGAAAAAATAGATGCAAGAGGAGGATAAAGTGAAATACTTCACTAATTGAGCCCAAACAAACAATATTTTTCCATTTTTGATATCTGAGCTGAGAAGAAAAAAATAATAGGCATAAATTCTGAATTGCAGGCATAGTATATAGAACATTCTAATGATAATTCTGACTCTGACATCTTAGGTACGGATTCATAAGGGATGGATGGATGATTGAATGACTGAATAAACAAAATAAAAATAAACAAAAAAATGTGCGTAGAGCTCATAGTAAGTTGCAAGAAAAATTATTTAAAGATTATTTTAGCCTTTAAGTGCGTGTAGAATGTAAATTACAAGTAGAGAGCATTGAATTAGAGAATATATCACAAGATACAGCCTCTGCAATAGGACTCTGCTAAGCACCAGCAAAGAAGACAAATATGCATGAATGTCGCTGAGTCTCAGAGGATGCGGGTCATTTAGTGCAATGCTGGAGCTTATTCTGACAGAAGCCCTTGATTTACAGATATGATCCTAGTAAATCATTCCAGTAAATTATTCTTGTTTTTACTTAACTCAACAGATAAAGATTCACACAGCCTGCTGATTGGACCAGGAGGCAGTTCCAACCCTCTCTCTTTCCAGAACCCCAGATGGAAGACACTTTGCAGCAATCATGACATTTGAAAATCACAGCAGACATTGCCCGGGGAACTGTCTAAATTTGGGCAACTTCCCATTGTGTAAATGTTTTTCAGCGATTATCCATTTAAATAGTAGCAGAATTTTCGCTAAAGTATTTCCACTTTAGAATCTTTTATAAAGATTACAACAGCAGTATTTAAATTTAGAAATCGAGACTTTGAAAACATTGGGACAAATATAGTAGATTTCTCATTGAGTCTCCCTCAGATTTGATTGCTTGGAAATCGGATACGCTGGGAGTCATTCATCTCTCCATATGAACCCTATTTCTCCCCTCCTGGTTTCAGCTCTGCATTACACTTTCATTACTCTCACTCTCCTCCCTCTCTCTACATCCTTCCACAATCTCACAACCCTCCCCTGTACGCAGATCACATGAACCGCGCTGCTTCATTAATGTTAACATGGTCCAATCCGTACCAGGCATTGCCATAACAACATAATGTGGGCAAATCCTTGACTTGCACAGTATCCATGCTTTCTACAAGCTTTTGTGGGGACGGATGAAATTTTATGGTCGCAGCAAGCCTGTCATTTCGGCTAGGTGGCCTTGTTGCTCTCAGGTAGGTCTCCAAGAGCTGTCTGGACAGGGGGTAGTGCACCTAGCCTCACCTCACACTGGGGCTGTGCAGGCAGGCACACATGGGCATGTGCTAAAGGCACAGTCCATGGGCAAAGGAAAGGATGTGACGAATTCGCCCGGTGACAGACAGCTCGACTCATTTCAGTGGCCAGATACTTCTGCTGTGTGCTACTTTCCCCGCTCAGGTCACACCAGTCCATACAGGCGCACCGCCAGTAAGGTCGATTGAATTAGTCTGCCCGACAGGACAAATCATGCTTTGTTCCAGTTTCTACAATGACCAGACTGAGGAGGACAAGCTGTGCACTGTGTGTGTGTATGTGTGTGTGTGTGCGTGTGTGTGTGCATACAATAATGAGAATATGTGTATGGGTGCGTATGTATGTATGCATGCGCCTGTATGTATGTGTGTACATGTACGTGTACATGTGTACACAGTGCACAAAGCTGTAATAGACAGAGGGCAGCTCTGTCTGCAGAGATAAATGGCAGCGGGGAGAGGGCAGGGGTGAGTTTGGCTGCTCTTAAGTGCAGCTGCACAGATCTCAGAAGAGGGGATGCAATGTGACAGCTCACCAAATCCTCATCTGGCTCTCGCTGCCCTCTCCCATTCCCCTGAAAAACAGCAGCTGGTGCACATGCTCCTCGGGGCATGCCAAAGCACGGCAGGACATCACTTTCACAGCTGAACCAGAGCCGCTGACGTACTGGGATTTCCGGAAAAAAAATCACAGACTACACTGAGGCCAGACAGCTGCCATTGTCTGGATTGTGGAAAATTGATTAAGCACAAAAAAGGCTCAGGCCTAGATTAAGTTTGTTTTATCCAACAGAATAATTCACAATGGTTATTATGGTTGTCGCATGTGTAGTCACATTCCAAACAATACTAATCTCAGCTAGCAAAAGAACAACACCACCTGCTGCTGACCTATAATGATGTAATGGATCTTCCTTTTGAAAATAAATCTGTACGTATGTATTTTGCATTTATATAGTTTTGTTCTCACTGGGCCCAAAATCAGTTTACAGTGATATGGGAGAATCTCACCTAAACCACCACCTATGCATGGCATCTGCCTGGGTGATGCACGGCAGCCATTTTGCACCAGATTGGTTACCATATATCAGTTAAAGTGGAGGGAAAAACAACTATTTTCATTGTCAATCAAATCAGGTGATGATTAAGCGGCAGGTTGAATCAGCCAGATTAGGGATTTAACCCCCAACTCTTGTCAAAGAGTGTCATTGGATCTTCACTGACAACAGTGAGTCAGGACCTCAGTTAAGCCTCTAATCCAAAAGATGCTGTTTCCTGCTGCACAGTGTCCCCATCACTGCACAGGTCACTGAGGCTTATTTGACTAGAGGGAAGACCACCAACTACTGGCCCATCAACACCACTTCCAGCATTAGCTTAGTTTTCCCCGATAGTCTCCCATCCAAGTACTAACCAAGCCCACAGCTGCTTAGACACCACCATTTGGTCACAGCATAGCAAACAGTGATGTGGCTGCAGGCTGTATGGGTATGTTGCCAATAGCAACTCAAAGTACTGGCCCAATAACAAAATAAAATTAGGTAATTTTCTTTAAAAGTAACACCCACTAGTAAGTGCTTGTGTGGCACCAGGCTTTTAACAACAGCAATTCTTTTGTGTCTCAAATCCGCTATGCTCACATCTCCTAAGTCCCTCAATCACCACAAATATCTTTTTGTCCACCAATATAGCTCCAATATCCTTTTAAATACCCTCACTCTTGACGATTGTTCTCCATTGTCCCTGCACAATTGCTCTTTCATGTTAGCGACACGTGTTATATTAAACTGAGTTATCA
The DNA here is from genome assembly GCA_029692085.1 of Gymnothorax javanicus. Taxonomy (NCBI): domain Eukaryota; kingdom Metazoa; phylum Chordata; class Actinopteri; order Anguilliformes; family Muraenidae; genus Gymnothorax; species Gymnothorax javanicus. The sequence goes on along the minus strand of CM056195.1, from coordinate 31,048,981 downwards.
GTAATGCGCTCACTGATAGTTCCTTTTTCAAGGGAGCTGCATAATGAAAGATCTTACTGATTTACTGACAAATTCTATAGTCCTTCGATGCTTATATATTGCAGCTTTTTACATCATCCATTGCTAGACTTACCCCTTAGAGCAAAGGACAACATGAGTCATGCCAAGCTTACCTATGGCTCAGCCAAGCAGATTATGACTGGAGAGAGGAAAGGAGATTCAGTCTCTCTGCTCCACTTGTCATCACAATGGCAGCAAGACACTACACACCATGTCCACAAACCAAATCACCAAAATATCCACGCAAGAGACAGTGAAGATGTTTCTGAAGCTGTGACACAACCATTTAATTTGTTTACCTCCTACATCGCTCTCAAGATGGCACTTCTAGAGTTATAAGGGCAGGGGCAGGATAAGCTGTACGAAAATTGCGACAAAATTATTTTTTGGCGTAACGTTATTTACCAAAACGTGCCCCACAGGCTAATAACATTAAAAAAAAGAAAAGAAAAAAAAAACAGATCAATGTATGCTTGAATCTACTTCTGTTAAGCTAGCTAACCAGAATGTGACACCTCTTTTTAAACTATACATTCCAATTAAGCAATCTTTCTTTAGGGCTTGCAATACCACTGATGGCAGTGTCACAATTATGGTCCATAAACACAAGAGCAAAAGACCAAAAGATAATCGAATCCAAGAAACAGGAATAATTACTTAGTTGTGGGTCACATCTGGGTCATGATCAATTGTAATCTTAAAAAAAAAAAACTCAGAATGTCTTAATTTATTAAGGACTTGTGTACTTTTTTCTGCATTTTCTCACCTTTCTGAAAGAAAATATGCTCCTGCATTAGCACAATGAAACATAAAACGATTGATAGTGCAGTATGATGTTGAGATAAATACTGTATGTTATGCTACTGCTAATTGCTTTTAAATACCTTTTACATACTTAAAAGAAAAAACAAAACCAAAAAAAAAAAACAACCAATGGCCAGTCAATGTTATACTCGGTATGATGACTGGTGGCACTTCTTCATCTAGTTTTGTTGTTACTGTGTTCATCTTTCCTGGGTACCCAGCATGCTGAATGAAATCAAAAGATGCAGTTTTTGGCAAAGCTGGTTTAATCTAAAACGTGGTGCCCCAGTGCAGACAATTAATTTGAAGCATTTTTAATGAGGAATATCACATTCCTCCTCAAGCTGAAGCAGAAATTCCTTTTCTATCAGGTCAGTGATGCTGCACAAACTGAGTGTAGCTGCACATACATGTTCACCATAGAAAGCTAATCATGGTTGTGTTTGTTCAAAGGTCAGTGAGTGTACACACTTGTGCCCAACATTCTTGATTTTCTTTTTTTTTTTTACATTGGCAAGATTTTCAGTGGCAAAGATGGCGGCAAAACTACGGAAGATGAGAAATTGAATATAAATTGGCTTGTACAGTAGAATGCTCTGCAGTCTAAGATGATATATCCTTTGTTCCAATAACTTTACAAATTCTATGACCCCTTGAAGAATGATGTACCTAAATGGCATTTTTTTTGTGTGTCATGCATAAGCAGTTTTCATTGTGCTCCATCTGACATGAAAACATGATTGAGATGGAACAAAAAGTCATTGGCTGTGAGGGGCCTTGGATGTCTTTTAGGCACAATTCACTGCATCCTCAATTATAATGTCCATTATTGTAAGTCATTACTCAAACTAGCCAATGACCGCAAGCCCCTTTACAGCTCATCTTAATCACATCCATCAGAAAGAGAAATGCCTCAATTAAATTCAACCTCCAACATGATTGCAAATAGCCACTCCAATTCAGATTTAAGTATTTTCATTTTCTCCAGCAGCATATATCAATTTGACAAGTACCAGGTTGATGTGTAACAGAAACACATAAGCCTGATTTAAAAAAAAAAAAAAAAAAAAAAAGTACTCGCTGAGAATTGTCATATTTGATTATAAACTATATAAATGTGTTTGAGTAATTCCAAATTATGAATGAACAATTTCATTTTATGGGGCTTTCTGTCAGAAAATTAATAATTTTTGGAATGGCCCTACTAGATTTGAGCGATTATTTTGAACAACAAGGTAATTTTGGTGTACTGTTTGTCTGATAATGTGCAACTAATAATTACAACAAACCTGATGTCAGGGCATACAGTCACTTTTTTTTATTCCTGTTCTTACCACAATATATCAAAAGAGCTGAGGGTGTCCATTGATTGCTCGATTGGTTTGAACTGTGTCACACCCGTTCCTCTTGGTAATTGTTTTTTTCCCCACAGTCTAGCTGCCTGTGTCAGTTTTGGTTCAGTTTCTTTAAATGATTCTCGTTATTTAATTATTGCCTTGTTTGTTACCCCTTCTCCTGCATTCTCCTCTTACACTTCACACACTAGTTTTCCCTCATTGTTACTGTCTTAAGTATTTAAGTTCCTGATTTTCGTATTTCCCTCGCAATGTTAGCCTCTTTCCTGCTGTGCTCTAGTATTCAATGTGGATTGTTAATCGGGTTATCAGCCTGCATACATATTCGAGGAGCTTTGTTCATGTTCATTGTAATGCCCACAGTCTACTCCCTGGTAAAGTCCCCTTATTGGCTCTGCGATGGGGTCCTGCTCCTGCTATTCATAACAAACTGTAAGGCACATGATATATCTCTGATTCAATCCCAAAATTAACAGACAAAAAAAAAAAAAAAAAAACTATCAAATTTAGTTTAAACACATGACACATTCTCTTAAGAGCATTATACCTTGCTGAGTACCAGATGCTCACATATCTGTGTGAGTGACTGTGAGTTGCGACTAGCTGAATGGCAAGAGCCTGGTGACACAAGCTAAGCTCAAAATATAACCTGTCAACAATCACGGCAAAATGAATGAATTTGACGGCCGCCGTTTTCCAGCTGCTGCCTCCAGAACGACCTTTCCAGCAGAACCTCAATAAAAGAGCTCACAGAGGAAGGATAAAGACACAGTGACAGGTAGATGGAAGGGCCGAGGGAAAAACATGCCAGACAGATGCACAACAGAGGCTGCTGTGAAACCCGCACAAATCATGTGATTCACTGTTTATTTTATGTGATTTTTATGGCTTCCAAACAGTTGCCTCGTCACACTGAAACTGACAACATGGTTTCACAAACTTGAGCAGCATGTCAGTTTCGATTCCAGCCATTCCACAAAGGTATCAACCGTCTCCAACAAAGTGACAGCGCGCTAACTCGGGAATTTCAAGTAAATAACAAGACTTCACTGCGCTCTATCTGCGTAGATTTATTATACCCCAATTGTGTGAAGAAAAAACAAGTAGCTTGGGCTTCCTTTGCGCAGTGCTTCATTTTTGAAATGTGTTCTTTACCTGCCTACATCTGCCGCCCAGATAAAGGCCTTTTCGTCCTTATTTACTTATCAGCCATTTATAAATCTCGATGTTGAGACAGCTGTGGTGAAGATGCCACTAATACAAAATACTTCAGGGCCAAGGATAACTTTATTTTGGAGAAGAAAATCAGTGAGTATTGTGGGCAAAAGCCCCTTGTTTCAGTCTGGGCTGTCTCATGGCTCTTAAGCCACATTAATTTGCCATTTGTACCAGTTTTTAACTGAATATGTTCACTCAGGTCTTTGCCTGGAGGTCTGGACCGGTTCAGGGAGTAAAAGGCTGCTTGAATTGTACAGCTTCCTTCCAACAACCTGAATTACCTAGTTGGCACATTTCTTCCTCTAATAGGTAGATCTAATTAGTGCAATTGGCGGGCTGTGGTTATTACAAGAGGCAACACATGGCACCACTCTTCAACCCTGAAGTTCTGGGCTACTTTTTGTGCACAATGAATAAGACACCCGATTCAGTTAACAACACGGAAAATTTGCATAAGAATTTGGACAAATAAGATCCTACTGTCCCTCTCCCCCACCACCATCTGCGGATGAATTCTATAAATCATTAGTTATCTACATCAGATAACTTCAGGAAAGAAGGCATTTTACAAACCACAGGGCAATTGGCCCCAGTTCAACTGCTTACCTACTTCATGCTCCCAGAAGACAAGAATATTTAATCGTCTTTGATCTTATATGCTCTCCAAGGTCAAAGTGGTGACAACATGTGGAGAGTCTGTTGTAGGTTTGTGTATATTCAGAAATATCAAAATAATCACATCAATTTTGAACACCAACACAACAAGTCTCCATTGTCTCATGAAGAAGACCACTGTCTACATTCATATGCTGGATCAAAGTGAAAGCAATTAAAGATCAACCTCCAGCTTTACATAAATAAGTGACCCCTTCAAACTGCAATTGCTGATATTGACACATCATTCACAGCTCAAATAATCACAACTAGCATTCTGAACAATCCAAATATTCATTCAATACAAATCCAGCTTCGCAGCTGCCACACTCCAACGACTTCTCATCACAGGCACCTTCGATCCTCTAATAGCTGCTAATTGTAGCTTAGGTGATGTCAACCCAAGACTGAGGTGTGAAAAATAGCTTTCAAAAGCCTTTAAATAATTCTGCAAGGGCATGTAATATTTGTATTTACACGTTTGTCAATTTTGAACGTCAGGGGAGTGGAGTGCACAGCAACAGTTGGCTTTAGTCATGTGGATTAAAGCCCAGCAAAGAATTTAAAGGCCCCTTTTATGTCACCAGGTGCACAGACGACTATCCATTAAGCTATTTCAAAATCTGTCCTTCCTGACACCACAAGAGGGAGTGACCACCAAGAAAAATGAGGGGACCGATTAACTGGTTGGCTGAGGTTGATCCATCCTTGTCGCCTCTGGGCGGTCACTTCCCCTTGTGATGTCAAGAAGGAACTGATTTTGAAATGATGTGTAATGGATAATTGTCTGTGCACCTGGTGACATAATAAGGGACCTTTATTCAATGTTATCATCCCACGATACTGCACAAGGAAGATACTTGCATATTTTGTTTTGGAAGCATCTTTATTTCATAAAAAAACTGCAATGGTCACCCCCTTACTTAGATGCACAGCAGAACAGTGGAAGCCGTGGTGTGGCGGATAGTATGGTGGGCTGGTCCTGTAAGGCCTTCAAGACAAACCCCTGACCACAGACAAAATGTCTCCTGTCAATAGACTCAAAGCATGATGGGGTGTAAAGAGGGAGGTGGACGGAGCTAAGGCAGCTGAAGAGAGAAGGAAAACAAGGAAGAACAAGAACAAAAGGGAAAGAATGAGGAAGAGAAAGTGGAAGATGATGAAGGAAATGAAGCAGGAGAAAGAAACACAAAAGCGAAGGAATGATAAACAGAGACAAAAGCCACAGAGAGGAACAGGGGGAATAATTAATTACCCAATGATTTTATCTGAATTATTTATCTGACTTTGCCAAAAGCCACTGCCGATATTGCACGCTGAGCAAGCGGGCGGGAGTGGGGAGGAGGCAGACGCCGTTTTTCATCAGAAAAAGTAGAATTCGCATGAAGAAGTCTGGTCTTTTCAGAAATCAAATGCAATCGCACAGCATTTTCACTCAAGGCCTCGCCCATGCTCAACACCCTTGATTGGGCACTTAGAGGCCCCCATTAATGCCAATGACAGGATTTCACTCTTGTCGGCCTATCAACAGCGCTGAAGCGAGTGTGCATGAATATGCCCTTGATAAGAGAGTGAATAGCATATTATCAAACCTCTCCAAAATATAATTTCAATGAAGAGGTTATTTATCTTCTGTAGCCTGTAAGAGATGCTCATTATCATTGCGTTCAGAGTAGGGTTTAACTAAATACTACCCACCATGCAACAGCAGTAGAGAATTGATCAGCCATGAAGAACAGATTAAACTAGCTCACAACTTGGACTAGTTATAAAACTAGACACTTAGTCACCTGCTGGTCGATGTATATCCCTGGACCCCCTAAAATAATCACTCCCAACATCGATAGGCTTTGTGACCTTACCGCACATAAGGCCCATGCAAAATATAAAAGGAATCGGTTGAAATTTGTGGCCTGTAGAGCGCTCACAAGCAAATCTCTGTGGACTTGGTGAACAAGGTGTGACGACCGCTGATCTACAGTATCCCCAACTCGTCGTCCAGGGATACAATTCTACAGAATATATTATTTTCCAATTTATAATCAGGAACTTCATCCAGACAGCACAAAAATCCACATTTAATGTAAACTGAAGCGGGACTTAATGTCATATGTCAGCCAAGTTGTGGCTAGTGTCCAGATTCGCCAGGTTGCCTGCCGGAGTCACCAGGTGGGGGCACTCTGACGGGCTGGTGCTTCCGGCTTTTTCCGAAAGCTCTCCCAGTAGGAGGGGTCTTCTTCTGTAAGAGGCGTGGCTCCTGAAATGAGGTCGCTGAAACTGAGCACAGTGAACGTTGAAGGCGAGTCGTGGGGAAAGGCTGGTCGCTTGTCCTGCAAACACGGTAGAGGTATTGGCAGTGCTGTTAGAGTTCCTGGTATGCACACAATCCAAGGGGAGTCTTATTAACATTTTACATTTGTTAGGATGAATCAATGTTTTCAATTAGCAAATTGCTATGGTACACCACACTCATGACAAAAAAAACAGCATTTGTTCTCTGATTCAGTCTATAAGCCTTGACTCAGTCCTCTTCCTAAAGGTCCTTAGTGTCCCAGTGAATCAGAAGTGTGGGCCAGTTCCTCTACCGTGACACTGTACCAGCTAATGAGTGCATCTTTCAAACGGGAGGCAGTTGACTGAGCAGGTTTTTAAGTTGAGTGGGTAAGATTGGTCATTTGCAGAAATGTATTTCTAATGGCCGAAGTCAGAGGTCGCGTTAACCGAATATTTTCCGTCATTGACGGATTTTTTTTTAATAATGACGGAATATTTTGAAGGCCGTCCGTCATTTTGACAGAATGTAATTCACACCCCAGTCCAGTTGGTGGTGGGAGTCATATTGTCTCGAGCATTGTCTTTGATCCGTATGACAGAGATTCCAAGTCTCACGCATTCGGCGCACGTCTCACGCATTTTTTTAGGCTTATTCACCGTACTCCGCAATTATTCAATGAAGGCTTATTAATGAGATTCTCATGCGGAATTAAAATCCTTGTGCATTGAAGTTTCAGTTTCACTTGCGTGAAGGTGGACCTCACTATGGAAAGCGATTATGACTCCGGACTTCTCGTGCTTCTCTTTACTCAGGGATGGAAACAATGCATGTGTTTCATGATCGTTTAAATTGTTTAAATGAAATAAGACCATTTGAAACGTCTTTATGCAATTCCATTGCTTTCAATCCTTCAGTAAAGACAAGCGTGAGAATTCCCGCGTCATAATCAATTTCCGTGTCACTAGTGGGAAAATGTTCAATGCCTTGAATTCCGCGAATGAATTTCTTCAGTTCGCATTGATTGAATAATTGCTGACTACGGCACAAGAAGGTGAATGCCACTAAGAGGTGAGAGACTCAAGCCGAATGCGTCAGACTTGGCATCTCTGGTATGATCCTGTATTCCTCATATTTTTGTAATATGATCATTTGCTCTTCTTTTGTAAAATATGCTGCTCTGCTGCCGGTAGACGATTGGTCATATGCTACAAACGCCGCCTCTGTTATGTGAACACGCAGATATCTAGGTGGGAAAGCCGCGGTTGACATAACGAGTTGATAAGCGGCTTCGTAGGACCGCTTAGCGAGACTGCGGTTGTTAGGCTTAGTGAAGCCCAGCAATAACTGAAATTATTGTTCATTTGCACACTATTACTGTGTTGGGGAGAAATCATTTATGATGTTTTATAAAGTTCATACAGCAGTAAGTTCGAAAATCCAGGCAGTGCTGTATTTAACTCAGTGTGCAATGTGTGTCTACATGAATCACTGTCGGCATCAGCTAATGCGTCATCTATAAATTATTCTGTTTATTTTATTTAAAAAAATGATTATCATTTAAAAAATAAAATTACAATGACGAATAATAATTAATTATGATGGAATTTTTAGGCCCCTATCCGTCACAATGATGGACAATCAGAAAGTGTACCGCGACCTCTGGCCGAAGTTGAACAAAATTTGCAAAATTATTGCCAAACTGCAGAGCTACTAATAGTGCTTCAATATTCGCCTTAAACATAATTCCTTTCATATCTGAGGAAAGCCACCAGTTCATATAAACTAGGTGCTAATGTTATGTCACTCTACGGCAAATGAGATACAGCCATTCAAGAACACAGAGGTCTTAACCTGGACTACTCTGGAAGAGAGCCAAAGCCATTTCTCTCATATGTGCAAAGAGGGGACAGCAGAATTGGGGAATGTTTCAGACCAAGAGATGTCATTAAACGAACTCCCGGGACACAGAATGCTTAAAAACACGTTCTTAAGAGCATCCATACCAGCTAAATTTACCAGGCCCGAACAAACCGATCAAGCTCGGACATTAAAATTCCTCCACAGGTAGCCAACAATCAATGAGAATGGACAGAAGGCCACTTAATTTCAATGTTCACCTCCCAGAAGTACAGGACTCATTTCACTATAAATGTCTGATCATTCTCAAGACTCTGCAAATGTAACCTACTTCTAAAAGCAATTCTACTCCATTAGGCACATTTATAAAGTAGAAAGCATTTGTTGCCTGAAATCTATTCAGAGAAATTAGCAGGTCTTTAATGAAATAGTATTCTTTTCCGACTGCTCATAATACAGCAGTGGACAATGTGATGTAAATGCTTGTATCTGAAGCAATTAAACACTTATTACAAAGACATCACAGGATTCAGGTTTGAGCGACATTCTAACATGCCTAATATGGCCCTGAGACACGCTGTCAGTTTGCTATCAGAATCATTTCTCATCTTCATTCCCAATTGGTGCTAATTTATGGAGACCCTGATTATATTGGGGCTCAAGTTACCTGTCCTTCAAAATATTACTTCCCTGACAGACATCGCTGTGCCCAGAGGGCTAATTATTGTGCATTTTTTGTTTCCACAAGTTACCACAAGTTAATTAACCATGTACCCCAAAGCAGATTCACCAAAAGATAAAACTGCAGTGAAGCCCTATGTATACAAAAGCAATCACCTACTGCTACACATGAGCTGTCAATACATTTATCTAAAATTTCAGATAATAAAATACAATTCAAAAATGGACACATATGTCCTTGGCCATTCCCTAAATTAGTCATTAACAGGTCCTTTGGTGACCCTAAAATTTGAAACCTCAGACAATAAATATCAAAAACCACAAGTGTAAAAAAGAGAAATAAGATGCTTACATCACCCATGCTGCTGCCCAGCCTCCCCAGAGCTACAGCTACATGATGGTGCTCATCCAGCAGGCACTCCTGTGGAGAAATGAAACCCCATGACCTCGTTTTATTAACCCATTTTCATTCATGCAAAATGGCTGCCGCAATTCAGTGGTCCGTTCTGCTGGGCTTGAATGCTTAGTTTCCCTGATATGGCTAAGGAAACTACTCCCTAACAGCAACCCTGCACCACAATAAGCAAAGACATCTTATGCTCAAAAGGTTGTGTGCTGTCCGAGGAACAACAAGTTTGTGCTAGGGAAGTCCCAGAGCTTGCCCCTACACACAAAGAGATTTTTCCCCCTTATTTCGTTTACCGAGCTGCTCTGGGCTATGCTTAGAAGAGCGCGGTCCATCTGCGATGGTTAATTTCCATTCCATTCATCATAAAAAGCTTCTTTTAATGGCTGTACTGCGCATTTCAAAACAGCTGGTTTTAAAATTCCATTTTGTGCTTGATGGAGGCCGCAGAGCGACTGCTTAGCAAACAAACCAGCGCGCTAATTTGTTTCTACTTTCTATCCTGCGCTGAGGTACTGAAGCACGCTCAGGAGAGCAGGAGTATGGAGGAACACACCTGTGGCTAAATGGCAAACTCCAGTTTCTCTGAACTGAGTTACTCCGAAATGGATGTCAGGCACAGGCCATTCTCAGGGTATCAAATGAAATGAAAACTATTTCATATGCATTTCATATTCACTAACAATGCCAGCACGGCAGACTACTCAAAACATGGTCCTACCCATCTACTTTCAAGACGATATTTGAAAAATAAGCCTTCCTAAGTCTTTAACAATAATCATACTTCAGTTGGTGTTCAGTACATATCCTGCACTGACTCATACATGCTTTCAAACTTCAAAAAATAATTATATTTGTTCCAAAAGAGATGTTTTCTTTTTATAGCCGATTGAAAGATTTTTCTGTGTTAATTCAGCAATTACCAACATGAATACTATTGGAAAAACCCCCTGCAGAGGAAGGAACAGCTCATTATTTCTGATGCTGTGGACTCACAGTATGCTGCTCTGTGCTTTGCCACCAACCACGTCCCTGGCATAAACCTGCAGGGGCTCCATTTTGCGGACCACAGTGCAGGTCGCCAGATCCTGCCCTCCAATTAAACGCAAAATGTCTCTTCTCTGCCCACTGCCCATCGCTTTGTTACAGTGCAGTGTTGCCAGTGGTGCGGCCTCTTAATATACCCTTTCACGAACATAGTCCACTGCGCGTGCAAATACATGTGTCTTATAGACACCAAAGATACCATAGAAAGATAGCCGCATCTGATTTGGTGACCATTTAAATGGACTACATGTGAGCTCTGTTCTGTTAATTAGAGAGAAGTCCCCCGGCTTGGCTCCCCTCAGTGCACACGCACATGATGATGCCACTTCACAAAGCAGGAAAAGGTGGTCTCCTCCAGTCCTTCAACTTCATAGTGTGAGCATTAAAATATTCTTGAACACAGACCTAGACTCCCAACTCTAAAATTCAAAAAAATTTACGATACTAAGGGTTAACCGTATCCTTGCGTATTGGGAAAAAGTTGCTACCATAATCATGTTGATTGTGCCAGTTTTTGCGAATAGGTTGTTATAAAAAGTTCCCAGGTCTAATTCCTGGAGTACGGTATGCAATCTTCAAATATTTCTACAAACATAAAGTAATACGAATGGAACGTATAAAATATTTGACTCAGTTACCAACAGCAGTGTCATGGTAGCTGGAAGGAAGTAACGCTAAAACTCTCAATCTCCATAATGTGATAACCGCTTAAACCCTGATTTTCACTTGAATTTCGCCCTCAGTTGGTTCGAAGTTTGAAAAGCATTTTATTTCCATATTGTACAACAATACATATTCTGCATCTGCTGGTTGCAGCGCTTCACTGAAGTAACATCACGCTTTTACCAAGTGAAATGCTCAAACCCAGGAATCCATGTTCTTATGGCCACAGAATTACATCAAAGTGATAATACTTAGTTCTTGAACATCATTTTACACACATTTCCCTGCAACTCAACAGGGCATATTTGGGTAATCTCCACTAGAATTTACAATAGACCTAGAGTTTCACAGCTTTGAATAAAGCAGCTGCCTTTGACAAACCTGCAAACGGGATCACAGAGTTGAAGAGGTTAATGGCAACATTACAGCCGTTTCGAGCCCTATGCTGTGAACAGGGCCTTTCAACAAAACCCTGAGAATTGCTCCACTTGAGTAGGTCATCTCCTCTTTATTATGCACACGCCTGAAATGAAAACAGTGGACAAACTAGCTCCCAGAAAACACGGTGTCCGTTCGTCAGTGCTTAAATGAATCTGACAAGCAGGTTTAATTGAACACTGTGGCGCCTGTTTCTCGATGCCTGCGCTTCAGTTCCCTCACTCACGCAAACAAGGACAGAGCAGACAGGGCTGCTGTGCGTGTCTCGCGATACCAGCACATCCACTGGCCCACACTACACAGGCCCTCAGAGCTCAACCGGCACATAATTAAACTAGCGTCAGCAGACTTATTTTAAATTGCTTCTCATGACAGGAGGCTAAACCGTTTCAGTGCATGCCTTTCATTACTCTAAGTAGGGTAATCTACCCTGAGAGCAAGCTATTTTTAAAATCTTCATCTTTGCCACAAAACAATAAAAAGAGGCTCGCGGCACTTCTGTCATGCTTTTGGTATGGGTTACGATCAGCACTTCCAAGTGACTTTGGAGAAGCTTTCAAGGTGAAGTTTCAAGTACTGGGAGTAGTCAAATCCCTCCCCTCTCTACAGAGAGATAACCACCAGCAGTACCAAGAGGCTGACCTTAGATCAGTATTGCACCTGTAAATGAATTACATCCATGGACGATATGCATGATGAGAAGAGGGCTACTGAGGATCCATGAATTGTCATTATTGTGCACAAAACTAAGACTGCATTACATTAAACTTTAATAGGCAGTCAAGGTTGGTGATTATCAGTGAGGGAAAATCTGGAATTTGAGTCACGTTCAATCACAAGCATAATGATAGTACGCTGGCCTGTGAAAAGACATAATTAGTTCTACAAGCAGCCAACAAGGACATGTATATTTATTCTTTGAATACATTAATCTGAAGGCAAGTGCTCAGCCAGACAAATTAAGTGCACTTAAAGAAGCATTGTGAAGGCCAGCAATGATCAAACCACAACAAAGGAGGTAATTTCTATCAATAGCAATACATTTTTTTTTCAAGCTCAACATTAAAAGAATTCAGCTACAGGGATGATAAAGATATATGAACAACAAGAGTTGTCAGAAGACAACACAGCTCGCCGGAAAACTTTAACCTTGCTGTCCACGGACGCAGACGCCGACGCCGATACAGAGGGTATGGCAATAGCTCTCTGAGGACATTTGTCCCGGCGAGCTAATAAAGTACTCTAGCTGCATGACAATTTTAACTGTGATATGAAGCATCATTATTTATTATAAGTAAAGTACTATGAATCCCTACTCGAGTTGCCTAAGGGAGTTATTACAGTAAACCGTGTTTCCCTCATCAGTTTCACCCCAGCTCACCTCAAATCCCCAGTCCTCCTCCTCCTCAGAATCCAGATGCATCCTGGTCCCTCTGTACACCTGACCCTCCTGCATCAGTACAGGAGAGATGTGGAACTCCACCCGCTGCAGGTCGAACCCGAGCCCAGTCCCGATCGCCTTTATGAAGCTCTCCTTCAAGGTCTGCATGCATGACAGAACTCATCAAAGCTGTTTTCTATGATATGTAATTGGGCTGTTAAACAAGGAAGAACTGCGCTCCAAGCGCTACAGTAGCACAAGGGTGCTCAGCAGAAAGTAAGTAGGCTATCCCATTCCCAAGTACATTTCCAGGGATACCAACAAAAGGTTTATTATAGTGGTGCAAACTATAGCTATTCCCAGGACCTTTCAGCTGGTGTAGGGCTCCAGTATGTAATCTCACTGGAGTTCTAACAGATTGGAGCAGAGTGAACATTTAAACACTGGGGAATGGGGAAAGATGACAAAAATAGCTTAACGATCAATTAGAAACCCTGCTGTATAAGTAGGGTCTAATTATTTTTGAAAGGGGCCAGAATTAACAGTTAAACAGAATTAGTAAAGCCAGTTGAAGCTTTTCTATGTGCAGGTACAGAACAGAAACTGGAAACCACAATTGTACCATTAGGCAATTACTATGGAAACTAAAATAGCAATTTTAGGTGATGACTACTGAAACTGAAAGCAACAAAACTGGATAACAGGAATAACCCATGACTAACACCAGTGTTTTTAAACTATGTCTTAAATGGTTTTGAAACCGATCTAGAGAGCAATTATGATTTACATCACATGGTTCTGCTAACAGGGAAGCGGCCATATGAGAGATTAGGATTTCCATGGTTACCCAGTGTCGGTGGAACATGTCCAGCTGAGCCCGCTCCAGTCCTGCTGCCCTGACAGTCTTCCACTCGTGCTCAGTGAACTGTCTTCTCATTATCCGAAAAAACTCAGGCACACTGCCGCTGCCTGTAAAGGCACAATTGGAAAGAAACATTTTATGCAAGTCCGACTGCTATCTTCACTATAATTACGTGCCCTTGAATATTACATTTCTCCGAGACACAGGCCAGAGTCATTATCTGTAGCATCCATAGAGTACAAGTGAAGAGCAACGGGGGCACCTTGTGGCCGAATGTAGAAATAACAACGATATTACAAAGGAATTTCTTTTTTCAGTCGGATGTGGCTGGATTGCATTTTGAAGGGCGTTGAATTCAGTCTAAATATCCTTAACCCCATTGCACAGATGCCAAATCAATCTAGTCCTTGCCCATGTATGCATGACCCCTATTCAAGGCTTTATAACTCACTGTGAGTGTCAGGGAGACTGGAAAAAATTGCTTCAATAACACAAGACCCTTGTACCATTTAGAACTCTACAGTGCCACAAATACAAAGAGTCTTTGTAAAAATTTGGCAATTAAATTTTTCTTCTTGTGTTCTTCATGAAATAATAGGAATAAAAAATGGACAGGAGGTAAAACAATATATTTCCAGGATTATTATCCTTGACCACATGTGTACTACATCTCAGGTTGTTATTCAGAACTACTTATTTGTGAAGCCATATAAAAGCTGTTCCTGCTACCTCTACAAAGGGCTTAAAATGCAGACATTGAGAATTAGTGCAAATTCAAAAGTAATTCAATATTTTACTATCAAGTAACTGTTACAATTCATGGCACAAACTTTAGTACCATTGACAATTAAAGAGGCTTGCGAGGGCTTATAAACCACTCATCTACTTGAATTTTATCTTCAAACCATCTGAGAAAACTAACAAAAAAGGTTACAATAAAATATTGATATCACAGTTAAAAATAGTGCAAACTCATCCTCATAGCCTCCTTGTTGCCAATACCAAATCATTCACTCTTGTACAATATGATATAGTCCAAACCATCTTATCATTAATTGCACAAAAATGAGATAACGTTTTAAAAATAACACAATTTCCAATCAATCTTTGAGCAAATGAACATTTATGTAGTACATCACACTGTTTTGTAGTCTTGCAATGCTGGTATAGGGGCGACTCTGCTTGTGTTCAATAGCATAAAACTACTGCTGTTCCAGAAAAAGCAGAGTTCTCTTTTACAACTATTCTGAACACACTAATATGAAAAATATGACAACCCAAACAATTTAAATGGAACAACATACCATTTGCCTCAGTTGTACGCATTATATCCTAACCTTTGTAACTGCTTGTGAACTAAGTCTCTCGCTGACCAATACTCGACAAAAAATTTTAAGATTTTAATACAGAGTTAAATCTGATTTATGGTAGGGTGCTCAACGTTTTTGATGAGCGTCACTCGACAGGAATATTTTTCTTATCTAAATTGTGTAGTAAAATGGCTAGTATTCCTCAGCTAATAATTATAAATCTCTTGTGAATTCTATTACCTGTACTTTGGAGGAAGTCATGTTCTGTGTATGCCGGAAGATATATTTAAAAAATGACAATAAACAGAGGGAGGGGATGCGCCATTCAAAAGCAAATACTGTCCTCCACTAGATTAAATAGGTATGACTCTCACCGGTCTGAAGTGAATGTTCTTGGAGAGAGGAATGCTTGAAGAGAGGGAGTCTTTGGACTCTGAGCTCTATGCTGTATTTTCTGAATTGTCACTTATGATGGAAAATGAAAGTTAAATTTTGAAACAGACATCTTTTTGCAAAACCAAGTGTAATATTGTGTGTTAATATTGATATAAGACAGACATGTTTATATTTGACTGATAATACAGGACTTTATCTCATTTGGTTATTCCCTGGGCAGCTTTTCATTACCGTACTGGCGCACATTTAAGCTATGTATGGCTTTATGTCTTTGCTGTGAGGTTAGACAAATTTTTGTAATCACTCAATAATTTGAAATATTCCCCTCCATGTCAGGTTTATCTTTTGAATCAACTCCATCTCTTGAATATTTCTTAGGCACCGCCAGCTTACGAATACTCAATGTACAGTAATGAATTCCAGGTAAAATTGCAGTAACTGCATCAGTTGAGCAGGTCTTAGACACTTGCATCAAATATTACTGCCCATCTGCAGAGAGAGGTTAAATGAAGAGTGATGTCATGATTCAGAAACTTTATCGTGTCAAGAAGATACTTCCCCACAATAATGACCAGAATTAATTACAGTGTCCGTTTCCCATCGCATGATTTCTTCCTGAGAGTAATGTACTGCCAGTTCCTGTTCTCAGAGAGTCACCAGCATTATCAAGGAAGTTTTTTTTTTGTGATTTATAACGAGTTCAGACAGCTGCTGTCTGAGTGACAGGCTTGTATAAAAAGATTATCATCAAAGACTTCTACTTGAGAAAATGGGATTTATTGGGGAAAAGGATTGACTCATTCAGCGCTTTGACTTCAAACCTTTGAAGGACAAGCTGGGTTTTTTTTTTTTTGTATTGCAAGCCCGTCCACTTTTCTGATGAGAAGGACAGTATTATCTCATATTAGAAAATGTCATAGCAACAATGGCTTAATGCTGAAACACTGCTCCAACACCATAAATCACATAATATTGAAAGCATAGTACATTTTATATCAATAATATGTTTTAAAACGGCGTGGGTGTGCTTCAGCACATGACATTATTTTAGGTCATTCATTTATTATTTATAAGTGTCCATACACCTTGTTCTCAAAGCTTTAATTCGGTGCTCAGAGTTCAACAAAATCACTGCTACCCACAGACAATACAGCCCTCCAGGACTGCAGATTAACACCTTGATTTAAAAGGTCAAGGAATTTGAGTTGTAACCAAGGGAAATGTGAGAACACCCTTTCATATCCTCTCTTTACATTATATTTTAAAGGTCCCCTATTATGTCACCAGGTGCACAGCTAATTAGTTATTACAAGCCATTTCAAAATCTTTTCCCTCTTGACATCACAAGGGGAAGTAACCAACCAGAGGCAAGAAGAACTGATTACTTTCAACCAAGCAGTCAATCACATTTCATTATTCTGGGTGGTCACTCCCCCTTGTGATGTCAGGTAGGGGAGACTTTGAACTGGCTCATAATGGCTAATTAGCTGTGCACCTGGTGGCATAATAGAGGACCTTTAAGTGTTCCATTCTAACCATAAAAAAAAAAAAAAAAAAATCACATGGAGGGGTGCAAACCTGGCATGGAGGTCTTCATCACGTCCACTCCAACCTGCCAGCCCCGTTCAGCCGCCAAGACTGCGAAGTCACCCTGATGAGAGACATTAAAGTTCCATTTTTGGGACTCGCTAGCGGGTGGCGGGTTGGCCAAGAATGGCTTCCCTCTCGCCGTTCTCTCCAGATGGATCTGATCCCAGGAGATCCCCACCTGCTCCGAGATCAACTTTCTCATAAGCAGACGGCCAGCCTGAGCACACAAAGAGGCAAACACCAAACCGATGAAAAAAATGCCTGGAGTGCAAGCATGAATTATATTTCCTGTTTTTAACAACAGGATCCATTTATAATTGGAGAGTATGCACAAGCCTTTCATGTCTTTGCAGGTAAGTGGTGCTTCTGCTGTTTTTTTCCTCATAAGATTTCACAGCGAATCTTTTATCAAAGATCCAAAATCATATTATTGCCATTAATTCCTATATCAAGAGAAACCTATACTGCAAGCTACAGTGTAAAGATTGGAGGATGATCTGCAGTATTGACCTAGCAGAAAAGTGAATCCCTAGGAGACAACTAGTACCAAAGGGGGCCATTTGATTGACAATTTCTCAGTACTCAAGAGAATTATTCAAGAGCTGAGACTGCAGACCGATTTTACGTCTGATATTAATTCTGATCAGGTATTCAGACAATCATCTCTTAGAAAAGCCGACAGCCTTACAACAAACTTCACTAATGATGACCAAAGATGCAACGTTGAAGTTTGACACATTAGCCAGTTAAAGTGTTCATCAGCCATACACAAATTGGGAACAGCTAAAGTTGAGGGGGCAAAAGGTCTTGTTTGAGATTTGGTCTCAACATAACAAGTCCCGTCACATTCTCCCTCCAACTGGCCGAGAAGGTAGAGTTCAAAAGTAAAACTTGATTTTTCCTAACATTTGTCAACTACAGCTCGTTGAAATAGACTGGCAATACTGGGGATTAAGGTCTTTTTTGATAAGGAAGTGAACTGCATTTTCTTTTTATGTAGCAGCGACCGATTGTCTCACACTTTGTGCAAGAAATAAATCCGCAATCAGCTGGCGGTATCGTGAATTCACATAACATACAACGAGAACTATACAGGCCAATCAATATGCGCATGGGGTCGGAATTTGAAAAAATACATAAATTGCCAATTCGATGAGAGCAGCTGATGCTGTTGATTTAGCATTGGTTAAGTTTTCCACAACATACCATCGCTAATTTTGCATCTTTTGCGAAAACAAACTGCCCGATTCGTTCCTTCTCCTCTGTCTGCACACAACGCGCGGCGAACAACCATTCAGTCTCACTTGGATTCCACGAAGCGCACCGAAATACCCAGCGCACACTACCCATAATGGCCATTCGTCTGCCTACACATACTAAAGAATATAATGCAGACATAAATGCAGAAATGCTACAGTGGACTGTCTCTCCTTTGCTGTCATAATAGCTAAGGCAGACGACTCCCTTCTAATACTGACAACATCAGACACTTCCACACCGTTCGAAGTATATCCGGAAGAACTCAACTGTAGGCGGAGCCTGAAAAATTACAATAAAGAATAATGTTTGAGTGACAAGAGCTGGACCAATGATAACGATGGTCTACTCGATTGTATCCGATGCTCTTCCGATATGATTTTGTGGGAATGATACACTGATGATGACACTGACGATGCTAAAGCTAAACTGGTGAGATACTTATCATTACTGCCCCCTGTGCACTATTCTTGTATTCTCTTGACTGTATTGAATTATTATTTCCTACAGTTTGTAGTATTGAGGCTATGATATAGCTTGCGGGACCTTCTACTTTGCTAGCATTAACTCATGGAAAGGACAAGTTGGCCTGCTAATGATAGCTCTGCATCAAAGTAGCTCGCTCCACGCTAGCTATATAGCTATGATTATTGCAGCTAATGGACATGGGAAAGAAATGGCAAAATCGAAATATGTGACTGACCAGACTCACCAGAAATGCTGTGATAGTTTCGTGCTATTCTTGCGTAGTGGTCGGCTAGTTAGCAACTCTAACCATTCACCCAGTTACAGCGAAGTGTTTGCTATGCTTACCGTCAAACAGGTCGGTCATGGGACAGTATCTTGCCAGATGGGTAACGAAAATTATTTAGTTGTGTTTAAGCAATGCATTATTTATTGCATTTAATCGTTCAATGCATGCAGATAATTGCTCATTTGAATGAATTCAGATGGCAAAAATTTGTGCAGTTTTAATGCACAGATAGCAAGTAGCTTGCGACATAACTTGCCCAGTAAGTAGCTCAGAAGTAGCTTGTGCTTCATTGCATATTGTGCTCCTCCTTATAGGACACTTGTGTAACCACTAAAGTAGTTTTCACTATTCTTATCCATTTAGTATTTTACATGCTAAATTTTAGCTTTTCTTATTATTAGGCCCCCTGAACATCACTTTTGAGCACCACAGACCTTAGTCACCTGTGTGAGGGTAAAGACTTGTGGAACCAGGTGCTTGGAGTCTGTATAACCCCTCCCATCTTACTCTAAGAGATGGATGCATCGACCAAGCTGGATTTCCTGCAGTTGAAACACCTGAAGCGCAAGCGGAAAAGCAACTATAGCGTGAAGGAGACGCAGACTCTCATTCGAGAGATCCACAAGCGCAAAGACATCCTGTTTTCCCGGCAGCAGAACACTGCCATCAATGAACTGAAGCGGCGAGCATGGGATGAGGTGGCAGACAGCGTCAACGCGCTGGGGGAGGGCGAGCTACGCACCGCCGCCGAGGTCAAGAGGAGGTACCTGGACTGGAGAGCCCTCATGAAACGCAAGCAGATCCGAGCTGAGCTGTCGGGAATCAAAAACGAGTACAATCCTTCATCCCCTGACAATGAGAACTCGTTGAGTGGGGACCAGTCTTTGGATCTGAGTGGGTTCCCCAAGGACTCTGCCTGTGATTGGCAGGACCTCTCAGACCTCGGCGAGCCCAGCAGTCACGCCTCCTCTGGCATTAAGATGGAGGATGAAGAGGCTAACAACTACAGGGTACAAAATTTTTATCTTTCTTTTTCAATCGTGACGTGGGTTAGTGCTGCCTGAATGTACTGCTGGAAACACTGCATTTGCGATTTGTGAGTTCATGAACTGCTCATTAAGTGGTAATTACCTGTGGGAAACTTCCATATTTCTTTGGTACCATCCTTTGCTATTTGTGACATTGATGGTTGTTTTTAAATCACAGTGGAAGAGAGAGCAACATTTTACCTATTCATGTGCACATTGATGTTTTCGTATTTAGTTTGTCAAATGTATTTTTTGTGTGACATAATTGTTTGCATTTATTAGAAGTTTTGCATGCTAAATTTTCTGAGTTTGCGTGCCTGAAAATTAAACTTCCTTCCTTTGGAATCAATTGGAATAAACTTCTGAACAAAGTGCTTACTTCCGAAGAGCACGTGAAGGCAGTATGTTTCACACCGTTAATTGGATGAAAGCACTTTATAAACAGAATGCTAACAGAGATTGCAGGTTTAATACATGGAATAATCCCTGAATGATTGCAGAGTAAGTTGGATAAATGCACTGAAAAAGCAAATTTTTTGGGGTGGCAGGATAAATGCACTGAATAAACTCAGAAGTCTTGAGGAGTTTGCAGCATAATAAACACAGAATGATTATAGTTAGCAGGATATATATGCACAAAACAAATGCAGAATGAACAGGGGGATAAATGCAC
Source organism: Gymnothorax javanicus (assembly GCA_029692085.1). Taxonomy (NCBI): domain Eukaryota; kingdom Metazoa; phylum Chordata; class Actinopteri; order Anguilliformes; family Muraenidae; genus Gymnothorax; species Gymnothorax javanicus. The sequence continues at coordinate 31,028,272 of CM056195.1, read as the reverse complement.
TGAATAAACACGAATGATTAAGGAGTTTGCAGGATAAATGCATTGAATAATCACAGAATGATTAAGGAGTTTGCGGGATACAGTATATGCGCTGAATTAACAGAATGATAAAGCAGTTTGCAGGTTAAATGCATTGAATAATTACTGAATGCACGGAATAATTACAGTTTCTACATAAAAGGGCATGATTACGGTAAAGACATGTCCACCAAAAATTTTCTCTGGGATTCCACTTTTTTTATTATTCAAATAGGCCTTCCAAAGTACTAGTCGGTATTAAAATGGCAAAGCTGGGTTATGGCTGGTTTCATTTTTTTTTTTTTTCAACAAACTTTAAGATGGTCAGATGTCTTTACCGTAATCAACAATTACGGTAAAGATGAGGTGATATACCTCTTTACCATAATCAGTGTTTTTGGCAAATTGCACTGAAGAAAGGAGGGTCATTCCATGTCAAATCATCAGATTTTCAAAACATCTGTCACCATGTAGTCATAGATTGCTTCCATAATTTCACATTAGATAAATATGTATTAGTGATGAACAAATCTGAAATTTCAGCTCATTCGGACCAAAGATGAATTTTTGGTAAATTATTTTCTAAGGGTACTGTTGGTCAGTTTTTTTTGTCAATTGACATTTTTTTTGTATTTAACATGGCGTAACTTTTTTATTATTACACCTATAGCTTTGAAACTTTGCATCTAAGCTAATGTTATACTGCTTAATCAGAAAATCCAGTCCAGTTTACTTTATCTTTCTTGGTTGTGGAGCTATGAGGACACTAAAAGTGCCTTTTGTTCAGACAGTTCCATGTTTAAGTCTCCAAAGCACCCCCAATATAAACCCTAGCATAGGCTCTCTGCAATTTTTTCCGTTCATTTGTGTCTGCTGAATATAAATCAGGCTGAATTCACCATGAATTCATCACCAACTGCAGTCAGTGCCTTGCCAAATGTGAAAAAAAGGCTAAAATGCCACCTGTTCAAACCCCCATATCTCCAGGGGCACACCTTGGATTTTCTTCTATTTTTTTTTTTTTGGGCTGATTCCTCTATTATAGTAGAAAGACCACTCCAAAAATTGTTGATGTGTTTTGACCAATATAAATTTTGCAGGTGTCTGAACAGGGGTGGAGTAATCTCGAGAATCGCGTGGCACTTTCAGCTTCTTACACATTTAACTATGCAACATTTTAAGTGTTTTCAATCATTAGTCAATCACATACTGAATTGTACTAATTCCTGTATTATAGTAGACATAACAAAACAAAAATTGTTGATGTGACTTGAACGACATACATTTCAAAACTGTCTAAATAGGGGTCAGGCAATTTTTGAGAATCACACTTCTTTGCATCAATAAAATTTACTGACACTAATTCTTGTAAACTGACTGTCAAATTAAAACTTTGTTTTCCATGCTATGTTAACAGTTTTATTGCTTCCTAAATGCAGCAAAGAGCACAACAATGTTGTCTGTCCCAGTTTTGTCCAACTTATACTGCCGGGCTGTGCGTCCAGTGACATCCGGAGTTGGAACAGTTTGGAGAATGTTATTGAATGGCACCCAGCATTTTTCAGAAGAAGTCCATGTTAATGCTTGTGTCCTCTTGTTTCGCTTTAAGACAATAGCAATAATCAGAAATTATTGATCAATAACTGGTTCAGGTTTCTCCCTGCCAGCATGATCTACCAACCTGCATATACTGACCTTTCTGTGAATGTGTCATGCATTGATGAATTGAGAACTTACAATTATTGTGATTCAATAATCATTAACATTGTGCAAGAAGCTGAAAATGCCATGCGATTCTTGAGATTACCCCACTCCTGTTCAGACACCTGCAAAATTTATATTGGTCAAAACACATCAACAATTTTTGGAGTGGTCTCTCTACTATAATAGAGGAATCAGTTAAAAAAAATAGAAGAAAATCCAAGGTGTGCCCCTGGAGATACGGGGGTTTGAACAGGTGGCATTTTAGTTGTTTTTTTTCACATTTGGCAAGGTACTGACTGCAGTTGGTGATGAATTCATGGTGAATTCAGCCTGATTTATATTCAGCAGACACAAATGAATGGAAAAATTGCCAGAGAGCCTATGCTAGGGTTTATATTGGGGGTGCCTTGGAGACCTAAACATGGAACTGACTGAACAAAAGGCACCTTAGGTGTCCTCATAGCTCCACAACCAAGAAAGATGAAGTAAATTGGACTGGATTTTCTGATTAAGCAGTATAACATTAGCTTAGATGCAAAGTTTCAAAGCTAGAGGTGTAATGATAATAAAGTTATGCCATGTTAAATACAAGAAAAATGTCAATTGACAAAAAAAACTGACGGACAGTACCCTTAGAAAATAATTCATCAAAAATTCATTTTTGGTCCGAATGAGCTGAAATTTCGGATTTAATGGTGATATATATTTATGCAGCTGTATACAAAAAATTAGCAAAATTGAGAAGGTGATGGTGAGACCCATTTGATCTGACATGGAATGACCCAGGAGTATCATACTTCCTGCATGAATCTTTTGGTCATTCAAGCATGTCAAATGCATTGAAAGGTTCATTGTTAACTCTAGTCTGAGTGTGAGAAGGCATGTCTCCACCTTTGCAGTCCAAACATGCACTGGCTGTAAAGGGTGAGGAATTTTTGCAGACTATGTTATTTTATTTTTAATTATGTTATAATTAACTATATTCCAACATGCCCCTGCATAATCTTTCTGTACTGTAAAGTACCAGTAATTTATATGTTCCAAAATGGTCCGTTTTGCCAGAGCCTCAAATATTTCACCCTTCACAATCAATGCATGCGTCAAGACAGTGAATATACAAGTGAATTAATATTCTGCATAAAAAGTTTATTTTGAATAAATGCAAACTCGAAACACAAAAAATTTTAACATGGAAAACAGCAGTATCATCAGGACTACAGTCATATGTATATAACTGCAGTATGTATTGTAAGTAGATTTTTTTTTTTTTTAAGTTTTAGAAGCCGAGTTCAAATTTGAAAACCTATTTGTCACAAGAACATCATGTTGGATTCTGATTAAAAAGAAATTTCCACATTCCAGGATTTTTTTTTCACTTATATACACAACACCGGATACCTTGGAAGAGCAGCTGATTATGGTAAAGACGCCGGTAAAGACATGTGGGTGATTTTCAGCCAAGTGTGCAAGTAACATGAAAGACACTTTTGAAAAATCAAACCCATTTTTTCCCCTAATTTGGCCTGATTTTGTTTTCTCAGTGAATTTGTAAGGATTCTACAAAGCAATGCAAGAACTATCTTTAATCATGAGAAAATGCATTATTAAATTTTTCATGTTGTCTTTTATGTTACCGCAGTAACATGAAAGACATGTCTTTCTTGTTACCATGTTTTTTTTGTCAAAATACTATTAAAATTTAAGTTTTAACCAAGTTTTTGAGGTAAAATGGTTTCAGATGCACTTTACTCTGTTTCTAAAGTGTTTCACAAAAAGATTTAAGGGAAAAGGCTTAATATCTGCAGAGTAACAAAAAGGACCTATACGGTAACAAAAGGGAACACGTATAGAATGACCAAAAGTTGATGGTTTCATATGACAATTTTATTTTTAAAAAGACTTTTCCAACATTCAAGCATTCTCTCCCATTGTAAGCATCATTTGAGTTAAAGTTTTGACTCTTTCGTTGTCAAGGGTGAAAGGTGGAGGGCCCTCAAATATCACCTTATCGATTATGAACTTTCTTTCAACTGTTAAAATATCATCTCTCCTTGGCCAGTCATAGGTATACTGGGAACGGCTGCCAACACGTTCTAGGAATTTTATTTTGATATTTTTCTCATCAGTAAGCCTCCCAATACAGAATGAGCGTGTTTTCCCTCGTGTGAAAACGACTGCATAAAACAAGTGATTGATGGATGAATACTGAATATACCAGTGTTTCAAATATAGTGTAAATTTAAAATGTAGTCATCTCTATATTTGTAAACTTGGGGACAAATTTTTATTTTCAAAAAATTTCAATCAAAAACTGCTAATTTCTGCAGTATTAAAAGGTGGTCTAACAGCTGACGTAGGTGATATCAATCAGAGCGTTGGTGTGGTTTCAATGCTGTGAAAAGGAGGTATGAACACAGCTCTTTTCTGCAGGTCAGTCTTCCTGTCTCTGCTCTGCATGGCTGAGAGTGGAAAATAAGTGGCCTCATACCTGTCTTTCATGATACCAATTTGTCTTTCTTGTTACTCGATGATGGTAACAAAAAAGACAAACTATGGTAACAAGAAAGACACATCCAAAAGTATTTCAGGGTACTGTGGGCACCTGTCCACACACAAACATGCCTTAATTATGGCAATCTGGAGCCGTTACACTATTACAGGTCACTCTTTCAGTTTCTACCTGGAATAATGGATTATTTTGTAGTAACAAGAAAGACGTGCAATTAGTGAGACAAGCAATTTGGAAAAACTTACAGATCTGTCTCTTCCTCCCACAGCTTCTTCAAATTCTAAAATGCACTCAAAATAGATTCCTTACATCCTGGTATTTTAAAAAAAACCATATTAGTGATACCTATAGGAGACAATGTTAATTATTGTCCTCAGATGTGAGGGTGGTATCAAGAAAGACAATGACTGAACCAGATTTGCGACATAGCTTTGTTGACTAATATTTCTAGAGGGAAAACTAGGAAAAGGGGAGACAAATCTGTCTTAGAGACCTAAAATACAAAGAAACATATGAAGTTTTGTAAGTGATAAGATTTCTCATGGGAAAAGAGAAAAAAATCAACTTGAGTAAAAGTGACCCCACTTGAGACGGGTAACAAAATGGACATTTTGACCAAAAAAATCCTGCTATTTTTTGTTTTTTCCCCTCAAACGTGACCAAACAATTTTTTTAAACTAGAAAAAAGTGTACTTCAACATACTAAATTGCTTAATCATTATTTATTTATTTCGAATTAAACAGGTTAAATGCGATAAGACATTTTTTACCCCTAAATTGTACACTTGGCTGAAAATCTCCCATATAATGCAGCCCCATGGAAATTTGCAACCAATGTGAGGGCTGAAGTTTCCCTTATTTCCTACCTCTCTGAAAAGGTGTCTAATCAAGCATAACCTCATAAAGAAGCACTAGCTACAAAAACATATTTTCATGATTACGGCAAAGACATTTAATTTGTGTGACAAGTAAAAATTTGAATACTAACTGAGCCTTGGAGCTGAGCCACCACACCCAAAAGGTTTCAAAATGGCCTCCTTTTGTGTTGTTGTTGTTGTTTTTTGTTTCTGTTTTGATGCAGGATTGACATCTGGTGGACAACTGTAGAACAAAATAGCTGACTTATTACGGTAAAGACAGGGAAAACCAAACTTAAAGGACACCTGCTTTTGGTCGAGGGGAAAGGGTTAACCCTTTTTTCCTGAACCAATAGCTTCTCTAAAGTTCCATTGTCAAAAAATGGGTGGACCGTCTTTACCGTAATTGTCCCCTTTTCTGTAGAAACACCCATATGCGCTGAATAAACAGAATGATTAAGAAGTTTGCAGGATAATCGCATTGAATAATTACAGAATGATTACGTAGTTTGTGGGATACAGTAAATGCACTGAATAAACAGAATGATTAAGGAGTTTGCAGGATAAATGCATTGAATAATCACAAAATGATTAAGGAGTTTGCGGGATACAGTAAATGCGCTGAATAAACAGAATGATTAAGGAGTTTGCAGGATAAATGCATTGAATAATCACAAAATGATTAAGCAGTTTGCAGGATAAATGCATTGAATAATCACTGAATGATTAAGCAGTTTGTGGGATAAACAGAATGATTAAAATAAATGCATTGAATAAACAGAATGATTAAGGAGTTTGCAGGATAAATGCATTGAATAATCAGAATGAAAGAATGATTAATGGAGTTTGCAGGATAAAGGAATTAATGCATTGAATAATCTGAATAAAAACAGAATGATTAAGGAGTTTGCAGGATAAATGGATACAGTTAATGCGCTGAATAAACAGAATGATTAAGGAGTTTGCAGGATAAATGCATTGAAAATCACAGAATGATTTGCGCTGAATAAAAGAATGATTAAGGAGTTTGAGGATGATTGAATAATTGCAGAATGATTAAGGAGTTTGCGGGATACAGTAAATGCGCTGAATAAACAGAATGATTAAGGAGTTTGCAGGATAAATGCATTGAATAATCGCAGAATGATTAAGGAGTTTGCGGGATACTGTAAATGCGCTGAATAAACAGAATGATTAAGAAGTTTGCAGGATAAATGCATTGAATAATCACAAAATGATTAAGCAGTTTGCAGGATAAATGCATTGAATAATTGCAGAATGATTAAGGAGTTTGCGGGATACAGTAAATGCGCTGAATAAACAGAATGATTGTTTGCAGGATAAATGCATTGAATAATCACAGAATGATTAAGGAGTTTACGGGATACAGTAAATGCGCTGAATAAACAGAATGATTAAGGAGTTTGCAGGATAAATGCATTGAATAATCACAGAATGATTAAGGAGTTTGCGGGATACAGTAAATGCGCTGAATAAACAGAATGATTAAGGAGTTTGCAGGATAAATGCATTGAATAATCACAAAATGATTAAGCAGTTTGCAGGATAAATGCATTGAATAATCACTGAATGATTAAGCAGTTTGTGGGATACAGTAAATGCGCTGAATAAACAGAATGATTAAGGAGTTTGCAGGATAAATGCATTGAATAATCAAAGAATGATTAAGGAGTTTGCAGGATTAATGCATTGAATAATCACAGAATGATTAAGGAGTTTGCGGGATACAGTAAATGCGCTGAATAAACAGAATGATTAAGGAGTTTGCAGGGATAAATGCATTGAATAATCACAGAATGATTAAGCAGTTTGCAGGATAAATGCATTGAATTGAATAATCACAGTAAAGAATAAACAGAATGATTAAGGAGTTTGCGGGATACATTGAATAATCACTGAAATTAAGCAGTTTGCAGGATAAATGCATTGAATAAACAGAATGATTAAGGAGTTTGCAGGATAAATGCATTGAATAATCACAGAATGATTAAGCAGTTTGCTGGATAAATGCATTGAATAATCACAGAATGATTAAGGAGTTTGCGGGATACAGTAAATGTGCTGAATAAACAGAATGCCTATAGAGTTAGCTGGATGACTGTGCTGAACAATCACAGAATGATTACGAAATTTGCGGTATAAATGAATTGAATAAACACTGAATTATTACTGTGTTAGTGGGATAAGTGCACTGAATAAATACAGTATTAGTACAGCGTTTGTGGGATAAGTGCACTGAATAATTATGGCACGATTATGTAGTTAGCGGGATAAGTGCATTGAATAAACAGAGTGATTACTGGGTTAGCTGGATAAATGCACTGAATAAACACAGAATGATTAAAGAGTTGGCAGGAAAAATGCACTGAATAAGCACTGGAGGAACATGGAGTAAGTGGGATAGATGTACTGAATAAACACAGACTGATTGCAGAGTTGGAATAAATGCGTGGAATAATCACAGAATGATTTACAGAGTTAACTGGATAAATGCACTTTATAATCAGTGATTATGGAGTTAATAGGGATAAATACACTGAATAAAAACAGAATGATTGCTGATTTAGCTGAATAAATGCGCTAAATAATCAACAAATGATTATGGAGTTAGTGGGATAAATGTACTTTATAATCAGTGATTGATTATGGAGTTAACTGGGATAAATGCACTGAATAAACAGAATGATTACTGATTTAGCAGGATAAATGCACTTATCAAAGAATGAGTGTGAAATTAGTGGGATAAATGCACTGAATAAACACAGGATAATTGCGGACTTAGCAAGATAAATGCACTAAATAAACGCAGAATGATTAAGGAGTTGGTGGGATGAAGGCACTGAATTAAACAATGCTTACAGAGTTGGCGGGATGAATGCACTGAATAATCACAGAATGATTATAGAATTAACGGGATGATTGCATTGAGTAAACACCGAATGATTGCAGGGTTGGAGGGATAAATGCACTGAATAAACATGGAGTGATTACGGAGTTAGCGGGATAAATGCACTGAATAAACACGGAATGATTTGGTGGGATAAAAGCTCTAAATAAACCTAGAATGAGTACAGAGTCCCTGGGATAAATGCAGTCAATTAAATGGAACCGGGAAGCATCCCAAATCTGGAACATGGACTTAAGTTAAAAGACCTGTTTTGGGTATGCAGCCCATTCCATAATCCTACCTCACTGTATAGATGTTATGGGGGCAAGAAGTTGATGCTTCTTACTGGGAAACAGGTGAATTGAATTCCAGGTCAGTGAGCTTTCCTCTGTTCGGCAGCTGGAAGGCGAGGGCGGAGAGGGAGAGGCCGAAGGCGAAGAGGAGGATGAAGACTGTTTTCAGTCAATCCTGCCGGACATGGAGCGTGAGGGCCGTGTCCCAGAGGTCTTCTCCCACATCGACGAGTTCGGCGTCCTGAGCTCTTCCAAGGCCGGAGGCGGCCGGGACCTGGGGCTGGGGGTGGCCGGCGTCGGGATAGGGGTGGGGCTTGCCGGGGCGGACAGCACGGGGCTCCTCATTGCCCTGGAGAAGCAGCGGCTGGACCTGGAGAAGCACCGGCTGCAGGTGGAGACGGAGCGGCTGCAGGTGGAGAAAGAGCGACTCCTGGTGGAGAAGGACAAGTTGCGGCAGGTGGACGTGGAGCACGAGCGGCTGCAGCTGGAGAAGGAGCGGCTGCAGGTGGAACGCGAGCGGCTCAGGCTGCTCATGTTCCAGGCCGAGCGCCCGCCCCCCTCCTCCTCCTCCTCGGGCTCCTCCGCCATAGACTGCGAGAAGGACAGGAAGCCGTGGCCGTCGGCCGTCGACCTGGAGGCCGAGAAGCTCAAGCTGGAGAAGGAGCGTCTCCAGCTGGAGAAGGAGCGGCTGCAGTTCTTCAAGTTCGAGTCGGGCCGTCTGCAGATCGAGAAGGAGCGTTTCCAGGTGGAGAAGGAGAGGCTACAGCTGCATAAGGACGGCCAGCAGATGGCGCTGCACCAGTAGCGTGCTCACGGGAGACCTTTCTGAGATGCGGATTATGGAGGACACACTGAAGATTGAGAGCTTGTGTGCAGTGGCCTTGAAATCATCACGATGAAAACGGAGTGAGATTGTAGCATTGATCTGTAGAACAGAGCGTGTGCTCTCATTTCTTTCACTCATACGTTTAGTCAGTTCAGAGATCCGGGTCGTTATGCGTGCAACAAGTTCTGCGATTTTAGCATTTTTAGGGAATATTCAGGATGATAGCTGGCCTGGAACGGGTGTGCTAACGATGATGAAGACTAGGGTTTTAACATTTCGATCACTGCGTAGCATATGTTTTTATTTTCTCTACCTGGCGCTGATGTTGTGTGAGTGTCGTGACTCATGCTGAGAATGGCCTTTTCCTCTCTGAGCTGTGCTGCGTTACGTAAGAGCTGAATGGAAATGAGAGCCCTGTCACTGTACTCCAGTGCAGCATCATTTTGCTCTGTAAAGCAACGTCAGTTACACCTGCTCTGTAATGCCCATCAACCTAACAAAAGATAACATCTTGCAGATTGGTTTAGCTTTTTTCAAAAAAAACAAGAATCTCTTTTTTTTACATAGTCTATAAAATCAGTGAGTCAGAATAAAATGAGTGCTGGAGTTTGTGAAAATTGCTATCTGTACCATATATAGGAATTTTCTTGTCAGACTGGACCTGTAGAGATATGACTGCATCCATGATGCCTGGTGGATCCAACATTTTTCAGCTTTAAAAATATTCAGCAGAATACTATGTCCCTTGTAATATCAAAATTAGCTTTTGCAATCATATATTTATTGGATAATACTTCAAGAACCTAAAATGAATAAATATCTCGAATATGTTTGTACTCGTAAAAACAGATATCGGTATCCTCCCCAGAAACCCTTAAATGGCGAAAGTTGCCAGTTAAGAAGCTGATCAATGCAGCTACAATATTTGGTAAAGAAATATTGGGCGGTTTGTGAGTTACGGTCCGGAAACACTCTGGGAATGCCAACACTGATTGGAACCAAGCCAAAAACAATAATAAAACCCTCTCTCCAGGACGGAGACATAATAATAATAATTAAAAAAAGGATTTTGCCCTGAATGAGTCTGGTCCTTATTTACTATTCTACCCTGTTTTGTGGCCAGCTTATGAAGTAGCTAAAATGGACCAAACTGATCGATCTGAAGTAGAACCCGTCTATGTCCTTCATAAAATTCAAGGAGACTTTCAGTCTGAATCACTGTATGTGATCGCTATGTAGCTGGTGGCTTCTTCAGCACCTCCGTATGTTGATCCAGACCAAAAAACTCTCCTTACTGACAAGTTTTATCATTTCCAGTCTGTTCATTATTTAAAATTCTGTTTTCTCCATCTTCACTAAAATGAAGACACTCTGTATTAGGCCATAGCTGGGGAAACTTGGCAACCTATAAATGTTCTTTTTCTACATCCAGTATGAAGCTTCAGAATGAAGGATGGGATCTTATCCAGCAGCTGATGAAGCCTGCGTGTCTCCCACAGGCTTGGGAAGTTGCACTTCCAGTTGTCATTCACAAGAACAGGATATGCCCATGACACAGTCCTCAGCGGGAGGTGTTGCTGTGGCAGGGAGATGAATAGAATCCTTCAGAGACATCTGGAGGGGTTAGGGGACCATTCATATCTGTTTGGCAGAAACTCATTTGGCAAAGGAGCGCTTATCGGCTCAGCTGAGTTCTTGCTGGCATCCTAGACTGCGAATGTGTCGATAGCCTTATCAGTAGCTAAATATGTGCGCAGCTAAATATGATCACAGTTTTGTTGAGGGGAAAAAAATTGTTTAAAATTCTGGTTGAAATTTATGGTTTCATGTCCTTGTGCCACAAGTGCATTCTTTCAGTCGCTATAGGAATCCTGCTTGTGTCAATCATGGCTTCTCATGTTTATATGCTGGTATACAGAAGAAACAGAAGCTTAGCAAGGATTGTTAAAAATGCCACTTCTTGTAAACTATGTAATGTGTTTAGAACTGTTATTTATGGATGAAGCACAAACGTATGGTCTAAATAGGGGGTGGGCTGGTTAAAGCAGTTGTGATTTTGTAGTTCGTCTCTGTCGTCAGACATTGTTGCCTTCCTGTTACTGTACTAAGAATCTGATATGCTGTCAAAAGAGTAGTGGAGGGAGAATACTGCCTGTTCTGTTGTTGTGTATTTTATTATACGGAATAAAATTCTCAAACTGAGTGGTGTACTGTATTGGAGTAATTTATTTTAAAATGATCGTTTTACAAGCCCTAATGAAACATTTTAAAATGATAATCAACCAGCACAGTATCTGTGGTGCAGCATTGGCTATAATTCTGGTTAAGTAGCCAACACCAGTGTCTTAAGCTATTATATGCAGAATCTAGGCCAATATTATGCATCCTTAATACTGATGTTGTCAACAAGAGGCAAGAAAGAAATGGAACCTTTGGCATGATGAGCTGATTCTTGCTTCAGCCTGGCATTATGTCTTTGGCCTTGATGTACGCAGCACCTTAGCAAAGTATAATTCTTTAAGAAGCATAATATACACGCAAGTTAACATAATGAATCACATGAGCTCTATTTTTCATAGCGTGTGAATGCAATGTCAGCTACTGTCTTGCCCCTCTAGTTCTTTATTAATGCTTTATAAAGCAGGAAGAAAAGTGCACTTCAAGGTGCTCATGCATGTTCTGCGTCAGCCTTCCGATGTTACACAAATTACACAATGTGTAGCCGGCTCAGGGAATCTTTTACAAAGAATAACTCTTCTTACAAGCCTGGGCTGTGTTCTCTTCCCTGGTTAGAGCTGGCTGTGCATGCCTGACATTTCCAATTTGCCTGAAACTGAGGATCCCTGTTAAGGCAGGTACACGGTGTTCTGGACTCGGAGTATCGCAGTGCAGCTATTTGCCCAGCTTGCGTAAAATGGCTGGCGATCTCAGAACTTGGGGGAATTGTTTGGTTTATAACAGTTAGGCATTAATTAGGTGAATCGGTTGCATAAGTGCTCCGATGGCAAGGAAACCTTTATGAGCCTAAGGGGAGCAGGAGCTGGCACCTGCAAATTTAAGGGCTCGTTCAGTAACCAACCGATGACAAATATGATATTCCTCGACACTGCAGCTGCGCTGTTCCCTGGCAGTCATGTCAGCCAGCATTATGCTCTTCCTGTTTGGAGGTATGACAGTTGTGCACAGTACCCAAGGACTCGGTATAATGAGCCAAGCGTCTAAGAAACTGCACCAGTTGTATCGTTGGATATTTTACTGCCTTAGGGATAAGGGGACTGAAGGGATACTGCTGATTTGGCCCATGGAATATAAAGATGCAACACATTTGGAACAGTTTTCATTCTGATACTACAAGCAAGCTGCAATAATAAATGTCAGTTCTAGCTGCTGATTCCAGGGTTATTTTAGACTGGAGTGATTACAGCTGCTGCTCAAATATTTTGTTTAATAATTAGGAGGAAAAAACTGCGAAGTCACTGGATCCTACTCTGCCAGCCATGTTTTTTACTTGAAAATTCTGCGGGAAGTGAATTGCATTGATCGTTATTGCTAATCTTTGATCATGCTAAAACGTTTGCAGTGACGGATGGACACTATTATCTGATCAGTATGTTTTGGGAGTCCCTGGGGATAGCTTACGATGAGAAAATGAGACAAAAAAATGTTTGTTGTGACTCAAAGAAAAAATAAATGTGAATTTTCAGCAAATGCAGTAGGAGAATATTGCTGGTATTGCTGAAAATTGGCATTCATTGTGTCTTTGAATACATCACTTCTAAAAGTGTTGTGTAATGTGCTGACCCCACTTTGCTTTCAAGTGTACTTTGTCTAAACCCAAAATGAGATATTTCTGTATACAAATCGTTCCCTTATATCATGTTAAAAGGCTGCATTAAATTGGGAGGGTGGCTTGCCAAAGATTGAGCAGGTAGGCAGAAATCACAGAGGAAGAAAGTTTTAGCACCTCACATTGCCTTCCCTCTGCTGTTAAAGGTAATTACGGCTGTGAAACGAATGGCTGCATTGAAATCAATTGCACGGTGGCAGGTGTAGGTGAGCCATAATCGTCAGACTACTTACCATTTCAGTAACTGGAGGGAAAATTTCCTATTTTCTTAATAGGTATGACCAGACCTTGCCAAGATTAAACAAATGAAATATATACAGTATAATGGTGCCCGTGAATATTTTATGCGTTATCTCTCTCTGCTGGCAACGTTCCTCTAAGTTTTCATCTATCACCAGATAATGCTTACCTGCCACATGCCATATGCTACATTCTTACATGGTACAAGAACTTTGGGGAATAAGATCTTACCGTTGTTTGTTTTCAGTTGTTTTTTGTATTCAGGAATAAGGCCTGAAAGAAAATGCGCTTGCTCTATAGTAACTTCTAAAATTCACAATGTTGTAAATGTGAGGAGTACAGAATTGCGTGGAATGTAACAAAGAAATTTACATTGTTATGAAGAACATGGCATGAAGGGGATACTGACCAGCCTCACAAATGAATCTTCAAAATACACATGAAGAGCAATACAGAACTAGTAATAGTCTTTCAGTGAAAGGCACTATTATTTCCTGTGTTTTGGTACCATTTTTCCATAGCCTCAGGTCAATGATACCCTTTGAAAGCAAGACTGATATCGGGGGCTGTTTTATGATATCATTTTAGATCTGTTTCAAGATCATAGTTCTGAGCAGGAGAAGTCCGAGGGGCATGACATTATACTTCTGTGAAGTTTTTGTCCGTGAAAATGTCTGAACCCAATCAAATTCCCTATTCTGGAATTACACCGGAGACAGTTTTCACAAATATTAGTTTGACATGCTCTTGATAGATGTTCATTCTCTCCTGCATAGTCCCTTATAATGCAGGCCACCCAAAGCACACTTGGGATACTTTAGTTTCCATTTCTTTGTAGATTGCCTTAACCAAAGGCAAGCTTTGTATATGTAGTGTATCATGCATGTAAAATAGATTGAGCATCCAACCTCCGATAATAAGATTAAAAGAACATTTTTAGGCTCTCAGAATTACGTGTACACAACAATTTTCTGCCAATTCTTTGGATAGAAAGAACATGGTCCACATTAGAGCCTCAGGCATGATTCATTGTATTTTCTCATATTCGGATCTGATTTGCATTTGGCAGATCACACTGCCCACGATAAATAAATGAAAATGTTTCTCCAACTCGAGACATAGAAATAGTCTTATCTAAAAATGAAGGGCTGTCTTTGTTCCACGACGGTGCACGCTGCATAAAGACTTCCTGTGATGAACAATAGTACCAATCATGTATTTTCAGTCTGAGGTTTTTGTCAAGATGGCAAAACTCAATAAATAAACAAAGTTTTTTGATTATTATGCAAGATTTTGAATAAAATGAGGTGCTAATCTTAATACAAATATAACCCCAAATAAGAAAAATGTTGGGACAGTATGTTTAACTAAAATTAAAACTAAAATTAGTGATGCGTAAATCATCTCAGACCAGTTTTATGTTAAAAAAAAATATGAAATCACTTGATGTTTTGTTGCATTAATTTTATTGATTTTTCAAAATATACACTTTTCAATCTTGATTCTTTCAACAGATTTAAAAAAAAATCTGGGACAGTAGAGTATTTACCACCTTATACTGTATATAATGTTTGCCTTTCCTTTTTACGACGCTTCATAAAAGTTCAGGGACTGAAGGCACCAAGTGATTACGTATTTCAGGAGTGATTTTGTCCTACTCTTCCAGCAATCAGGTGTGCAACAGAACAAGGTTTTTGCTGTCACATTTTAAGTTTCAAAATGCTCCTCACTTACAGTATTTGGGAGAACTTGGAACGAGGCAGACCTGGCTTGCGCATGCATTTTCTTAAGCAGCCATTTATGGAGAGTTTGATTTTGAGTTGTCTTGATAAAATAGGCACGGTCAGGAGACACGTTATCTTGAAGGCAATGTGTGTTGCTCCAAAGTGTACTTTTTAAGTATTAATGGTGCTTTCATAGAAATGCAAGTTACCTTTGCCAAGGACACTGACACAACCCCATACCATGACAGAGCATGGCTTGTGAACTTGTTTCTGAAAACAGGCTACATCTTGATGGTCTTTCTCTTTGGTCTAGAGCACACGGTGCCCCTTTTTTCCATAAAAGACTGAAGTATTGATTCGTCTGACCGCAATACATATTTCCATTTCATGGTGGTCCATTGCAGATGCCTCCAAGCCCTGAAAAGTCAATCATGTTTCTGGACAGTGTTAACATGATGCTTCTTTTTTTTTTGCATAGTGTAGTTTTAAATGGCATTTGCGGAAGCAACTATGTATTGTAGAGTTAGACGAAGGTTTGCTGAAGTGATCGTGAGCCCATGATGTTATATCACTTGTAGATAAATGATGGTTCTCGATGCAGTGCCATATGAGTGATTGGAGCTCTTGGACATTCGAGGCCCATGCCTTCCACGCACAGATATTCTTCTAGATTCCTTGAATCTTTTAATTATGTAATGTACCCTAGAGGGTCAAATATTCAAATTCCTTCCTATCGTTCCTCAAAGAACATTGTTTTGAAACCTTTCAATATATTTTTTTTTACACATTTGGGGGTGAATTGGTGATCCTTGGCCCATCTTTGCTCCTGAAGGACCAGGCCTCTCAAGGATGATGTTATTGTACATATCGTGATTATAATTACTGGTTGACGTCAGCTGTTTCTAATCAGATCATTAATTTTAATTTTTTACCAAAATACTACCGCTGTTGCCCCATGCCCGAATTTTATAATGAATGCTTTATTTCACAACCCTTGTGTGAATGTCTTCTGTGTCTCCTCTCATTCAGCAACTTGTGTGTCTGTTAGAAATAATGTCTCCTTTCATTGGTTGGCGTCTTACATGCTTCCTTATCCCTGGCTGTGTTTTGTTTCGTAGTTCTCACCCCTGTATCTGTGAAGTGTATTTTTACCCCCTCCTTTCAGTAGCTGGATTGTAATTCACTATGTGTGCTTAAGCCCAGTCAGTATTTACTGGTAAAACTCTTTGTCTTTATAGAGTAAAACGTAACCTTAAATGATAGTAATTTACAGGAATTTTCCCCTTTGAGTCGTTAATAGCAACAAGCTCCCAAACCTTTCTCAGGGTACAGGTTTGGGACTGCATTCTTGTTAATCCTGTCCAAGTCTGTTCTTTTGTCCAGTTTATTAGGAACGAGCTCTATATCTTTCCATGTTCATCAGGATTGGAGCCGCATTCCTCCCAAGCTACTCCTTCCTGTCCTGGGACTGTTCGGCTCTGGTGAAGTGTGCACTCGTTCTGGCAGTAATGCCGGAAAGCCACTGGCTGGAGATAGGCAAAGCTTACTCAGCTTTGCCCGCGACATCTGAACTGAAGTGTGCTTTCCTCTTCTGGGTCCCATCCTACTGTGACTGTGTTACTATCAGTAAGCCCTGAAATTGGATTGCACTCTGCCACCACACTTCATTCCTGGTCTGGATCGTAACAGCTTTACAGGCCTGAATGGAAGGAATGGATGAATGTTTGCAAATAAAATTAAGTTGGCTGGATAAAACATTAAATGTCTCATCTTGTCTGCAATGAAATACAAGTGAAAGTAAATTTAGAAGCCACTGCGTTTTGTTTTCATGTGCATTTTCCTTACCATCCCAATTTTTTCCAAGTTGGGGTTAAACATGTAGTATACCCATATATATATATATATATATATATATATATGTATATATATATAAACAGTTTACATGTACAGCAATGCCAAACATTATGACCAGTAACAGAGGCAATAACATGGATTAACAAAGACGCATACCAAAGTCGGTGAACAGACCTTAGATCAGGGCTATTCAACGAGGGCCGGTGAGGGTGCAGGCTTTCATTCCTACGAAGCACTTACACGCATGATACTACTAATCAATCTCTTTAGCCAAGACTCTTGTGGTTGATCAGTGGTGTCAGGTGTGTAAGTGCTTGGTTGGAATGAAAGCCTGTACCCACACAGGCCCTCGCAGGATAATGTTGAATAGCCCTGCCTTAGTTGGCTCTTGCATTCAATGTGTTGGCTGTAAGATAAATGGGACCTACTTGACTTTAACAAGGGCCAAATCATTGTGGCCAAATACCAGTATCAGAGCATTTCCTAAGCAACAAAGCACCTGGTCTGCACCTGATCAGCAGTGGCAAGTATATACCGACAATCGGTCTAGAGGGGGACAAACCACAGACCAGCAACAGGGTGTTCGGCACCCAAGGCTTGTCAATGTGCAAGGGCAATGAAGGCAATGCTGTCTATTCTGAACCAAAAGAAGGGCTACTGGGGCTCATCAGTGGCCACATCATGATGGTTACGGGGAGAATACAGCTCACAATGCATGCCATCCTACAAGGTATTGGGATTTGCGCTTCAGACTTGGTGGCAAAAAAATGATGGCAAAATGTTTGCGATAACTATCAATGAGTCTTTTGCATCGCTGTGGAGCAATTTCGGCCCACTCATCTCTGCAAATTGTTTTAATTCGGACACATCAGATGCTTTTTGAGCACAAACTGTCTGTTTAAGCTCATGACACAGTATCTCAATTGGATTCAAGTCAGGACATTGACTAGGCCACTCCAAAACCTTCATTTATTTTTCTTTTGGGCCATTCAGAGGTGGACTTGCTTGTGTGGTTCTGGTCATTGTCTTGCTGCATAGCCTAATCGCACATGAACTTAACCTTTTAAAGTTCAGTCCTTTTTTTGGGCAAATTTCCACCTAAAGTAAAATGCTTACTGCTCTTGAACCACTTTGACTTCACGCATAATCATGGTCTTGTTTGAAAGGTGACTCAAATAGTCAATGCTCAAATAGTCAGAATTGCTGAGAATTAAGCAACAACACTGGAATTTTTTTGTCCGATAGAAAAAGATTTTATGCTTTCTTCTGTCCCTGTAGCACTGAGACCAAGCCTCCTCGGGAAAAAAAAAAATAAAAAATAAAAATACGGCCACAGCCAGACGCCTGAACAACTGCAGGTTCAAATAGTACGATTCTGTAACAAAAAAACAATATTTTGCAGATTTTTTTTCTTGGTTATGTAATGTGCGTTCCAACAAACAATTTTAAAAAGTCCAAATTTTTCTGTGTTCCTAGCCATGGTCACGTATGCTTTTGCAATGGTTTTAGAACTTCCTTATTTCAGGTTGTTTTGCCTGTAGCCAAATTTTCACTCCAGTCTGCCCTTCCAATTCCCTGCACTGGTGTGCGATCATAATGTGTAATAAAGTCACCTAGAAACTCATTTGCTTCATTGGCAAAATCCCACTCTTGTCAGATACCATTGAAATTATTTCTCCTCGTAAAAATTAATCCCTTGCTTACCATGTGCATACGTCTTTTGGATGTTTCAGACTACTGGCTGTCTGTGAAAACCAAAAGAATTTAATTTTTGTGCTATATTAGAGTGAGGGCTGATAGGCTAAAACACTTACTGCTCTGTTAGATAGCGCATAATAGCCAATGGGGGCACTTATTTTGTTCCTAAAGGGCTACAATCCAATCAACCGCACTGGATCATGAGTAGAAATGCTAATTATAGTGAAATTCATGTAGATGCACTGCTACTACCTCTATGGCAAAATCAATTTAGTGAAGTTCGTACAAGCTTACTTGTTTTGCAGATAAAAACACTACCAAAAGTTTTTATCTCTGGTCGGCTATCAAGGTATGAACATTGATCATATTTTGACAAATCATACCAATGCAATACTGAACCTATGGGACAGCATAGCCAGTGTTGTTATGACGCAATTTTAAATACTGTTTTCGCTATTGTGTTTGCATCATAAAATGACTTACGCAGTTAGAATGCTGAGTCCTCAAACTTTTGAAAGATACATAGTTCTACAATGTAGCACAATATTTCAAGGTATAAAAACGTGATGACGCTTAGCGGCACACCCTCGGGCCAGTGCTCACGAAATGATTAAGATCAAAAATTGATGGCTATCAATTATAGCAAGTCCCCCAAGTCCTGAATCAGCAAAGCGGCCCCAGATCATCACACTACCACCACCATGTTTGACTGCTAATATGAAGTTCTTTTTGTGAAATACTGTATCGGCTTTACACAAGATATAAAGGGACCCATGTCTCCCAAAAAAGTCCACTTTTGACTCATCAGTCCATCAAGATATTTTTTGGCAAATGGGAGACCAGCATTTGTGCTTTTTTTGGTTTGCAGTGGTTCTCACCTTATAGCTCTTTAATGCAAGCCATTTTTACCCAATCCCTTCCTTATTTTGGAATTGTGAATACTGACCTTAACGAAGGCAAGTGAGTCCTGCAATTTTTTGGATGTCTGAATTCATTTCTGACCTCCTGGAGGGGTCATCAGTGCGCTCATGGAGGAAATTTTTTAGGCCGGCTGCTCCTGGGAACGTTCACCACTGCTCTAAGTTTTCTATTTTTGTAGACAATGGCTCTCATCTTGGTTCATTCAAGTCCCAGAGCCTTAGAAATTGCTTTGTAACCTTTTCCAAACTGATAGATTTCAACAACTCATCTGTATTTGAATTTAAATAACAGCATCATATGTGGCTTTTTACCTGCTTCAGATTACCACTTTGGTTTTATTTGAGGGATGTTTAGGTTCAACTGAGCTAGCAGTAATCATTTTTAGGTGTGTTTAGTGAAACTGAACCCAATTATCAATTAAATTTGTTTAATTAGTTGATTTAATAACTGAGGGAGCAATTACTTTTTCATAATGGGCCAGGTAGAGTTGGTTGGCTTTATTCCTTCAAGAAGTGCAATCGTCATTTAAAAACTGAATTATGTATTTACTCAGGTTATCATTGTGAAATATTAAAATTAAATTGATCATTTGAAACAATTGTGGCAAATATGAAAAAATAGAGGAAATTGGGAAGGAAGCACATACTTTTTCTCAGCACTGTTAACTGAGAATTTAGTGGGTGGCTGCAGTGCAGAGCTTTTCCTGGAGCATTTTACAATGCTAAATCCACTGGAATAAAATGTAACAATCTAATCAAAAGTGACTACCTTCAACAAAATGCTACTTCAGTAGAGTTATTTTTTATTGGCAAGAAAGCCAGCTTTTCCAGTCTAACAAACACTATGAATCAAAAACACGCTTTATAGGACAGAAATAGCTAATTAATGTGTCAATAGAATGTACATTGTACTTTCTACACTGTTCACCATTTTGTGAATGGAGAACACTGCCTTCCTTTTGTTGTAGATGTCATTGTTGTTTAAAACATGACTAGAGTGCCCCAACACATATATTGTTCCTCTTCTATGCACACAAGGCCAACATCAACCAGCCATAAGACACACTCGCCTACAGACAAACATCTCACTCCCACATTCCAACCCATTCCAACAACAACATACACAGGTAAAAGACTGTCAATCAAAAACACAGACAACAATTCTTGAATTTATATTTTACTAAAAAAATTAACATAAAGAGGTCCAATGAAAGCCAAAATAAGAAGCCAATCTGGTTAGTTTATAGACTCTAGTTAGACCACAGAATGGATCCGAATGCTAGATCTCTGCTCTCCTGGACTGCCCTAAGGAACTGCTGGCGAATCACCTGTTCTCTATATTTGGGAAATGGAACGCACAGTATATAGAATACATAAAAAGAATACAATTATATATTGTATGTGTAAACACAAATGGACAGTTGCATCTTATTTGGCAATTATTTTAAACAGGAAGAGAAAGGACATAAATTAAGGGGGGAAGATCAGATGAAGATTTAGACTGACGACTCAAGGCACATGATTGCCTTCTGTAGCCTTAACATTGTAAACTCGCACGACAGTCAAAAGGATGATGATGTTACAAGCAGTACCCCTCTCTCCACAGCACTGCTGCATCCCTTCGGCATGTTCCTAGTATAAGTACACGATATCAAAACGAAAAAGGCCTAAAGGAATCCACAGTGTTAAAACATAAAGGCCAAAGCAGCTCGGCCTTGGCTGTGAACACTTGAACAGTGTCTAACTTTGATTCTGCTTATTAAAAATTATTTCAATCTGAAACTCTAATACAGTTGCTTTAATGAAAAAATAAAACTCTTTTTTTTTCTCTTTTTATCCCCTCAACAGCTTAAATGTTAATAGCTTTTTAAAATGGAAACAGAGACAGTCAAAAGTATATTCAGCAGACGAAATACATCAAGAATTGTGAATGACCATATAGCAACGCTGCAGTTTTATTCTTCTGAACAGGAGGGGTACAAAAATGGACTGGTTATCACACGCACCCTGGGAAGAGTGGTTTGGGGGGGTGGCCCAGCCTGTGCTCAGTGTTCAGTTTTACAGTGAGGACAGGTGTGGGTTCGCTCAACATTCAGCGTGAGTTGCGACAGCTACTGTACAGTTTGTGAAACACTTAAATGATTAACAGAGCGGATGACGCAGCAACCACGGTGGTGCTCATGTTTCTGTATGCTGTATATGTATAGATATATATTCATTTTTATGTATATCTGTAAAAACATTTGGATCTTTCTTCTTTTCTTAATTACAAGTGGCGTCATCTCATATTCATTATTGCAATGAATTATTTCCTAAGATGATTATAAAAGAGAAATGTGTTCTGGTCACTACTGCGTTATTATTTACATCTGTTTAAAAAGCAAGCATCTTGTACAGGCTCCTCTGTTCTTTTTAAAAGACAACGGTCAGCTTTGTTTTCATAGAATTTACATTATTTTCCTTTGCTCCTTCTCTCATCACAGAAAGTGATTATCTATTGTCAATAATACTGTTACCGTAATTTTGTTAATTTTTTTTTTAACCCCTGCAACACTTGACATTGCCACCCATGTCTGCTGCAGATATCTGATGAGTTTGTAGGCTAATAGGCTCGTTGACCTCAGCATAATTTTGGCAAGACAACAGCCAAGTATTTAACAAGCATGTTCATTTTAACAGTTAATGGCAAAAATGCTGATTAGCACAGTTTATGTTTCAAGTACAGCTTTGCGGTCTGATAGGATTTCCCTTGCCCCTCTGTCAGTAGATGAATCCCGCCCAGGGAAGGGGTCTCAGGATGGCAACCAGGGCACAGCTCATGTGCCGACGTGGCGGATTATGCTATCTGCAAGGCTTGGCGAGGTGCATCCCAGTCGTGATATGGTGAAAGTCAAAATTCAGCATTTTGTTCACATTATTTTTTTTCCTTTTCTGATGTTGACAGTCTGTGCTGCGCTACCATCAGTCCATTGCCCAGGATCCTTAACCCCTTCATCGCACGGCCACGCTCCATGCATCGCCGTGGAAAACATTTTTATTGATAAGAGTTCGCTCGATGGCGTAGACCGGGTTTTGTTCATTTGTCCGTTCATTCGTTCGTTCGTTCAGTTGTCCGGGTTTGTTGTGTGGTGTTGTGATAAGGCACTAGGGTATTTTTGGTTTTCACGGTAAGTCCGAGGACACCACGGCCAGTCCTGAGCTCTGTCGGAGAGAGGGTCCCATGTGCACAGCCTTGGGACAGTCAGGGGTCAGGACGCGGCCGTTCTCCCCCACACTGCCCGTGATTGACAGCCGGGCCTTGTTACGCATGGCTTCGGTGAAGGTGAGCTGGAAACACAGTGGGGTCACACAGGGTGGGACGGAAAAGAGTAGGTAAGTGCCTCTGAACTGTCTCTAGTGTTGTATATTCAAATACAACCACATGAATACACAAATAATAGGCAGGCCACAGCAAACAGACAACAAACCAATGCAGTTTTTTTTTTAGACATCTGCATTTCTAATATGACCGCGAATACATGCATTACTAGTTAATGGTTTTTATCAATTGCTCCAGGAAAAAAATAAAAAATAAAACATAACAAATAAAAATACATGTGAGAATGCATATCACATGTACCATTATCACGTCTCAAAATTAAATGTGAGATTTACTCTTCCACTCTATATGGATTCATACTGCTGAATGATGTTTACGTTAATGCTTCATAAACATAACATACAGATAAAATGGGTTATAGAGTTAAAATAAGGCATTATAGGCAGATATGACAATCATCACATCTTAATGTGAATATATTGTGCCTTATTACTCATACATTATACTATAATGTCCGTCTTGAAAAAAATGGCCAGATGTTGTCGATGATGCTAGAAATTTGGCAAATTCTATGATCTGACAAATTAGTTCAATCACTAAGCCAACAAAATGCTATAATGCCTAATTAAAACTATAAAACACAGTTATCAAACATTGCATGCTTAGAAAACATTAATACAACGTTCATACAACATCAAAGAGCAGCTCCATATAAAGTATATGCATGCACCCTAGACACAAGCTATTTTGCCACCACTAACGATACAGGCATATTCGCAGAAATATTTTTGATATTTTTGATGTGTCATACAACAATCATTTATCAAGCTTATTTCTGAAGTAAAATATAATTTCATGAATAGTAAAAATTCATTTGGTCATTTTTGCTGAGTAATCCAATTCAGATTTGAGACTTTTCTTTCATTTTCAAAATAAAAGTAAAATTTGTGACAGAATGCAGAGTGCCTATGGGCAATAATCAATAGCATCCACATCATCTGCAGCCAAAAAATGGAACCAAAAGTTTGCAATAGCATATCTGACTCCAAATAGCTCTGGAGTTAAGCAGTAAAAATAAACTAAAATTAAATTAAAAAATAACAAAAAATAAAAACAAAAACAAAGAAGCTTTTACCACTAGACACAAGACGCTGCGCTACAAGAAAAGCACCACCCCACTTACTAAAGGAGACCCTAAATCCTACCCCTAGATTTTAACACTCTCGGTTCCGTAAACGTTGTAACCTTCTCTATATGTGGCTAAATTCTGGGTGCTCTGTGATGGACTGGGAGCTGGGCTAAAATTCTGTTCAGTCGATTCCACCTTCATTCTCTTTGCCTCGGCTCTGGACTTGTAACAGAACTCTATGAGCGCCACCAGCATGGCCAAGCCAAGCCCTCCCACAAGGATGTAGAACACCCCAGCCACATTGCTGAGGCTTAGTGCTTGTGAGCTCTTGTCCTAGAGAAACAGGGAGACAGCCAGTCAGAGCAGCACACACCTGCAAGTGCGCAAGAACAGCACAACTCATATGCAATTCACAAGACACACAATATTATCAATTATCATTAAATTAGACAATCTGCTTCTGTTTCATTCCTTACACCAAAAATTAATGTTACTACTACATTCACGTTAACCACATTACGACAAACAACACTGCTACTACTACAACTACCACCACTAGTACAAATATGACTGAGATCACCAATGGCAATGATACACATTCATGAAATTCTCCAAGAAACAGCTATAACACAAGAAATCGCTGCAAGAATGACAAGAATGACATTCAGTTACTGTTAGTATCATTAGAGGTTAACAATACGGTTAATATCTAATGGTTTCTTTGTCTCCCATATCGATTTTGTCCCGAGGGATTAAAAATAATTCCAATACTTTAAAATAATAATATATCTTAACGTAGCATAAGTAGGCAGGACTGTTACAGCCGATGTGATTCTTTGATTCACATGTGAAGGTTCATTGCAGAAAAATGGACATAATTAACCTTACAAAGTCAAATATAATCATCTGATATTGCTGTATCAGCGTAATACTTTACATCAGCTATCATAAATAATATATGCAAAGTGTAATGGTGGCATGCCTTGTAGTTTATCTAGGGCTGCTTCTCAAATATATTTCTCTCATATTGCATATCGCTTAAGTTTCAATAGGATTCTGTGCATTTATAATGCAGGTCTTGAACTGTGGCGACTGACCTTACTTCCAGAGTCCTTGGGTCCACACTCCCCTTTATCGTACCACCATTTGTTTTTCAGCTTGTCTAAGACGCCTGATTCACTGAGTTTCAAAACGGCAAGGTTTACGGGAGTTCTTCACGTGGAAAATAACATAAATAACATCATATATCATGTTATTTTATGTTATTAAGTTAAAAACTGCACAGAATTGTACTTCAAAGTGACAGAGCAAAGGCCCCACTGGGTACATGTCTGTAGACTCTGGGGCCCGGCTTTGAGCAACAGACATATGAGTGGGGCCTGCTCCATCGCTTCAGGTAACTGGCACATACTGCCGCAGCCTATTCACTGCAAATGGAGGCAATTACTGTGAATGCAGAACTATTGGCGAAGTGGTAAAGGAAAAACTCTGCTTTTCTAGTTTCTCTTTACCGGGGACATATATATATAAATATAAATGAAACGGCTGGTTATTGTGCTATAATAGCAGCCAGATATTTTATCAGGAATGATGGAATTTTCAGGATTACGGAAAAAGAGAACCACTGATAACACCTGCAGTCGAGTTCAGTGGTGCCGACAGATGATAGGGCAAATATTTTTGCTTTGACAGTAATTGCTCTCCGCTCAACGTTCAGGAGACTGCCCGAGGTCGGGCAGAGCATGGGGGTCAGAGGTCGCCGCGGCAGATGCACCAATTACGCAAGATACTGTTTACCCGCATTTGGTGACATAGAGGCTAACCTTGGAGTCACCTCCTCCGCTGCCACACTCTCCTTTGTCGTACCACCATTTGTTTTTCAATTTGTCCAACAGGCCTTGTTCATTCAGTTTTAAAACTGCGAGGTTAACAGCATTTCTTGAAACGATAAAACATATTTGTCAGAAAATGAACAGCCGTAGAGGTAAAAATACAATGTGTGGAAAGCTCTGTTAGTGTAACCCCACTCCAGATACCCCCCTTAACCTTGTAGTCCAAAATGACAGTGACCAGTGGCTTTTTGCCCTAATTTTGCTGCTATTCAAATTACGGAGCTCATGATAACTCATCATCTACTTCACATTGCAACTTAAAGAAATGTATGCAAAAAGCAGGTCATGTCACTTTTTGAGTTCCATGACTTAATTCACCAACTAATGCCCAAAAAAAAGGCTGCGTTAGATTTAAAACAAAGTCATTTTGAATTGTTTTGCTGCCGGGATAGATTTGAGTTCATATGTAAAAGATCTAGCTCCGTTATGAAAGAATCTGAATGAATCTTTCTCCTTTTTTTATATTTAAAAAGACACACGGTGAGCAGCCCATCTTTGAATTATGCGACAATCTTGACAGCTAGTGCCTGGATCTTCAAGCTTGTATGAGTCAGTCAGGATACTAATAGGGAAAAATCATAATGTAACAACAAAGGCAGACATTTAGGGAACAGTTGACTCGAATTTATGACACAAGTTTAAGAAGTGAATGTTATGCTTTTCTCCGATACATATGGAAATGCTGCATTTCATGAATAAAACAAGTCGCACATAACAGAGGATTATAACCGAAAGGACTGCAGAGCGAGCATACACTGACTGCCAAAACTCAATCAGCATAATCTAATGCTGAGCAACAGGAGTGAGCCTTTACTTTCTGGTCCATTTATTAATGCTCTTGCAAAGGAATGACTCAGTTTCTTCTCTCCTGCTGAGGAGAGAGATATCCAGCTCCCGCCTACATAATTACAGGTTATTGACTCATGATTTTAAATGATTGTTCCAGTCAGTGGAAGTTCTGTCTGATAAAGGCCAGCAAAGATCAAATTCCTCACAGCTCATTGTCTCCAAGAACTGACCCAATAAGCAGAAAGTTACCTGATGAAGGAAACTTAAACATGAACATTTTAGACAAGAACTACCACATATAATCTTTTGGATGTACCATATACTTACAGGAAGATAATACAATCATTGGCCTTCTCTGGCACGAAGACAGTGTAATGTTTGAGCTGTGCTACTAAGATATTATGGGGGAAAAAATTCAGTTAGGTTCACTGTAGAAGGCTGGACTTTTGAGTTTTTGCATATTTTTTTTTTGCTGTTATACTGATAGACTGCTCCAGACTAATATGGCTGTGCTACATGACTGAGACAAACTGCTCATGGAGAATTAGCTTTGAGGTCATTTTCCATCTGTTTGCCAGGAGCATAGAGGAGAATGGTGGAAACCAGTGTTAAAAGGCCAGCTATCTGAGATGGACAGGTCACCGTTTCAGTCTGCTTATGTCACTGCTCAACACTTTGGTAAGCCCAATTCATGACAGGATTATCTGGAGTGCATTGCAAGCCGTGTCCAAATGAATTTGCAACATCAAGGAGCAATCACAAAATAAAATGAATTGGGAGAGAAGAAGAGAAGGTAAGACAGAGAAAGAGAGAGAAAGAAAGAGAGAGAAAGGGAGAGAGAAACAATATTGCTGAATAATTTATCAAGCAGAATAGAACAAAATAATTGCAAGGAAAAAAGACTTTTAAGAAGAACTGGCTTCATATCAGCAGTGCTGCGCTTGGTTGCCGTGTAAAACAGCCTCGCCTGACGCTGCGCACTCCTGGCCACTTCAGCGCTCGGAAGCGATTTTCCTTGTGATTAGGAGAAGCGATTGACAGAGAATGATAGCTCCAGAAATTGCAGGATGAGGGAGCTATTGTCCAATGTCAGTCACTTTTCTTACAAAAGTGGAAAATCTTTTTTTCATGGCGGAATGCTCGAGGCAAATGTGCAGCAAATGGTAAGGGCCCTTCCCCACAGAGCGACAGAGGAATTTATAAGCAGGAGGTTGCTGGCTATGCCAGTGGGAAACATCAGTGGGGAAACAAATACATGTACTCCAGCCTTTACAGATGAAGAGCTATAAACTGCAATAGAGCTTATCTGACATCACTGTCAGTATCATGACATCACTGCAATCACTGCACTGCGTACTAACTCAGCTCTTACAGAGCAGTGTATGGGGCTAGGATAGAGTGAACTGCAGGCAACAAATTAAAGAAAAACCAACACCATTTGCTTGAGAAAGGTGTCTGGCCACCATAAGCTATGCTGGCATGGACTTCAGTGTTCCTGACGCTTAATTATGCCAACTTCTAATATACAATATAATTGTTTCAATCTGAGCATGTCTGTTTTTGTGGGCTATGCCACTAACAGCAGCGGAAAACTGTTATCTATTTATTGTATGGTTGTGAATTATCACATATTTAAAACATTTTGTTCACTTAAAAACTTCATATTATTGTTGTATTGATCGGTATGGTCGCAACGGCTGCACCAGCAGTGCGTGAAA
This sequence comes from Gymnothorax javanicus, assembly GCA_029692085.1. Classification (NCBI taxonomy): domain Eukaryota; kingdom Metazoa; phylum Chordata; class Actinopteri; order Anguilliformes; family Muraenidae; genus Gymnothorax; species Gymnothorax javanicus. Next base: position 31,000,027 of record CM056195.1, on the reverse strand, counting down.
AACGCAACAAAAATGTCTGGGTTGACTTTTTTCCGTTTTCGTTTTTTGAGTCAATGTTGGCCATAAAGGCATTCAATAGTGAACATAGCTTCACTTCTTTTACCTTAATTGAAAATGGTATGTTTGAATTGAAATGTAGCTGGCCAGCCTGTCATCCATGAATCTAACGTCTCCCATAGATGTTATTGTCATTTTTTCTTCGGTTTTGAAATATGAGATGATATTCATCCCTTTAAGTAGGGTTCCAGCTGGTGACCGATGGTATCTCACTAAAAAAGAATGATTGGCGTCCTTACTGAAGACCTGCTTTCATGAAAGGACTGACAGATTACATTTTCATTTTCTTCTTGGCATCTAAAGACAGTGGTGACATGTTAATGTAAATGCAACAGACTAGGGGTGATGTTCTGCTCATCGGTTTTGAATATTGTCTTTCGTACAGTAGGCTGACCATGAAATGAAATGTCAAATGCCATCTGAATGTTCAAACTCTTAGAAAATTACTTTTTATTTTTTTCTCTGACTTAAATATTGGTTGCATAGAATAAAAAGCAGGTAAAATTGTTTAGATTGCATTTTAATTTTCAAGTTTAAATTAACACTTTAAATTGTCCACTGTATAGCAGGGCACAACATTGATAATTAAATGTCAAACAGCTTGTGCATTTACATTTGAATATGGTCATAGAATACCCAAATAAGTAAGGGAAAATTAAAATGCAAATCAAAATATTCAATTTTCCTCTTGCTTTTACTCAAATTCATGCTTTCATACTGTATGTGGAAAACTATGATTATTATAAAATTACATTTTAATTTTCAAGTTAACATTATCATGTTAATATAGCCCCCCATAGGCTACCATAACAAATGTCTATTGCCTTTTACTACTAGTCAAGATATGTGTGCAGGACTAGGAAAAGGGGTCACTTGGGATTTTTTTCCATTCTGAGATTAACGGGGTATCTCAGTGATATCCCAGTGATAGTGATATCCCAGCACTACTGTACTGTCAATTGACAACACTTTGCTGTGCACAAATTTACCCAATTTTTTTTCTCAAAATAAAAAACTTGTATCACTCTTTGATTTTGTTGGAAAATCTCAACTTTCATAAAATGACCCAAGTGACCCATTTTCCTAGTCCTGCACACATATTAGACCTTTCATAATAATCCTTAATCATAATTCTTTCAGAAAGCAGTCGAGTGTAATATTTATACCAGCCATTTATAGAGAATGATTATGGTTTACCTAGAAAATAACCATATGACATTTAAAATGGCAAAATACTTTCTTTTTTCATATTTTAAATCAATACGCAAAAAGTAATAAAAATTCAGGCTGTAAGTCACTAAGGGTGCTTCTTGCCTCTCAAACGTCAAATAGGGTCAAATTTGACCCCAGATATATGTAAGAGTTCAGTGATAACATTATGCCTATACTTGTATAGGAGCTAAATGATAATACAATGCATAAACCCATTTTCTCTTTCTTCCTCTCTTTCTTACACACATAGTACTCTCATATGGTACTCTCATTCACTTACCAATAACACACACAAGCACACACGTAAAATCGCTTACATTTGCAGACAACAGCACATCCTCTCAAATTCACCTCCACAAAAGCAAACATAAGCATGAATGCATTCAAACACACATGTAAACAAACTCTATATGAAAACACACTCTGCATTGCTGCCCTGTGGATACTGCCTAGCCCAGGGATGGATAACTCAGATCCTGGAAGAGCAGAGTGTCTGCTCAAGTTTTGATGGGTTTACGAACAAGTAATTAAGTCACTGATTGGATAATGAGTCTACACACCTTGCCTGCTAATTTAAAAGAGACTACAACAGTCCGCAGACACTGCTGTCCACCGAGGTCAGATTCGCCCTTTCTTAGCCTAACCTTAGCCATATTAGGGTGTAGTGATTGCTGAAATAAATAATGTCACGCAACTAAATACATAACCTGAGACGCAACCATTTCATGCCATCACATGCTGCCACTCTTGAACAGTCGCCACAGTACAACAGAACAGACACGTATTATGTGAATTATGTAAATAACTCAAACATTGTGTGCTTATGTGCCACTCAGGCCCCTGTCTGAAGTTACATAAACAAGCATTGCAAACTTGCTTGGGGCTCTGTTTGCCCAGGCATAGCGGCTCCAGGGACCATGGTCCGGAACGGGACCACTCCACAATTTACAGTCCGCTGGCTGCGACCAGGCTGGGGGTGGAGGCTCACAATTAGGCAGTCAGCCCAATAGGCAGGCCCAGCTATTCGGGCTGCGTCAGATCTTGGTGCATGGGCTTTAGCTGGTCCACAGAGACATTACCCAGCTTGACTCCAATGTACATCATGAAAGCTTTGTCTCTGCACTCTAGGACTCAAGAATTCCAGTCATAGAGTGCCTGCAGTGGACTCCGGTATGCATCGTGCCTGAAGACCATAAAGCCCATCTTGCAAAGGCTTTTCCAAACCTGGAACTGGGGCAGGTTATGGCGGAAAGGCACTGGTAGGAAGGCCTTTGCATCAATCAGGTGGCTGAAACTGGTTGCTGAACAAGGGGACTGTGGCTGTAGGTATGAAATCTGCTGGCACACGGAGTAGCGGGTCATTCCCTAACTCTGTAGAGGATGACTGGAGGTCCGCCTTTGAGGCAGCTCTCGGCCCTAAAATAGCCCGAGGCAACAAGTCGCACCAGCCATCATCCTTAGGGATGGCCCTCAAAGCTGCCTTCATTGTGCAGTGGAAATGATTCCATAAATCATTCACTTGTGGGTGATGGGCAATAATACGATAAAATTTGATGCCACGGTTCCGGCTGATCTTGTCCCAGAATGCAGAGGTGAACTGTGGACCTTGAGCGGAGGAGATGTGAGATGGCGTGCCAAACTGAGCGACCCAGGAGACAATCAATGCATCAGCCGCAAATATTGACCTCAGTGGGACGGTCTCTGGCCTCCTGGTGGTCTTGTCCAGCATTGTGAACTGATGCCTAAACCGCCGGGAGGCAGTAGGGGGACCCACAAAGTCAAAGTTCTTATAGTCAAAAAGCCATTCTTTAGGCTTGGACTTCCAGAACAGAAGCCTGGTCAAAAGTCATTTGGGAATTATCGATGCCGAAGTATACAGCATTAACTACAGCCCTGGAAAGACAACCTGCTGCAACATTGTTCCTCTCCACAATGTGCTGTATGTCTATATGAGATGTAGGCCAGATGTCATTGCCATTGGGCGGACCAAGGTTTGAAGACCTTCGAAATGGCTAGGGCCAGGGGCCTGTGGTCAACACACACTGTTAACTTAGCAGCCCTCAAGCAGAGAACAAAAAAAGCAGACAGGGAGGCAGAGGCTAAGGAGCTCTCTGTGAAATGTGCTGTAATTCCACTAATTGGGGGCAAATCTGGTGACTTAAGAAAGCGAGTGGTTGCTAAACTCCGTCTACCCGTTGATTGTGCACCATGCCAATGGCATAATCTGATGTGCAGGTGAGGGTGATGAGAGCATCAGGGAGCAGGTGTGCCAGTATGACCGCACCCACCAGTGTTTGTTTGTGGGCTGTGAAAGTCTTATCAATGTCAGCTAGCTGGTCAATCGTTTGCTTGGAGGCCTTTTCCTTGAAGTGTGCATACGGGGCTTGCATGACTTTCGCCTCCTGGAGGACAAAACGATAACAAAAACTCACTATCCTCAAAAACGCCTGTAGCGCAGTGATGGTGTGAGGCTTTGGGAACTCTACCTAGGCAGCTGCTTCAGATTGAGAAGGTATTGCCCCACCCCAGGATATGTGGTCTCTGAGGAAATCAATGAATGAACTGAACTAATGAAGTGCTTGAACTGGCACTTTGCTGGGATTTTGATGAGGCTGAGGCCATGTTGGCTGAGGCGCTCTATCAAAACCCTCATATGGCACAGGTGCTTTGCTCTGGCAGTACTGCCAATGAGAATGGTGTCCAGATAGAAGTACAGGAACAAAGACTCTCAGCACTGATTCCATCAACTATTGGAACAACTGGGTGGTATTTTTAAGCCCAAATAGTATACCTAAGAATTAAAATAAGTTCAAAGGGCATGATGACTGCAGTCTTGGTTATGTCACTGGGGTGCGCAGGTACCTTTAGCTAAAGTGAAAGCCTAGGACCAGGCCCACCTTGTAAAAAGTATGTTTCCCACCATTTGGGCTTATAAATCCTGTATGTCGGGAACTGAGAACAATTCGGGGGTGGTGGTATTCTTCAGCTGGCGGTAGTCCACCAGATTTGGGCTCCATGTGTGAGGTAAAAGCCCATGCACAGCTGGTGTGGCAAACTATTCCCAAGCTCTCCATGTTGGAAAACTCTGCCTTTGCAATGGCGAGCTTTGACGAATTGAGGCGGAGGGTGACGGCCTGTCGTGGGTATGTAGCGTTTCACTCCATGCTTGTTGTCAATGGTGGAGACAGTGGGCTGGGTTGGTTGAGGAACTCACCCCGCTTGTGCAAGAACTCACAGCAGCCTGCAAGAGCACTGGATAACATGGAACTTAGGAGGTCACTGAGCATCTAGGGGAATGAATTAAAGTTCTTGGCATACACGAGCTGGTGTTTTTTTTTTTTTTTTTTTTTACACCCTCCAGCAGGACACTGGGGCACAGAAAATTGGCCCAAAGCAGTAATTCAGCTACCCTTGCCACCACAAAATTCCAAATGGAGCATCACCTGTGGAAACATGCCACATGTGGCACACCAAAAGTCTGAAAAGTGCTGCTGTTGGTGGCCTCGAGTGGGGGACCACGGGTTCCCTTCTGTACGTTGATAAGCACTGCAGCTAGGATGCTCACCTGCTCTCCCGTATCACACTGGAACATCCTTTCAGAGAGGATGTTGGTAATGTAGAGGAGGCTGTTTGACCCGTCAGCACTGATAGCGTGAAGTGTCAACCTCCCAGATGTGCTGGGTTGCTGAAACTGCACAGTGGGTAGCATTTCTCAACTTTCCGGCTAAACCGTGCATAAAAAAGCAGAAGCCTGGGGCTCCTTGACGCTGGGCTGTGGGCGCAGGTTGAGCTGCAACGACGTTGACTGGCCTCGCTGAGGCGGTGAATGGTGTGATGGTAAAGACCCGTGAGGCAGAGCTGAACGCATCTGCCACCCTAGTTGGCTCATGGTTGTCCTTAATAGGTGTGTCAGCCAGGGTTGACCTAACTTGTCAGGGTAGCTGGCTTAGAGTCAACTTTCTAAAAATAAAACAGGAATTTTGGTTGCCCAAAAGTGGAAGCAAATGGTCCATCAGTTGAGGAGACTTCAACTAACCTGGGCCAGGAAGAGCGAGGAGTCGCTTAATGTCCTCTGTCTCTGTCAGTCTGATATTGTCTAAGAGGTGATCCTTTAATGCTGTTTCATTTCTCCTCAGCTGGCGGAACCTCAAGCAGACTCACGATCCTGGCAGCTGTGGACCCACTGAGAGCAAAAGCGACTAAGTAGTTTTTCATCTTGTCTGTTGTGATCTGCCGCAAAGAAAACTGTGCTTCTGCTTGGATTAACTACATTGCCGCCTGTTGTTTCCCAAACTCTGGCAAATTTAAGGATAGCTGCCATGTTGCAGTCAACTCTACAGTCATCCAGAGCAGTCACCAATGTAGCAAGTGCAGAAATAAATCTTGTAGAAAGCTGTGCTCTTTATTTCTATCTTTCATAAGTAAATTAAACAACCAGAGATACAATCTTTGCACATTATCACATACTGCCACTCTTAAGGGAACAGCAACTGCAGTGTAACAAAACAGACAGCAGTTATGTGAATTATGCAAAGAACTCTAACATTGTGTGCTCACTCGATGCAAGGACATGTTTTTGCTCCGGAACATAGCTTAGCATTCCCTCACTGTCACAACAAAGCACAGCCTGCCATCCTGCTGGTCTATAAATTCCATTATGTGGCACCAAGCAATGAAAGAGTCCAGCAGGGTCAGACGGAGCTGTGCCTTTACACGACTGCGCCAGAGGTCAATTCAATGCAAAAATCAATGCATACGCACACGCTCTCACAAACAAACTCTCTTTAACTTTATAAACTTGAAATAAAGAAAACAGTCAATGGGCTGATGGTTACCTGCATGAAGCTCTGCAACATGGAGAGAGAATGACAGATACGGAATATACCACAGCAACATATGCCAATGCACACAACACACAGATAACAATAGCTAGCGGTGAGAAGAACAGAACAGAAGAGGCACATCAGGGAAGGTGGAATACCATAACAACAGGTGAGGTATTGTTATACTATTCCACCCACCTTAACTGTGAGCCCTTAGGCGTGGCCACGCCGTAGCCCTTGGAGTCCAGGTTGCCTCCGACCTTCATGGTGTCGCAGGGCTTCCTCTGCTCGGTGTACTCGTTCATGGTGGACTCCAGCAGGAAGGCGTACTTCCCTTTGGATTTGCGCACCCGTGCTACACCCTCTGCTGTTTTCTTGGTGAACACAGTGGGCTCTGCGGACTTCATGTAAGTCCACATCTTCTCATACACAGCTATTTTTGATCTCTGTTGAGGAAGATCAATGAAAATGATTACTTTTGTACTTTTTTTAGCATTTGTCAATCATATTCCAGTTGCAGTGGGATCATATGGAGGAATTAGCTTGCTGAGACTGAAACATACAGGTTTTTAGATAGAGGTCATAAATTGCAAATTAATCATTCAACATCATTTTGTTTTAGCAATTTTTAACCATTACATGAAAAAAATTATAGACTTTTCAGGAGCAACTGAAAACAGAAAACTTTGAAAAACATTTAAAAAACTGTAAATTGTACCCTGATAATCTGGCATTGGCTTGGAAAAAAAAAAGAGCCGAGGATCAATAATGTTATGAAAAAGAGAGAGAATGAATATGCCCATTTATAATCATAGTCCACATAAGACATTAGTTATATGTCTGCTGACTATAATGCAACACATTGACATGCTAAAAAATATAAGTGTCCAATTTTGAAAATGAGCTCTGTCATTGAGGAAATAATCATATCACCTTATGAATTGCAAAAATGATGGTGTTTTTTGGTGGCAGAAACAGAAGCCAGTTCTGCCCATGACCATCGTAAGTAGGTGTGAATCTTGTTTGAGTGTGACGGGCACTGATAATAACATCAGTCACGTCTGCCATGCCTGTCTCTGTGCCGCTCAGTCAATCCAGTTACAAAAGACCTCTGCCTCTGTACAGTACCATGTGAATTGCACCTTATTTAAATTCTGAATTGTTAATTTTTGGTTATTTAAACCGGGACTGGCTTTTCCCTGGCATCAGATGACCTTCGTATATTAATTTTAACCTAATCCAGCTAATTTCATAGTTCACCCAACCAAATATAAAAAAATTCAACTAAATCCACTCTAAATTATGTTATTTCAACATATAAACCGCAAAAGCTGGGGAGTATTTGCATGTGATCTTAGTGAACATTTTTTAAATGGTATGTGATCCCAATAGTTGTGGGGTCAAAGGTCATGTAGGGGTCATTTGGGGTCATTGATCCAAAATTGACATCATTGGTCACTGTATCTACATACTTCAGTGGATTTTCAGAAAACTTGGTTGGAATGATCCTTGCGTTAAGTCACACGTATGATTCTAACAGGTGGGGGAGGGGGTCAAAGGTCATCTAGGGGTTCGGCGGGGACATATTTTGCGCATCACGTAAATCCGAGTTTGCCTTGTGCCTGCATCATTCAGTTCTGTGACAGACCTCCTCATGCCTTTCAAAACACTTCCATTCGTGGACAGAGCAAAGCCTTGGTACTCAACAAACAGTCGAGAGACGAAAACAAAGCATAGGCAGAAGCCAGACTAGCTCACTTAGCCCATAACTGACTTCATTTTAATCAATGTACTAACAAACGCACCACATCATGCATAAAGCAAGGAAGCTCTGTCTGTTGATGTGTGTGCATGTATCAGTTGTGGATGTGTGTGCATGTATCAGTTGTGGATGTGTGTGCATGTATCAGTTGTGGATGTGTGTGCATGTATCAGTTGTGGATGTGTGTGCATGTATCAGTTGTGGATGTGTGTGCATGTATCAGTTATGGATGTGTGTGCATGTATCAGTTGGTGAAGCACAGATCATCCCTTGAAACTAATTATTGGCCTTAATCCATTTTCAATCATTCATTTAAATTAACAGTTCATAAACTCCAAGAACACTCAGCATTATCAGGTGTGGTCACTTTTCCTCACGATGGTAACAGAAGAAAGAAAATGTGTCACCTCGACACTAAATTGCATTTCAATAAACGTTATTCATTTGTAGATAGTCGGTGCTTATTTTTGCTTTCATTGTTGTAATTTACAATCATTAGGCGAAGATCAGATACTGCAGGATGTGCTTGAGATAAACAAGGAAGTTAACATAATTAACATTATCTTGAATAAAACATTTTCTATTTAATCGTTACAAACCTATCAGTGCAAATTAATATCAGCTGGTTTAGTCCTACTTGATGGCCTACAAAAAGGTTTCTCATTACCAAGGTGTCACACAAGAAGCATCTCATGATGGGTGAAAGCAAAGAGCTCTCTCAAGACCTTCACAACCTTATTGTTGCAAAGCATAGTGATGGCATTTGTTACAGATGTATTTCTAAACTTCTGAATCTTCCAGTGAGCACCGTTAGGGCCATAATCTGGAAGTGAAAAGAACATCATTTCACCTTAAACCGCCCACAACCAGGTGCTCCTTGCAAGATGTCTGACAGGAGTCAAAAGAACAATTAGAAGAGTTGTCCAAGAGCCAACGATCACTTGCGGAGAGCTTCAGAAAGACCTGGAATTAGCAGGTACAGGTGTTTCAAAGAAAACAATAAGTATTGCAGTCAACCGCCATGACCTCTATGCACGCTTAGCGCGCAAGACTCCATTGCTGAAGAGAAAGCATGTGGAAGCTCATTTGCAGTATGCTGAACAACATTGGGACAAGCCTGTGAAATACAGGGAGAATATAGTCTGGTCAGATGAGACCAAAATTGAACTCTTTGGATGTCATAGCACACACCATGTTTGGAGGACAAACGGCACTGCACATCACCCCCAAAACACCATACCAACAGTGAAATTTGGATGTGGGAACATCATGATGTGGGGCTGTTTTTCAGCATATGGTACTCACAGACTTCATATATTTGAAGGAATGATGAATGCAGACATGTACCAAGACATTCTTGATAAGAATCTGTTGCCATCTACCAGGATGCTGAAGATGAAACGAGGGTGGACATTTCAGCAAGACAATGATCCCAAACACACAGCCAAGGAAACTCTCAATTGGTTTCAGAGAAAGAAAACAAAGCTGCTAGAATAGCCCAGTCAATCACCCGACTTCAATCCAATTGAAAATCTATGGAAAAAAATGAAGATCAGAGTTCATAGAAGAGGCCCCCAGAATCTTCAAGATTTTAAGACAGTTTGTGTGGAAGAATGGGCCAAAATCACACCTGAGCAATGCATGCGACTAGTTTCTCCATACAGGAGGCCTCTTGAAGCTGTCATTACCAACAAGGGCTTTTCCACTAAGTATTAAATAAATTTCAGTAAGCGTGTTCAATACTTTTCCCCTGTGTCATTCCACTTTATTGCACATAACTGAATTTATGGACTTATTTGTTTTGATTTCTTTTTATGTGTGGATTACTTGCGTTGTTACCGGCATCTGACAAAAATGTATTTATTGAGAAAAATGTTGATGCGTTCAATAGTTAAATCCCTTATAGATACTGGAAGAAACACTCAATTCTGAAAAATACTTAAAAAAAAACCCCAACATATCTGGCCCCACTCCTTCTCGTCCAGCACAAGTTATTTGCAATTCAAAAATAACTACAGGAAAAGTTAAAATCAGTGATTCTGTTTGACCTCCATTTTGCTTCAGCAGGTTATCTCTTCGAGAAACATGGCACACCCAAGCCTGTTGAAACAGATGGGTGTCATGTCCCGATGAGTATGTCAGTCTTTCAATTTATTGCCTGGTGAACAGTCAGAGTGTATTTTCTTTATGCTGAATTTTTACTGGGGAAAGTGCTTGCAGCTTTTAATAAAATTGATGAAAAAAAAATCCTTAGGGGCTGACTTGCAAGATCCATATCTACAAAGTTTTTTTTTTTTTTTTCAAATGATCTTATCAAGGTTGTTTTCACATCCAGTATCAAGGTTTTCTTCTCTGGTTAAAATTCTGGAATCTGAAAGTGATTCTCAGTCAGGGGAATACAATAGTTCATGCAAACTGTACTTTAAATGGTCACCAATCTGGTTTTAAATCTGACCATAGCACTTTTACAGGCAGTGTATTAGATAAAAGGAAACATTGTCCAGCCTTCTTCATTATTCTTTTAAAGGCTGATGATCATGTCCTCCAACTGAAAAGATTACAAGCCATCGGCCAAAAGAAATAAACTTGTTACTGGTTTTAAAGTTTGAGGCTAGGACACAATGCATTTCATTTGAACATGTTCAGCCCAGGTCTGTTAAAATCAGGGGTCCCACAAGGGTAGATTCTGGGCCCTTTGTCATTCACTGTCCACATTCATAATGGGCATGTTCTGAGATCATTGCAAATTGTAGGACACTTTCATTTACTAAAATGCTTCTGTGGTTCATCAGACAAATTCTAATCTTCCACATGATTTACTTTCATGCAAAAATCTCAAATTGATTTCTTAAAAGAGAGAAAAACAATCATGTTCACAGGTAACACTTTACAATAAGCGCACATTAGTTAATGCGGTCATAAGCATTAACCACCAATTAATTTACAGTTAACTAATGCATCAGAGAGCTAAATAAGCATTATGTAACCTTAACTGACCATTTATTAATGGTCTTTGACATCCTTATTATGAAGTTGAAAACATCCCTTAAGTATCCCTTAAGTAACACCTCAAACTATTCAATAATGTATTACGTAATTAATACCTTAGTTAACATGAACACCATTAGTAAATAATTAGTAGACCCATTAGTTTATTGTTAATTAACTGATAGTTAATGCTTCTTACTGCATTAGCCAATGTTAATTAATGTACCCTTTTTGTAAATGGTTACCTGCTCACAATATCCATCAAATCTCAAGAAATATACTGAAAAGACCTTTTTTTCCCTGAAGGATGCCCAAATTGGCATCCACTAGCTACTGTTCCCTATTAAGGACAGTTCGGTTTTTGGCTGGATAACGGCAGACATTTCACATGCAATGCTAAATGCTGCATATGATGTTTTTGTAATGCAGGGCCCTGCTGAAATGGAGACTCAATCTTAGTCGGTCCCCCTGCTAAAATAAATCTTCAATATAAATAAATGAAATATCCATAAAACTGGGGTGAAGTGTAATTCCTGGCCTAATATCCATCTGATGTTAGAAGAGAGATTTTCACTATGTCATTGCGTGCATCAGTTATGATTTCTGAGGTACGTCCCGCCTGACCTTCCCATTCACCTGAACATGGCTTCTCCAAAACAAAAAAATTCCTCCCGCCCAGGGTGTTCTGATAAATTGAGACGACAAGGCCACGTGCAGCATTATGAGAAGCCGGAGTAATTAATTAAGCTGAAATCCCTTTCAGCACTTTCTCAGAATAAATTGCTTTTTCATCCTCTGCAGATTTCAGCCAGCTTGTTATGCAGATAATGCACACGGGCCTGAGAGCTGCTCATCAGAGGCTGCCTGTGAAGTCCAGCACGCAGTGAAGGTGCTGACTTTTCACTGACACAGTAGCTGGGGCTACACACACATGCCAGCAGCCAGACACACCAAATCATATATCGATAAACATAGTCACTTTTTCACATAAGCACACATAGTAGTAGCAGTCACTTCTGATACCACCCTTCTTCATTTATTCATTTATTAGAACACTATATTCTTCTTCTTGCTCTTTAACTGTCTTTGCTTTGTCTTTAAATAGATTTTTTTCTATTTCCAGCACGCACACACACACACACACACACACACACATAGATATAAACAAAAACACAGACTCACTCTCATACACAGATTTAAGCACACACATAAACTCATACACAGAATCTAGCACAAACACACACACACACACACACACACTCATGCAAAGATTTATGCACAATCACATACACACTCATACACAGATATAAGCACAAACACACATGCACACACAACCCAATCATACACAGAAATAAACATAGAAAAAACCTAAACACAGACTCATGTAGAGATATAAGAAAAAGTATAGACACGCACACAGACACAGACACACGCACACACACGGATACAGACACAACATACACACACACACACACACACACATCGCGTGCAGACAAAGATGGAAAATGTTGTGCCTCACACACAAACAAGCCCTCCATGGCATATGTCTGTGCCTGAAGGTGGATTCACAGTTGGCTCCGCCCAGAGGGCGTGTGAGGCAAGGCTAGCACTCTCCAGTCCCTCACATACACCACAACTCATCACAGAGAATGCCACTCTGCATCTTCAGTCTGTTGCAGAATACAAACTCCTGTCAGTGCAATGGCTGCCTCTACCAATTTACACATTGAATACTGAAAATACAGTACGCAAGTAAAATAGATTATATTCTGTGTTGATGACACTATTTCCAACAGATGCCTTTCTTTCATTTGATTACCAGGAAACATAGCTTAAATGTAAGAAGATGTAGTATTTAGGCTAATGAAGAATTTAATTACAGCAATTGGCATGAAAACCAGAGACAGATGCATTGCCAGTATCTGGTATCAGTTCTAGTCTAGTATATTAATATTCCACACCAAGCCATTAATTGGTACGTGCTTTTAATTCATGAAAACATTTTCACATGCAGGCCTATGGTGTTAAAGTAAGAAACAATGTTTGGACAAAACATGTGACTCACCCTAAAAAATTCTTTAGTGGATCCTGAGTCCAGCGTCCCATATGCAATCTCTGTTTGCTTGGCCAGGTCCTCAGCACTCTCGATGGGAGATACCATCCTCTCTACCGTGAGGAAGGCAGCCAGGTTGGCTGTGTAGGATGAGATGATAATGAGGGTGAAGAACCACCACACCCCCCCAACAATGCGTCCGGACAGAGACCTGCAGGGCGAAACAGGAAGTGAGTCGAGCAGCTCAGTCACTGGCTGCATTCAAATAGCAAGGAGTTTCCAAACTCCTTGGAAATGCCATAGAAGTATTTGCATGGCAGCAGTTCTCTAAATAATAAGGAAAGGTACTTCAATGCTTCCTCACTTATCTCCTGTAGCACAGGACCACCCTATACAAAAAGAAAGGAGATAACACAGTCCCACAATGCCTTGCGGCAGCAATATTTAACACAATGTACCATCCATCTGGCTGTTTACAAAAATAAATGAAGATGACGGACAGGGCCTGTATGACTTTGCCTCATGCGAGTGCCCTTGCATTCTGTTAGAAGTACAGTTGTTGTTTCCTAAGCTCTAATGAATGCTTTGCATATTTCTTTCACCTAATAACATTTTCAATTGAGGTAAAGGAAAACTGGTGGGGAATTACATGATAGGCAATGATATTTTGGCTATAAAACCATAGCCACTGTTTAGCAACATCAAAGCTACACACAGCTGTATGGAAAGAGGATGTGATGTCATAATAAGAAGCCATTACTGGCACTCTGCCTATCAGTCTCAACAGATAACAGCAAGAACACACACTGCAGCTTTTGTTATTTTCTGTGAGTGACCTTAACGTTGCCCATTACCGAAGAGTCTAGGACAACAATCCTTAAATAAAATATGACAGACGTGTTGAAACCACATAGATGTCAAAAGTCAAAACTGAAGCAATAACAAAAAGTTTAGTATCCAGTGTAATGAGATGCTGATTCAGAATAAATGCAAAAAGTCTTCTCAAATACAGCAATGAAAAGTCAACTACCTAATGCGATGTATTAGTTGCATTCTTATGCATAGTAAGAAATGCTTATCGGATCTGGATTCTGTTACAGTAAATAGTTTGCGGATGATATTTGCAGTGTTTCAGTAGCGGGATTTCATTCTACTGGAGATCAGAAGATTGAATCTCAGCTAAGACGCGGCTTAAGGACCCCGGGCAAGTAGTGTGCTGTCTTTGGCTGAGAGTAGGTGGGGATTGGGCTGCAGAAGGAAGCATCAGGGGTGCATTGTATAAACACATCGCTGCAAAGTGATCCGCTAAACAACACCCAGCTTCGCTTTAGCGATGCGCAGTGATTTGCAGCAACAGTCAGGAGCCCACAGAGGAACTTCACGCTGATGTGATGGAGATTCAATATGGCCACCGAGGCCATTGTGCTACAAAGCGAAAAATGAAATTTGTCACTTATAATGACACCAGGTCACTTCGTCACACACTTTGTGTGTTTCCACCTGCGGTGAGGGACAGGGCAAGGGCCTTGTGTTTTTTCTGGTGTCGTTTCAATGTAGCACCCATATCAAACTCTGTCAAATCCTGACTTATATCTTCAGAGGCTTCCGCTACCAATATACTTGACAAAATCAGCACAATGTGTTCACAGAGGGACGCCATGTTGTATGCCACCATGCTGCAGCAAACCATTGTACAGCTGCTGCAGCTGTAACAACCGAACAAACTTCAAAAACACAAAGGGCAAAAGCCAAAATACGAAAAAACCTGCAAAGTGTCAAAGTAATAAAGCTTTACAAGCATAGCAGGGTTTCCAGCAGCGCTTTATACTTAGGGCGGCCGCCTTGACAACAAATGCCCCACGCCTTGACTATGTCCCCCCGGAAAAAAAAAAAAAAAAAAAAATAATTCTGCTGCATCCACACATGCAGAGACAGTAAGATAAGGCCACATCGCGATGAGGCCGAATAGCGACCGGCATCTGTTGGTTAAATATGTTACTGCGCCATCTATCACCTGTTGCTACGCCAACATAATTTTTTTGTATCGGGAAGACGCTAATTATCCGGATATACAATAACCTGTCGTCGTCGTGGGAAGGACATGTGGAGGTAAGATAATTATTCATCTAAACTAAACATTTGAATAGTGTCTCCTATCAACTGCTTGCCCGCATATTCTGTTTCATTAAGATAGGCTATATGCAATTCATTTAGTTTCTTATCAGGGCTACCGATGTGTTTGCGCGTGGCTTTCTGCTATATTTGACATTTGCACGTGGTTTTCTCTAGTGTACAGTAATGGATGGGAAAAAGTAGTCAAAAAATATTAGGGTACTTTATTCAAAGAAGCTGGTGTTCTGTCAAATTTTGCTACCTATCAAAATATGCTACCTCGCGTTTCTGCGCTTGCGCAAATCTAAAATCTTGGGCTCTATTTCTTCGCTCACATCTCAAGTATCTTCAAATATCATAAATATACGCCCTTTTTCGGTGCGCCTTTCGACCTGAGTTTGGGTCTGAGTTTAGAGGGAAACGTAGACAGTGAGGAGCAGCTAAAAGTGGACCAACAGCTTATGGACTGCTTCGGTGTGTATTATAAGGACCTGCTGGTTCGTGTGCATAACTGTGGTGTGTTGTTAGCGCGGAGAAACGAACAGCTTCTGCGCTGGTATATGACGGAGGGGCGAAAGCTCCAGGCTAAACAGCCTTTTGGAAATTGCCCGTGGTAATGGTTTACTCCTTGCGTCGGAATGACCAGCGTTTCCTCGCTGAGAATGGGCGGGTTATGGATAGTGCGTGAGAGCTAGATAGAGCTCCGGTTATGTTATGAGCATAATACAGGTTTTACAGACCGTAAGTTCCGTTTGCGTGAACCGTTGCTTATGTGGAGCTAGCGAATCGATCACTTTTACAGGAAAGAATTTAATATTCAGTCACCGATTTAATATTCAATCGCCAGCAATGCAGAGAAATCGTTTGTGATACCAGACACGTTATAGCCTGTGCTTTTCCCTATTGCTTTCACCGGTAGCATCAGAGAGCTTGCTCAGATATTGGAGAAGTATCAGGCAGACCCCAGTCATGGATAAGTAAAGCGATCGTTTCACAAGCACCCAAAAACCCACCTCAAGCTTTGCAAAACCTACGTCTGGTCTAACTGCACCTCTCCGGTTAGCTTCAACTGTAGTGGCTACAATCAGGCAACGTTACGATGAAACTGTCACATTAATGCTTACCGAAGTAGCTAATAAGCGGTCATGGCTTTGAATGTAATCTGTCGCGCGAAAAATTTGTTTCGCTTCCGGTGTGAAAGCGGCTTGACGTGCCCGTATTCGCGTCTTTGCATTAACTTTGAATGTAATCTGTCGCGCGAAAAATTTGTTCGCGTCCGGTGTGAAAGCTGCTTAACGCGCCCATAATGCGTGTATTCGCGTCTTTGCATTGACTTTGAATGTAATCTGTCGCGCGAAAAATTTGTTTCGCGTCCGGTGTGAAAGCTGCTTAACGCGCCCATAATGCCTGAATTCGCGTCTTTGCATTGACTTTGAATGTAGCCTAATCTGTCCCACGAAAAATTCGTTTCACGTCCGATGTGAAAGCAGCTTTATGGATAGTATCGACAGCTAGAGAGAGCTTGGTTATGTTATGAACATAATACAGGTTTACAGACTGTAAGTTCCGTTTGCGTGGACAAATTGCTTATGTGGAGCTAGCAAATCGATCACTACTACTGGAAAGAATTTCCTATTTAATCTCTGCCTTTTTCGGCTTTTTATTAGCCACAACAACTTCTAAAGGGGGATGAAATTATGTCACGGTTGTGCAGAGAAATCATTTGTTATACCAGATACGGTAGAGCTTCTGCATTTTCTCGGTAGCACCAGAGAGCTTGCCCAGACATTTGTGAAGTATCCGGCTGATCCCGGTCATGGATAAGTGAAGCGATCACAAGCAGCCGTAAACAAACCCAAACACGTATCCCAAGCTCTGCAAAACCTACATCTGGTCTAACTGTGCTTTTCAGCCCTACTTTTCGGACACATACAGCACCTCTCCGGTTAGCTTCAACTGTGGTGGCTACAATTGGGCAAGGTATGATGAAACTGCCACATTGATGCTTACCGCAGTAACACAAGCATTCCGATCAGAATTATTGCATATAAGTTAACCGGGAGAATTTTTAACTAGCACGGCATGCAAACTAACATGCAGTAGCTGGCAATCGAGCGGTCATAACCACAGAGACAAACCCTTGTAATACAGGTTTTACAGACAGCAAGTTCCGTTACCGTGGACAGTTGTACCAAGCATCCAAATTACAAACAAGTATAAAAAGTTAGCTTCAAATGAGGTTGATGTTCACACACCTTCTGTAGAAGTTCCCCTGATATCACTCTTGCATATTTGGGACACAAATTTTAGCAACAGTAACTTGGCTATGTTAGCCGCAGTGCTACAGCCACAATCAACTGGCTATCACGTCAGGTTGGCTTACGCAGTAAAAGCAACTTGCAGCTTCTGTGTCTGTGAGTCACGGACAGTCGTGACCGATCCAGGATTTATCTTCAGATATTTTAGAAAGCCTGCACTTGAGGCCAGTTGTTTGTGCTAACTATCGTTAGCGGTCCAGTTAGCCAGTAGCCACCCGTAACATGTTAGCTTCACTTACTTTATTTGCCGTTATATCGTTACTTACAGCTTGTGGCTCCAAGCGCTTGATCGATGCAGCTGCTTCAGGTTTGAGAAGCAGCTGAAAGCTTATCCTGTGTGGAATTATCCTTTATTAACAAAGCTGTCTTTGGTGAAATGCTGAGCACAAACAGCTAACGTTCACTTTAGCCGTGGCTGTTTGCTGCCAGCAAACAAAAAAAGCTACCCACTGATTTCTGGTGGCATCATCTTTTGGAAGAGAAATGGGTTTTTTTCTTCACGTCCAAAAGTAAACAGACAAGCAGCTTTGGGAGAGATACTGACAAAACTGCACCTCAAATGATCCGCAGTTCTTTTGTATTTCCAGAAGTGTAGACGCTACTAAGGCATAGTATGATCTGCCGTTGTTAGTGCCTGCTAGAATGGTTTCCGGTGTGGGCAGGTCCAGCGCCGTGGTTGGCTCTGGCTAGGTCTGTACTAATTGGACGGCACAACCTGACGTCAGGTTTTGCCCAGATCTCATGAAGATCTCGGGAGGAGCTGTTCAGAGAGGAAATCATGTTCACAAAATCGCGTTCTTGGATTACGGCAAAACCCCTGTATCTTATGTTTAGAAACTTTTCAGAGGTTGAGTATGGACAACCAACATTATCACATTACTAATATGTATTAAAAGAAGGATCAGCGTAATAGGTCCCCTTTAATTTTTTAGTTTAACCCTTAGGGACGGTTGTGCGCATTTTACCCGCTTTTCATTCTTCTCTTTTTTTAAATAAGTTTGGCTGTGTTCATGCATGTAGCATGAATTTTGGTAAGATTGTTGTTTTTATTTGATCTTGTTATTTCCAGCTCAGCTCTTGCAGTAAGGCTAAAATACACTGTGTACAAGAAAGTGTTACACTATAAAAACTTTGTAATAAAGTTACAAGACTGTTGACTTTGTCACTTTGTTATTGCACTTTAACTGCTTTGTTTATTTATAAAGAGTAAATAAATGCTGGCTGTTGCCCCCCCGGTCACCACCTTGACTAACTGATTTTCTGCGGAAAACCCTGCATAGGAATACAATAAACACGGGAACACACAAGACCCGAGAAATGTGGGAGCTAGGGATACACCAGAATCTAAATATGCAAAACTAATTTTAAACTGGAAACGTACGAGCTAGGAAATACAGGCATTAAAAAAACCAGAGTGCAAAATGACGACGCCCGACGACCACTGAACTGAAACTGGGAGTTTAAAGCAGCACTATGTAGTTTTTTCACTCTCTAATATGTATTTCCAAGATCATTCTGGCGATACATCAACTCACAGTACGTTGAATGACACCTTTGTTATGGCTCAATCGCGCCTGCATCGCCTTCACTGGCATTATGTAACTTCGGGTTTCGGGTAGGAACCCAGGCCCAAAAAGAACTACAAACTTGCTTTACGGCATATGTACCACAATCCCCCTCCCCCACGTCTCTCAAGACCAGCGAGTGAATGTAGAATGAAGCAGAGTTGGAAGTGGTTGTAATGGCTGAAGCGGCGAGGAAACCGAAGAAGGCAACGGTGTTGTCAGAGGAGACATTTAAGAGAAAAAGAGAAAGAGATAAAATAAGATCCAGGACTAGGGTCAACATTGGACTGGCTTTCACTCGCTGGCAAGAGCTGAAAGACTAGAGGATGAGAGATGTCCGACCGATGGTGACCTGGCGTTGTTACTTTTGGACAAGTGAGTACAAATTGTTAGCTTAATCCTTCATTCTAGATCTGGTTCTAGCACGTTTGAACTTGCTTTGTGTCAGGCTGTGTCATTGAAATCATCTATTACCCCGTTTATGCTCAGTCAAATAATTGTCTCCAGCGATTTATCTAGCAAGCTGGTATCTGACATGCTAGCAAGTTGTCATGCTATCGCCAGCTGGCAAACATTGCTAAACTAGTCGCCAGTCGAAATGTGTGATCATAAACGTTGTAACGAGCATGAAAAACCGGTATGAGCGTGTGAGTGAATGATACAAGTTCCCTGGAATCAATGTGATGACGTGTATTTACATGCGACGTGATGATATATAAGGATCTGGTGTTGTGCGGATTACTTGTGAGAGTGAGAATGACAGTAGGAAAACGGTGGACCACTGGTTGGGCGTTACGCATGGCTATCGAGTGCCTTAATAAAGTTACTGTCTAGCCACCCCCAAGTTCGAGTCCGTCTCCTTTATGTATATGGATCGGGTTGTCTACCCCGCATTCTTCTCCTCTCACCACTTGGACGATCCAACCGACGGAGCAGGAGCGAGCCCTTCCCTTTCATTGAATCCGGACGCACCCCCCTCAGCCACAGACGGATTCGTCACAACGTGTACTTCAGTCCCGTATAGACTACTAAAGGTAGAAGATTTGTCATGTTTTATTTCAGAAGGATAAGGTAATGATCTGAGTTTGCATGTACTCATGTCGTTTCAGGGATTTTCTGTCAACTCCCTGCCGCCCTCTTGTTTTATTGCACAAGCTAATCGGTTTTGTGCATGACGACTTTGTGGTCGGATTCTACGAAGGGACTGCCTATTGGAACAGCGACTCTGCATGTAAGTGACGTCCACTCACTTCTTAGCAGAGCAAAAATGAATTAATGCCAGTTAGGGCTAGGATTAGTAGCAGCTGCGCATGTAAGCGACTCCAACTTCTGTGTTAGGTTTCGTTCCTGACATTCAAAGTATAAAATGCTATAAAGAGCCGTCCACACTGAGAAAGATAACTATAATGATAACCATAACCACAATGATTTGAGCATCAACACTGATGAACGATATCACTGTGTAAACATTGATGTTGTGCATTCCAGCTGCGTCAGAGCCCTTTTTTCTCTGCAATGTCACTGCCATGTTGAATGAACGCGAAGCCCTGTAAATTCCGACTGATTTCGATTTGCGGTCAGTTTTTCCAAAGTGTGTGAAATCGCTCTGAATGTGACCACAACGATGTCGTTTGCCATTAACATTGTTGTTACAGTTGTAGTGTGGACTTAGCCATCTACGTGAGTTAGACCGATTTTTAAGTCACCCTTAACTGGTCTAAAGACATGGTTGATCGGATCGCACATTACATGTCCTGCCTCAGAACGTTCGCTGGTGTAGTTGGCTTGTCAACAAATGCATGTGTAGACAGATTTTACGACAGTTGTTACAGACAATACCGTTTATCAACTGCAGGGGGACATCACGTGCGAATCCGGCGAAAAGTACATAGTGCTGCTTTAAATAGGCGCAGACACAGGTGGATACAATCAGTACTCTGGTGAGTTTGACCGAGGAAGTGGGGACTTCATTACAGATGGGGGTGTGGTCACCGGGCTGCCAGGCACGGACGTGACAATGGGTTTGTCCAAAATTCTGGATCAGGAACGAATTAATTCACTTTTTTTCAAAGATAAAACACTTTTCAAGCTTTCAAAAGCAGCCAAGTGTTTTTGAATGGCCTCTTTTAGGGTGATTGGAAGATGCACAGCGTAACTTGATTGTCTACCAGAGCAAGCACACTCTTCATACCTCTTTAAGTCCAATCTAAATATTGGACAAGATAACAAGTCAAGCACAACTTTCCCTCATCCAGATTTTCTGAGCAAAGCATATTCTGTCCATCGCTCAAATGATTTATCACCATCTGCTAACTCTGACATGATGACCTCTTTTAAAACCACAGTCACTTTTCAAATATACAAATCAGCAAATGTCATAATAATTATACCCAGACCACATGTTCTAAACAGGCTGAAGGCTTTGGTGATTAATGGAGGGCACAATAAGCCCGATGCCAATGTGAGGGAGGAGATGTGGATGAACAGCACTGAAATTCTGCAGGGAATCAGCTTTTTCACCAATAAGGGCATTTGATCGATTCACGCAAGGAGGAAGGACATGGAGAGAAATAGACGGGTAAAAAGCAACAGTGCGTCTCCATCTGGTTTGCCACATTAGGTGACAGTCTTACTGACAATTCCAATCCTTGATTGCTCACCTAGAGACACAGGTGCTATTATTCTCTCCATGTAAACATTGCTCAACAATCTGAAAATGTGAGTGTCAATTGCTATACTACCCTACAATGGAAGACTGCAGTATCTGTATTTGTTAACCTATTGCAGATACTGCGGTCTCCCATTGCAAGGCAGAATAGTGTCACCACAAATGCACCTAGTCACATTATGGAAACATTGAATCTACTGATACAAAATCGATGTCTCAGCTGTCACTAGTTTTCCAACCTAGATCTAACAGAATGCTCCTATCATCATCATCATCATCATCACTATTATTACTATCATAACCATCAATCTCAGTGTTACAATCAATATTATGACCAATGTTCTCCATTACAAAAAATATTGACTACTGAACTATTAGCTTCTTGATTTATTGACTTTGCATGTCATGGTGCACATGCATTTCCCTCAGGATACAAAAAAGAGGATTATATTTTAGTATACATGCATGCATGTACTGTGATGGCTGTATTTCGAGGCGCCAGATGCAGTGGCCGGAACGAAAGGAAGCACAGTGATATGACGAACACAGACAAAACAAGAGAGAGAGGCTCGCGCTTCCAATGGACATAAATCTCGTCCGAGCAAAAATAAGGAAGCAACGCGAGCTAGACCGAACGAAATAAAGGAAAAATCTCGGAAGCCGAGATCAAAAGATTAAGCACCAGGATGGCGCACAGGCAGAGGAAGAGAGGGGAAAAGAGAGAGATAATTTCCCTTACTAACTAACACTTTCCTGTTTGCAACTAATTCCTCACCAACTTTCTAGCTAGAGAACTTACGGGCTATAGTGCAATCGTAACACTGACACTCTAGCAAAGGTGGCGAGGCGGAATTTGGGCTTAAATAGAGTCCGGGCGCCACCCACAATTAATGCCAGCTGGCCAAAGAATCCGATGTGGGCAAAACGATATCGTCCCGGACGAGAGTAACAAAGAAAGCTCCCAAACAAACGCCAACCTCCAAAACCATGACATGTACACATCAACATACACACAAAAACACACACAAACTTCCCAGGAAACTGAGTCTTGACATCAGTGTGTATTCTATGTAAATCAACAGTCATATTTCCTTGATTTGACAGTGAGACCTTTCACCTGTGACTTGCCCTGCATTGAGCCTGTTGGCCTGGAGATTCTATGAGCTACGAGCTCTTAACTCACGACTCAGCATGTTGCCTAGATGAAGAGAGTCTTGTAGCATCTGAGCAAAGAAAGGATTGTTATTCCCAGATGGTGTACTGTCTTGAATAAAGCTCAACATTGCTCACTGAGAAACTGGCAGTTATTTCCCCTGATTCAGTTAGAGACCAATCACAGAGCACTGCATGTTGGAGGACAAGTGGGAAGTTGTGGTAAACACAAGAGAATAGGCACATCACTGCCTGTTTATTTTAAACCACTTTTAATCACAATGTGATTAAAGAAATGGACATGTCTCCGAGCCTTAGTCCTGGATGATCAATCAAAAACGAAACGCGTTAGAAATAAGGCAAAGTCACAGCATCTGAGGTGAATACTGAGCACGGAAGAAACAGCACACCACAGACCTTTCACAAGTGACAGCCCATGCATCATCTCTGCTGGCTTTCAGATTGCTTTTCATCTTCAGGCTGAAAGATATACGGGTGCAATACTCCAGTAATTTACTGTATATTCTGTAAGGATGTCTCTGGGTGAAGAACATCCATATTAAGACCGGAGTCTGTTTACACTGAATTCAAATCGGTGATTCATTAACATGGCATGACTATTTGAATTTCACTGATATTTGAGGAGGTTGTTTAGGTGAGTCAGTGGGATATTCTGGGTGTGGAATGGTTCTCACCCGGAAGAGGTGCAACACCACAGACTGTGCTCAGTGAACAGTGTGGGTGCTGTTAGAGGCGCCATAGGGCATTGAAAACACCTCCCCAACTTCCTCTTCTATTCGCTCCACCTCCCACAGTAACCAAAAATCCCAGATTAAAAAACCCTTTACCTATTACACACCAGTTTGGGCAGGCCTACAGACTGCCTGCTACCAGAGTCTAGGAGTCCACACAGGCTTACTGGATGAAAACCCAATTTCAGCAGAACACTGTGAATAAGTAGGACAAAAATCAATGAAGATCTAAGAACTAAACCTCAATCCCTGCCTCCAACAGACCTCCATCATATCACTGTCATAAAAAGTAGGAGACTGATGGCATATCCCTGTGATTGCGCATATACCGTATGTTATAAATAGACTTTTAATCACAAATTGTTTCAGAGTATGGCTTTAAAAGACCATTTTCACTGGCGAACGAGCAAACTGGTCATGATCGAGAACTTAATTGGTCAATAACAGTTGGATTAGTGTTCCCGTTAGCCAGTAAATACCAGTTTTGACCAGTAAAATCTGTTTTATCTGAGCAATTTAAAACCTGCCAGTCAAAATGCCTGAAAAAATATACATAAAAAGTAGTGCAAAGGTGTAACCAAGCCTGAGAACACTGCAAAACACTGGCGCATTTAGGCCTATAAGAACGATGTTTCTTTTCCTGCCTCTTCAAACCTGAAGGAAAAATTTTTGTTCAATTGGGCATGGTCCCTGGTTGGGAGCTGATCAGTTGTTTTCAAAATATCAGCACAGTTGCATCACTGATCTATGATGAAATGCCTGAGAGTCTAAAATGCCCAAGCCGAGTACATTCAAAAATGTCAACAATGCCTTTACAAGACTGCTCTTCTGATGACAATTCTATGTCGACAGTGTCAACATTGTCAACATTCTAAAGACATTCTAAGCACCTTCCAAAACCCACAAGCACAGAATGGTGAGTACAACTGATCCAATGTTTTCGCTCAGGCCTACATATTTCTCAAAAACAAAGGTCTAAATGCAACAAAATTTAGCTGTGAGGCAGGCATTTTTCGCTGATGAAAAATTTTTATTGTTTCTGGGCCTTTCCTCTGTGTTAATTAATGTATTCTTTCTCTTAGAGCTTCAGGAATATGCTAAATACCCGCGTTGTCCAAAAGTTGCCGAGTGAGAAGTCCATGCCAGCTCCTATTGATGCCAAGAGTGCATTGTGAGGTGCCATCCCAAAGGTGATGACTCTCTTTAAGCACATGGAGATTTAACTCTTGTGACGACTCCCAAAGTCCTTATTTGTGACTATAGTGGGAAATACCTTGAGTGCTAGCATTGCCTGCATGCTCCCTGTCTCCAGTGTACCAGCATAGAAGAGCCATCCCTCGGCAAAATCACACAAAGCAAAGTTTCTGACTGTTTGGGAGAAGAATGACACATGGATTATGGGCATAGCGTGTTGCTAAGGAATGTAAAATTTTATGTCAGCCTCAGGGCACATTTTTGCTGTGAAGAAAAGGATAAATTACATCGTTTCCATGTAGTCTGTGCTGCCTATTTTATTAGCAGCCCTAGTTTTTAATTCACAAGATTAGTGCAGTAGCCTGGTAGGACTATGTGTTCCATCCTGTCTGCGAAAACATTAGCATTTGAATGTGGTGTCATCATGAATTTCAAGCAAGATTGTTTTTTTTTTTTTTTAAATGAGCACAAAACAACGCTAAGACACGGTGCATGACGTGCATGTATCCCAACAAATGTCCTTACCAAGTGTCCCTGCTAAAGTCCATGAGTGAGTGAGTGACTGAATGGCCCTTGCAACGCGTAGACCAGAGCAGCAGTTTGCGCGCTGTGGGATTAACTGTGTAGAATGTGCAAAAATCAGATTCAGTAAACAATTGAATTGAGTTTTGCGGACATCATTATTAAGTTTAGTCTCAAGAGTAACTTTTTTTCATGACACAAATACCAACACCATGCTACATTTGAAAAAAAGCCTTAGGGATACTGAATGGGAGTCTGTCCTCAATGCGTGTTGCTCTACCATGAAAATCAGTGAAAAAGGCAGAGACCGTAATGAACTTAATTTCATTGCCATAGGGCAACAGCTGATCAGCTATTTGAATTCTATCCAGTGGCTGGATATAGCAAAGCAAGGCCTAAACTAGCAGGCAGTTTTGTTTATGTGAACCTTAAGGCATTATGATATTATTGTTTTGTTCGATAATCTGTCAGAGAAGCAGCTGGTAAAGTGACGAACAACTGTAGCATTAAACCACCAAGCTAACACTTCTGTTCCTATGTCTTACATGTTGCGTGGCTGGCTTGCATTCATTTTAACATGTCTGTCGTGCATTTTATGGCAAGAATAATTATGTCTATTGTCGATGAAGCCTTTACAAAAATACAATTTTTGTGACTGTACAACTAAAGACTGTAAAATTTCATTTTTGTTAACATATGGCTATGACCTGAATCAAACAAAAGATCAACAGCAGTAATGTTTTTGCACAGAAAACAGTGCATTTACTGTATTTCCAAACTGTTGTACCTGTTTGGTGTGAAACGGTAATGCACTGCTCGCATTGAAAATTATACCGATGGTTGAGTTTTAGGCATCATCGAGTATGCACTGTAATACTTACAGTCACAGCTTTGTTTTAGCTCAATGCATCGACTGGAGACCCACAAATAAATTTGAATTGACATGACATCATCTCAACCAAAAAATTCTCTTGCGGCAATACTTCAGTTTTATGTGCCTGCATTTGACACCTGTTTGTTCAGTTTTATCAGCCTTTCAACACCATTTACTCGATTCAATAGCACAATGTCATTAAATATACAGAACCTTGTGAAAAAAACAACAATTAACAATGTTAGATTTGTCTAATACAATATGATGAATGTACCCTACTATTCCGTTCATTCCTAGTGCATCCTGTCATTCTATAATAATGAATATATTAAGCTCATTAAACCCAAAAATGCTGCTCACAGTTGGCTCTATCTTTGTCTTTGACTTTCCAGAAAAGATGTGCACGTACTTATTTCAGATGGAACTCTATGTGTTACATATTACTACAGTCATTTTATGTTTTTACTAGCCCTTGTGGATAAATATTGTACAGCACTTGGCATTTTGGGCATTTTTCAACAAAATGGTGAAAAGGCTGAAAATGGTAAAGCATGGTGCAGATTAATTTGCATGTGGCAGGGAGGTTCTTTGATGTTGAAATTTGCTCTTTTCAAACTTTGAAGAGACAGCCATGCTACTTACATAATTTCACATCAATCAGACAAGCATTTCACAAGAAGAAGATTCTAAAGTTTTTTTTTTTTAAGGCAGAATATTGAATTATTTGTGGAAGCTATGTTATTCATTTGATTCTCTTCAAATTTAGTATGTGTTTTCTGTGGCATTGTCTTGAGTATCACCACCTTTCACATTGATTGGCTTGAAAATGGCTGAAATGGTCATTCATTAATTATGGTTTTGACTAATGTGCAAACTCCTTGGTCATTTTCCTTTGATGTGGGAACTTTTTGTTCGCAAGCTTGTAAGGGACTGGTGCATACTTGACATGTACAAAAGTTTAATGTCAATCGAACAGTAAATTTTTTATTCACAAAATCTAAGCTTCAAAAGTTATGGCCTCTCAAAGTTGAAAAGTTTAACTTGTGGCTAAAGTGCCCCCTTGGAATTTTAGTGTCAACATCGTGTGGACTGGGGTCCTCTGCCTGCCAAAAAGCACAAAAACGGTAGAAGGCTAAATAATGATGATAATAATAATAATAATAATAATAATAATTATTATTATTATTATTATCATCATCAACACAATGATAGCTTAGTCCAACCTAGTGAGAACAAAAACTAACAAAAAATGTGTCACTATCCAATTAATTATAGTGCTCACTGTAAGAAATGTTGTTTGACAGCCTGTACAGTACCAGTTAGCTTCATTCACTTTGAATAGTGTTGTTGACACCATTATGCAACCTACCTTAAAGGTACCATCCCAGGTGGCTGGACTTGCGATTTTTTTTCGAATTGCACAACTGATAAGCACCCACCCCCTCCGTCCAATCAGGAATCACCCAAACCATGTCCCCACCACTCAGTTCGTGCTCGCGCTTCATTCCACCACAAACAGCTGACCGGGGCGGCTGGCGTTCTGATAATTTGTGCTGCCTTGTCAAAAAATGCTACCGTAATGCAAAGCGATCGTAAAGTCTTTGTTCTCGCCGTAATATTGCAATATGAATCAGTGTACAATAGTAACGTTGTCATTTGTTATTTTATTATAACATAAGCAGATGTTATAATGAGTTGGATAAGTTTGTTTGAAGATATATGCCCATATACGCCATTATCATCCAATCTCTGCATTTTCAAGAAAACGCAGTGTGTACATGCAAATATATAAATATGCTAAAAGGTCGAAAGGCGCACGGAAAAAAGACGTATATTTATAATTTTTGAAGATACTTGAGATGTGAGCGGAGAAATAGAGCCCAAGATTTTAGGTTTGCGCAAGCACAGAACCGCGAGGTAGCATATTTTGATAGCACCGGAGACAACGTTACAACACAGACAGCATTAGCAGCGGTGGATATTGATGGCGGTTGCACAGGATTTACAGCATAGCCAGGAAATAATAGCCCACACACAAGTAGGCCACTGGCAGTCAGACCTAACGTTACATCACACAAAGCCACTAACAACAACACCTGTATCTTTCAACACTGGATTCACAGCATAACCAGGGCATTATAGCCTACACAAAAGTTTCCTAGGCTAGTGCCAGTCTCTAGGCATACAACAAGCAAACATTAGCTACCCATTACTAGGCTGTAGCTAACGTTATTTGTCTAACACCAAAAGTAGCCTAGACCTTACTACTCAATGTTTATAGACTACGATTTCTGTCTATGTACAGCATTCACACAGAAAGAAAGACAAGAAGCTAGCTTACCAGTCTAAGAGAAACTCCGCTACGAGTGCGTCAGTTTTAAAACCTTTCAGTGTCTTCAGTTCTCTCCAGCGGTCAAATGCTTCTCTGCCAAGGGATACTCGAGTTGCATGTACAATTTCTACATATTCTTTTCTCTCTTGCATACTTTCAATGAAGGTTTTTGCCCTTTTAGCTGGTGGTTGACCGCTGTGTGCAGTTGGAGGTCGGAAAACTGGCTGCTCGTTCGGCTGCGCCATGACTCTGTCCGAATGCCTAGCTTTCTAGCTATTGCTGGCTATATAGCTACAGCCAAAGTGCGACACATTGGAATGCATGTGCAGAACAGCGTGCATGTTGATTTGGCAGTTTGACTAACAGACGGGCCATCCAATTAAAGTTGTCTGAGACTAATTTGATTGGTAGCCTAATTTTGGCTCCTGCTCCTTACACAGACGACCAAATTTCGTCATTGATATGTCAAATCACTTATGTTATCAATTACTGTCTAATACTTACCAGATATACTTTTTTTTTAAATTTTTAAAATTTTGCCAAAACATGAGCCGCCTGGGATGGCACCTTTAAGTAACCAAGTTAAGCCTATCTACCTTGTAACTATAATAGAACCGTGTTCACATAATCACACACTGAATGTTAACACTATGAATTCAACTTTAAGACATTATGTAAATGTATAGCTTTTTAAATGGCTCCATGGTGTTTAGAGTTACATGTGTAGTAATACAAAATCTGAATAAATATCTGAATAAATCTCCTAGTGTTCATTTTCAGGAAATTAATCAGAAAAATACATTGCTTTAGTGAAAGATTTCCATTTACTGAAGTCCCAAATAGACAGGAAATGAATCAGCTCATATGTTGACACGCTGCCTGCTCTTCAGCGACATGTATTAGCACATATCTTTGGCAAATGCAACTGTTGTATACAACATGAAATCATCACTGAGCAGATGAAAAATTCAGAATTTCTCCCGAAGTGCCAAACTTGTATGCAGACTAGTGCTCTGTATAGTAGCTATATGGCAACGTTTATTATTAATTTGGGATGGGGAGGGGGGTTATACTTGTGGTATACTTGCAGATTTTGCACTTTCATAAAGCATGCATTCCCAACATGCCAATTTTGCACCAAATGTCCGGTGTCGCTCTTTCAGCTGCTCTTGTCCATAAACTGTTTGTAGGCCCCCATAGTGTGGGGTTATTAAACTGGGATGATTAATAGATCCTGTATTAGTATAAGCCAAGAGTGTGGACTGTGCAGTATACTGCAATAACATCCTAAGACTTTGAATCAGGCTTGTGTTGCAGCAGATAAAATCAGTTTTCTGTCCAGTTGGGCTTTTGGAAAATGCAAAAATTTTACTTTACAGTTTTTTGCGGTTTATACTGATGATACAGTATATACCATTTCAAGACTGAGTTACTTCAGCACCTCACAATATGTTGGAAAAGAGAATACACAAATTATTCTTCTGTTCAGATATTGCAAATTTGTTTTTAAAGAATACACTACTATGGAAAAATATGTATTAAACCCTCAAAAGGTTCATATATTCAAGGTATCTTATGGATAATTTCCGTAAGAGTATACGTTCCCTTCAATTTTTAATGTTTTTTATTTAGTAGTTTTCTCCACCTCTCTTGCAATCATTCCATCTAATCCACCATTAAAAATTAATTGTTGTCTCTACCAATTCTCGGCGAGGTGAGAAACATCCTCTATTCTTTGCTCCAATGGCACAAAACACGCTCTGCCGTCACAGTGAATGCAGACAGAAAGACAGAATTGCTAAATGAAAAGCAGGCCTGTGCACTATACAATACATTTTAAGTCCAGCTGTCAGTACAAATGCCATGGGGGCTGAGTATTTTACCGTGATAAGGACACATCCCCACTATCAAAGAATGTGTGTAGGTGAGTGTATGCGAGTGTGTGCGTACAAATGTGAGTGTGAGTGTACATTCGTGTGTGCTCGTGAGTGTGTTTGTAAGTGTGCGTGCGTGTGTCAATCTGAATGCGTGAGTCAGTCTTTGTATGCGTGTGTGCATGAGGGCACACATGAATGTGTGTGTGTGGTTGTGCGTGTGTGAGTGTGTGACAGGCAGAGAGAATTGCAGTGAGCTTCCCACTGTCCCCATCTCCTGGTTCTCTGCAGTGACATTAGTGATGTACACTATGGGGAGAGGGGGGTTAGGGAGCCCATCAGTGACATTAGTGATGTACACTATGGGGAGGTGGGGGTTAGGGAGCCCATCAGTGACATTAGTGATGTACACTATGGGGAGAGGGGGGTTAGGGAGCCCATGAAGCAGGTGAGAATGTTCCGGCACTACAGCACAGAGGATAACAAAATTAAATTGAGGTAAAAATGATTTCAAGACTTCATTACAAACTAGCACTCACTGAAGCACAATTAACCCGCGAGATCACAAATTACGAGATTAAAATGTTCTTCACCCAAGATTCTTATACCTGACTCGGGCGTTTGATTAAAAATTAAATTTCAAATGTTCTTGACTGAGTATTTTAATGCTGATGTAACAATAACCAATGGTAATTGAAAGGAATAGAGAAGACTGAATTTATGGTTAGAAGAAAAAACATTCAGGAAAAAGTATTATAAAAGGTAAAAAAAAAAAAAAAATGCGCTTCCCGGGGGCAAAGGCAATATCCCTCAGCCCCAACACACTGAATCATAAGTGAAGGTGTTTGAGCCAGAGTGAAAGGTCATTGTGGTACAAAACCTGGACGAGGCACGCCTACCCACCAAGGCAAGTCCACATTCGCAAAATCAAGTTTCTCACCCAAGGGGTTCGAGGGAAATGGCCTGGACAAAGTTTTCAAGGTGAAGGTC
Organism: Gymnothorax javanicus; assembly: GCA_029692085.1. Lineage (NCBI taxonomy): Eukaryota > Metazoa > Chordata > Actinopteri > Anguilliformes > Muraenidae > Gymnothorax > Gymnothorax javanicus. The sequence continues at coordinate 30,968,779 of CM056195.1, read as the reverse complement.
ACTGAGCCAAGGTCAAAGGTCATTCGGGTACAAAACCTCGACGAGGCATGCCTACCCACTAAAGCGAGTATACGTATGCAAAATCAAGTTCTTAACCCAAGTGGTTACAGAGAAACGGTCCAGACAAAATTTTCTTGCCTGCTGCCCCTTTGCCCACCCGTCTGCGAAGGGGACGACAATTGCCCGCCCGTCTAAGGGGCAGAGGGGTAAAAAAAAATCTCAAGTTCTGTTCTCAGCATGCTTCAGATCATTGCCCTTCTGCATTGTGAAGCAGTGTCCCATGCATTCTGAATCATTTGCCACAATCTCAGTCAAAATACAGTATAATAGCTCTATACAATTCACAAGCCATCCTGCTGCTTTTCTCAATAGTCCCATCATCCATAAATACAAGGGATCTGCAATCATGGGAGCCTGGTGTTTGATATTCTAGATTCATAACCATTTTCAAATAAAAAAATTGCACTTTAATTGAAAAAAGCTTAAATTACATTATTATTGCACTGTAATTACTGTATATCACATTGATACATTTGATGATATACTGAACAGTAAAGCTGCTTGTGGAGATATTTGATCACCGCTTTGAATTAGCATAACTATGATAAGTAATTCCATTCACGCGCTGCTAAATCTCTCGCAGCCCACAGAGACATTATGACTCCGGATCTAAGTCAGGGCAGCGTGGCGGTGTCACAACATTTCACGGAAATGGAAGTTGTGAGAACGCCATGCGCCAGCAATTGCAGAAATACAACACGACGGATTACATTTTTAAACCGCTCGTATTTTGCGCTCGTGTGCGTAGCCTGCAAATAGCAGTGGGATGCTGAATCAAGCAGAAGCGCATCAGAGTGAGCGCATAACAGACGTAAGCAACCGCGAGGCTTCATCTCAACCTGACATGCAATACAGAGAGGAAACCTACAGCATAAAGAAATATAGAGAGGAGACAAGAGGGAGAGACAAGCGAGGGGGAGGGAGGGAGGAATCAGCCGGGGAGACAGGGAGGTAAAGCAAGAGGCAGGAACAGAAAGAGACATCATTTCAGATTGAGAGACAATGAGAGAAATACAAAGTGAGAAAGACAAAGAAGAAGAAGAGGGGGAGGTTTTATGAGAGAGGGGAAGAGCACAGAAGTCACTTGCAATCACTGACCTTGGGGAGAAATGATAAATAAATGAAGAGGTCTATTCGGACACCCAACACCAGCCTCCTCTTTGTTATTCCACAGATTTCTTCCCACTGCTGTGATTAAGAATTTAAAGGCTGAAAATTAATTTGTCCAAGTTTGAGACAAAGCTCAGTCAGGCCAAGACTCATGCTGGGATATTTCTATATTTTTATGTCAGTCTGTATATTGATGGGACCAATCAAATGGCACAAGCTGGAATTATTTAACTGGTTAATGATAGACCAAGAGGAAAAACACCATATTATTGCATGCAACAGGCACCATTGCTCCTCGCACATACAGTATCAGTGGCATTTTCTTACATTATTAATCAGCTACTGCATATTTAATGAATCAAGCCATTGATCTCTAATTTATCTAGCATCTTTAAATGGCTACTTTTTATAGAGATTTTTAATTTTCACATAATTCTCAGGAGGTCTACATAATAAGGCAGTAATTGAAATAATTCATACAATATTGGTAAAGAGCCAAAGACACTCAGTTTATCAGGCTAGGCAAAGGTCGTAAAATGTCTTTCCTCATATTACATTTCACTGTGATATTTGCATTTTCATTTCTCATGCCCATGACTAAAAGGACAATTAAAAATTGTTTCCAGTGCATAAGCGTTTGTCACTGCAGCGCTGGAAAGAGGAGTGGAGGGGCATTTGTGTGATGGGATTTCAAGGTCACCTCGGATCTCCATGTGAAATAAATGTGTCTGTCAGGAGAGCTTAGCTCTGCGTGCATTTAAAATGATTAGGCTTGTGTGTAGAACCCCAGCTCTATTTGTGTGTGAAACTGGTCTTGTGAGTTAGATCAATTCCCCCCCCCCATTTGTTGCCTCTGAGTCGCGTCTCCTTGTGAGGTATGGACGTCTCTGCTTTGAGAATACAGCCATGCTTCAGAATGCAAAGCAATACCTCTTATTCTTTATGACTGCAGTCTTTTACAGAGGTTCCCCCTCAGTATATCAATACAGCTGGCTTCATCATCCGAGGCATCCATCTCTGTATCTCTCTGGCAAGATTCCACATGCACACACAAACACGTGCACATTCACTCACTCTCACACACACACACACAAAAGCGTAACCACACACACACACACACACACATGCACACAAGCATAACCACACACACACAAATACACAGGCAGGCATAAACATGTGCACACAGACACACACACACAAGCATACACTTACATACACAGGCGCGCACACACACACAAGCATACACTTAGATATACAGGTGCACACACACACACACACACACACACACAGACTCACGCATTCACGCACACACACGTTCATACACATGTTCATTCTTGAGACAAATAAGCCGCTAGTTCTCTCTGAGGCATCACCTTGAAACTTCATTGTTATAAAAGAAGCACATGAGACCAAGCAGCCAGGAAACAATATGAATTATGCGCACGGGGAGTACGACCACACTGCAGGGAGGAGCCCACGAAAGTGACATAAATAACAGGGTATACTGAGAGCAGTATAACAAACAGTGTGAAATGTGAGACCAACACATAAAAGAGAACTAAGCAAAAACAAGACACCAGGAGGGGGTCTTTAAGGCAGGACGGACGGCTCAAGGAGACAATGTCATAACAGATAAAATGGAAGTTCTCAGTGACCGAGGCTGTGAAGGAGCTTTGGCTGAGCCCTGTTTCTGAGATAGCTCCAGCAACTGCTGCAAGCTCAAAATGGTGGAACACAACTGTGCTCCTCCCCGAAGACTTGGGGTCAGTTTAATTTGACACTGGATCATCATGACGACACAGTAATAGCTGTGTCAAATGCCTCCAGAATTCTTTTCAAAGCAACGTCTTCCACTGGTATGATTGTTGCTATCTCACATTTGAAACGTGACCATTTGTGTGGGGAAAAAAGTCTTGAGGGACAAATTGTAAGTCATTGCTGTGGCTGCAGAAACACAGCACACTGAAAGTAACAATATAAAGGCTGAGTCCTCTGAAGTCAATGCACACCTCTGACTAAATCAATCAGGAGCACCAATTTGTGTTACACCTGCCAGGCTTACAGTACATCACTCCTTGCCACAGTATTCCCTCGTCCCTTTTCTTAGATATTCAATTCCTGAGGTCTCGAAAGAGACCTAAAGGTGTCACCAGAGCTGCATCACACCCCTCTCATCCAATAACTGGAAACCTCTCTGAGCTCTCAGGATTAATATGAGGTCCAACAGCGCGGAGCTCTCTGTGGACTAGCAGCACCTGCAGAGACTGCGAAAGTGGCCAGGGTAATTAACCTTTGTTTGGATAAACATTTTGACTCCAGCCATGAGGAGTGTCAGTGCTGATGCATGTCAGCTGTGTCCTGGTGTGAAAACACGATCGGCAAGAGCGCTGGAGTAGTCTCCACGACGACTGCCACAGCTCATTAAAAAGACCCTCAACTCAGACTTAATCTCTGAGCTTGTGGACTCGGTTATGCTGCACAGATAAATGTGCCCAGACAGAATTGCAGAGACGATAGAGTTTTAAAAAAATGAAGTACACGAGAAAGACATATTTTCAAAAATATTTTATACTCGTACTGTCAGAATCCTGTCTGACAGTAACAAAACAATACCGAAGGCTTGGAACCAGGGAGGACAAACTTCAAACTTTACAGCAGATCCTGTGTATGATTGGCCCTCCTTCACCACCGCTCAGCTGTAATCCCACTACTGTACTGCTTGAGATGACATCTGAGCCATATCATTTCAAACAGTCGATATTCTGCCACAAAAAAGTGACAGGTAAGAATTGTAAAACAGAAAAGCAGACACATTTCTGAGTTACAAAGAGTGCTTTTTGAACTCATATTCCCTCATCCTCTTGACACGTTTCTGGTGTCCTTAAGAAATCCACGATTCAGAGTGAGGAGTGCAGCTAAAAGTCAGCTCAATGATTACCTGCTAATTGATCATTTTCAACAGCCTAAAAGCAATAAAGTGGGGCTGCTTGGTTTCACATCTTTTGTGGATGGCCCCCAGTAGCTTTTGAGTACCAAACTAGCTGAGAAATTACCAACCAGGATCCTTCCAGGTGTCATGCATGGCTATAAATTCAACTATCATACGCAGTAGCTTCTGCCCTCAATCAGAAAGAAAGAGACACAAGAGATGTAAGAGGTAACTTCAGACAGATACTGAGTTTTTATGTATCAGGACCGGTTCTAGATTGCTCGACAGTCTTACTGTCTTCCTTGGCAAAATATCTGACTACCATAAATGTAATATTACATATTGCACATCCAGCGACATTCAGTAAATATTTGTAATTATAAACTTATAAATTAATTACATGTATTGTTTTTCCTATAAACTTGCTGTTGGGTATGTAAGCAGTAAACAACGACATGCCGGTCATTACACGAAGTTTAATTGCACACACATATTCACCTAATGCGAAGTAGAGACCCGGTAACCACTTATGTGTGCAATTATTTTCGTATAAGACTGACATGGAGTTGTTTTTTGCGATGATACCATGGTTACCACACACATATGCTTAGCTAAAGACAATTTCATGTTCTTGTCCAAAACTTGTGTTTATATGCAGACAGTTTGCTTCCACTGATTGAATTCTAAAACAGTAGAACAGATATGACTATTACGTGAAGGTGTCCACCTGTCAGCTTTGTTAAGAATTCTGCAAGCTGCTACCATTGGCCCACTTGTGTAGAATTCTGTGGTCTTACTTTTCTGACGTCACTACCATTCACAATAACGGTTCAGTCTTAACCAAGATGGCACCCATTATTAGCACATTCCGGATAACACTGCCCTGTGACATTAGCCGTTTAATTCTACGCTTCCACTACTATTCACTAATGTTACTTCAAAACAGCTGAAATTTCAGTTGCTATGTGCAAGAGAGTGGCCGTTAGTTCTGGTAGTTCGGTAGAGTATTTGAACCATGATGTGACTGAGGCCAGCTTGGACCAAACTAGTGTTTGAAGCGAAGTCGGCAGGGGAAATTTCCCTAGATGAAAAAGGAGCAACCAGCAGCTGCAACAGCATTGATGGTACACAGATAAGGTTTAGGAACCAAATGATAATTCCATTTAATTAAAGCACAACACTCTATCTCTGTAGTGCTATCTACCATTTAAAAGGGTTTAAATTAATCAACTGCCTGACAGCTATTCAAAGAGACAACGTGTCTCGGCCCACTGCGCTTGCTGAGTAACATTAGCTAGCTAATCTATATCCACCAACAGCAGTGCTTCTAATTCAGCACAATGCACAAAAAAAAAAAAAAAACTGATGATGACTAATTCATGTGCATTTTAAATCAATTGACATTTGCTTCCTAAAAATTTTACTATGAGCTACTGTAGTCGCCTAGGTCAGATATGACGGGCTGAGACAAATGCACTGTAGAAGTGATAATGAACACGCATTATGTCCAATTTGTTTACTGTCCAGCCAACATCAGTCTTTGATGTCCCTATGAGGCACAGACGACTCTACTGGGATAAATTTAATAAAATGGATTACATATGATTGCTAGATTCAAAATGTACAGAACACAACACACCAATTTGATAGGCAGACCTAAAATTTGGATGGGCAACAACCACCCCTGTTGACCTCCAAATCCTGCCCTGGTTTCTATCAGAACTTCACCACGTTCTGTTCATGAAAAGTGAAAAAGAAACTGAAGGAGGGCCAGGAGAGAAAAGGAGGAAGGAAGAGAACAGAACTGAAATAAAGGGGGTGGGGGGGCTGTGAGTGAAATTTTAACTGGACTGTTGCAGAAATCAATTTCAGGACCAGTGATAATACCAATATGACATTCTCATTAAATAAGTGGTGGTTCATGTGTCTCTGAGAATAACTTCAAAGATGGATTAAGCCCCCTATCAGGGAGGTACATAAACAGAGAGCGCTGAGGAGAGAAACAGAAGTGCGTCATCAATCTTGGACCGCCTCACGCCTGTTGTCCTATTGGCTGCTTATTGTGAATGAGTATGTGATAATCTCTAGACAGATGGGAACTTCCAATTTACTGGAGATCATAAATAAGCAGGGAGGAGTGGAGGCAGTCATGCTGCTTTGTGCAGCACATATCAGCATAAGGGATAAAACCCAGACATAAAAACCAGCTGCTGGTTGCATGACTGAGACTCAATGAAACCCTATATCCATACACACACACACGTACACACAAAACACACACACACACACATACATGCATGCACATGACCGCACAAACATACACGTTTGTATAACTATACTTCTAAGGACATTGTATTGACTTTTATTCATTATGTACAACAATTTCCAAGCCAAAATCATAACCAGAAGCCAAACCTTATCCCTAACCTTAACCTAACCCTAACTGTAACCCAAATTTCACTATTTTCAAAATGCAGCTTTTAACTGATCATTTATTGAAGAAGATTTATTAAAATAATTTCACCCACGTGAAAAAAGTGATTATCCCCCTAAATATATTAGCTGGTTGTGCCACCCTTGGTGGAAAGAACTGCAATCAAATGCATGTGATAAATGGCAGCGAGTCTTTTTCGTTGCTGTGATGGAGCTCACTCTTCTTTGCAGAAATGTTTTAATTTGGCCACAGTGGAGGGTTTTGTGCTCAAACTGCTGATTTCAGGTCATACCACAGCACCGGCTCCTTCGAAATCAAGTGAGGACTTTGACCAGGCCACTCCAAAACCTTCATTTTATTTCTTTTGAGCCATTCAGAGATGGACTTGCTTGTGTGCTTCAGATCATTGTCCTACTGCATAACCTAACTATGCTTGAGCTGAAGGTCACAAACTGATGGCCGAACATTCTCCTTCAGGATTTACTGGTAGAGGGCAGAATTCATAGTACCATCAATTATGGCAGTTTGCTCAGGTCTTGAAGCAGCAAAGCAGTCTCAGACCATCACACTATCACCACTGTGTATGACTGTATGATATGATGTTCTTATTGTGAAATATTGTGATGGTTTTACACCAGATGCAACGGGACCCATGTCTTCAAAAAGTTCCACTATTGACCAGTCCACAGAACATTATTCCAGCATGTGTTTAGGGTAATCAAGATTTTTTTGAACAAATGTGAGATGATCTTTGGCGTTCTTTTTGGTCAGCAGAGGTTTTTGCTTTGCAGCTCTCCAATGGATGCTATTTTTATGAAGTATCTTTCTTATTGCGGAATCGTGAACACTGACCATAACTGGGGCAATTGAGTTGTCCCAGAGTACTCTAGATGTTAGTCTGGGTCCTTTTGTGACCTCCAAGATGAGCCAATAATGCACTCCTGGAGGAACTTTGGTAAGCCAGCCATCCCGGGAAAAGCTCTAAGTTTTCTTTATTTGAAGATACTGGCACTCATCATAGTTTGCTCAAGTCGCACAGCACTATGAATGGCTATGTTACCCTTATCAGACAGATTGATGGCAACTACTTTGTTTCTCATCTGTTCTTGAATTTCTTTCAATTGCGACATCATTTAAATTTCCAAAGGGTTTTATTTAAGCAATGTTTAGATTCAACAGGGCTGTCAGTAATCATGCCTGGGCGTGAATAGTAAAATTGAGTCCAATTATCAATTAAATTTGCTTAATTGGTTGATTTAGTAACTGAGGAGGCAATCACTTTTTCACATAAGGCTAGGTAGTGTTGCGTTGCATTTTGCTTCAATAAAATGGAATTATCATTTAAAAAATGCATTTTGTATTTACTTGGGTTCTTGTTCTCAAATATTAAACTTAGTTTGATGATCTGAAACATTTAAGTGTGAAAAATATGCCAAAATACGTTGTATAAGAAATGGGAAAGGGGCAAATACTTTTTACCAGCTCTGTATAATGATGGCATGGTTTCGTTGGTGACAAACCAGGGAGTGGGAAGGGCAATACCATATGATACATCCTAGTGCCATAGTTCCAAATACTGACCCCTGGATTCCACCGGGCACGTATCTGCAACATAACAAGTGCAACGCCATTTTGCTCTGTCCTGCACGCGACATCATATCCCACCAAGTGCTAAACGTAAGCGAAGTTTCGTGCCGGCTGATACAATTGACCTGCTCAGATTTTGCTTATTTCATCATTTTTCCTGGATATTTGTGCTTCTACCATGGTTGAGTAGGCTTCCAAGTTAAATGCTTTCTATTTTTTCTGCTTTAATTGTATTTAATGTCAATTCGGACTATGCTTTGCTGTAGTCTACAGTCCAGTAGTGAATGCCATATATCAAACATTTGTGCTTGTGTTTTGGTTAAAAACAAAATCACAGACAAATAGTTGAAAATTAATTTATAAACAAATTTTATGTCAAAGATTTGCGGCTAGTTTTTTTTAGTTAAAAGCATATCCCCCTTGATAGTACTTCCTGCCCGGCACAATCTGGGGTGCGTTTCCCATCAGCACAGATGCTGACGTACTTAGAACCAGTGACTGTATATCGACTGCTTGGTGCACAAAAGTACATTTTTTGCCGTAACTAGTAAGTTGGATTCAAATTATATTTTTCACATTGTTTCAAAGTTTTACATTGCTTTTTCTCAAAACTTAAAGAATGCACTTAACCTTTTTGTGCTCCAAGCAGTCAATATAGTTGAACTATGGGAAACATATCTCTGCTATATTCAGCTCAATGGGACTGCGGTCTGTCACCGTCAAAAATAGTCTCATCGCGTATTTTCCACGGAGCAGAGCGGAGAGCTGCTTCTGGGTCACTACCAAGACGTGCTGTAGCGCGGCTGGTGGAATCACAAGAATTGTCTAGAATAGGCGCGATCAGCTCCGGCAACCATTTCGCAGCTTTAACGCGGCCACAACGTTCCTGGTGGAATCTAGGGTGAGAAGGTTGCAATGAAGACAGATTAATAGTAAACTTTAAGGACTGATCATGAATGAAAAGTTGCAGTCACTACAGACAAACAATAAAGAACTGATGAATAACAAGTTATAATTAATTCAATGGCATGTTATTGTACCAGGATCGACTCATCTGTATTTTGCAGAAAAATGAGATCTAATCTCCCAGAATACATCGCAAAGCATCTGCCCGGAGAGCAACCGAATGCCAAGGTATTTCATAAAATTTTGGTTAGATTCCTGCCCTGCAATGCTTTGGAAATTCAGGTCATCCATTTTTTACTAAACTGCAAACTGATATTATCAATAATGAAACAGCACATTTTTATAAGTATCCTAAAAATAAAATCTGATTTTCCACCTGATACAGTAAACTTTAATGTTTGCCTAAACCCTTCACTGGGAAACTCGAGGTGAGGCAAAAGTGCAACAGTCACGAAGGTACCAAGCTAGCTTTACTTCTTGCATATTTCAACTCTTAAGCCTCAAGGGGAAAAAAAGGGCTATCTTTGTCAAAGGAACCCAGGTACACTTCAAGATTTGCCTTTTGGTTATGCCAGAGGCTTAGTTTTACTGCTGGAAAAAAATTCACAAATTTATGACTGCTTAAATAAGTGGCTCTTTTAGATAAATGATTTACATCAATAACTTTGCAAACACACCAAAGAAGCATTCTGTAAATATGCAATCAATGCAGAACTCAATAAAATAAGCATAATCACTTGGTAGGATGGTATCTTTCAGCATTTTTCTAACAGTATAATTAGACCACAATGGGACAGAGGTTATAACTGGACTAAGTACCTGGAGTTTATATGCTTAAAGTGTAATTGAATTGCCTGTAAAAAAAATCCAATAGAATAAAGAAGTAAAAGGTTGTGATGAGTTTTGTAAGGCACTCGAGATGAGTGCCTCGTATTAAATAAATGCAGCACCAACAATAAAACTGTGAAATGCTGTAGTTCACACCTCTCCCTTTTGATGCTGCGATGCTTTTGATGCCTGCTGTGTGAAAACACACTCCAGACATTCTCCCCCTGTGAAAACACAGCTTTATCTCACAGCCATAAGGCCAGCAAAGAGCATCCCAGCAAGGTTGCCGAAGCATAGCCATATAATATTACAACATTGTCCAAACATTACAAAAAGATGAAAGACGTTTAATCAACAGAATTGATATAATTCATGAACTGAAACTACCGCTCAAAGTCTACAAAATCCTGCAAAGAACTGCATTACCTGACCCATAAAATTAATTAACATTGTATTTATTTTTGAAACCCATTTATTCAGCTGGATGTTTATTGGACACAGTGCTCGACACAGCCGGTCGCCCAGTCGTCAATGGTGACCCAAACTTCTGTTATTAGATAAAAAATTGTCAAATACAAAATATTACTAGCCCAAAACAAAATATCTGGGCGAGTACAAACTCCATTCAGTGTTAGGGCTGTGTCAACTGGCGGCTTTTTCCCTCTGGCAGCGTCAATTTTCAATGCAAATTCGATGAGGTTCAGCAGTGAAAGCGCTCAACACCCAAAAACTCCCTCGGCATACAACTTTTTTCTGCTGCGTTCATGGTACTCTCTGCTGGAAATAGTTCAATTCTCGGAACACCGCCCTGATCATCAATGTCACCTCACTCTCATCAACAAATCAAAATCAAGAAGAGGGAGGGACTTAAAACATTAGCAGCAATGGTATCTCATATCAATTAGCAACTGTTTAGGTTTGCTTACTGTTCTCTGTTTAGGGACTTGAGGTTTGCTGACAAAATAGTTAGCTGGTTAGCATTAATGTTTACTACAACAATGTTGAGTACTACAGCCCAACAGCTGTAGCTATCTGCATTGTTATCGCTTAGCTTCCCATTTATTTTAACGGGGGTAGCTACGTTCCCCAAAGCATAGTTGCGAGCTACGTTAGCAACTTAGCTACATAGTTCAACCCTTATACGACTTTATGCGGTTCCAGTAACGCTTTTGGGAAATGAACATTTATTAGCTCATTTGCTAAGACTATTCACTATTTTTTTTTCATTGTGTCACCTAACCTTTCTAAGGTAATGTAACATTAAACTACAGAGACTGGACATTAGTTACGATGGATTGTGAAAGAGCTAACAAGACAGTTTTTGTGACTTAGCAACAATTAAGTGCTGGAGAGGAGCGCTCTGAAAATGAGGTTATGGGCACTTCAAGCTCAGAAAACGCTGCCTGTCGACACAGGCCCAAACGTGAGCCTCAAAATCAGCTGAGAAAAAAAGCCTGGCAAATCTGCCAAGTAAGTAGCTTCTTATCATGTAAATCAGCATGTATCAATCATAATGCAGTAGAGTCTGGATGTTGTTATGAGTGTAATTTACCGGTAGGTGTAGATCTACGGCAGTCAGATTGTACCACTAGCTCACAATTGTTAATGTGTTCTGTACTTTCTGTTTACAACTGTAATTTATAGGGTTATAGTATATCAATTTTATGCGGAAAATACACTTTTTTAGAAGAGATATTAATTAATTTTTCACTAATTTCTGTCATCAATGACCTGCCAAGGCAATTAAACAAAAACAAACCAGACAGTGCTATCTGAATCAGATCACGAGCTGCTAGTGCTACTTTCATTTTACTTTTTTTTTTTTTTTTTTAATAATCTTGATCATGATGTAATACCTTAGTCCTGTCTGATTGTATGTTATTATTTGAACAATTTAATATACCACTGGAAATTTGTGCTACCAGTTTTCATTTTGGGCCAGTAAAAATACATTTATAGTCACCCAAAAAAATTTTGTTTTCAAGCACTGCACAGTCATGTCACCGTGCTTCTTGCGCAGTCTGGTATCACTGTGTAAGTGTTCCAGAATAATAATAATAATAATAATAAAGATCATCCAGGAGAAACATTCAAGTCCACCAATGCTGTGCTCACAAATATTGAGATTACAGATGTCTAACGTTTGCTGGTGAATATTAGCAAGCTTTTCATGCAGGAGAGCAGACTTGTAGAGATGCATATTTTCAAGAAAACCCAGAATAGTGTTTACTTCTTAAATTTTATGTAATCTTTATATCGCTATTACTCTTAAATTGCTCACCTTTGAGGATTTTTCTAATTCAAATTTCTGGCTGACATCCTTGATAGCCACACGTGACGCACAGTTGTAAAGCCTTTGTGATTTCCAGACATCATCATAGCAGAGTTGCGATTCATTGGTGCACCACAATGTTACTCCCGGACGACCATTATTTTGGTGATCCTGGAACAACACTTACATGGCAACATGAGATTTGCGCATTTTTCTCACAGGACTGCAGTGATTACATTGGAATTACACACCGGAATTACAAGCTTCAAGTTAAAGGTCCAGCTCCTCAGCCACTATGCCACACTATCAATTGCAAACTTACCAAGAGGCAGAAACTGAGCGAGCACCTACCTGGGGGAGATGTCGCAGCCCTGCTGCATGAAGGCCCCCAGGGAGAACCACAGGCTGTTGAAGATCCCAAACTCATTGGGTGGCTGATCACTGGGCTGACCGTCTGTGCCCTCCTCTGGCTCCTCAGTGTGCCACTCGTACGGGCTGAAGCGGCTGACCAGGAACAGCACCACGCTCACGCCAATGTACGCAAACACAATACACATCCAGATCTCATAGGCCAAGGGGTCCAGGAAGGAAAAGACTCCTGGCTTGGACTTCTGGGGCTTCTTGATCATTATAGAGATGCCGAGGCTCATGAAGGGCTTGGAGAAGTCAATCACCTCCTCCCGCACGAGGGTGATGGTCAGAGGGGCGACTGCGATCTCTGCTTTCTGGGGGAAAGAGGATTCTGACTTAAAGGAGCTGTGTCACGATTACTACGCATGCTCAGAACTTTGAAAACTAACAGGAAATCAAAGTGATTCCGATCCACTGCAAGTCAAAATCTGATTCCATCATTGCTGATCTGTCTTTGTTTTGTGTTGCATTTATATATTTTAGTTACTCAGGCATTATGCTTTTTATAGTAAGGAGTTTCCCCTGGATATTTGAACATTCAAAGGACTTTCTTAGCACTTTAGCCAAAGGATATGAAAAATGTCAGCTGGTTGGCCAATCGCCAAAAAACATAATTGAAGGAGAGATATTCTTCTTCTTCTATGACGCCTATTGATTGTTGGCAATCAGCTTACACTCTTCATATCCTTCGTCTAAAGCACTAAAATGGCACTTTGAACTCTCAAATTTCCATGGAACTCCTTCATATAAAAAGCATAATGCCAGAATAACTAAAATATATAAATGCAATGCAAAGTAATCAGCAACGATGGAATCATATTTTGACTTGCAGTGGAGCAAATTCACATTGTTTGATTTCATGTTAGTTTTCAAAGTTCTGAGAATGCGCAGTTATTGTGACTCAACTCCTTTAAGCCACGGGACCACGAACTCTAAAATACATCCTTCCATTTTCTTTCCACTGTGTTGTCCACTTTTTATTGCTATTATTTTATATTTCTCAGCCTTCACTGAATTTTAGTGTGCCTAGTCAGGTGTTGCATAAATGACAGGGAAATCAATTTATCTGCTTATAAAAAAGAAAGTTTCCGGAGAGCTTAGGTTTCAACCTCATGTAATGTCCTATTTTGTATTCTGCGATTGAACATGACCTTGCATGCTAAAATACAGCTCTGAAGCAGGCTTTAAAGAGACTTAAATCAACTCAGAATTTGGGATGGAAGTGGAAGAAATAAATCCCATAGACTATTCTCTAAACATAAGAATAAAATGTGAGGCCAAATCAGCTCACCCTGGGAGACGTAGCTGTGTGCTATGCATGCACAAACAAGACTACTGGCTTTAGCAACAATACTTCCATGTCTCATCAGCAGTTCCAGGCTGAAATTTAATCCAAAAAGATATAAAACTTGACGCAGCCTGCCAGGCATAACTTTGATTCAAATACAATAATCAAACTGCATATACAAGGTAATCCTTTGTGTTGGGAAAGAGATGGTGTTCAGTGCCTAAAATATCACAGAAAAAGATTGAACAACCCAGGCAGTAAGTGATAAACCTTGAACGGTTTGATAACTCACTTTCTTTGAGGCTTATATTGAAATATGTAAAAACTTTGGTGAGATTATTGTGACATTGACATCCTATTCAATCAAAATGTGACTCATGATATTTGAAAGGAGATTTCTCTCTTAAAAAAGCCAGAAAGCGCCATTTAATAGAGATGCCTTGGAATAGAATTTGTGGCAGAATAAAAACCCACACGGAAATAACCTATATAAACATATAGGTTTTATATAGGGCCACATATAGGTTTCGCATATATGTGACATATATAAAATTGGCCGTTTTCATGTATTATAGGTACATATATGTACATATATGTACCTAATATATGTACCTATATGTACCTCTAATATATGAAAATGGCCAATTTTATGTATGTCACATATATGCGAAACCTATATGTGGCCCTATATTAAAACCTATATGTTTTTTTTTTTAATTTGGCATCTCCAATCACACCTGAATATGGAATATCAAATTAGGTAGCTATGTACAAGTAGTTAGGCTTTTTCGCATTTGCAACCACCTGTTGCTCACTCAGGAGAGCGTACACTGCTCGCGGGACTCCTCCAAAGCCCACACCCATTAGCTACTGTTTTCTATATATTCACCGAGTGCAATGTCACAAGCTCAGAACAAGGGCAGAGGAAACCCATAAAATGTGGTCAGAATCTTCTTTATGAGGGCCCGTCTGGCCAACAGGAGACGCCTAGGGGAACTCTAATCTACATAACCCTTCCCAGCAGGCCCTTCCCAATTTGCATCCCTGTAGTGCATTGGCCAATTGCACGCTACTTCTGAAAAGAGCTGCCGACCACTGCTGGTTGATACGAGGCGGGGATTAAAACCTATATGTCTATATAGGTTCTTTCCGTGTGGCAATTTAAGAATCCTTGTTATTTCATACCTTTAGGAAAAAGTCTGGGACCTTTAGTTGCTATACAAGCATCTCAAATAAAAGACAAGTGTCTGTTCATTAAAACTGTGAACAGAAATGTAGACGTTGTCTTCAAATTCATTAACCACAGTGAAATGCTCAAATAGATGTGGGGATGAAAATGAATTTTGAAAGGCATGTTTACTTGAATGTATGTTCTTTTATGTACTTTTATTTTGTTATTTTTGTTTTATTTTGCTACATTTAGACTAAGGACCTCTGAGCCATATTCATCTAGAAACTGCATTACAGACAAGATAGAAAACATTGCATTTGGTGGATGTAACAGTGTAGTGTATAACCTTTCAGTGGATGTGTTTGAGCTGTAATGATGTGAATCCAATTTTATCTAATGTGGTGAATCTGGCAGTGACTTAAACTTGAAAAAATGCTTAATTGATGAAATAAACATAATCAAACCGTTTTGTTTTTATACATTTCCTTCACTTCCACAATACACAACTCAATCTTCATAGAATGGAAATAAGTATGGTCAAGAAAGAATTGATGACCTTGTTATTGTTAATGTTTCAGGAAAAAAATGTAACAAATAGTATTAGATATTTGTGTTGATATCATAGCTTTTTGTCTCCTCTCACTTGCCATAGTTAATAATGACTGGTTTACACATAACATGCTATTGTCATATGTCAACATGTATTTAGGATCAAATGTGATGCCAATTTCACGCGTTCACATGCGATTAATAAGTTATTGCGTGAAATTCTTGTTATTTCTGTAAGGGACTTTGGACTAATATGCAGATATTACCTTGAGAATAAAAATATGAGCTAGGCATCATGTATGACAGTTGCCAAAGTGAGATATGAGCTATACAATAGGTATGACAAACAGAACCTGCCATTGGGTATATGAGCTATATAAGAGACATATACCTTGTATGTACATAGGGCCTATATATGGATATGAAGAAGCGATATAGGAGACCTATATGCCCTGTATATGCACATATATGTACCTGAATTTGGCCTATATGTGGCCTAAATGCGGCATATATGCGGCATATAGGTTGCATTTTTGTGCATATATGTTCATATAGATTCTTTCCATGTGGGAAGCCACCTTTTAGGCAAACTCTGCTCACAGTAAACAGCTTAACCACAGAGAGTAAAAACTGGAACCATTAAGACAAAGTCAGGGACTATGCATGGAGCTGATTTACAGAAATTAAGTCTGTTTAGCAGCACTCGGAAAAACATGGGAAACTGTGTGTGTCATAAAGAAGCTGTATGCAGCACCAGCAGCTCCACTTTGCCATTCTACTGACAATCCTTAAGCAGTACAATAAATATAGCTGCGGCTAAAAAGCTAACTGCATGCATCCGTCCAAAAAAATTACTGGAGACAGAATGCAAACAAATCCAAGATATGACCATTCAAATTTGTCGTAAGTCCCAGGTATTCAAAAGAATAGAGAGAAATACACTAAAATATATAAAGGGATATAATGCAAAACCCACTATACTTTTCTTGCCAACCTTGATCTGAACTTGATAGCCTGGGCATGTTCACAAATTAAGAATTAAGAATCACAAAACTGTCCATCATTATATGACTGTGAACTAATGGAAGACTTCGATAGATGATTAGTATTTGATTTCTGATGTTGAAGAGTCCACGAAGGCACTGGGTGCAACCACATCACAAAATTAAAACTGCCAATGGCTTCCTGCTATACAGCCAAGCTAAACAAATACAAAGCAAGCCAGCATCTCATTTTTCAGGAAGGAGGATATCCATAGTCAGTGCTGAGGTTGGCACTGTGAATCTCTGGAGGGGAGTTTGCAGCCAATAAGTCATGAAAATATTACTCAAGGAACACCAGGGAGCATTCCATATAGTGTTGCCGCATCTTTTGAATGATTAATTTTTGTCTCGCACTGGAGAGCAAATATGTTCTGGCATAATACGCAGGGATATAAACAATAAACAGAATCTGGAAATTACCCTGTTTCAGCCCTTTATAAAATCAACCTGCCCCCTAACATCAGCTAACCATTGCATCGACGACATCATCACCTTTGAGGCTTTCTGAGCAAACCGTACTAAGTAAAACAACCGAGTTTATCTTAATGCCAACAGTTCCCGAACCCTCCTTCTTCCTTCATCGCATATACCAGCACCTTTAGTAGCACACACTCCATACACCCATTCATATACCCGTCCTTACCCCATACACCAGTTCTCCAACCATCCCATTCCAGATCCTGGTTTCCGGGTCTCTGGCTCCATACTTGCCGTCAGGGACGATGGAAATCTTGTACTTGATGCCAATGTGCTTGGCGATCTCGGAGGCCAGGTCCACGCAGTAGCCTTCATACTGGTCATTCCCCTCATACATCTCCCAGTTCTTCTTCAGCATCACGTACGGCCCCTCCTGCAAGCAACAGAGGATGGAGAGGAGATCAAACTGACCATTAAATCATCTCACCCTAAGTCAACATGTCAGTATGTCTCATAACTCAAATTACTTCCTAAACTTCGCAAAAGTTCACTAAATCAAACACGAAAAGAACCACTAGATCTGCGTAAGTTATTTCAGTGAGAACAAGACATTTTCCTTTGAATGAATTGGCATCATATCTCGCTTCATAGTTTAATCTCATGAAGCCCTACAGATAAATCAGGGTCAAAAAAAATAAATAAATAAAAAAAGAAAGAAAGAAGGGGGGGAACAAATGCCATTGAACCCCCGGGTTGTGATTGACTGTTGCACATCTGAAGCCCACCATTAATGCTTTATACACAGTGAGCCGATCTCATTACACTTCTCGCAGCTCAGCACGAAAGCAGAGAGAGAAAAAACAGGCAGGGGTTTTATCCTGGAATTGATTAAAAGCGGCATCGATTAAAAGCTGCATTAAAAATGACTGTGGAATTACAGTGTAAAGCATTAATCACTTTTATTTTCCTCTGAGAGAGCGAGAGAAAGAGTTTATTTAACACCATGTATTAAGCCCATAATATTATATTCCGCTCTTCTATAAGTAGAATCTGACCACCTGATGCAACAATGATTTAAATTTCACTGTACTGTAAAATGGTAAATATTTTATGCTTTTTTTTTTTTTTTTTTTTCAAATTTAGGCAGCAAAGTATATTGATACCCCTGAAAGACCTACAGTAATACCCATAAAGAGAGGAAAGATTTAAGAATAGAAACATCATGCAAATGATCTTTTCACCGTCAATTACTGGAAAATTACCATGGTGATGAACAGTGGGATAGCTATAAGGAGGTGAGTCATGACTGCATTTCTGAATGTTTTCACTCCATCTTTCTCATTGTCGCTTGGTGTGACAAAACTCATTTACAAACACATTTTTCCAGAAAGTCCCAACATTTATCAAAGGAAACAAAATAAACATTTCTGTATCAGCTGCAGGGGGCCATGTCAATTTTGTAAATAATATATACTGAAAAGAGAATAAATAATGTCTTTAAAACATCGTTCAAAGGCCTTTGTAAAAAAAAAAAATCCTTCCTCCATAATTGAAAACAATGAAAACTGTGCATTAAAATGTGAAATATCACAATATGCAAAACTGTGAATTTATAAACAATGTTAATCTCATACATGTAACATGACATGAACTGTTATACAATACAAATTCTGCATTTATTGTAGCATGCACTGTATTAAAACATAAACTATACCATGGCATTCAAAATCCACAATATTCACAACAGTTAGATTTAACATTTTATCATGCACCTCCTTGTCATACTGGCTTGTGCTATCCTATCTGTCAGAGCTCAGGAAGTTCATTTCTTCTGATGTCTCTGTGTGTGTGTGAGTGTGTGTCTGAGTCTGTGTCTGTGAGTGTGCATGTGTGTGCATGCATGTGCATATGTGTGTCTTTGTGCAAAATGCATGGCTGCATTTACCCTGCCATCCTCTTGTGAACCTGGAGCAAACTGTCTCACAAGCCATAATATTCAAAACTCAATCCATGACAGCAATCCAAATGAAAATAAACATTGTTCCAGTGGGCAATTTTTGAAGAAAAAGTATTCAGAGTTCAGACTGAATGTGGTTATATGCATCTATAAATTGAAGGAAAAAAAAGAGCAGTATAGTGAAATGGGGATCGATAAAAGAGTATGTCACCATTTTAAACATTGTATAGTTTACAAAAGCACACTTTGAAAAACGTACAAAGAAGTGTTTGTTCAGTAAAATGAATGCTGTTGATTACAGAATTACTGCACTTTCATAAACAACACAATACATTGTTTCATCCCGACAGTTTAAAATCCACAACCAGCTCAGTCATAAAATCTACTCGTGTATATGATATCATCACCAGATATGTGGATGAAAACACACAAAAACAGGCAGCTTATTCTTTCCCCAAACATAATTTCTCAACATAGAAAAATAAATAATCAAGATGAGAATATTATGCCCATGGTTAGAATACTGTATCGTTGGCAGTGATTAATCTTGCCTTTGGAAGACTTACAGTTTAACAAGCTGTTTGATTTTCCCAAACCACATTCCCAAAGTCATACTAATTCCCTGGAGCTGCGGCTGATGGAGGCAGGTAGGGGATTTGGGATCATCTGGCAGTATGAAAACCGCATTTTCCATGTAATATTCCATCATAAATATTCAATTGCACCACCACACAGAAAAGGAAGAGTCTTGCGGTTGTTTTAATGATTGTCATAAGGAGATCGCACAAACCTTCTGGCAAAATCTCACACTAATTACTCCAATTAAATCGCTGATATGAAATGCCCACACAACAAAATATTAACTGCTGTTTCCATGTCTGAACTTCGTTTTCCCTCCGACCAAACACGCAAATGCATGAAAGCACACACACACACACACACACACACACACACACACACACACGCATATTGGGTTTTCATGTCTTGTGGGGACATTCCATAGACTTACATTCATTCTCTAACCCTTTTCCCTGACCTTAACCCTCAACAGTACATACCTAACCCTAATCCTAACCCTAACCTCAACCCAACCCTAACCTTAACACCTAGCCCTAAAATAGCTCGATTTCTTCATGGGGACCTGAAAAAGTCCCCATAAGGATAAAGAAATCTGGAATTCCGTGTCTTATGGGGACATTTTGTCCCCATAAAGGTAGGTAAACACGGACCACGCACACACACACACACACGCACACACACATGCACGCGTGTGTACCATGACATACCGCATTAACCAGCAGCCAAGATTTCCCACTGGTGGCAAAAGGCCAATTATTTACACATTTACCTTTTTTATGTTCTTAATTTGAATTGTCATTGACTATTTTTTAAATTCATTCTTTCATTTTGTTGCTTTCAATGGTAGCAGTAATACTTAACGTCTAACTCCCTTACACCCTCCCCTCATCTACATTTGACCAGGGTCATGTGTAATGATGTGATATGAACAGTCCAGCACCGTTTTGCAGAGAGCATCACTGGAGAGGAGGTTTCTTAATCAGCAAACCATCACTGATCCCTTTCAGAAATGACAAGACCTTCAGTATCAATTTAACTTGGACAATGACATGGCGTGGGGTGAAACAGAGCATGAACATCCCACAGCAAATCACTTTATAATTAAGCAGTATTGACTTTGTGTCACATAAACTGCACCTTTGATTTGTATTTTGTACTATTCTCTACAAGCAAGTTCTTCTGTACCTGCACATGGCCAAACATTAATTTCCTGCTTCATATCAGCAGGTCACTTTTGTTATTACCATGCGCAAACATACTGCTTGCGAGCATTCGCAGATGGAATAAAGATGAATGCTGTCTGCTCGTGTGGGTGTCGATGAGCGCGTCAAACTGCAAGCCCCTGTAATTCCCATTTCATTCTACAGCTTTTACAGTGATACACGGAGATAGGGAAGTGACTGTCTCCCACACACTCTGCCGTGACTGAGTGGAGTGGGGCTGAACAGCACTTTCTGTCTGTAGCAATTTCTCTGCGTCCAGCAGAATCCGTCACCCCCGTTCAGGTTTAGAAAGAAGAGAGGAGAAAGCGGTTTTACAGGGCACAGAAGAAAGCAAGCTTTATTTTTTTGCACAGACTCAGTGACATGCCGCCTTTCCCCGAGCATAAACGAAAAGCTATTTTCAATCAATCTCTTCAGCACCCTTGATGTGTTTCTGCTACATTTGGATAAAGCTGTATTTACTGACCCATAACTGGCAATACAATAACTGATGCACGCTTCAGAGTTTTGACTCCGCAAGAACAAAACAATAACAGAACAGCAGTGCTGTACGGTTGATATGCTTTTGAAATGACCTTCAATATAAGAGTTTTCTTCCCAAGTAAAAGGAAAATGTACACTTTCAAGATTGTGTCACCCATATCTTGGTAGTATTTATACAGTACCAGAAAAATGACAGAAATACGGACAAAATGGTTACAAAACAATTTGCACACTGGGAGGAGCCAATCTATCACATGGGCTTACATTATACTGCACAGCACAGTTGTCTCATAGTGCCACATTATCATAAACACATTATTGAGTATTTAAGCAAATCAACAAAACTAATGAGCACATGCTTTGAAAACTATAACAAGATTGCCAAAAAAAAAAAAATCATGAAAGCTGAACAATCCAGAATATCCGCAGCACTTGAACATCCAAAAATGACATTCTTCATTGGATGGCCAGTTGGCATTTTGGGAGATTCTGCAAACAGACGGTTTCGACCAGCTATTGTTTGCCATTCAGATTCTGGAGCCACTCTGTTAATCACTAAGGTGCTTATTATATTTCCAGTGCACTGGAGGCCACAATAACCTTTCAGCAAATAAAACCAGTCCACTCTTTCACACTTAAAAATTCTGTGTACGTAAGCTTTCAGAAACATGGCAAATGTCAACTCGCTGGGTACCAATAAACCATCCAAAAACAGCTGGGATTTGCTGCCGAGCAAGAAACTGTCCAATTGCGTTGTGGCAGTAAGAGTGTTGATTGCACAGCACATGCATGCAGAGCAGTTAGGCCATGTTCCTTTGTCAGCCCGAAGAGGCTCAGTCCAGTACATTCCATGACAGTTTGGACTGGTGGCAGTCCTCATAAACATGGCGTGTGAGCAGGTTAACAACGTTGGGCCATAGATGCAAATCTGTCCTCCTGTTCAATGTCTTAATAAGGGGTTCTTCATGAAAGGCTGAAAAGAGGAGGAGGCTGCTGAGGTATAATTCTCCATGGCCTTTCATGTCAGTCAAAGAGAAGGAAAACGGGGACACTGAATTCCATGCAATGCACATAAAGCCATTTTCACAAGCATCTCACTAGCCATTCAATGGACCTTCCTTTGCCCCTCCATTACGGCTGACAAATAAATGTACAGAGCTGCCTCAAGTCAGACATGAACAATTTGTATATTTCATACAAAAACTATAAACCCATATAAATGTGTTTAAGGATTTCCGTGACAGACTACCATTTCAGAAATGACTGAGCTCCTAAATGTGTGTTAGAAATCCCTGTACAGCTTCTCTGCACAAAATACATCACTTCAGAGTCCTTGGAAAGTGAATGAATTCAATGTACACTGTTAATACCAATGGAGCCTGCCTGCAAGGTTACAGTATAAAACTCACCAATATTGTTGTCACGATGACGGTTCGATTCTCCAAGGTCAGAGTCTCATTTGGAAGCAGCATTTCATTTTGGGTCAGAACCAGCTTGTCAATATCATTCCAGTAACCGATCTAGACACAAGAAAAAATTGAGTTCACAAGCTGAAGATGAAGACAGTGAAATAAATATATTTGTTTGAGAGTAAACACAGTGAGCATCACCATTCATTGGAAAGTGACACTTTTGAAAATATTGATTCTGTACTCAAGAACTTTGAATTTGAAAAGATACAATAACAGTGAGGTTGAAGTGCAGGCTGTCTGCTTTATTTTGAGGTTGGTTTCTTGTAAGATGTACTTATTTTTTTCACTGCCCTCCCCATTTTCCAGAGTACGAAAAAATATTGGACAATTTGACATAACGTGTAATATGGTAATCTTTTTTTTTTTTTTTTTTTTGATTTAGCATCTCCAATTTCACCCAAATCCAGAATTTCCAATCTCTAAAGTGTGTACAAGAATGCTTATACATGACTCAGGCTGCCATCTTGGGAGAGCATAGACAGTTTGCGGTTCTCTTCTGGAACATGTGCCGGTCAGTCACCACTCCTTTACCTGTACATTCTCAGCTTCAAATGTTGCATGCACAAGACGAGGAAGGTGAAAACCCAATAGGTGCCTGCTTAGACTGTTGCTGACCAGCGCCCAGATGGCCAGCAGAAGGTGCTTGAGCAAGGCACAATGATAACCCAAACAGACTGTATCCCTCCCATATCCCTGAGCAGCATGATGCCAATTATGCACTGCTCTCAAGAGACTGCTGGCCACAGTCAGCATCGGCACTGGATTTGATCCAATGCCGTTCTGGTCACTCCTGCACTGCAGTGCGGCAGCTTTATCAGCTGAGCCATCCAAGAAGCCCCAAGGTAATAATTTCTAATATTTGATTTCACATCCCATGACTGTAGTGACTGCTTGCTGTCAGGGATGCATAGACATGCATCATCCCTGGGTATCTTCTCCGATAATGCTCTGCCATGCCTGTACTACAACCATCTTCAGTTCCTGCTCTTTTCAGGGAGCATTTGCTTTCAGTCCCCTCTTCAGCATATGTCCAAGTGGAATGAAATCTGGTGACTGACTTGGCCAACGGAACCAAAATAACAACAAAATATGTCAACGTCAAATGAATTATGGAGCTCACAGTATTTGTGCTTTCATAAGAGTGGATGATCAGGAGCTTATAATGCATCTGTGTGTCCTTACAGGCCATAATAGCATGATTAGTGCAGTCAGTGCTTATTTCTTCCTCTAACACTGAAGTGCCAATCCATCTCTTTTAGTCTCTGATTATATCATTCTTACAGCTCTGGGAGATTTCAGTCCATCTGTGGTGATACCAAGTACTCATAATTGCGCTACATTTTTGGAAACTTTTTCAGTCATATACTGTGACAACATTATGGTGAATGGTCCTTGAATAAATCAGAGTCTGACTGCGTGATTGATGGGCCTGCGTGTGGTTAAGCACTGTAAGGAAGAGGACAGCTGTCTGGGAGCACAGATGAAGGTGTGTGTATTCGCTGTGGCATGTAGAGCTGTGAATTATTGACAGGTGGTGGGAGTGCGGGATGGCTTTCTCTGTGACAGGACACTGGGGAGGCTCTTCAGTACGGCAGGGAAAGCATGATCGTTCCGCTGACTCACTCATCGCAATCACACTCAATCTCTCTATCACTCCGTCTATGTCTCTGTCAATCTCTGCCTCTTGGTCTCTTTATCTCTCTGGCTGTCTCTTTCCCCACTATGTGAGAAGTAGTAATTGCAACAAAACTTTTCGCACATCAAGAGCATGTCAAACTAGAGCTGCGCTCAGAGAGTGCAAGTACCTCCGCCAATGTACTTAGTGTTATTTTTGCCAGTATTAGCTAGCAACCCCTGTGTTTATGCAGTCCTGTGGTCTTTGCACAAATATGTTTTTAATGTGTTTTTGACCTTTTACATGCCCTTGACCTTGACCTCCCAAAATCGAATCACCTATTCCTTGAACAATACTTAATCATTTCACCAAATTTGAGGAAAATCCATCCATAACTTTTGCGTAATCCTGCTTACAAACAAACCAACAAACCAACCAACAGACAAACGGTAATGATCACATAATCTCCTCCAACTTCGTTGAACAGAGGTAACAAGTTCAAATGAAACAGGTAGTGAAATAGAACTGAAAAATGATATAAGCTGAGTGCGCCAAGGCCCGGTTCTGGAGAAATACTTTACAATCCAGTGGGTTTCAAGACAACTCAAACTCGGCAGACCTGACTCGACTAATTAGCTGCTCAAGAAGTCTGCTTGCTGATATGTGCTTTGTATTGTTGGATTGGAACCCTATAAGCAGACAGATCACCCAATAGGGTGGCTGGTTTTTGAAATTAATTATGTTTATATCGAAAGAGGGGAGATGTTGGAGAGCAGAATATCAGCATAGTATTTACTTGCAGCTGGATTTGTTGTAGGGAAGGAGAACAGCATGTTTAATATGAGACTGTCTTAACCATAACATACAAAGCTTGTACTTCAAAATCTGTGTTTAATTGCCTTACCTTTCGAGGTCCGTTGCTTTTCAGCTCAAACACATCCATGGTGTAATTCACTCTGCGCCCATAATGGTCAAATTGGACATTCCCCGTTAGACCTTGGATTCGCACCTTCATGATTTACAGAAAAAAGAAGTTTTACTCACTATGACCTTTTGCTTTTTGTCACTTTCTGATAATTTGTCTAAAACGTTAACACCTCAGATCATAGAAAAAGAATGAATACTATGTTTTCCAGTAAATAACTGAGGTTATGGATGCAAAGTGCGTGCTAATTTTTCAGATTCCCACAATGTTATAAACTTGCACCTTTTTTGCCAGTTAATTTAACTGGCACCTTTTTTGCCGGTTATTTTAACTTTAGTTTTACAATAAGTTTACAACAGAATTCCATTTATGTTAAGTGTAAACCACAGTTAAATGTGCGCAGGACTCCACTTACAGTTAAAATAACCACGAAACAATGCGTTAATTTAACTGTTAAATTCAGTCAGTTTATAACAGTGCATTCCTTGAATGGTTGACTCTTGACTCTCTAATTAATTGGTATTTTTACCCCACCTTTCTCCCATTATGTTGACCACTACCACATCATGACCCAAAACCCATTCATCCTATTCCCTGTCCTGCAATTAGATTGGCTGCAGTCTGACTCGCATTCAGTCCATTTGCACAAGCATGAACATTTTGAATGGAGGACCTCTGCCTGTCCTTGCACCCCCGTTTCAGTGCCCTGTTTATCTTCACGTCTCACCTGCTTAAGGGTACGCTCCATGTCAATCCCTTGGTTCCAAGGAGCAGCGGGATTGGCGAGGCAATCCCCAGCATTTCCCCTCCGAGAAATATCAATCTTCTGCCTTCGAAGGTTCCGGAAGGCCTCTGCCATCACCAGCACTCCATCATAGGTCAGCGCGGATGTGTACTGAAGAGGAGGTAGAGGAACATTGGTGTTCACTCGGTGCTTCAAGCAACACTGGAAATCTGTATTTTTACATCTTTTCTGCTTCACTCGGGTTAAATCACATACCGTACATCCCCCATAGTTGGCATCTATCTTTGCGTTCTAAACCAGGGCTATTCAACATTATCCTACAAGGCCGGTGTGGGTGCAGGCTTTAATTCCAACCAAGCGCTTATATACCTGATACTACTAATCAAGCTCTTTAGCAAAGACTCATGGGGTTGATTAGTGGTGTCAGGTGTGTAAGTACTGGGTTGGAATGAAAGCCTGCACCCACACCAGCCCTTGTAGGATAATGTTGAATAGCCCTGTTCTAAACCATCACCCATTGTCAAGCCATGCCTCCAGCGCTCCCAATCACTAGCCTACTAAGCACCGGCCTGCATTCCACATTCCACTTCAATGATGCACGCCTGTGACCCATTATCTCTTGCTCGTTAGTGAGCACATATAAAGGAGAGCTTCGCGTTAGCCAGTTGTAAGCATATTTTATGTTACTCTAGCCTGATCGCTGTTAATATAACTTATACAGCTGACTTACATACTCAGCGTGTCTTTGTATGTGTATTTTGGGACAACATTCCCCGTTTGTTTGCACTTGCCTTTTTACCTTTGCAGCAGCATAATAAACCAAGTTCATCTTTGCACTTGAATCCAGTTCACCTTTTGCCTTTTTCCAGTAAACTCACAGCATGCACTGAAAAAGCCCTTACACCCATCACTGGACACACCCTCTAACCATCCATAAAATACTAAGTATCGCACAAGACAATTTAAAATGTCAAACCATAGGCCACATATTCAGAAATATTGTTGCTACAGAAGCTATGCTTTATTGAACAATCTTCGTGTTAATGAAAAGTTTTTTTCTTTTGTTGTGTCACCAAGGTTAGCAATCCCGCTTTAGATAACCCAGCTGAACCTTAATAGGGCTTTACTAATTTGTGAATCGCCGGCTATCAAATATACTTAATTAGAATGCGTTATTTTAAAATGAAAGCAATGACATCCAATCAACTGCCTTCCAGACCTGCAAAATTAAACCATTATTTTTCCAATCAATTTTCTGCTAAGTGTTTGTGCAGATGAGTACAGGCTCCGCACTGCTCTTGAACCTGAGATAATAAATACGTTAACATTGGGCTGGCTAAAATTACAGTGGAGATACACACAGCCCAACAGAGGCTGACTGAAGATCAATGAAAATTGTTAAAGACCTCAGAGCTATTGATGCTGCAGAGTCTGACAAGGGAGAGAGGCTCTAAACAGCTGGGTCATTAAAATTATTATTCAGAGGGAGAAGACAGATCTGTTGCTGAGGAGGAGGAGAGAGAGAGAGAGTAAAGCATTGAGGTTGGGTAAGACAGAAAAGGGAAATTAAAAGGGAGAGATAATAAAGAGAGGAAAGAGATAGAAGGGGAAAAAAAACTGTTTACCACATCCCCCTCAGATGCTGTTCGGAAGCATCTTCTGAGGGAAAAATTTCCTGGTCCACAGAGATTACATATAGTTTCGGGGTATCAACACAGATTTGGCTGAAGCTTTTCTGGATTATTTTAGTAAATCAAAGAAAACTAAAGCTGAAGACAGTTCTCCACTCTTAACTAAAATGTGCTAACCACCCAGCCACCCAATCCTTATGGCCTACATGGGTATAAATGTAAAAATGTGACTTATGAGCATAATTGATTGCTCTAAAAATGAAAAACGGCAAATTAAGACACATTAACAGTTTGTAAAAATCCTATGACTGCAATTGTGGTTGGAAAAAAATCCAGCATTCACAGTGGGCCCCAGGACCGACTGCACTTGGGACTGGTAACAGAGCAATGCATGAAATTCAAAACTCAAAAAGGAGAGGCTCATCACAGCCTGAAAGCAAACATGGCAAGTAGCCAATTGTTAAAAGGTGGATAGTAATATTCAACTTAATATTTAAAAAGACCTGAACCAGGAGGCTAGTTGTCTGATAACGTAATTTAAATCCAAAATTGAAAATGTCCCTAAACACCAAACATGTGCATTTTAAATATAATTTTAAATATTTGAGAAAAATATAAAGGGTAGAAATTGGCTATTTCTAAAAAGTAGTTCACTTCACGATGAAAAAATGACCTAATTCAAAGCTGTAAATTAATTGATAAATTGATAAATTTGTCCACATTTTTTTCTGGTGAATCCCCATTATCTACATACCAAAATAACATGCGGAATCTCCGCTTTCCATGTATGATATTCATTACAAATCACAAGCAGCCAACTGCAACCAATAAAAGTTGCAAACAAATTAGATTCAGGACTTCCCAACTCCAAAATTAAATATTTTAAATATTTAAATATGGGTTAAGATGGAGCAAAGATCTAAGCTCCATTGCAAAGCTTACAGCATCATCCATACAACAGTCTACAGAACTCAATTTTTAATTTTTATTAAGACTCATTTTGCTTTCACTGGTCACAAATACTTAACATTTGCATGTGAAATAAGAAAAATTGTCACAGATATTTGAATTTGTCTGATACTTTAACTGAATATTTGGTTTTAACAAATCATAGAATACGCTGCTTGCGCCCAGTTCACCAGACCTGCCATTTTCTGAAAATGCCTACAAGCAGCCGGCGGCGATTAACAACGACGTAATTATCTAGCTCCGCGCAGGTACAGTGTGTTCCTACCGCAAGGCAAAGTTCTGCAGCCCAATCCTGAGATCACTAGAGACCAAAGGCTGTAATGCTGCCCGCAGGAACTCTGCAGGGGGCTCGACAGTGGTTCTTGAGCAAATGCAGAGCGGCTGCATATCCTATTCTACGTGATAGTAAAAGCAGATGGTGAATCGCAGAAAAGGGAAAAGAAGATTAGGGGAGAGAAAGGGCTGATTCTATATGCACCGCTGTGCAGAACACATTTATTAAATGAGATGTGACACTCAAAACTGTGTTACGTTAAACCAAGGCCAATGCCGTCAAAGCATGTGTGAGTTTTTAGCTTCGGGGGAACTCAAAGCTAGACAAGCGTCATTGGCTTCACACTGAATCCACATCCCCTCGCTTAAAGTGGCACATCTCCACTCTCTGGACCAGACTGCTGGTGCCTTTTAGTCTCAGTCTCACTGCCACTCTGTGTGAAAACCCGTCTCCCCACATTACAAGTCATACTCCCAGTCAAGGGCTGCGACATAGGTGGGGGTTGTATTCAGTCTGATCTCATCTAGCCTCCACTCAGGTCTTATTTGATTTTTTTTTTTAATCAAAATACTGTCACAGCGGAGCATTTTTTTAAGTAACTGGGTAACTTAAACCCAGGCATTTTGTTCAAAAAAAAAATAAAGGGGGGGTGCACAGGGTATTGTGGCAGTGTGAGGACACTTAACAATCGATCTAGACGTGCCATCGCAAGACTCACTGAGGCCTACCGCACGAGGAGCTGCACTTAAAGCTTCGAAGAATGGAATATATTTACAAAATGTCTTTTTTTTAAACCACATAGGCTACGACCACACTAATACGTTTGCGTTTTAATACAGTGTTCCCAAACGAAAACGTGTAAGTGTGGACGTAGCCTTACTCAGAGTTCCAGTACTCCATTGCTCTCAGTTACCATTGGTCATTATTACATCAGCATAAGTATGATCAGGCAAGAATGTTCTTGCAATTTGTAAGCATTCTTGTCAGGAGTCAGAATCTTCAGTTCAGTTAATGTATTATTCATGTATTTATGATATTTCTCCTTAAACTGTTTAAGATACAAAGCAGTCAGAGCAAAATACAAAAATTATCTCAGTACATGGAAATCACTATGATACCAGTTTTCAGTAAGCCCATGTCTATCCCTCTAGCTTGAACTCTTCCTAAAATGCATCTGGCGTGTCTTTGCTGAAACTGACATGTTCCACCAAGTATGGCCCGGTTTTCTGTATTAATAACACAGTAATAACGGCACAGAACATATGGTTCCCAATGCTCAAAGCCAGGTATCAGTGGCATACTTGCTCCATGATTGTTCCTCCACTCTGCACACCTGTTGAGGGCAACTGCCTCGTTAGCACTAATGAGGGCCATCAGTTTCCTGCATGCCTCCCGGAGCCCGTTCACAGCATTTCACCTTGGTTCAACCTTCATTTCACACTGCACACGTCGAGACAGTCCGTGCCTCATCTGTCTGCTGCTGTCTGAGCACACGGCATCTTAGACCTCATCCCCTGCACTCCCCTCCCTCCTCCCCGCCTGCCCTGATGCTCCACACTGCAGTCCACAGCAGGGCTCCTGCCATTCGCCGTACCGCCACAGCCAACAGCCAATGGCCACTGCGCTGTACCTGTGAGGGGTGGTGCCACATCAGGCAGCCGGCAACAGAGCACGAAACCCCTGTGACGCAGAAATGACCGGCATCCCCGCACAGTCACGCCCGCCCCTGCGCACACACACACACACACACACACACACACACACATTCCCATGCGCACACATGCACACTGCATTTCCCCCACCTGATCTACACATGAACACTGATTTCACGCAAGAAGATTTACAGCACCCAAACATGACAAAAAGCATTTTTCTGAACACACTCGGAAACATGCAGACATGGACGTGTCCACTCTCACAGAGGAACATACTGTATACACACAGGTGCTTTAACATGCCCTCACACACACACACACACACAATCACGCATACTGACACAATACCACAGCAGATATGGAGCGATTAGAGTAGGAGAACACCAGAGTGAAGTGCGTATCATGTGGTCGCCTGCTAGGCACACGTGCTTTTCCGCTTTTCCATTTCCAGACAGCAATGGCAGGAAAATTGGCTTGTCACAGGAAAGACAGAGTGGACAGTCGATACAGCCACGCCCTCAAGATATCAGGTAAACTACCATCCCCATCACGCACACAACCTCGCCAGCAGAACAGAGCGTGAAGAAGGAAGCCCTGAAAATGGACAGCGGCAGCCTAATTCATAATGCATGTCGATTGTAGAACTTCTGCCCCGCTGACCTCAGAGAGTCTACAGGGTCATTGCTGTGATGAACCAATCACATAGTGCTCATAGGGGAGCACTCGGAACTGCTACACTGCCACTCTTTTGAACTCAAATCAATACCAGTAGCACCCAGAGGACTGAGAGAGGGAAAGTCATCATAAATACTATACATGAGCCTCCGTAGAGTTGGACTAAGCCAAGCTCATGGCTTCGGGCTTGATGGACCGCCTGTTCTCTCGGATAGATTATCACTATCATTGTATTATATCAACTAGCACAGTCCCTCAGGGTCATCTCATAGAGTCTGGGTAAAAACAACACAATACACCAACCGATTCATTTCTGAAATTAGTTCAAACATTAACCTTTCAAACCATTCAACAGCGAATGAGGAAAAGCAATTTGGCAATTACCACCGCTCATCTCTAACTGTGCCATTTTATTCAAACTATGCTATTTTGTTCAAACTTTGTTCTGCATTGCAATGCAAAGCAATTTTGCTGACTTGAGTCCAACTCTTCTGTCTGTAAATCTGGAAAAATTTGCTTGTTTTAGCAAATTCTACTTTGTTGTCCTGCTTATATACATTAGATTCACTCTTCACCACAGAGGTCACTTTTCTATTTTTTACCCCAATAAACACTTCATTGACAGTTCATGTGCATTCCACATATTTGAGAAGCTGTTATCTAGCTTGTCGTTACCAACACAAGTGAAGCATATTATAAAATCTTTGCCAATCTGAATCTTGGCAGATGGGTATTGTAATCTCAGCAGATGGGTATTATAATCTCAGCAGATGGGTATTATAATCTCAGCAGATGGGTATTGTAATCTCAGCAGATGGGTATTGTAATCTCAGCAGATGGGTATTATAATCTCAGCAGATGGGTATTGTAATCTCAGCAGATGGGTATTCTAATCTCCCATTTGCTTCTAGCTACCCAGTTACATTAAATTAGACACAATCTCACTTTTTTTAACAACCTTGCAGTCATCCGCCATAATAGTTGTGTCGTCTCTCATTTGATCATCACCCTAGCCTGGAATGCATTCTAGTACCAGAGGGCTTCTATCCATCCATGGTTCATAAATCCTGGTGAAGCTTGGGGGTGTAGAAAAGAGACTCACCTTGGGTGCACTCTCAGACCCAGGGTACTCTCTCTGGTCCAGCTTGTTCCAGCGCTGCATCAGCTTGATGACCATCGGCGTGCTGAAGTCGACCAGCTGGAACCCCGTCACGTTGGCCCCGCCGTGCATAAACCGCTCCAGGGAGATGTCCTTAAAGCCCTGTGAGAGGACAGATGAGGGCTCATTATCAGGCACCAGACAACATTGCAGCGACTACTATCATATACAAAAAACATCTGTACACTTTCATAGGAAAGCTAACTCCATTTCTGGTCATAGGGGCATTATAACACTACACCGTCTTCCTAAAGGCACCCAGAGCCGCCACTGAATTACTCATCTCCCAACTATCCTAATTGTCCTAAGAACATTAGACAACCTTCCCCCTCCCAATGGACTATCTCTGAAATTAACAAATGGGGCCGACCAGATAATTTGGCTTGAGCAGCTCGTGCAGTCACCTTTTCAGGGTTTATTAACACTCGTGGTCCCACAGGTGCAGGTATTTACCTGCCGTACCCACTCTCCGGAAACATCTACGGGCTAAAATCAGCCGCGATTCTTCTCGCCGTCTGTTTGCTGCCAGCCCGAGACGAATCGACCGAACGCGGGGAGCGCCCCCTGACCGCAGCCGACAGCACGCGTTCTCCTCACTGCCTCGCATGAGTGACTGCTTCCTCGGAGCTCGCAAACTCTCCCGCTCCTACAAATCTTTCAGTGACGGCACTGGAGCCCCGCCAAATCCGGCACAAGCTGGAAATCAACTCTGAGCCTGAGTCAATCTGTCCCAACTCAAATCAGCGGCCTACATGAAGGACACTGCTCACAGGGATTTAAATGCTGCTTACCAAGTTTGCCAGGATGTAATGGTATCCTTTGACATGTTTCCCAACACTGACAATCTGGGAAGGGAAAAGAACCAGAAAGCTGGATTAGCTGAGTAAAGAATTTGCAAACAATTCAGACAGACCTTTTTCAAGTGGAAGGCACAACATATTCCGCTCCAATTAATTAAATAGCAGCAGCCCAAAATAAATGCAGTAATCAACAGCAATAAAACACATGAAATCTCCCTGGAGGTGGGGGAGCGCATAAGGTTGGACTTGGGCGT
The DNA here is from genome assembly GCA_029692085.1 of Gymnothorax javanicus. Classification (NCBI taxonomy): domain Eukaryota; kingdom Metazoa; phylum Chordata; class Actinopteri; order Anguilliformes; family Muraenidae; genus Gymnothorax; species Gymnothorax javanicus. The sequence continues at coordinate 30,935,358 of CM056195.1, read as the reverse complement.
GAGTTATAAATGAAGACTGACGCAAAATGGCGGAAGCAAATGAGTTCATTACCATGGTGTTGCCACCTGAGTAATTATTGTTTACTTGATTAAGGATTAATGACATTAAAAGAGAAGCTCCACCTCTGGCAGTCGGTCACCTGTCTTTCTCAGGTAGACATCAGCGTGGCAGGATGCCAGTTTTCCTAAAGACTCTTTTCTTCAATTCCACTGCGTCCCTGTCCACTGCCCATTTATCTATATTTGTCAAAAATGACAGAAAGTGCCAGGATGGAGGTGATTGAGTTTCTTCACTTAACAGGGCTCCTCAGGTAGAGCTTAGCTAAGGAGATGTGAGGTGTGATGGAATATGATGGGGGAGGTGAGGTAAGGTCATGCTTCAGAGAAGCATCAACTTTCCATCTTTGCCTGGCAGTGCCGTGTGAGATGCCCGCACCTGGCACACTGCCCTGCCCTCTCTGTGCCTGACCAATGCCCTGCCACAGCTCAGATGTATGCTGCATGTGATACGTGTTCAATTTCACAGAGCTGGGGTAACATCTCAATATCTTCAGATGAAGAGCTGATCATGGTTTACGTACTACAGGAACCAGACAATTTGACCTCATACACTCCAGCAATATAGGCATTGGGTTTAAGAGTCTGTAGTATTTGTACTGTAAACGCATACTATAGATGGCAGTTTATAGTCAATATCCTTAGATTGAATATAAGTACATGATGAGGGTCTTTGGAGAAGGGCAGAAAGACCATGTTTTCCTTGAGAAAAACATGTAAATGACGGATGCTGAATTTCAAGCCATTGGTAGCTGGTAGCAGGTGAAAAATAAATCTCCATATAAAACCATAGCTGGGGTTCATGCAGGGCCTTAATGCTCACTTTGATTAAGAAACAGAAGGGAGGTTGTCTTCAAGTAATACGACACTGAGTGCATACGAGGCCAATAGTACCCAATGTGCTCTGCATTGTTCAACATTCACAACCCACACCTTGCTGCATTGCGAGTACCTTGAACAGACTGAACACACTGCATATTCAATCCTTTATTTAATGAATTCGTTAAGTTTTTTTTTTTTTGGTGATTTTCCCTGAGATCATTTAGGTCCAGCATTAACGGTTTTGAAGCTATGCTTTTAAGCAACAGTCACGTCAAAAAAATCCTCTCCAGAGGATTGGAAAGTTATTTTCTTTGAAAGAATCGGTGCACTTCAGACACATACAAAGTGAGCCATCCTGCTAACTCAGAGAGGAAAAGAAAATCTTGCCTTTGGGGAAAAAAAAGATCTGTGAGAGTGGGGGGCACGACAAGAAATTCCCTCTAACCTGACTTAATCCGTTGTCATCTTCCGTGCGGATGAGACCCCAGCCTCCCTTTACCCAATAAACCCACATTACAGCTCCCTCTCCTCCCACCATCTGATTTTCAGGTTATTTTCTGGGCAGATATAGACTGTGGGCAGGAAATCACAACACAGTCGCTGTGCGCTGCATGCACTCGGTGAAATTATTCAAGCTGGCAAAGGGATTGCTCAGTGAAACATGAGGACAGGACACTTTCCCTGCCTTTCACTCAGAGTCTGCGAAATGGTGGAGAGGCCACAAGAAAATCAATGAGCAGCATGAGGTGGCTCGCATGTTAAGAGGGAAAACAGCTCCTGGCCAGTCCGTGGAGCAGCACACAGAGCTTCACCGTGAAACACACTCTGAATGACTCACCTGCTCTAAAATGTTCTGAAGCCTCTCCGCCTCGAGGTCGATGACAAACTTCTTCTCCTGACGGCGGTCAAGGTCCTCCAGGAGGCGGCGATAGCTAGCATCATTAAAGTTCTCCACACATATGGCGCTGACCTGCCAGCCGTTCTGCCCCGCCCGCTCCATAATGGCTTGGAGTATAGCGTATCCTGACCAGCATACGGAAAACACGACAATTTACACGCAGTTCACAAGAAAACAAGCACTGCTTCAAATATTCATGTCAGATCAAACAATGTAAACAAATACCTTTAACAATTATATTGAACAGAAATAAAAATCAAACATGAAGTGAGCCATTTTCCATAATTAAAAACATTGCAGTAAAACCTTGCAATAATATCTATTCCAAGCTTATGGTTGTGCTTCTGCTAGCAGGAGTAATACAAGATAACCAAGCTTCACTTGTTCGGCATTATTCAGTGTTATTTAGAGAATATTCCCTAGCAATTACTTCAGCAGTTATTCTTCAGTCAAACTACTGGTTGATTATGTAAACGCCAGTTAAAAGGTACCCTGGCATTATCAGTTTGAACTGTAGTTTTCAGACGGCAACAATAGCCATGCACATATACCCAGTGACTCATGCTTGAGGCAATACGCATTACTTGTGTTGCACAGACCTGAAGACTCATGCAAAGTAATTTGTTTTCATTTTAGGTCTCTATAACAGGGTCAGTCGCTGATTTGATTACAGTGTTAAAGCGCACACTGTCCCACAACTACTTAGCTCCATGAACTCCAAAAAAAAAAAAAAAAAAAAAACTGAAATTTTTGTATTGTTTCAACACACTACAGGTGCATATTAGTGAAAGACTAAGTGCATTATTGAGCCTTCAGAAACATATCCTTTGATTTGTTTTAGTTATTTATCAATTGCAATTCTCTGTATATGCAAAAAAAAAGTTGGATATTTGGTATTTTAGGAGAGACCCCAATGGCTACGCATAGGCACGTAGACATGGGTTCATATCCCTATCAAGCTCCCATTTATGCTCGTCATGTCAGGTGATGAGTCTATGGTGTACTGATAATCCCTGACCTCTGGCTTCACATCCCTCTGTTCATTCTCTCTCATCTTTTTCACCCTTGAATGTTGACTTAAGTAAACTACTCTTACCCCTTTCCTACTCAAACCCCTTTTCATTCGTAACATTCAGCACAGCATAAATCTGCCAGAGAGCCCCTTGGCCTCTTGGGTCCTCGTTAGGGCACATTAATTTTTTTTTTCTCCGCCTCTCCTGCCCTCATTAGTTCCTCTGTCCCTCGACCATCATCGAGCCACTGATCCACCCCAGATCGCAGCCAAGTTGAACAGATGTCCCCCTAAACTGCCCTTCACATCACCCATTATAACCCAGCAACTTCCTGCCTCCATTTGCGCAATTTCCTGCACTGAGAGCCATGATCCACAGACGGTCATAATTAGGGAATTGAACGATGGCAAAACGCCTTTTGGGATGTGGCAAGCTGTAAGAATTGCAAATGACGAACGGGAACTTCTCCAAGGATGACCACATACAATTAACTGAGTTAGCGAAGCACGTTATAGCACTTCCTCTTCCTACAGTGATGCATTGTGGGCTTCTGTAGAGTCTAGCTTTTTGACAACCCCATTCATAAAAAATAATGATGAAAGCAGAATGTTTTCATCTTCATCACAACTTTATTCGTGCCCATTATTCTCAGCAAAATCCAGCTGTGGCTAGGTGTTTGTAATATAAATGTCAATTTTTGAGATGAGACCAAAAGTACAATAAGCATATGTAATTTCAAAACATCTTTATGTATTAATACACAGTAGACCTTGGGTTTCACATTTTTTTGCCCAATCAGTGTTTTAATGGACTCCAAATGCATCCACGTTAAAGGTGGCTCATAGCATAGCTGTATATCTCTCTATCCACTGCCAAACTGGGAAACTGAGATAGATATACGGAATCCATTTTCATAGTTACTTTGTAATGCTTCCTGCGCCAGAGAAAGGCTTTTAGGCAACATTGAAGCTCAAATAAAGATCTCATCAGGGATTATTGTCATTGCTCAGCGCGAACGATGAGAGCACAGATGAAATGGCTTCAGAAAATCCTCCTCAATGAAGACATATTGTTTGCAGAGAAATCTGTTCGTACTTTTGCATATAATCCCGAGATGATTGAACCTAACCCAGGAATCGTAAACACTACTGCACACTTTTGAAAACCAGCATTATTACAGTACTGCGGTTCACAAAAATTCAAAATCAGAATCACGCGGAGGCATACAGAAACACCCAGTTTTGCACTGCTTATTGAGAACAATTTAAGTTGTCTAACAGAGCATCAGCAGCTGCATTGGTTTTACTACGCCTCACACATCTTTACCCTGAAGTACAGCTCAGACACAAATATCAGCAAATGATGATTCTGTACATCTCCAAACCACCGATGCCAGCGCCCATCCTGCCATATCCTGCTGAGAGTCATGTTTTACACTGGAATGACCAACAGGTGGCAGTAGTGTCCCACCAGGAGCCTCTGCATTGAGCAGTGAATTCCTTGTGGGGGTAGGGAGGGTCGGGAGCACTGTGGAGTCAGAATTCCCGATCCGGAGAACATATAAGTGGTTAAACAGGGCTATTCATCATCCCTGGCTCCAGCGTGACATCAGCACCATGTCCTCCAGCTCTTAACGCAACACTGACCCCCCATCTTACTGCTGGGGATGAGGAAAAATGCATTACTCAAATACCCACCCCATTGCTACGTAAGAATTAGAAGTATGAACACCCCTGCACACATACAGTGAGCACCATAATTTACTGGACAGGGAAACACATTTTTAAAATTTTTGTTTGGTACTCTTGCAACTTTGGGTTTGAAATGGTAAAACAACAATGAGGTTAATGTGCAGACTGTCAGCTTTAATTTGTAGGTGTTTTCATTCATATTGGATAAACCATTTAGCAAGGACGGCACCTTTAGTGCATAACCCCTCACCACCACCCCCTCGCCTCCATTTTTAGGAGCACCAAAGATTATTTCACAGTTTAACACGATACAGAATGAAGTAATCATGTTTAATCTATGGTTGCATATTAAATGCATGCGATGACTGCTTGATGCTGTGGTACCGCAGCCATCTTCTATTTCAGCTCATTACTGGGAGCTTTCGCCTTCTGCCGCCCCTTCAGCATATAAAATGCATGGTCAGCTTGATTCAGATCCGGTGATTGACTCGGGCAGCATAACCAAAATTAGCAAAAAAAAAAAGATCTCTCTGTTTGATGAATTATAGTGTTCACTGTATGATGCCAAACAAATTTGTAATGATATTGTTCATCTAGCAGGCAGGCTCCTCATTTCAGAGTTGTAGCCGATGCTGCGGGGGTGGGGGGGTGGGGTGGGGGGATACAGTAATTACACACCTAAGGCTCAAACCCATAAACCGAGAGCTCTCGGTTCTGCAGCCTGAGTGCGAGTCCACACTGCTCACAAGATCCCATTATCACATCCAACTGGCTGCTCATCGCTCCTTTAACTGATTAATTAGTCGCCCGTTCTGGAACGGAAACTGCATGTCACTGACTTTAGCAGATGCACGAATGCTCTAGAAGAACGAGTATTTGTGTGACAAACACAGCTGTGCTGAGCAATGTACCGTCGGCTCATGACTCGGGGCTAGCGGGCTGCGCGTTTGAATGCAAACTGAGTCTCAGTGCTACTGCAGCTGTAAACAAGAGTGCATTAGGTCTGCAGTGAAGCCAGTGCCAGAGAAATGCCTTTGACAAGGCGAAAAGGAAGAAAATCCACTGGACAAATAAAGGAAGAAAATCCACAGGACAAATAAAGGGAGAAAATCCACCGGACAAACAAAATGTAAACGCACCAAATGCACACACCAGTTCAAAATACGTGGAAAAGCAGCTCGCCTAAAAATACTAGCTACTGTTTTTCAGGTGTGCGCTAGAGAGCCCCCAGGTCACCTGATGATGGGCACGGGCGAGAACACACAAAATAGTGCATTGAGCCGCCAGCCAGCCAACCGCTCAGAGACTCAAAGATCTCATGACAGGAAGCTGTACTGCTGTTCTGAGCTGCACACCGGCTGTTTGATAGAGGTGGGAGTGAAAGTAGGGCTGGAGATAAAGACAAAAGATGTTCTCTCTGAGCGTAACAAGTGCCTCCACTCTACCACACTTCTCAAACAATGACTGCGCTATTATAGAAAGGCTTAGGGAAATAATCGTGCTATAACAGACATGTCAGCTCGGGTTAAAGATCATGCTTTAACCTTTTTTATCACCTACAGTGAATGATCATGTTTTAACAAGAGGACCACTTGGGACAAATGACCATGTTATAAATGGTAACCCAGCTTAGGTAAATGACCATGCTACAGCAGTTTTACCAGCTTGGCAAATCACAATGTAATGACAAGTATTCCTGCCCATGATCGTGCTCTCTCGCCAACAGAATATCAGCTCAGGTAATTTACATTGAAGATGGTCAAATAGACCTAACCATTTGTCTTTCTTGTCTTCTGGCATTTAGCCCTCTTCATACTGTGCAGGTTACCTGCTCCACTACTGACTATTCCTGAACCAAGGCACTTAGAAACCTACCAGTAAACAACAGTGCCAGTTTTATCTCTTTTTCTAGCTCAGGAACGTGGCCATGTATCGAGTATACCAGGACAGGCAGCACAACCCTTTGAAATTGTGGGTTTGAATTTTATACTAGGCTGCATAGAGGATTATTTACCACAGTAAGTCTTATAAAACCCTGCATAAATAGCTTTTGTAGCCTGCAATTCTGCACACAACATCTCAGCAGTAGTTTTCCACTCTTATTCAATACGCACAAACATAATTATACTGCTGTCATGAACTAATTAGATATAGAGACCAATAATAATGATTTTGGTGAAGCCAACAAATTGCTGATGGAGGAGTCTATTTTGACTTGAATAACAAACAATTCACGCCCCGCTCATCAAACACCCGATTTCTCTGGTTACATTTGTTCAGCTATCACTTTCCATTACTTTGTGCATTGTGTCAAATCATATTCAGTGCAATCAAAGATGGATCACGTTTTTTGGTTATGTGAGTGCCAATAACAGAGACAAACACCTGTACATTAAGTTCTGAGCAAGTGAGAGTGCTCAGTAAATCCTAGAGCCAGGTTCTGGATGGATTAAATTTGATAATTCCGCTCATAATATAACTGGAAAATAAGAGACTTTGACAGAACTAATAAAAAAGTTACTTGTAAAAAAGATTTTCAAAACTTGCAAGCAGCCATTACATGAGCCGTGGTTTCATGACAGGTGCACTATGCGCAAAACGTGGCAGAATGGAACACAAATTAATGCATATTGCTAAGAATTCAACAATATGAAAATACAAGTGCAATACAGTCATGTCTAGAGTTTTTCTTAATTGTTTTCCCCCACTATCAAGCCATCCTTGCCAGTCATTCCTTCATTTTCCACAAGTAGTTTTCATGATTTAATCATTGTCTCGTGTTTTGCCCTTCCTCTTGGGTTCCAAATATTACCTGTTTCCAGTTGTTAATTGTTGTTGTGTGCATTTAAGTTCATTTAAGTCTGTGTTTCCCCTTTGCAGGATTGTTCTATTTCATCATCTGTGTTAACTGGTAAGTAAAACAAGTGACTATTCGATAGGGAATCTCTTCCCATTATTTGTAGTCCTGGCGTGTGGCTTCTTCCAGTCTCTCCCATACCTCAGTTCAAAGGTGAGAACCTGCCTACATGCCCTGGTTCATTCGGCATGCCATCCCGGTCTCTGACCTTGAAACTAGTCCCTTCCACCATATCTAAGCAAAGGCCCTGTTGACCAATACCCTGGTCGGCCCTGTCTGACTTTGGACCGCTTCCAGACAAAGTCTCTTCTATGTGTTTTGGGCAAAGACTTCTTCAGTTAATAAATAAGCCTTCTGGACTTTTTCTCTGCAATCTGTTTCTGGCTCTTGTACAGTTAACCCTGACACAATATACCAAACATTTTTGTTATTCTACCACATAACACCCGCAACTAGAGTTAAAATATCCCACGCGTGCAATTAACCACAAAACCGGTACAAATCTGTAGCTTTTAACGTAATAATCACGTAAATGTGACAAGTTTATAAAAAATGCAGCTGTCTAATACAATTCCTCACCATTCGCCACACTATTAAATTCAGCAAGCTGCAGATGAACTTAGTTTTTCCCTGCATAAAATTGGCAAACTATTTTGCTATTAAAATTTCAAGTATTCTTTACTGCCACAACCCTTGCCAATGCTATTTTGGCAATTTCTGAACACTGCATGTAAGATCAATTAGTTATATTAATGTATGCATGTAAATGTATTTTTAACATTGACTTCTGTCAGAATTTCCATAAAAATCACTAATTCATACCAAATGTTTATGCAGTTGTCTTGCTCAGAGATTTGAAATAGAATGATTCTTGTTTTAATAGTCATCTCTGAGCATCTTACAGTTTTATCCTTGAGTCTGTCTTTCTCACATCTTAATTTTTGCAGCTGTTCATAGGAGGCAGAGATAGTCTGCACAACAAATGACCATCTTTATTTGAGATATGATGAGCTTCAGTAAATTAAACTGAATACATAATCATACCAACCTAATTAAAAGAACAAATAATAACTGACATAATTAAGTAATTTATACCCAATTACACGTTCAATTGATTTTTTTCTTTGACCAGTTTAGCAATGATGCTACTTATAGCAGTGGGAGATGTCACAACCATCAGAGCTCTGATAGAAAACCTAAACAAGTTATTCTATCAAAAAGACACATCAGGCAGTGAAACGCAATGCCCAGATATGTCCAGATGTAATAGGTGCATGTTCTTTCACCCATTCTGTTTCAAGTGTAGCCCCTCCATTCCTACAGCCTATCGAGACATTGCAGCACTGGAATTTAGCACGTTCTTATCATGGCAGACAGTACAGAGTCCTGTTTCACGCTGCAGGAACACAACCAAATCTGGACACTGAGTGAATTGAAAAGAGTCGTTCTTGAATGTACTCAGCAAAGTCAAACGGCTAGCATTGTGATCCTACTCTGACATACCGCCAAACACACAACTCTCCGTTCATGCAGCAACATATGAAGGGTTTCAAGGCAAAAGGAGACGTTTATGAAAACTACTTTTGAGAAAATTGACATTTTTAACTTCCTCAATCACGTTTCCCTACAGTGTTAATTTCATGTACAGACCTCAATAAAAAACGAAGAGGGAAATGTTCATTGCCTCCAGAGTAGTTTTTGGGGCATTTCTCGTTTTGCCCCAAAACCCTTCAAATAGTCCTCACACCTCTGCAGCTTTTAAAGACTGCTCAGAATACCTGGCTGGTCCAAGATGTTTTCCAGTCCGCCCTTACCCACAGCCCACTACGCTCTCACCTCGGTCAGTGTCGTAGAGGAAGACAAAGCTGTTCCAGTCGTAGTGGTCCAGCAGGCTGAGCAGGGCGCCTCGTATCGAGGGCCGCAGCTGCAGGACGAACTGGCTCTCGCCCTCGGTAGGGAAGCTGGGCGTGATGAGCGAGATGTGCAGCGCGCTGCAGAAGGAGGTCAGGGTGTGCACCGAGCGCTTGTCGTACAGGCCGAAGATGGCGAAGACCCCCCGAGAGTACTGCGAGCAGACTGCAGGGACAGATAGATGGGACAGAATAAAAGGATTAGGAGGAAGGAAAAAGATGGAGGGATGGATCATAAGGGAAGAGTGGACTGTACTTAGAGAAGCACAATACTGAGAGTCAAATTAAAATCCACTTTAGAATGCAGGGTGTAAATCGAGTTATGGCTTCTGTGCAGTCGTGTTCCCATCTGTAGATGGATGGAGGTTGGGGGGGGGGGGGGCTGGTATATGTCAAATATTCATTCATGTTATGGTTAGATAAAAAAAAAAAAATCAAATCAGATTATGTGGAATTAAACAGGAGGGAATTCAAACCCATCAATACCATCCAATTTTCTGACATGGAAAACCAAGCGACAGCGCTTGTCACGTTTATCGATCAAACAGAGGCAATGAAGATTAATATCATTTGCTAATGCAATTGACAGCACTACTAACCACAAACTGATCCGAGTGACCCTGAATTCTTCAGGACTAAGAAAGAAGGAAAACCGTCTTTAGATTGAAACCAAAGACTTTTTTTTTAGACTAACCAGTCCGGCAACCCCTGTTGTTTTTCTGGTCAGTAAGTTATTGGTTTGAGGTAAAATAACACTGCTCATGAATATGCATGACTGCTCAATGAGGAAAGGGAATGGAACTGGAATGCTAAAGCCCAGGGCTTCACCCATTTTTGAATATTCCGGAATATTCCAGATGAATCTTCATCTGGAATGATTTACCTTTAAGCAGGAAACAATAGCTTGACTTCTCTGCTGAGGTGAGCATCTACAGAGCCTCCTCATTTAAATGTAGATTAGTTATAATCCTGACTTTATAACAGCATGTAAAGTAAAGAATGGAGATAAAAAAAAATATTGTAACCACATTCAAATGGAATTAGCAAGTAAACTGTGTTCAGTGTGTCTGTGGCAGCCTGCTGGCATCATCGCACCAGACCTTAAATATGGATGACAGTACGCAACAAACTGCATCATTGGGAAATGCCTGCAGTCGGAAATGCTCATTAACTAATCATCGGTGACTTATAACAACAGTAATTGTCTGTTTCCACAAAGCATGTCAGATATTTTAATGAGTGGTTGTAAAATTTATTCTGGTTTTGTTTTAAGAGTCATTGGATCTTAATGAATGTCTTTGCGCCCTGCACACTCAGTTTGTACTGTGCATAGAACAGACTGTTCCTTCTGACGGCCGCATAGTAATAGCAGTTTTGAGGGTGCAAGTATTTATTTTGTTCAATAACCAAAAACAAAATTTTTCCACATAATTTTAGGAAGAGAACAGAGAAAACAACCTTTATCCCCTTTAATGCATAATAAATATGTCGGTACACCTTTACGGATATGGTTATCTGACTACTGTCACAACCCTTGAGTGGACTTAACCGTTTCCTCCTAGCAACCTGTGTTTTTTATAGAAGTATTGTCTTCTTTAATTGGTTTAGCTTCTTGCTGGCCTCCCCCTCCACGTGTAATAAATTTTTGTGCCCTACTCCTGTGCGTTTCTGTGGTGTATATAACTTTACTTTGACTCTTGTAGAGCTTCTGGATTGTCCTTGATGTATCCTCTGAAGTAACCAGTCCGTTATTCTTCTTAAGCTGGATTTATGGTTCTGCGTCAAACCGACGCCTTCGCGACACAGAGCCTCTGTGGCGACGTGAACCCTCACCGCGAAAATTTTCTAACTGCACGTCAAAGCGACACAGACCGCAAGGGCACTGATTGGTCCACTCTATTACATCACTTCCGGTTTGGCGGTGAATTGCTTCGCAGCACAGCACGACACAAACGACCTCAACGCAGAACTTCGAAAGGTCCACGACGGCGTCGAGGCGACGGCGTGCCCTTTGCGTGGAGTCGACGCAGAACGATAAATCCAGTTTTCGTTTGAGAGTTTATAATCTATGAAAATTATTGTAACCTTTAATGCTGATAAAATACGGAAGTACACTTCAAAGCTTTATTAATGGAACAAACTCACAAATGTCATCCCTGGTTTCCAGGATTGGGACCGTGTTCTGTTTAACCTGGTTCTCCAGTTTGTTCCCCCGCCCAGTTTATTAGGAACTCGTCCCAAGCCGTCATCAGTGTCCAGGACTGAGACTGCGTTCTGGCTACGCCCTTCAGTCCTGCCATCTGACAGTTCTGCTCGGGCGAGGGTGAACACCACATGGCTTCTGCCCCGGGACACCACTGGCCAGGCTCGGACACACCCCTAACCCTACCAATTAAACCATCTGAACTGAACGGTGCTCTTGCTACTCTGGACTCCGTCTTTTCTTGGCATTACCATATTCGTATCAATAAATGCCTTTATTGGATTGTACTCTGACTCTGCATCTGTTTCCTTGTCTGAATCATAACAGACTACCACATTATTTATTGCTTTGTAAAGAGCATCCCAGTCTTCAGACTTCAAAAACTTTGTGGCTTTAATTAAGAGCGCAGTCCACAAGTGCACATTGAAATACTAAAAGATGCTCAGTCTGTAGTTATCCTAGCAAAATAGAATACACAATGGTCTGAAATAGGGGGTGTCAATAATTTTGGCACCAAATTTTTTTTTTTTTTTTTTTTTTTTTTGGAAATATTGTAATTACATTGTAAAAAATATTCCTGTATGTGTTTTCATACAAAGTAATATAATTTTCACCATTAGAGCAGCGCATACTGCAATTTTTCTACACAATTTTATGCAGTCTTTTTTTCACATATTTTTTTCCAGGGTGCCAGTAGTTCTAGAGGGCAACTAGTGGCCAATAATATACATGCTGTCATTATGCACAGAAGCAAATCCGTTGAAGGTCTAGCTCAAAGATACAGTATCAGTGTGCCATACAGTAATGCGTACCTGCAATCTTTTGATGTCCTTAATCAGCACTGTCAGCAGAATATTTGACCCATAAAGTGCATTGTGTGAAGGTTAAAACATTTATGATCAAAATGGACCCATCTTTAGTGTTTATGGTCTAAATGGCAGCATATCTAGTGTATTGGATTAAACCTGAGATATACTTCTTGCCATTTAAAATGCTCGCACAAGGTATCTTAATGGTATTAAAAGGCCCGCATCAGGTATTTTACTCGTGGTTGCTGTGGGCGGGGTTGGTCAGCGACATTGCCTATTTCCCATTCTCAGACACACAGCCAACTGATTGTTGATCAGTGACAGTGCATTGTAAGCCATCATACAGTGCCTGACAAAAGTCTTGTCACTTATCCAAGTTGTTGGAACAACAAATAATAACCTGACTTGTAGTTGATCAATTGGAATCGAAAATGGCTTATATGAAAGGCAAAGCCCTCTAGATTATGCGAAATATTCCAAAATAGAGTTTTGTGTCATTCATTGAGTTTTATAATTTAATTTGTACAGAACGGTCAGATTTTGCTTGGACAAAAGTCTTGTCGCATTGAAAAAAAATGTGGAAATTATACACACACTTTATTTTGAATACACAAATATGCCACTATAATATCAGAACATAAAGTCATGGTGCCTTGGAAAAAAGAATTAATATCGCGTATGACTCCCATGAGCTTGGAGGACTGCATCCATACGTCTTGGCAATGACTGAAATAACTTGATGATGAAATCATCTGGATGGCAAAAAAGCAGTCTTGCAGGACTCCCAGAGTTCATCAAGATTCTATGGTTTCATCTTCCAAGCCTCCTCCTTCATCTTACCCCTGAAATGCTCAATAATTGTTCATGTCAGGTGACTGGGTTGGCCAATCCTGGAGTATCTTCACCTTCTTCGCTTTCAGGAACTGTGACATGGAGGCAGAAGTATGAGAAGGAGCAGCAGTATAAGTAGGGCAGCAAGAACTTCTTGATATTTCAGGCTGTTGATGTTGCCATCCACTCTGCAGATCTTTCTCACACCCCCATACTGGATGTAACAACAAACCATGATTTTTCCTCCACCAAACTAATTGTTTTCTGGGAGAATCTTGGGTCCATGAGGGTTCCAACAGGTCTTGTGCGGCGACTGGGATGCAGTTCAATGGATAATTCACCAGAAAAATAAACTTTCAGCCACTTTTCCAGTATCAATCCTTTCTGCGAGCTGTGGGCCTTGGAAAATGCAATGCAGGTTTTATGTTTTCTGTTTAATGCAGGCTTCTGTGTACTAATTCGGCTATGAACACCACTTTGAGAGAGAATTTGACAAACTCTTCTTGTAGATACCGGGATTTTTGGTGACATTTCCTCATGTAGCTTCGCTGTAGTTGAAGAAGGGCTAGCCTTGTACAGTTGAAGCAACAAACAGTCCTTTCAAACAGTTGTCATACCGGGGTCTGTCTGACCTGCGCTTGCCATGAACGTCACCAGTTTCTTCAAATATTTTTCTCATCCCCTCCACTTGACATTTGGATACATTAAAGATGTCTGCCACCTCAGCAGCAGACTCAGTCTTCAGGCTCTTGATGATCAGCACTTTGGTCTGTGGTTGAATCTTTGGTATGTTGTCAGGGGTCTAGTCGCACCTCATATGAAAGTCTGGTGTGCTGGGGTTATTTCTATACACATCTGGGAATGTGTTAATTACAGTATTTGTCGTAGGTTAAACTCTAATCTGCGATTTTTTGCATCATCTGCAGAGACGACAAGACTTTTGTCCCAGCAAAAACAGATGTTATGGGCTTAGCCAAGCTGTGAACATCAGAACACTTTTTGATGGTTTCATTTTGCACCAAATTATTAATGTGAAAGCCCTTGACATTAAAATAGACCATTTATTGTAACAATTGATTGGTTAGAAATAAAGTTATATGCTATTTTTAGTTACTATGTCCTTATGCGACAAGACTTTTGTCAGGCACTGTAGAGGGTATAAAAAGATGGACGCAGCACCCTGGTCTGAAAAGTGAAGCCCATGCGGAAACCTCTGAAAATTGCTTCCTATTTAATCGCCAGCAGATGGCGATGTCGGTGGTTGCAAAAAGATGTTCAATGCTATAGAAGTCTATAAGAAAATGACCTTACTTTCCCACCTGATTTATTATTTCAATAATGATTTTCCATATTATTTTATGGAATCTATTGCAAGTTTCAAGTCTCCTTTGATATATCATGATGTTCATTTTTGTAAATTATGGTCCCAAATAGGCTAGAATAAAGGATAAAGCCAAATATGCTTTATGGGGCGTGGCTATCCTCTGGTCCTCGTCTGATACGGTCAGATTCACATGTAGATCCACCCCTCTCTCCTCCCTGGATCTTCAATTCACGCTCTTGTCCAATATAAATCACATCCAGTTTCAAAATGACAAAATGGCGCTGTTCAAATTGCCAAAATCGAGGCTTCCTAAATGGTATGCTGAAACCAATGGGTGATGTCACGGTTACTTCGTCCATCTCTTTAAATAGTCTATGTAAGACCGAATTTATGAAAAATAGACACATTAGCTGTAACATTAGACTAATTCTAGATTTGTTGGATTATGCAGTCGTAGTAGATTCTAAAGCACTTATTTTATTTTTAGATTTTTATAAAGCTTTTGACACTATTGAACACAATTTTCTCTTGCAATCCCTTAAAGCATTTGGTTTTGGCGATAATTTTATTAATATTGTCACTATGTTCTATAAAGACATTAACAGCTCAGTGATCATTAATTTGAATACCTCTAATTTCAAGTTAACAGAGGCGTCCAGCAAGGCTGCCCGATCTCACCCTTTTTAAGTATCTTAGTTATAGAATTAATGTCAATCAAGATTAAAAACGATACAAACTTGAAAGGAATCTCTTTTCGGCAGAGAATTAAAAATTTCCCAATTGGCAGATGATACTACAATTTTCTTCAAAGATAAAGACCAACTTTCTAATGCCATTAATTTGATTAATTAGTTCTCCAATGCCTCAGACTTGAGATTGAACATGTCCAAATGTGAAATTTTATCTGTGCATGATTGTGACAAATCTCTAATTGAAAACATTCCAGTTAAGGATTCTGTAAAATATTAGGGCATATATATGACCAAAAATCATGTAGCCAGACAACATCTTAACTTCTCGAACAGAATTAAAAAGACAACATCCATTTTTAATATGTGGCTTCAGAGGGACCTGTCCACTCTGGGTAGAGTTCTCCTGTCTACAGCAGAAGGTTTGTCTTGCTTTGTATATCCTTCTTTATCTTTATCTGCAAATGATTTAACTGCCAAACATGTTAAAAAAATATTTTTAGACTTTATTTGGAGGAATAGATCACACGAACTCAAAAAATCCGTACTTTCCAATAATAAAGCAGAAGGAGGTCTTGAATTCTTGGATTTCAATGTGTGACGGCCTCCAGCCTCTGGGGCCTGCTAGTGTTTTGTGTGTGTTCCCCTAGATTGCCATCTGTTCCCCTATTCTACCTATTCGTTCGTGCTTGTCAATCGACTTATCGTGACTTTCAAGATGGCGGCGACGGGAAACTACCTCAAGGTACTGTCTGCATAAACAATCTTTTTTTAATAAACTGCCTGTGCATTTTCAAATTTCTCAGTGCCTTGTTTTAAATGTCAGGGCCCTCGGAATTTTACTAATGAAGTGTGGAGCTACTTTGAGCCTTGTTAATGATCTAAAAATAGCGATTTCTTTGCATGGCAACGCTATGCCCCATTCATTACCATTGTAAGCCTGTTTGGAGCTTTGGCTAAAAAGCCCTGTATTTTGTAATGTTGGGTGTGTATGGAGGTGGGGTATTCGACAAAAGTTAATACTCGTTATCATGTTTCAATACACCCCAAGTCAATTTCACACTGGGGTTCCCCTTTAAAGTCCATTTTTTTTAAATAGCCAACGTGAGATGCTCGTTTAACTTAAAAGACATCATCTGTTTTTATGTTGACACCAAATGCAATGCATTTGAATACGTTATGAATTTTGTTATCCCTCATGCAAAGTTCTATATTCACAAGCAAAAATTTGCCAAAGCTTCCCCTAAAATTGCACCCTTCCTCTTAGAATTGAAATACACAATTAAAACTATCTGTCAAATTGATAATAAAAGCAATAAGCTCATAAAACATTATGAAACCATTTTCCTCGAAACCTCTAACTGAAATTGCAAACGTTTAATTTTTCTTTGTTTTAACCTTGTTTCTTTTTGTTTTGTCTTGTTTCTCTTTTGCTTTATTAACCTGTATGCTATGCCTATTGAATATTGATTCTATATCTAATACCTGTCATTTGTACTTTATTTAGTTTATCTGATATGTGCTGTCTAGTGGCTGTTGTATACCTGTTTGTTGTTAATTTGTTTCTTCAATTAAAAAAAAAATAAAAAATACAGTCTATGTAAGCCATGCCATTTTTTGCAAACTGGAGCATTTTTCGTTTTTTCGTTGGCTTTATATAGGCTATTGACCACACCCAAAAGAACAAGTCAAGCGTCACTGTAAAGATTTCAGACAGCTCAATGTTCGTTATTACAGAGCTGCTCGGCGTGTCCACTTGGCGTGCATCAGGATTACAATACCATGTGTTTTTCTTTATTTCACGCAAATTTACTAGAAAAAAAACAAAACAAAACAAAAAATCGATTTGATTCTACAATTAGCAAGAGAGACAGTACATACCTCACACGTGAATTTTTAATGGCGCTAAGCATATGTCCAGTTTGTTTATGTAAAGAGGTATTACAATCAACATCAGCAAAAAATGTATACTATATGGGTACAGACAGCTAGTGTTAAATTTGGTTTGTGTTGTAAATTAACACTCAATTTGGAGTGCAGAGGAAAGAGTTTGCTGTATTCAACACGCAAAAGCAATATGACACTTTATTTAAGGCATTTACTGAAATTACTTGACTCCATGACCACAGTATTCAGAGACTGTATACATATTGGGCAGTTGTACAAACAGGGAAACTGCAAAGGGGGTGCAGAAAAGTGTGTTGCTGCCATGAGATACAGTCCCTGGGGCAGCTCAAAAATCTGGCTCCTCCTCAGGGAAGAGATGCAGGAAGGTCAAGTCAATACAAGCAAGAGGCCAAATGAGATCAGCCGCCTGTGAGCCTGTGTTTGTCCCCCTCCTGATAGCCCCTCCCCCCGTATCTGCACTTGACTGTAGCAGGATGAAGGAAGACCCCTGAAGAGATGTGGATGTGTTCATGGGGCAGTAGGATGCAAGAACGGCATATCACTCATCTTCCAGCCTGATCATACTCAAAATTCAGGAGCAGCAGGTTGAATGTTCTGTCCACTTCTGGCCTCTTTTTTTAGAATTTGACTATTTCCCTTAGTAACCAAAGCTGGACTGTATAGGAGGCCATTATTCCTTCTGAGCAGTTTTAAATCTTACTGATACATGATCTCAATCAATTATAACTTTATAGTTAATAATTTCCTGTTAGATTTTTTACAACCCCAATTCCGAAAGAGCTATGACAAAGTGTAAATTGTGAATAAATCAAAACACAATGACTTTCAAATCACACTAGCCAGTATTTATTCACAATAGAACAGAGATAACATAACAAATGTTGAAACAGAGAAATTTTACAATTTTATCCACAAAATGAGCTCATTACAAATTTGATGGCAGCTACAGGTCTCAAAAAAGTTGGGACATAGGCATTTTTACCATGGTGTAACATCCCCTCTTCTTTTTAACACAGAGTAGAGGCGTCTGGGCATTGAGGAGACAAGTTTCTTGAGTTTAGCCATTGGAATTCGATCCCACTCTTGTTTAATGCAGGCTTCCAGCTGCTGGAGAGTTTTAGGTCTCCTTTGACGGACTTTTCGTTTAATTATGCGCCAAATGTTCTCAATCGGTGAAAGATCAGGACTGCAGGCAGGCCAGTTAGCACACGGACTCTTCTACTACGAAGCCATGCTGTTGTAATAGCTGCAGTATGTGGTTTTGCATTGTCCTGCTGAAATAAACAAGGCCATCCCTGGAATAGATGTCATCTAAAGGGGAGCATATGTTGCTCTAAAACCTTTATATACCTTTCAGCATTAATGGTGCTTTTTAAAACATGCAAGTGTCCCACACCATATGCACTAATGCATCCCCATACCATCAGAGATGCTGGCTTTTGAACTGAACGCTGATAACAGGAGGGGTGGTCTTTCTCCTCTTTAGCCCGGAGGACACGACACCCATGATTTCCAGCAAGAATGTCAAATTTGGACTCGTCTGACCACAGGACACTTTGCCACTTTGCTACAGTCCATTTTAAATGAGTCTTGGCCCACAGAACACGGCGGCGCTTATGGATCATGCTCAACAATGGCTTCCTTTGTGCATGATAGAGTTTTAAGTGGCATCCGTGGATGGCACAGCAGACTGTGTTTACAGACAGTGGTTTCTTGAAGTATTCCTGGGCCCTTTTAGTAATGTCAATGATAGAATCATGCCGATGAGTGACGCAGTGGCGTCTGAGGGCCCGAAGATCACGAGCATCCAGTAAAGGTCTTCGGCCTTGTCCCTTACGCACAGAGATTTTTCCAGTTTCTCTGAATCTTTTGATGATGTTATGCATTGTCGATGATGAGACCTTCAAAGCCTTTGCAATTTGACGTTGAGGAACATTGTTTCTAAATTAATCCACAGTTTTTTTACGCAAGCCTTCACAGGTTGGAGACCCTCTGGCCATCTTTACTTCTGAGAGACTCAGCTTCTCTAAGACATCCCTTTTATAGCCAATCATGTTACACACCTGATGCCAGTTGACTTAATTACTTGCTGAATGTTCTTTCAGCTGATTCTCTTATATATTAATTGCTTTTTCAGCCCTTTTTTGCCTGTGTCCCAACTTTTTTGAGACCTGTTGCAGCCAGAAAATTTGAAATAAGCTGTTTTTGTGGATAAAAACGTAAAATGTCTCACTTTGAACATTTGAAATGTTATCTATGTTCTATTGTAAATAACATAATGGCTCATGTGATCTGAAAGTCATAGCATTTTGATTTTATTCACAATTTACTCTTCGTCCCAACTATTTCGGAATTGGGGTTGTAATTAAAATACCTTATAGGTTGCCTATTCAAGCAAGAAACATTAACAATGTGGTAAATAACCTTTGTTGCTAATGTCAAAATTATTTCTGATAAGCTAATTCGATTTGGTTAACTGGCTACTGTAATAATGGCAATGATTGTATGCACACTCATAATATATTGATTAAGCACCATTTAGGCGAGCGTGGTGACAGTGGTTGACCCGGTCGCCTCGCAATAAAGATGGGTTCAAGGCCCAGTCAGCCAGGACAATACATTCTCATCCTGCCTCCTCCTATAGAGGCTTTTTGGCGTCCTTATTTGACGGTTAGAGAATAGGGTTCATTTCCATCTCCAATCTCACCCGAATCTGGAATGCCCAATTAGCAAACTATGTACACAAGCATGCTTATACGCAACCCCATGTTGCCATCTCGGGACAGCGAGACAGCTCGCGGGCCTCTTCCGAAGCACATGCCTGTCAGCCGCTGACTCTTTTACACTCATAGCTCGAAATTTCGCAAGTTCAGAACGAGGGCGGAGGATACCCGAACATGAGCAAGCTTAGAATTTTACTGACGAGCGCCCAGCTGGCCAATAGGAGGCACTTGAGCAACAAACAACGCTATAAGCCCAAACAGGCAGTCCCTCCAAATTTTGTTTCCCTGTAGCACTAAGCCAATTGTGCGCTGCTCTGAGAAGTCTGCCGGCCACTGCCGGCACTGGCGTGACTGGAGCTCGAAACCGGGCCGCGGTGCTCATGGCCCTTGACCGAGTGAGCTACCTGGTAGCCCGTTGATAGACTTCATTTTATACTGGCAAAAAAATAAGGACACCAAAAGCCTCTTTCTTCCTCATATATGGACACTTGGTCAGGGAGCGTCACCATGTGACGAGTAGGAATGAGACTGAGCTCGCCAGAACCCCTCTGCAAGGATTTTGCATGTTCTTTCCATGTTTGCATGTTATCCCCGTGTCTGCCGGGTTTCCTCTGAGTAGGCCAACTCTGGTTTCCTCCATTCCAAAAAAACATGATCTATGGGAGCACTCCCTCCAGTGCCCCTGACCAAGGTTCTGGTTTTAGAACTGAAGTTGCTCCTCGGCCGCTGCACTGTGGCTGGCCACTGCTCCTTAGTAACTTGGACTGGTGAAATGCAGAGGATGAATTATCCTACAGGGTGCAATAAAGTATGGCTTTCAAATATATCTTACCACTGATCTAGAGCTGACAGCGAGTGAGCATACCCAATGCAACATTGTCATGTGCATGGGATGCAAGGTTGTCGTACATGGTATTTGCACGAGTTGATTTGGCACATTGACTGATTTTTGGGGTTGACTCAATAGAAAAGGACCAATGTTTTGGGAAATGAATAATTGGCAAGATTCTGACTTTCCAGGAGATCATGTAGCATCTTCACAGGTATTCTAGCCATGTTCGAAGAGTACAGTAAGCTCCATAATATATGGGGCAAAGACATTTTTCATGATTAAGTTCTGAGCTCTGCAATTTTTAATTTGCATACTAACAATACACGTGTGGTAAACTGCAGACCATCAGCTTTTAACCAAAGGATTTTTTTTCCCCTCCATATTTTACACATTAGGCTCAGTGTTAACACCGACACCCAGATTTGCACAACTGTTACCAGTGACTTCTAATATATTTTGCATAACATGCCATACACTTGAGAAGGAACATCAGACATCGCCCACTGCTGCCATTTTAAAACTTAGGTGCCTCTTTGGTTGCGCCATAAAGAAATTCATGTGCACCAGTTCAGAGACTCTGGGAGGTTACCCTCCCAATCAGTCCCCATCCTATGCCATATGTAGGCACAGCACCACCTGTTCACCCTCTGAAGGGGGCAAAGGGCAGACAAATGATTCACAATTTGCACACAGTGCTTCTTTTGAAGGCTTGTGTAGGACACACAACCCAAGCTGAAAGCTTTCTTTCTACATTCGACACCAGAGGGAAGGCTCTTTGTGCGATGGGAACACTCCTCCAGTCATATCCGAGCACACTCCTTTCATCATTCATGCATGCTGATTTCCAAGACAAAAAAACCCCCAGCATTCTTCAAAGATATTTCCCCACGAGCATTCTATGCAGGCAACCTCTGCTTTGATAGCTGCCAATTGTGTTTTTGTTTCATTGGGTTTTTTCCCCCCATTTGCTTTTTCAGCTGTCCTGGTTTGTAAGGTAATGCTGTGTAACATATCAAGCTGGAATGAATGACTCCCCTCCCTTAAAATAGGTTCCTTCAGCCTCTTGGTTGTGTGGAATCACACATAGGATAAGGCGTTAGGTTTGTGTGCTTCTAATTGCCTGCTACTGCTCTACAGGACTTAGAGAGTATTTGTACCCTGTCTCACGTCCCCCTTTCTCTGGGAATAAAACCAATTCAATTAACCACAATGAGCTCTGACTCAGTAAACAATGTGGAGAGGCACCACTGCTTGTAGCAATTAAACTGGGAGCCCTAGCAACCAGTCCAGAATCAGAGATGAATTCATTTGGAAACTGCCATCTTTACAATTTGTGTAATTTTTTGAAATCCTCATGCAGAAGTTTGACCTTTATCATTGTGTACCGTCATTATTCATGTTTGGTATTGCACTCCAGACTGTACAGGTGGAAGTTTGACTGCGGGAGGCCATTGTCAGACTCTTTCAGCTCCATAAAAATAGGATTTATCACATTAGGATGCCTTGGAGTACAAAGCTTAAGTAAACAGAAATAATAGACTTATTCAGGCTGCTAATTAACTTCATTTGGTCTGATTGGTGGGATGAGAAGGGCCAAAAAATGCAACAAAAATGCACTTTATTGGAAACAAAAATGCTTCTACATCATGATAGATGATTTTATTTTGTAAACAAAAATAATTTTTAGTTTTTGAGCTGTTCCATGTTCCATTTGCTGTATTTATGGATGGAGTCACATAATGAATACCATTTCCTGTTTTCATTCTCAGGTTTAAGATGGAAAATTCTCAGGACTCAATTAACTGAATTCCTAGCTGCATGCCATAATTATTAAAATGACACCACAGTAATTACTTTCTGTTGGTCTCATGATATTCCATTTTTTTATGACCAGGAAGATTACAATTTACAGGCAAATTTTGTAAATATCTTAATTTCTTTGCATGTGTGTGAAAAGGCAGCCTTTTCTCCTTGCTCTGATTGTTATATAGCTTTTTAAAAGCTTTTTGTCAGGGAAAGTGGAGTAAGTACAAAGATGCAGGTGGAGCAGGTAAAAGGATGGCAGTATTTGAGGTAATATTTAGCCCACTTAATTCCTCCAGACTCATCATTCTGAAATCTATTGAAATCAATCACTTATATTTCGATTAGTTTCTTCTCCTTTCCAAGAGAGGAAACCCCAGCCTGAGATGACACTGCTGTGGATACGAAGCTTGCAGCCTAAGAGGAATAATGCAGTCTCACCCAGCTGAAGGACAGACAGAGAAAGCCTTCCTCATGGGCCAACAACATAATATGATTTGGTTTGGGGTCGGTCAGTCCAATTCCAGCACCCAGGGAATAATCATTCATCACGACCTCTGCCTCTCCATCCCTCTCCCTCTTTCCCAGTTCTTCCCTCCCTCTCTCATCCCTCTCCCTCTCTCCTAATCCCGCTCTCCCTCTCTCCCAGTTCCTCCTTCCCTCTCTCCATTCTTCTCCCTCTCTCCCAGTCCCTCCCTCACTCTATCCATCCCTCTCCCTCTCTCCTAGTCCCTCTCTCCCTCTCTCATCCCTCTCCCTCTCTCCCAGTTCCTCCTTCCCTCTCTCCATTCTTCTCCCTCTCTCCCAGTCCCTCCCTCCCTCTCTCCATCCTTTTCCCTCTTTCCCAGTCCCTCCCTCCTGCCCTCTATCCATTCCTCTCCCTCTCTCTCAGTCCCTCCCTCTGTCTCCTCCTCAGGCCATAGGAATAATTAACGCGGTATCGCTGGATGCGAACGCCATATTATATTCACCACTGTTACCCAATGAATTAGCCTGCTGTACATTATGAATTTCATTCAGTGATCTGGCCTACAGGCACCTTTTGCCCCACAACAGTATGTCACTGCTCTGTGGAGAAAAAAAAGGATGGTGAACAGTGTAAGTTTCATCTCCTTCACAGTAAGGTACAATAGTTCATTCCACTGACTGGGTAATATGCAGCTGACTGCAGCCTCAGCTGGTTATAAAATCACGGAGAAAATGATAATCCATCATTTTCATTTTGTGTGTTTAAAGAGAGGTTTTATCCTGGCCGATGTTGGCCTTTGTGAATGGGGCTCCTGCAGAGAGGCCTTTCACTGCTCGGCGAGAGCTGCCGAGAAACCGCAAAGAAAAGCCTAACTGCAGAAGCCTTTTGCTCTCGCTCTTTCTTCTCATAATTAGAGCTCTTTCCTTCTTCGTTACCCCCCCCATGCCCCACCCCACCTCGCGCCCACACAACCCCCACACAATTCTCAGCGCTGCACTTGGGAGGGCTCCCAATGAGCTTACTGCAAGCATCTGGGATCATCTGACGATCCTGTGAAGAACGCTTTCACTGTCGTACATCAAGTCACTAAAGAATACAACCTGCCTTGAATGACTTTCATATTATGACTCTTTTCATTCTTGCCGTTGGCAGGTTTTACCAAAATAAACATTGAATATAATTGCCGTCTCAAGACACTCAAATCACCATTAGACGTAATGAAAGCTGTATGCCATTCAGGACATATTACATATACTGTAGTGATAATACAAATAGAGTTGTATATTTGTAAATGGTCGATGTTAAAAAAGAAAAGACTTGAAAAGCAATTGAGCATATGATCTAATTAATTACTTCTATGTCTCTTACTCACATTAGTGTATGTAATAGAATACAAAAATGAATCTTTGTCATTATTTCAATCATTTAATGTAAGATATGTAACTTAAAATCTGCTGACATTTTAAAAACATTTCGAAAAGTCAACATGCTTGAAGATGCACAATTTGTAGGTAAGGCACAAAACCAAATAGGTGCTGGCTTCAGTCCTGAAGTCACAGAGATCTACAGTATACACAGTGTGCAGCATGGAAACGGACTCTTCTCCATATGAATCCACGCTGCATTTGCCGCATGATTGATTTATAGAGCTCCGAGCCTCTGCTGCATGATTTCTCCCATAATGCTGTTAGTAGCAGATGGATTTGGTCTCCCCTTCCACTCCATTGTGCCCATATCTCACTCTTAACACCAAATATCTTTGGTTATTGTGTCATGAAAGGCATCTCACGGTGAAATACGGTGGGAGAAGGCATCCGGCAGACATTTACCAGCAGTGCTCCTGAACCCCAACCCTGAGCAGAGTCTATAATAGAGGGTTTATACCCAATACCCAAGCTGTTCGTATCGTAATTGTTTTGTGATTGGACGCACAGAAGTTACAGAAAGCTGAACATTCTCTCCTGTGTATCAGTGAACCCCTTCAGTTGTGTAAGTCTTGCGCTAGATCTTTAAACCAGACAAGATTGAATTTGCTGGTAAAGACTTCAAGGACAGATGCAATTAATCTCATTCAACATGCATTTATGACATGCTGCCCTGTACATAAATTATGACTCACTATCTACAGAGCCATGGCAAAGTGCTCTTGATTAATTTTGCGATAAATACAAAGGCAAATATGCACCAGGGGGCCCCTAAATTTGCTTTTATCCCATTTGCTTTGCAAAGACCATTGATCACAGTTTACTGGCTGTATGTTGCAGCCAAAGTTCCGGTCAAGTTACCAAGGCTGCAATGAGAATCACACCACATCTTCTTGATGAAGATATAGGCAGTGCTGTTTGGTATGACTATGTCTGGGTTACATTCAGATAGTTTCTAATGGACAAATCATGAGATTATCCTGTCAGTACAGGCTTTGAGCTCAGTCTCACTCCTGAGTCATCATATATCAACACTTGAGCAGATACCCTGGGCATCACTATATGACAAAAGAGGAATCATCTTGCATCACTTTTGGATACCAAAGACATCCCCAAAGACTTCAATATAAAGTCAACAGCGTTAGTAATTAACAACAATGGTAAACATGACAAAAACAATGGCTAAACTAGCCAGGGCTCCACGCAGAACTGCAGGCCCATTCCATACATAGATACCGCAACCTCATCCCAATATAATTCATTTTCCCCAATCCAGATAATGGATCAATGTAATAAATTAATAAAATTACAATTCATTTTCCCCAATCCAGATAATGGATCAATGTAATAAATTAATAAAATTATGATTCCCTTTCTTCAGTCCTGTTTTACAATGGCATCAAATAATGATGCCAAGGACTCCTTTTGTGTCGCATATCGACAATTATGCTGAGTGCCATCCAAGAATCATGACGAATTGGGATGAGAATGTTTTGAAGCATTCCCTATTGCTATATTTTTTCCACGTTGCCATTGTTGCATACAGAGCATTTAAGTCATCACCTAGTGCAAAACAATGTTTCAACCGTCTCATTAAAAGATGGTGCCAGTTTGTTTATCTTTTTTCAGTGACATGTTAAACCTCTCCACATGGGGCTGAAATAACACTTTAATACACATTTTAAATCTGCTGTCGCAAAATAGCATATCAAATTTACAAAATTTGTGTCAAATAACAGTATTTTCATCATTTTATCAGTAAATGCTGTGACAAATATCACTGCTGTAACTGCTGTACAGATAAAAGCAGACACAGTTTTAAGCCATTTGACAGCTATTCTTCAGTTGAAAGCTGTAGCATGACAAAAGCAGGAAAACATTTACTCTTTTAATGAGGATAAAAGAGCACAGCAATTGAAAGCGTATGAAAAGCTTTGTTTCTTGTTCCATTTGAGGAATTTCACCAAGGATTTATCTCACACAATCCACGAACTGTTGCGAACAAGGTGGCATAGCCCTCAGAGATAAAAGCTCTTTTCATTAGCTTGCCAAGGGGGTTCAGAAGCTCAGTGAAATTTCAATAGATCTCTTGATGAAAACAAGAAGGGAACCTACAGTATACTCCTGTTTTTCCATTCTGCTGTAATGGCATAATTCTAATAAAGCACATGCACAGCAGTATGAAGATATGGATTAAATGCATTGTTTCAATGTCCATGCTGCATAGTGTGAGATGAACTTTACTGACAGTTTTCACTTGACATATTTTTTGGGGAAAATGGTCAACTGCAGTCTTCGAATGTGCTTTTAAGCCAAAGCAGACCACCTCAGGAATAAGTTAAGTTAGGTTCATTGCCAATGTTTCATCATCCAACCCACCACCATTTACATCTCTGACATGCACATCAGTCTGATTTTATTCTGAGCATACTCAGACAACAACCAATCCAGAATAACCTGTTTCCCTCAATAGAGATGAGCTTTAAGGGTTTCACCACACTGCTCTGCTTATGGGTACCAACTGAAGCCTGGCTTTAGCATTTAAATCCATGACGCTTTCAAGATGAAGAGAGTGGAAGCCTCAAGCCAGTCTACAAAGCTATCCCACTTGAACCTCAACACCAATCTCACAATAAGATCTCAATGACTCGAGGACGTTAAGCACCTACAGAAAAAGGGACTTAGCTCTACTTCAAGCGAAAGGGTAATCATGTCGCACAGGCATATGCTGAATGCAGATGGTAGCCAGTTTGCTTTGTTCAGTGCCTTTAGATTGAATGTTTCTATTAGCAATGCTAAAATATGCATAATGTTTTGCCTCCCAAGATCAGAACTTGCAGTCCCAAACTCCTGCAATTTTTCACAATGTGTTTTATAAGACGCCCTAAAGCATATAATTAATGGGTGTGAAATCCTTGAACGTGTGTTTAAATTTTAGCTGTAAAAAAAAATTCAGTTTCCGGACAGCTCTGCTATGCGGAGACGGTAATCAGGATATGAATGCTGCTTTGATATTTAAGCAATTAATTTATCATATTAAATTTGCTGTTATGTTCTCAGGGTATCTGCTGTCAGTTCTGGCTTTCCCCTATAGTAATGCAGGCACTATATGATAAAAAATAATTACGGGCTCACACTGAGAGTGCTGGGGGATGGCACACACTCCTGTAATGGCGCACTTAAAGCAATGCCATGGTGATGACTCTGGGGGCACAATTACAGATTGCAATTTGGAGAGAATTTCAAAAATGATGCTCAAGTTGCTCAGTTTAGCCTTTAGTAACTGCACTGGATGGATTATTTTATATACCATGACAGCACTGCATTTTGCACAGGCAATAACTGACATGAACTGAAATATAGAAATAGTCCTTGATCGCAAGGACTCAGTATTTCATTTGGAACAGACAGTATTTTGAAGTCTTTTTTTCACCATAACTTATACAAAAAGATGTGACAGTGTCAAGTGCTTTCACTCTGCTTGCATATGTTTTATGAGGCCTCTCTAAGTACAATTTTTATGTGATTTTAAAGTAACTTGCGCACCAATCTACACATGCCACTGCAGTGTACACCCCTCTACCCAAGCATTTTGGATCATTCCCATTAAATGCTTATTTGCTGAACAAAATTCCACTCAAACCGATGCTCCTTGCTCTCTGGTTGTTTGTCTCTCTTTTCCTTTTTATAAAAACATCTGAATTAGTAACTGTACACACAGGACACAGACATTTTTAGCCCTAAATGAAGGCCCTAAATATTCAAGATGCATATAATAACCAAACAAATAAAGTTGAGCATAAAAATCCTGCGCGTCATTTGCAAAGGTGCAGCACTCCAATTGTGCAGTGCATATCAGAGGGCAAACAGTGACAGAACCAGTAAGACAGCCAGCTGAGGCATACACACTGATCTTAATAGCAAACCACATTATTTTTATTGCCTGTTTAGCTAGTATTGACCAAAGGTGCCAACATCAGAGGAAGGCACTGTATTGGCATTTTTCATAATGTGCCATCTTTTTCGGAATTAGGGTTGCAGAAGACAACTCAATTACATTTAATATATTTCCAATAATGTATTACCATATTACCCCAGTATTTCTTGTTTAATGAACTTAAAACCACACCTCAGTATTGCAGTCTTCAGAAGTTTATTGAATTGAATAGGAAGGGGAATATGTGGCAGAAGCCGTACGGGATGGAGCTGAGTCAGTCGAGGCTGGTGCCAGACGAACGGGTGCCCCAGGCAACGAGTTTCAAGGTGTGGTAGATTCTGGGTGGTAGAGACTAGATGGGTGAAAGAGTAAGAGAGGGGAACGGGAGGGAGGAACGTCAAAAGAGACAGGCCAGGATTGTATAACTGAGGGAGTATAAATACTGTAGGTAGGTTGGTTAGGAGGTGAAGGAATGGGGAGGTGCTTTGAGTGTGGTCTTGGTTCCCCAGCCTGCATTGCATTAACTCTGTGAAATGCATTCTCCATTTACTAGCAAATATACCATGGAATTTTGTCCCTTCTTCCCATGTCTGATGTCCATCTATTTTTAATGGATTAAATATACTTCTCAGACCTAAATACTCATTTTTACATAAATTATAATGTTATTGAAAATATTTTATAACCAAAACATGTTTTTGTGATCTCATACATACATGTGGAAAATACAAATACTTGACTTCTGTGCCAAGGTCATTATTTCAAATGTCTCCATTAATAATAAAGGCTGAGAATGTTAACAGACGGGGCCATTTTCTCAGTACAGATAAGACAATTGCTGTAATGAAACCACAGCCATGACTAAGTACTGTGAAGGAAAAAAATAAAATCTGGCTCCTCCGTCCATTTTAACTGTAATTAAAAAAGGTAAGAAGAATTTCCAGTCAATTAACTTCATGATTAAATTAATTACAGAATAACAGACACAGTGATCATATCAGCTCTGGAAGTGGTCTAATTTGGCTTTTAATCTAACTTTCAATGGGGAGAAAAAAATCTGAATGTAGAGAATCGCTGATCGTAAAATGATTTATTAATCTCATTCTCACAGATAATTGGTTGTCTTTGTTTTGCTCTCCAAGTGAAAAAGAAAGTCAATCTGATACAGCTCATGTTGATTGACAAACACACTGAACTGCAGCTTTAATTATTTTCGAGCTCTCAGAACAGTGCGTGTCTGTGATGTATATTTTCATACTGACTTACTTTTGAATTTTCTTTGCCTGTTGAGAAAGTATTAGGCTGTCGCAAAAGAGGAATCCAGGGGGTGCCGGTCCAGTGCAGACCATCAAGGTTGGGACACATGAGATTTATGGGCGGGATTGAGCTGGCAATGATGGCAATTTTGACTGTTTTAGTAACCTCTGATAACTATCCATTTACCCCCCACTTGCTGTCTGTGCCCATGTAGTATTAGGTCTCCTCCCAGCTTGTGGCTGTGGTGCAAAAAATTGAAGCTGGCTGATGCCTTTACTCATCTACTTCTATCTAGCGCTCAGTGTGTGTCAGAGTTTAACAAAAGTTAAAGTGTCTTCCACTAATATTGGCACCCTTGGTTAAATGCTAGCTAAACAGACTAAGAAAAAAGTGGTCACTGTTTATACCTCCAATCTTTAATTCAAAATATGAACAAAAATCTAACCTTGAATCTAAAGAAACTGATTGCAGGCAGGCAAAAAAACAAAGTGTTCATATCAGAAAAGAAATATTCTTCAAATAAACATGTGTGACACAACTATTGGCATCCCTACAAAACATTGTAGGAAACTAGAGGAAATTCCCATTCATAGCACTTTTATGTTCACCATAAGATTAAGAAAACTTAATTGGACACTCATGACCTTTTCCTTAGGGTATAAATATAAGTTGATACGCACTCAACTCCCAATGAAACCTTGTTTTAGTGTCAGATGAGACAAAAGTAGAGCTCTTTGGCAATAAACACCAGAGGAGGGCTTGATATGAAAACAAAGGTAGCCATTCTGTAAAGAACCCCATCCCAACTGTAAAGTTTTGTGGTGGATCTTTGGGTGTGTTTCTTCTAAAGGCTCCAGACAACTTGATAGGAAACCTGGTGTCATGGATTCCATCAAGTACTGGCAAATTTTAAATGAAAACCTAGTTTGATTGTTTAACTGGACACTGATCCAAAGCATGTATCTGTGTGGTGATGATAATATTTTTTTCATCAATAATTGTATTTCAATTAAATATTTATTTTTGACAATATTTTGAATTAAATATGAAGTGAAAAAACAATAAAGGCATTCATTCATTTGTTCATATTTACCAAGGCTGTCAATAGGGGCACTGTAAAAGCTAAAAGGAGTGATTGAAAAAGTCCATCCATCCTCTACAATTCTGAAAGTACATCAACATATTATTTGACGCTTTAACTCATGAATTCAATTGTTTATTCAAAGTATTTGCTTGATGCAAGTCTGATGACTGCAACAGACTCCAAAAAAGTTGGTACGGGGGTAATTTAAACTAATAATGATCTGACAAATTCCAATTGTAAGGTGATGTGAAACAGGTGATCTTAAAGAGACGAGTGTTATAGAATAATAGAAGCCAAAAGAAAGGCCTAGTCCTTCAAGAGCAAAGATGGATTTAGGTTTGCTAGTTTGTCAACAAATGCTTAGTAATCCTTCACTTTGATACCAGTATTACCGAAACATTGGGGAATTGGAGCATTGCACCCTCAATAGTGTATAATATTATTAAACAATAAATATGAGCTCAACTTAGGGTCAAAAATATTTTGAGCGTGTTAAGTGATGTAAATCCACCTTTGTAAACCTGTGAAAATATTCTGCATGCAAAATTTTAGTTTGTAGATGTGTAGAAAAGATTTGAAAAGAAAATCGGCTGAGATTCAAAAAAATATTTCATCACTTCTTAACTGAGACAGGCACAGATGTTTCCCGAACCCTCAATATTAAAAGAAAAACACCTCTAACTGAAATGGATTCATCTTTATAAATGAAATAAAAAGCAATTTTGCTGAGGTACACACCTGATAAATAATTAATTCAATTTGAGTCAAGTAAATTTAATGTAGTGTAGAACAATAATTACTAGAACCATTGCAAATGCATTCAAAATGACATGAAAGGCTACGAAAAATATTATATCAGTGCAGGGGCAAAATGACTTCAATGCAGCATGCATTCCAAGCACAGGGTGCAATCAACATGCAATGCACTGTGGAAAATTATGTGGATATTTCAATCTGGTCTCTATGGTAAAATATGCAGATGGCAAGGCTGAACAACCTTACTGACCTACCACATAAACATTAGCTTTTAAAGATTATATAGATGAGATTTCATGAAAATGTTCCATCCATCCATTCAATACCTAAACCAGGTCTGCCTCATTTGGGTTGCAGGGGAGTTGACTATGGAGGAAAGGCACAGTAAATAGAACTGTCCCCTCGAAGCAAGCAGGTAGTGGGTTCAAATCAGGCCCTGGGCCTTTCTATGAGGAGTTTTCATGTGCTCGCCTGGGTTCTCTTTGGGTACTCCGATTTCCTCCCATAGTCCAAAGACATGCATGTCTGGCTAACTGGAGACTCTAAATCACCCACAGGAATGAGAGTGTGAATGAATGGCGTGTAAATGCTGTGTGCGCCCTGCTTAATGGATTGGCGAGCTGTCCAGGGTGTTTCCCTGCCTTTTGCCCATAGTCTTCAGTGATACTCCAGCTTCCTCGCAACCCTAATGAGAGAGACAATGGATGAATGGATAGATGATGATGATGATAATAATAATAATCATTTAAATAATAATACTAAATTGTAAATTATGGAATGCCCAAGAAAGTCCCTCACCATCACATGCAATGTTTTCTATTTTTTTCCCCATATTTTTAAAAGAGCTATTTCAATTCCTGGAAATTTTATGGTGATTATCTCTCTTCTTCTGCTGGCGCATAAGGACCATGCCATACAATTGACATTAATCCAATTCTTTATATTCACTTCAGTTTTGACAAAACCACAGTAGTCATAAGGGATTAAGCAGATAGACTGAGCTACATATTGCCCTCAAATACCTGTGACAAAATTCTTTACATTTAGGAAACTAAAATCTGAAGAAGCATCTGCCAGCATGACCCGCATCTGAGAGAGCAGTCATCTCTGTTGGCAGCACCATTACTTAGATTCATTCAGCACTGAAACCTGCACCAACTGACAGGCTTATTCTCCTAGGGAGAAAAATGATATTGATATTGATATTGATGGCTTGACAAAAGAAGTAGCAGCCTTGAGCACAGGGCACCAGGTAATGGTTCATTTCTACTCCTTTCAAGGGGAAATTGAGCTTTATGAGCTAAAGTGGAATTTTTTCACATGCATGTTTGAATTGAGTTAAACATTTTTGCTATCTTGTGGATGCTTATGTGGTCTGCAGCAAATTAATGGGGCTGTCTTTTTAATTTCAGTATTACCTGTTTCATTTACCATTTACCTCAGAGCACAATGATCAATATCCTTGATAGCCTGCATTGTATGCTTACAAATATCAAGGATAATATCATGTTTGTCATGTTCTCAAACAATACAGTCAAAAACCATTGCCAAGGCTCCCTGAATCCTGAAACTTGTGTCCAGGTATCTTTCACAGCTGTACCCTTCTTATAAACCACTAACTCAGCCTGTCAAGCACTTCTACCTCTGGTTCGCCCCTACTCTGCCTCACACAGTTGTATTCTCTCTTTCATGAGAGAATATTTGTCAAAGCACCTTGTTTTGCTTCCTCAGGTTCCTCTTCTTGGCATAACTGGCGCATAGCAGATGAAGTTGACATTGTTGCACTTGAGTATCCGAAAAAGCCTGAAAAAGAAGCTTCCCTGTGACATGAATCTAATGTATATGTCTGCAAACAGTCATTAGACTGAGGCAAACAGAACAAGGCTGCTGGCCATCATAAGCACTTTGTAAAAATAGGATGGGCTGGCTTCAGATTCTATGCAATGTGTCTGTTACTGATTTAAACTGATAAACAGTCAAACTCTGTCCATTTTAAATTAATTGTGCGCGAGTGCATGCAGTGATGTGGAGTACTTGTGATCATGTAATGGACAGAGAAACTCAGGGCTGATGCCTTCAGGTTGAATTGTTAAAGTAATTGAGTTTTATAATTGTCACTGCTTACTTCTAGTACTTAGCTCAGAGAGCACTTGAACTTAAGAGAAACAGGCTGGTGCAAAATTGAAGGCTTATTTCTCTTAAAAACTCAACTCCGCCAAGCGGTCTAATCAGGAACCCCACAGAGGCCTGTACCATTACATTAGACATGTTCTATTTGCACAGCCTGAGCAAGCTCCTGGGAGTCAGACTGAGCGTTAAGCTGAGCCGAAGGGAGTTATTCATTACAACCCCCGCAAGAAACAAAAAAAAATAACACTACCAAGTCCTTCGGGTGCTGTGCATGCGTGCGTTAGTGCGTATGTGTATGCTCACATGTGTCTGAAAGAGAGATACAGTAAATGTCTATGTTGTGCAGTCGAACTGTGATGACAATGCCTCCCATTGAGCTTCCTAATAAGTTCCTCAGATCTGCTTTTAACAGGAACATTTTGATAAGTCCAACCAGTGAGCTGTCAATCGCGGGGATGGGGGTGTCGTACAAACGGCTGAAACATATCTGGGTGCTTCTCAGCATGCTGTTAAATGGATCTACAACCCATGGGCCGCCACAGTCCTTCAGTTCCTCCTCGGCTTTACCTTAGCCTGGGGATATCCCCTCTTCGTGTACTGTTTGAATTTCATCCCTTCTCGAGAGTCCCAGTGGAGGATATCAATGATGACATCAAGCCCCAGCGAGCGCAACGCTCCCTCTTACTCTGTTACTCTAATCCTTATCCCATACGCCCTGAATCATCCTCAGCGCATTTCATTTTCATTGTGTTTTCCTCTAATGTTCAGTTTTTTCCATCTCACTTGTACCTAAGACATAACCCACCAGTGACTAAGGTGTGTGGGGGAGGATAAGTCTTGTGTAGGGATGGGGTTCACCCATCCACAATGCTCAGGGCTTTCAAATGCTTCTACATAGGCGGAAAAACTGAGGTGCTCAGTTGGATTCAGTCCAACAAAAAGTTGTGGGTTTCAAAGTCATGAGTGGTCAGGCCTCTGAGCCTATAGAAATGCCTGTTTTTAGAAATGCCTGGATTCATCCCACAGCCCCCAGTGAATGACAGACAGCTGGTGTTGGAGGTGGCGTGAGGAAATCAAAGTCAGCCCCTCTCCTCCATGTAGACAAGAGGAGCGTCTGTAGGAGTATGGACAATGTTTCCCTGTGAGTTTGGATATTAGCTTGAATTCCACTCGATTTTCTCTTGATTTAAATCATAAATAACTATTTTTAAAATCCCAGCTTCTTAGAAACTTACCTATCTGTCTCAAAATATTTAGCAAGCGTTCAACAAAAACACTTCAAAATAAGTCAAACATGAAACAAAAACTTGTATGTTCCTCCGCCATAATACATTTGTGTTATAGACAGACCTGCCTATCTGAGCCATGAGCTGGGCCTATAGTATAACACTGACACACTTGCCCAGATTTAAACTACAACCAGACATCTGCTCTAATGCCATCTGAAGGTCCTGCTGGGAGAGAAAGCTTCAGCATAAAGCCAAGCCTTCCCCAAGGTTTCATCAGCTGAGACATCCTGTGGGGGAGTCTGAGGAAATCTTCCAGACATGACTCCAAATCTTAACTCATTACATGGAAAATAAAGCTAAAAAATATCTTTTACCCCTCTGCGCAGATGTAGACACCTATAAGCATGGAGCTGCTCTATTTATGCACGGAGTTACACTATTCTATCAATAGGTGGCACACCTGGAAGAGTTATTGAATATTCATGAGGAAGTGTGCCGGAACACGATTTAGAATATGGATGAGCTAAGTCCCGTCCCTGTTTCCAAGGAGTTGTATGAATTAAACTCCTCAGTGTAAGGCCACGGCTCTAAGCCTCCAGCTTGCTGGTCTACTAGGACCCTGCAGCAGCCCAGCTCATCAGCGCTCCACATTCCTACCAATCATTTACTCACCACTCCACGCCCATTTTCACTCACAGGCTAATTACCAGCAGCCTTATTTAAGGACAGAGCTAGCTCCATCCTGTGTGTAGTTTGGTAACCTTGAGCCTGTTAGACTTGTCGTCTGTTAGGGCTTATTTCTAGCGTGTTTCGCGTTCCCCTTTATATTTATCTGTTGTGCACTACTCGCACTGTTATAATTAAGGAACCTCAATTCCTTTCTATTTTAACCTACTCTGGGATGCGTTTCCCAAAAGCTTCCCAAGCGTTTCCCAAGCGGACAAACTTACATAGTTCATCCATTCACAGTCAATGGGGCCAACTATGTAAGTTAGCATCTGTGATTTCGGGAAAAGCACCCCTGGTTAGACTCATTACAGACTTGTAGGTTATCCTTAGGAATCTCTGTTCTTTTGCTTGTTTGTCTGCAACGTTTTGTCAGCCTCTAATAAACCTTCATTTATTACATCCTGTGCCTGGGTTCAATCCTCCACTCCTCATCCTCTGGACGAACCGTTACACTCAACCAAGCCTGATGTGCAAATTGCTTGATATACTTGCCCATAGTATCTATCCAGCAGTTAAAAAAGATCTCTTGCGACATAAAAAAATCACTGTCCTTTGTAGCAACCACTTCAGCTATAATGAGCTAATAGTATCCCAATTAAGTAGTTGAAAAAAATAAATTTTCTGAAGCTAATATTCAACATGGTATTGATGCTATGTCGTTCTACTATCAATCATGGTCATCATATATTAAAAACGCATAATTCCCTACCATGGATTTACGCGTAGATTCTTCCATCGAAGAATTCAGTGCTCACTTATATCCTCAAAAGAACTCTCACTGATATCTAGTCACTCTAATGCAAGCTCAGGCTCATCTGCGTAAAGCACAGTTATAGTTCACACCCACTTGAAACCTCCCTGATAATTGTCCGTTGATTGACATGTATCTATCCAACTCAAGAGAGCATAAACTTTCCACAGTAATTGAAAGACATTGATTGGACTATCAGAAAAGTATTTAAACCCGTGCGTAACAGCAAGGTAGGTCACTTTCTCTCAACTTTCCGCAATTGAAAATGATGCGATTGCATAGAAAGCAAGACTTCCAAAACCGGCCTGAAGTGTTAAGGTTACATTTACCAGATTTAAATGTGATATGGACATGGTCAATGGGATTCATTCCGAATGAAGCTAGACTGGAGGGTTCCATCTGCCGAATAGATCTGTGTCTCTGAAGGAGAAATTCAATGAAGAATTTTTTTTTTTCATTTTAGTTGTGAGAACAATTGTATTTTTTTTTTACTTATGGCAAGCTGGCTGTTTCTCATTCTCACATTTACTATATCCATGATGGTCACAGAGCTTGTTTGCTACATTAGTTAATGAGAGTAACCGTTAGTCTTTGCTAAGAATACGGCATGTGGTGGCATTTTGTTCAATGTGGCTTTTTGTTTTAGAATTTATTCCATATTCAACAAAATAGAATGCTGAGGTTTTGGCTTGATTAAACTGCAAAAAGCTCCACTACTTTGAAAGACCCCATGCTGTGTTCGTTGCAGTAATTCTGTTCAATCTAGGGTAGAATTTTGCCTGCTTTTTCCTGATTACGAACTCTCTGTTTTGTTCAGATAAGATTTATTTCAGATAATGTGTTCATACAAGCTTGCAAGCTCGGATGTGGGAACTGTTGGCTTTTCATTGCAGGGTGAATGGTCTGACTGTTAAATAAGCAGTTCCTTTAATGAGTATGTGTTTTAGTTTGTGGGATCTGAAGAAACGCTGACAAAATTCTAAACTTTATCATGGAGAAAAGGCATGTTTTTGGTTTGGAGAGGTTGCTAGTGATCAATGATGTCCAGCCTTGCCTATCTTGATGAACTCATGCTAATTTCCATCAGAAAATCACTAATTCATATTGAATTTAATGCGTCAAAAGTTCATATGTGTTAAAAATATAATTATTTTATGATTTGACAGTGTGCCATTTTGAGGGCTCTGAGAGTGTGGGGAGCCACTTGGGGAGCTGTGTTATTTGGCTCTGAAAGAGTAGATAATTCTGAATTTCACAGTCAGATGATGTACTCTTGTGGTCAAGAAGTTTATGATCCCAGAAATGTCTTGTTTTAACTCCCAGCCATTTTTCGATTTTCAGTTCTTTTTTTTATTACAATTTCAATGCTGAATTTTCATGAAGACTGTTATGTTTGCAGCCACTTTTCTCTAAAATCATGAAAATAAACGGAAATATGATAGAATTTTAAATGCAACAAGTGTCTTGTCTCAGTTGAGCCATTTCCTCCCTCTCTGTGAAGCTCAAATATTGAATTATAAAGCCTTAAATAGGATAACGCTTAAATAGCCAGATTTGGCTTCTGCGCAAAAAGGTAAAAAAAAAAAAAAAAAAAAAAAAAGTAAAACTGTTGTCGCACTAAACAGGATGTGAACATGATGGCAAGATGGTAAACAAAATCTGAGAGCAAATAAATTTGACATTACAGTCATTGACTGAAAGGACTAAGTTTTAGAACATCTTCTGTGTTTTTTGTCTAAGCCCTCGCTTTATAACAGACTTACAACTGTCTGAGTTGCTCTCATTACAACGCAACCTCTAGTCAATAAACAGATGGGGGCATTCATCATCATCACATCTTGTCGTGCC
This sequence comes from Gymnothorax javanicus, assembly GCA_029692085.1. Classification (NCBI taxonomy): domain Eukaryota; kingdom Metazoa; phylum Chordata; class Actinopteri; order Anguilliformes; family Muraenidae; genus Gymnothorax; species Gymnothorax javanicus. Next base: position 30,897,374 of record CM056195.1, on the reverse strand, counting down.
AGTACTGCAACCAGTTCAGGGCTTCTTGGTTAGCTTCATATTAGTCTTGATTGGTGACATTTGGACCCAGTTCAGACTCACAGAGAATGTGTCCCATGGTCTGGTTAGGGTGACCACATGGACACTCGGCTGAGTTCACCCGTCCCCATTTCAGGAGATTATCTCTGGTTCTCCCTACTCTGCTCCTGGCTCTGTTCAGGGCAACCCATATGGGGGCATTAAGGACCTATGAACGTTGTTATGACTTTTATGAATTTGCCTTGCTTTAACACCCTCTAATTCTGTAGCATTCCCACTTAGACCAAAGCATCCATTTGTTTATGTTTGTAGGTATTTGAGGAAAAACCCAGTCATGGATTTTTTCAAGGTAGGCAACTCTTCTACTGCCTCAGGCCTCTTATCCCATATCACTCTCACTCTGAAGCTATTCGTTCTCTTGTTTCTGTGGAGAGTGCTCTCCTGTCAATGGGTTATGCTCTTCACCTGGTTGGACCAGACGATTGTCCACTCCAGAAGTGCCCTCACCAGATGCGAAGAGGGTAATAAATCCTCCTCCTCCATGTTCTGTTGAGCACACTCAGTGTTAGTGAATCTGCTGCCGTAAGGGTTGGATGCAGTAATACGCAGTAGTCGCTAAAAAATAACTTCAAGAACTATTGTGTATTACTGCATCAACACTTTCAGTCAGAGAGTGAGCTAGCACTCAGACTTCACTGTGGGCGAAGGCAGACATGGGCAAATGGCAGTGAGGGAGATAATCATTGAAAAAACAAATGAGTGTCATTTACAAGATTGCAGCCCTTCCACTTTCACTCTGGAGGGCACTTAGTGGACCAGACTGTCTGGCGACACACTCCATGGGCCCCGCGATACAGAAAAGGGAAGCACAGACGAGCGTGCTGATGACCCACAGCCCTCTCTAAGCCCAGACATGCTCTTCTCTAATTTTACACTGCCTCTCTCAGGTAATAATCACCAGCCCTGATCAGTAAAAGCACATCCAGGTTGGCTGAGATATCATTCATTGATGGCCAGATGTTTGTCCTCAATGGAGGCCATGGACAACATTCATATGCCCAGTCCACAAGGATTCCCCGCCACAGGCAGCTGAGCTTGCAACTACAAAGACCCCACAGAGATCGGATCTGGTATTTATTAACAAACCCGCTACTATTTAGGTCTGTTTTCTTGACTCATGAAAAGCATTATGCACAATATCAGTTCACCAACACAAGAGACAAAATCTTCCCATGATGCAATGCTCTGGTATGCCAGAGTATGGAAAAAATGAGACCCTTGTTACATTATTCATCAACATCCATCCTATGAGATAAATTCAGCATATCAAACTTTCAGTGATGCGTCACGGATGAGACCGAGACAATGAAGTTGGCCGATTTAATTATCCCTCTGTGTGGTTTCATCTGTAAGTGAGGCATCATTACAGGTTGCTCCGGCAGTAATGGAACGAGTCAACCACAGCTCGATTCCTTAATGGAAGAGGCTGTCTTGGAAGTACAGGTATTAGAAACGGTGAGGGGACAGTTTGCAGCAGAAATGGTGCAACGGCTACATATTTGGAGCAAAAAGCAAGAAGCTAATAAGACCATTCGCCAAGAAAGCGCTTTGATCATTAGCTAGCTGCATGATGGCCCCTGGAGCGGAATAGTGTTTACAAATGGGACTGCAGTGAATGCCGCAGCAAGGTATTCATGACAAATATCTGACAACAAGTACGCTGACACCAGAAAGCATTAACATAATGATGGTGAAAGAAAAAAAAGAAAGAAAAACTGAGGGGAGACCGGAGCCATGCAAGGTGGCCCCAGAAGACAGGAAAAGGAATTGAGCCCCTTAAATTTATAACATCCAGTCACGTCTATCATCCCTGGGCAGTGCTTCTGTTGCATTATAGAGAGCCACTTATTAAACCTTCGCCTGATTTAGTTCACAACCAATACTGAGAGTACATCATGCTCCTATGCATTGTGAGCACTGCGTGGTATGCTGCAGAACCCCTGCTCCAGAAGGTGAGGCCAGTACACAAGGTTAACACCCAAGGGAAGACCAGTATAACAAACACAAGACACGTCCTCGTTGTGGGTGTGTAGGTTTGTGTCCTTCAGCCATGCACGGACTGCTTTGAAATTTCTCTCACGTTCTCTCAGAAACATTGCTTTGCTTGTCTATTTATTCTGGTCATGCTCATTACAATGATCTCCAAAGTCTTCGTGCCTACAATCAAAGTAGAGTGAAAAATTCAATACGGCAGACTGCACATTTTGGATCATCTCTCCACTCAAGGGGTTTGGTTTTTCTCCCTCTTCAACGCTCTCCTTCTTTCTGTCTCTCCTCTCTCTATCTCCCTCCATCCCTGACCCTGCTCCTTTTGCACACACAGTGGACAGGATTCTGCTGTCTCTGTTCCCACTGTGCCACTGAGAGGAAGGGTTTGTACAAAGTCACAGAACGGACGGACCCAGCGGGACAGCCATGGTTGTTGATGGCCATTTGATAAAGCATCCGCAGTCTCAGCCACCGTTTGAGTCACTGAATATGAATATGCCCCTTTTCTTGTATGGAGCCGGTCAGGGGCGGGGCCAAAGCACATGGTGCATAACACAGAGCAAAGCAGGGCCGAGGAAAGATGGATCAGCAGTAACTGACAGGTCAGGAGTGGGACCTTTCCTGGCCCAAAAACGCATCCTCCTACATTAGTTTACCACGACTAAGAACCAAAAAGTACACTTCATTCTATTTTTTTCTCCTTTTGAGGAAGTGTTTCTCGTCTACCTATCAGACCCAGGCCAATTTTAATACAACACTGTTATAAACTGGCACCTTTTTTTGCCAGTTATTTTAACTGTAATTTTACAATAAGTTTACAACAAAGGTCCACGTATGTTGAGTGTAAACCACAGTTAAATGCATGCAGGACTCCACTTACAATTAAAATAACCAGGAATTTAATTTAACTGTTAAATTCAGTCAGTTTATAACAGTGTATTTAAGTCATACACTTTCGATTTGATCATTTCCGGCCCAATTTCAGACAAGGCAACAATGGTCCGTGTCAGAAGCTCTTCTTAACCCCATACAATCTACGGACCCATATATCGGTTCATCAAATGCAGCTGCTGTATTCAAATCTGAGGAGCTCCAGGCCTATTATAAAATTCTTCTGGAGATCCCAAGGTTTCCAAGATCCCAAGATTCAAAATATGTACTGCTGAATTACAGCAAAATATGTACAACATTATGTACGAGATATAGATAGTATTCTCTATTTGATGTAATGCTATGGCCATAAAAACATGGCATCCTTGGTTTGAATATTTCTCTTATTATAAGTGTGATGTAAATTCAGTGAAGCCCTGGAACCTGCTGATACAGAATATGCCTGTGACACTGCCTTAAAATATTAAAATAAAGCTTTTCTGACTTTGAATTTCACTTAAACCTTGATTGATTTTCTTCCAGCTATACAGTACCACTCAGTGATTGTTTTATTTTTTACGAATCCATCAATCCATTTTCTATACCTGCTTATTCCTCACCAGGGTCGCGGGGGGAGCTGGAGTCTATCCCAGCTATGTGCAAAAGGCAGGAACACACCCTGGACAGCTCGCCAATCCATCACAGGGCGCACACACCATTTGCTCTCACACGCATATCTATGGGCAATTTAGCATCGAGGAAAACATGCAAACTCCACACAGAAAGGCCTCAGGCCAGATTCGAACCCACGCCCTTCTTGCTATGAGGCGGCAATGCTAACCACTGCACCACCCTCTTTCTTTCTTTTTTTTTTTACGAATAAACAAAAAATTACAATAATATTATAACAATATGACAACTCCCCTTACAATCGAATAACTCATTTTTTTGTATTAGCTGTTTATTAACCATATCTTTACAAGTCTTTACAATAAAGACTTTAGTAAATGTATGAACAATGTCCCAGTAAGCCAGTGGTGACAGAAATGTCTTCAGAACAGTAGAAGGGTTAAGGGAAAACTTGAGTGAAAAAAGTTTTTTAAGGAGTTCAACACTGAGGTATTCCAGAAAATCAAAGGCATCGATCCAATAGAAAAATATTTCTCTGTAGAATGGCTTGACATAAGGACTGATGTTTTTTACCAGCATCATGCAAAATCAGGAAACCTTTATAGAACTGTCCAGAGCACTCTAAAAGAAAATAAACAAATCGGATGTGTACACCATATAAGGCTTGTTACGTTCCAATTACCATGTGTCCCACAGAGAAGTAATTACTTTCGGCACTGCGAGATTCTCCACTCTTCCTCCTCTAATTGCCTCTAAAGCCTCTTTTACTTTGGAGGACTTCTGGGTCTTTTTTCATGACAATACAAATGAACTCATTTAGAATTTTGTAAATAAAATCAGAGCTTGCAGCCAGGTGGCATAAAGAGGTAGGAGGTTGCGGGAAATGTCCCAGAATTGGTAGGTGAGTGTTTTCTTTTCAGTTAAAGACAAAGAGGGGTTCAACCTATCCTTCCCTGTTACGTTCACAGAAGGACACCAGTTCCAAGTCTTGAATCCAATGAATGAGATTTATTTAACAGAATAACAAACAAACACGGCACGTAGGCCAACAAAAATACCAAAACTGAACAGAACAATACTGGGGAAAAGGAGGGCACAAGGCCAACAAAAAACTACATTTAAAAAGCTGAAAAATAATAACTGAAAAAACTGCAGGTTTAAGGGGGCACGAGGCCAACAAAAAACTACACTAAAAGAGCTGAACTATAGGGTAGTAAGAATGCAATACAATAACAGCGCATGAAATACGTGGCATGATTACAGGCAAGGAGTTAACCTGTTAGGAACTCTGTTGCCCGTTCACAGGCAATTCCCCTTCAAAAAACCAGCAATAAGTATTGTATTGGCTGTTCTTAACATTTCAAGGGATTATCTGTTACCATAAGTCTCTAATCTGCATAATTTCATGGTAATACAGAGGTCTAGGCCTTGAAATTTGGGCATGCAGTTCTAGGCGGAAATTGTCAAAAAAAAGCCCAAGATTTTAAGAGGTTAACAAGGAAATGCACAAGAAAAAACCAGCATGAAACCACAACAGACAGACTGTCCTTTGGAATGCCTCCACAGAAAATAAAGGGACAAGGCTTGATCAGGGAATGCGGAACACCTGAGCAGAACAGGGAGGAAACAAAGCATGAACATGAGACATTGGACAAAGGCTTAATGACAAAACAAGCCCATTAAGAAAATGGGCGCGCTCAGCTAATTACCAATGAAGTATGCAGATTGAAGGAAGCCTGAAAAAGTTAAGCTGGGGACACACTACAAGATTTTTGGCCAGATTTTACCCACGATTTGCAGTTGGGGCTAGTCTGCGCCAGTCAGCTCTAGTTGGGGACAGTTGTCATGACAAGTCAGCGCAGAATCTGTTAGTGTGTGATGTGGTACAGACTGGAATCAGCAAGTGTGTGAGGTGAACAGACTCCGCCCGACTTCAGTCGCCGAAATTCAAACATGTTTGAATTTTTTGAGCCAAATCTGGACGCAGTTGTGTAGTGTGTGCTGGTGACAGACCCTCTTGTAAACACATGTCGCCAACAGCCAATGAAAAAGAGGAGGTGGGACACAGTTTTCGCGAGAGTTTGGTGCGTTCAGTTGGCCTCTGTTGGTTTGACAAATCGTGTAGTGTGTGCTCCCTCATCTGCTGCAGTCCTTAAATGTGCGATCCCCAGTCTTTACAAGAATCTGCTGAAGCCAGTCGTATAGTGTGTGCTCCAATTCTTTTCAAAATCTGCAACGACTGTGAAAATCTTGTATTGTGTCCCCAGCTTTACGCAGTAAAGTAACGCAAAATCTGAAATAATATCAAAGCAGGAAATCATGACAAATAACGCCCTACCTAAATTAGTAACATTAGTAAAGTGCCTGTCTAGGAAAAACACCTCCCGTGAATGTTGTAGTTGTTAGTAACTAAAGACAGTTGATTGACACTAAGCTTAGAAAGACCTGAAGCCAGGACAGCGCTGAAGGAAAGTGGAAATACCGCAGCCAGCCAATAGAGAAGAAGCAGTGCATGCACTAGAAAAAATGAGACGTGGACTGGAACGCAGGCATGAGGAGGATTCCATCTGGCAGTGCGGGACAAGACCTGGGACAGACACAAGGCTGACAGAACATAACATTCCCTATTGTCTGGTTTGAGATTTGAGATTCGGGATTTACGTGCGAGCAATTCAGTTCGATCTACTTTTAGGTCAGAAGACTCAGATCAATAATACAAAGAAATCTCTCCCACAAAGAATACTGCATAGCTAGATGTTTTTATCTGACAGCAAATGTGAAATCCACCTGTGACATTTCATTTACATTAGAGCAATAAGTGAAGTGTCTATTCCCCAAAGTTATTTACAACTTATCTAATGAGCTTTCAGGCGATACGGTTTCTTGAATACAAAAACCAGATGGATCTTGACAGCAGTCAGGTGCAAGCACCTCATCCTCCTCTGCTGCTTCACAACAGAGCAGTGCGGCAGAGATGTCAACCTCGATCTTACGCCAACTAGCACACGCATGTGGGCACGCGTGCTCCGACACATGTATACACAGATGTTTAGACTGCACCAGAACACGTATACCTGTCCTCTGTGCATACAGAAAAACATCAAAAACACAGATCCTCAGGCAGTCAGGCACATACGCATGCCTAAAGATGGTCAACTCTACATGCGGCCCATCAGGGCACATTCAGAGTAATACTATTTAATACACTATATCATAATATTGATCAATGCAATTTATCTGATGAGCAGCATATTATTTTATCTGATGAGCAGCATGTTATTTTTCCTGTTTATAATATGAAAACTGCTCTTTTTAATCCCATCGGTACATTAGCATCAGCTTACTGCCAAATGGAAATCTAATCAACAAATATTTGCATAGAGATATAACAGCGCTTATAAAATTTTTAAGCATGCGATTTGGTAAAATACACTGAAAATACCCACTGTCTGGTAAAAGCAGAAATGACACAAGTTAACAATGTAGTACCACACATAATACGTACAATGTGATATCAGGAATTGCACTTGTATTGGAAATGGAACAGCAAAGAGCAAAATCATCGTTATAAATCTCTATCAGTGGTAGACAGTTCGACTGTGACCTCATTATAGTCTGTAACAAGCATTATTAAAGCACTATTTCAACTGGGATTTATCTCCTGCAATAACCCCTTACTGCTCTCCCCTAATAAATACAACATACAGTAGATTGCAACCCTCTGCCTTCACTCAAGGAGTGCACCTCAGAGCCAACTCAAGCAGGAATGGCGACCATTTCAAAAGCGCAATTAAAATACACTAGATGCCCAGAACTATGTGGACGCTCCTTGATCTGAGGCTGTTTTTTTCATGTTTTGGGCAACCTTCTTTTCTGCACAGAATAAAAAATCTTTACATTACAGTATACACTGACATTCCAGCTCATTCTGTGCTTTCAAAGGTCCTGAAAGGGGGTCCTTTTCCAGACATGGATCCAGTATTCTGTGAAGTGGGGTGGCAACAATGGCAAAAGTCAAAGTTTTTGAATTTATTAGACCAAATACTAATTCCTAGCGTCTGGAGATAGATATCATGACAGAAATTAAAAGCTGGCAGAGAGCTTTTGATCATTTAAACATTCAAGTGCTATATGCATAGGCTGTAAATAGCCTTCACGATTTCCAGGAACCTGAGAAGAAAACTGACCACATTTACTCCAGCAAAAAATTTGCATGTCATGTCCAGGAGGAACACAGGGTAAAGATGGAATCAACACAGATTTATGATTGAAACTATGGCAGTAGTTATAACTGTTACATCCAGTTTCTTTGTTCAATGGACACTTCACCAGTGGCTTTAGCTAAGGCAAAAATAGAGAAGGCTCAAAAATCCCTTTCACCTGATGATAAGTCTTGATCTGTGTCAATCATTTTCCTTCACTCACAAGTTTTCTAGCGATTGGAGTGATCCACCGCCTGATAAGGCTGCAGCTCATTTCTGAATGTAATGGAAGGAAGATTGGAAAATAAATGCAATGCAGAAAAGTAGCCATTGTGAGAAAAAAAAAATCTATTTTCTGCATTAGCTTGCAATATATCCTGCAAAGCAGGCTATCTAACTTGTGCTTGATTTTTTAAATTATAACAATTACTAATGACACGTATCCACAATTTTGTGCAATGTTGAGCATATTGAACTGAAAAATTGAATATTGCATATTGAAAAACAACTCCAAATATTGCTGCAAGCAGTAATGAAGGGCCCAAGCAGTCGAGCAGGGCAGAGTTGCCATGGCAACTTGATGTAATTGTGTTAAAAGCTTGGCTGTATACACTGATGGCAAGTTTTATGTGAAATGAGATTGGGTGTAACTAACTGGGTGTAACTGAGATAGGATCTCATGTCCTGTTTGGGTTAATTGCCTTTGTTTTGCTGTAACTGTCAAATGCTTTTGAAAATCTGAAATCTATGTAAAAACTTTTGTGACGTTTAGTCTGAAGATCATCTTTAGCAAATTTGGAAAAAACTGAAAAATAAATAAATTTTGGCCTATGAGAAAATTTTTAAACCTCTCAGTAGAATCCAATATGGCGGCCACAGTAAGCAGGTCAACATGACAAGTTGGACCTCTCGCAGTATTACCAGGGACAAGATTTATTTTTGTACAATAAAACATATCAACAGTTATTAGCTAAAACACATTTATGATTATTCCAGCAACCCCTAGTGGTCAAATTATGCATTTTTTCCTGCTATCTCAAAATGAAGTCCTGAGCCCATGTACCAAGTTTGGTTTTGATCCTTCAAAGCATTGCTGAGATACGGCCACACGTTTGGCGGCTTCGCCCCCAATTTGGATTGGCTGAGGCAGGCGAATAATTTTGAAAATCAAAAATCCATGTACATAACTTCATAAGGCTTGGTCTATAGATCATCTACAGCATAATTAGGGAAAATTGGAAAAAAAAACATGTGGCCTGTAAAATATTTTAAACCTTTTAATAAAATCCAATATGGCCGCCACAATCAGGTAGTCAGAATAAGTTGCCAGGTCTCACGCTTAAGACCATGCTGAGTTCCAATTTCTCTGGGGTGTGTTTTCACATGCATCATCATGTTTTGTATGAGAAAGATGGCTGTTCTTTGTTATACAGTATAAGACTGTATAACATATTTCTGTATAAGGCCATCCTACATGAACTGCTTACTTATCTATGTTCTCTGCTGACTCCTAAAACTGTGAGTAGTTGTAATCTTTTGTCTCATGGACACATCATGTCTGCCATTCCTCAAACTCGCTCTGCCTTTGGAAATCGAGCCTTTTCTGTTTTTGCTCCCTCATCTTGGTCTGGGCTACAGATCACTTTAAAATGGATCATCTTATAGGTTTTGATGTTATAAAACCAGAATTAAGGCTCGTTTAAGTGTATGTACATGTGATACTGCAAAACCCTGTTAACGTCTTATTCTTGTGGTTTTTGCCATAGCTGTTGTTTTCTGTGTGAAACTTTTATGCTGCTGTCTTGGCCAATGCGCCCTTCAAAAAGAGATTTTTTTTTATCTCAATGAGATTTATTCCTGTTTAAATAAAATAAAATAAAAATCTTCAGTTCTACCAGGCAGAAGGGTTTTTAAGACAAACACATCAACAGTTAACTGCCAAAACACATTTTTTGCTGATTACAGCACCCCTAGCAGTCACATGATGCAATGTTTTTTTGTGCTTCCTCATAATGTGGTGTCAAGTTTATGTAATGATATTGGTTATAAGACATTGAAGTGTTGCTGAGAAATGACTTAACTACCTGTTTAACGGCTTGGTTACCAATGTTGATTGGCTGTGACGGGCAAACGCTTTTGAAAATCAAAAATCCATCTGATAACTTTTGTAAGGCTTGGTTTCAATTTTATTGTGCCAATTTCAGTAAAAACTGGGAAAAAAAATTGTGGCCTGTTAAAATTTTTTTAAAAATCGAGCATACAGGTAAACAGTTACTTGCATAAACGGACCTATTAATTCAACCGCTTGGTGGCGTTAAAATGCTTTAAGTAGAGACATTAAACTTGGTGATAAGAATCAGGAGACTGTTCCCAATCAGTGTGCTAAATTTCAAAAGTTTTGACCATATGGTTCCAGGGGTGGCCGTATACACCCCAACCGGAAGAATAAGTTTACAGAAGTAGAAGGATTAGTAAACATAGGGAAACAATAAGGAAACAATAGAATGCCTTTGCAGCTTCACTGCTTGGACCCCAACAGTAGGGTGCTCATGCAGCTCCAATGATTAGCCTCCAAATATCATTTAACTTTAATGTACATGAAATATTCCACATTCCTTTGTAAAAGCTGAGGTATTTTATATTAAAATTAGTGAGCAACATCACGCTCAATAGGACATATCGCACAGTGCTCACTGCCCAATACTCAAGATGCATCACAAAGAAAATTAGGCATAGTGATTTCATGATAGAAAAAATATTGGTGCAGTAAAACACTTTGGTTGTATTAATAACAAAAGCTACAATAAGATAGTAATTTAGTACCTGGTATGTTAAGTTGGGAAAATAGTACAAGAAGTTGTGATCGGCAGAACAAGGGGGCATGTCAAAAGTTTCTCAAAGCATTTAGGCTCATCAATAAATACCGTTACATCTTGAAAAAAATAAAATGGGGGGGGGGTGCGGTGCGTTTGGCATGCTTCCACATTTGCTTTCCGGTTTCTGCATGACAGTACTCCATTAACAGAGCGAAAGTTGTACATGGTTTGTTGAGATCAGTATAGAATAACATTACAGGGCTGCATAAATCGCTGACTTCAACCCCATCACAAGCCTTTGAGATAAAATGGAAAGCCAACTTTGAGTTAGGTTTAATCAGCCAATATCACTACCCAACATCACAAATACTTCATCAAATGTACAGTATGTGGAAGCAACTTCCAGTGGAAAGCCTTCGTAGAAGAGGGAAGGCTCTTATAGTGGCAAAGAGGTCAGGGGAGGGGGGTGGGGGGAATGACCAATTCCATATTAATGCCCATAATCTAAATATAAGATGGTAAATGAACAGGAGTCCTCATACTTGATCCATGTGAAATATGACTACTGACCGAAAAAGTGACCCAATGTCCATTTGAAGCTTAATATCCTGTCTCTAATGACTCACAATATACTGGAATTTCTGAGTTAGACCATGAATCAACTACTTAAGGAAGCCCTGTTTACATGTAAAGAGGCAGTCAACAGTCCACAATATAAGTCCACCGATGCATTTGTTCAACTCATGGACACAACCTGATGATTTCACCAATTACTTGTGTTGTTCCTCCTGTCTGAAACGTTTGTGGATCGACTGCAACACGATATTGGATGTAACTATTATTCTCTGAACTTCGATTTTCCACCTTTGAAGGTAACGCTATGAATCCCGCTCCCAGGCAAGATTGATTGTGTGATTCTAAGTCCCAGTGGTAATGCTGCGCGGTCTGTTTGTTCTGCAGAATAACGTCGAGCAGCTTCCTCTTGTAAGCAGATAATAGTTCAGAAACTTTGCGCCTTTGCGTAGCTGCAAGTCAAAAATCTTTAATGACAACACGAAAGTGCGTGTAGCTGATGGTGTTCACCTAATTCAATATGGGCCTGAAGGGTGAAACAGGTTTCCCAGCTTTTGGGAAAAACATTTAACGGGAAATGTAAAAGCCTGCCACTGACTCAGACCTACGGTTTACCATTTGTTTGAACAATGTGTTGTGCATCCATATTATAATAGCCTGCACACTATTCTGTACCACTAAAGAATAAAGATTTAAATAATTTAACCATACATTTTCCTCACTAAGCACTTTATGAAACTTTTATTATTCCTTTTTGGAACTAATAACTCCCAGCAAAGAGTTCTGCATTCATTCACACTTCCAGGGTGAAAAATGAATTACATCATTGTAGGTTCTATTATTTTATGCTGCATTTTCATGAATAATAATGCACAATGACTATAAAATTCTGGATTGGATTTTTTTTTATTTGCGAAATAAGAAATATTTGGATACTGATCCAAGCCATGCATTAGTGATCTAAGGGTTGACTATGTACTGAATGTACAGGAACGTTCCTTTGAATATCTATCAGCATGTCTAAGATTAGTGTCATGGTTCATGCAGAACCAGTTTGATTTGAACACTAAACAAATGCTGACTTGATCTTCATTAATATTCCTCTGTCTTTATATCTGGAGTGTCAGACTACACAGCAAATCTTTTGACATTTCATGAAAATAAGTTCCATGTTCAGATGTAGAAAGGTCGGCAAAAGCAGCAATATGCTGAAGGCAATTCCCTCGTCAAACTCTCAGCTCAACTCAGTGAGAATGAGGTACTGTGACCGCAAGCCATGGGGATTCGCGGCAGCTCAGTTAAAAAGAGAATGACCAAGCCAGAGCTGTCATCCAAATTACCACAGTTCCGACACAATGAAATTCCATCTAATTACTCCTCTAGGAAAATTCTAGATATCAAGTGAATCACACAAAAAGAAAACATGACTCAGCAGCTGGCCCTCTCCCTACATCGAGCATTGATTTATTTTTAATTAGCTTTTTAGTCATTGCAGTTCACGTATTTTCGAATTTGATTTTTTTATGATTTTTTTTTTATTCTGAAAGGTAATTCTCTCTGTAATGACAAATCAGCTTTGATGCTATATGGTCAATATTCTTTGCCTCAGTACATCTCGTACAAAGGCTCAGTGGACATACACATTCATTTCTGTGAGTGCTCTAATGTAATTTCACATAAGTACTGCTCTCTCTGCTGGAGGGCTGCCTGTCTCTCCATATTTCATCCAGCAGCCACGTACACGTCCTCTAATCATATGGCTATCTGCAGATTCGCTTTCATCATTGAGCACTACACAGACCTTACATTGTAAGATATCCCGCACAACTGCATTCTTCTGCATGGACACCCAGATCCATCTAAGATATCCTGAATATGGAATTCAATTGATCCATTAGCATGCGGACCCCCATTCAGATGGAAGTGTTATGTGTCTGTGCTCACATATAGATCCAGTATTATCATGTGCATCTATTTCTATATTGCATGTCTCAACCAGGACCATATATAAAGATTCTCATTAACTGATTCTATGACAGCTTTATTCTTCTGAGATTATTCAGGAGATTGATTCATTCAATCTCAGGGATCTAAAACAGCCATAACTGGGCATGTCTGCCTCATTTGCCCACCACAGGCACATCCTGGAGTAAGAGGAGGATATTGTTTGGAAAACAGAACTCCAAGAGGCATATCAGAGAATAATACAAAATGCAGTCCAACAAGAGTTCGACTGAGTGTGCGTGTGTGCGTGTGTGTGTGTGTATGAGAGAGAGAGAGAGAGAGAGAGTGTGTGTGTTTGTGTGTGTGCGTGCATGGTGGTGTGTGTGTGTGTGTGTGTGTGTGCGTGTGTGCATGTGTGTGTGTGTGTTTGAAGGATTGCAGGCTGCCAACTATTCATTCATATGATCAGACACAAAAACCCCAAATCAGCATTACAGCTAAATTCCTAGTATCAATCAAAGAAGAGAAAGCTAATTACGCCTAAATGCAGCTTGCTTTGCATTCACAAGGAAAGAATTTTTTGTGCCTGAGGTGTGGACAGAGAGATTAAAAGGCACCTCCAAAGTAAACAGGTGATCTGGGACTACTATGGAAACCCCTGAGTGCAGATAGGAGAAGCTAAAGCATAGCATTGCCCGCATGCAGAAATAAATCATACTGAGTCCTCCCTATACTGGTAGACTGTATTCGCCACTGCACAGCACTCAGCTCACTGACCGTATCATTGCACGTCTCACATGACATCATTAAAGACAGCCATGACGGTCACAACAGAGGGCTCTGAAGCAGTACCCAATGCGGTTATCTGTGTGGCTGGGGAAAATCAACTCTTTTTCAGAATAGTTATATTACTGCGGCATCACCATGCCACATTGGTGCAACACCGTCACAAGGCAAACAGTTCTGAAAACAGATGGATTAATTGATTTTTTTACACGCCATGTTTGTAGCAAAATCATTTTATCTGAGACCAATAAGGGTGTGGATTTCAAAATCACCTGCAATTCTCCACCCAGATTTTAAAACTGCACAGTAAAACGTCAACCCTTAATTCAACTCTAAAAGAATCTATACGTGACTGAATGCATTAAAGGGGGTATCAGTGAAATTTTCTTGACATTTTTCATTTGATGTGATAGAATATTATCAGCAAAAACGGAGTGAGGTATGACTTATTGGGATTGACAAATTCGTTTTGGAGAGCCGTAGCTTGTTAAATTATGTGTGTCTGACAGGAGTTGTTTTGAGAGATTGGCCTTTAAAGTTTGTAAGGCAATTGTCACACTATCAAACCAAGAATTAGAGGCGTAAAAATGAGCCCATCACACACTGCTGTGAAGTGACTGCAGACAGGACAATAGATCAAGGGCTGTCAACCATGAACAACCCTTATGGCAAAACATTTTATCATATTATTTCTTTTTTTTCTTATCAATCAATATCAATAGATACAAAACAAAATGTAAAAATATAAGACATTCACTTCAACGAGAAATAATTACAATCTTCAATATCAAAACACATTTATATATTTGAAAAACTAAGAAGCCCAATATAAAGGAAGTGACTCATTTCATCTGTAATATCAGAACCAGCTGTCAACATATTGTGCAACTAAAAAAAAAAAAATCATTGTGCGCATTAAAATAACATATGTCATGTGAGATTTTCTAATTTGAGTGATCATATTCGGAGTATGTGCTGATTTGCTTCAGAAAATACATTTGTAAATTTTGTATGGCTGTCTGATGTATGGTAACAGGTTATAAGCAAAAAAAAAAAAAAAAAAATCCAATTTACTGTATGTACATACACATAGGTGACACATAAAAGGAAGAATGAATGTACATATAAGCAGTAGTAAGGTGTTTGGCCTCCACAAGCCACCTTATCAGCTTAACACGCCTTGGCACAAGCGTAAAACTTTACTTGTGGGATTATGTAACTTTTTTTGCGAGAGATATTCTCTCACTTGGTGTTTTTATGATGGTGACAAAAATTTCTGCCTAAAACGTTGTTCCAAAATCTCCCATATAAGTTCAGTTGGTTCGATATTTAGTGACGGAATGTGGCGGCGTATTCTTAGGATCATTTTCATACCCATAAAACCATGCAGTAGCCATGTTTTCATTAATGTATTTTCTTGCTTATTTTGAAGCACCGCATTAGAAAAGGTTGATAGAAACAGCAAAATTCAAAGAAACTTCCTCAATCCAGTACACATACTTGAAGTGGTAATACTCTAAATGGGAGATGGAAACACCTTTGCCCAATGAGTTCTGACGTGGAGAACATCTAACTCACATAACTGATCTGTTGTTTTTAGATTTCAACCACTTCTCCTACTCTGATTATTACAATCATAATCATAGCCTATACTGCTAACTTCTAAAGAAACAATGAGTAGTTCATTTGTTCCAAACTCATTGACAGAAATGCACCTAATTCGCATTTTCTTTCAGCAATATTCCAAAAAGTATGCTTAAAATCTGCTAGATAATGGATGCAAACATAGCTAATGAACCCCTGCTCCCTACATGCCTTGGGCCATTGTCAGCCTTGAAGAGGCCACTCCAATTATGGTAGGAATGCCTCACCACAGGATAAAAGGTAATCATCAAGAACAACTCTGCATTGATTTGCAATGACCCTTCCGCCTTTAAGGGGATGACTGGACCAAACCTGAGCCAGGAAAATGAAAAAAGGCATCTGCATTTACTATGTTTGTCCACAAGGGTTTTCCCCTTTCACTTGTCTCCTGTCTGTACCAAGTTACATAGGGTGACTCCCTGTGAGGTTTTAACTGTCACAAAAAGTGGACATGTCATTCCTTTTATGTTCATTTTTTATTTCAGTAATGTTTCTCATGAGTTGTCCTTCAAACGCTTCATGCATGCCACTGGGTGAATGGTACTGAATGCACAGTCTCTTTGATTGAAAGCCAGCACTGCTATGACCAGCATACACCAGATGTGTTTGAACTGAAATGTACACACTTTCACTTTAATTTACAGGGTTTTGCCAAAAAGAACTGTATGAAACATGTAAGAATTGTTACCATACTAGGGTCTCAATAGAAATCGAACAAACTAGAAATAATTACGAATAAAATAGTTGTTATGCAATAGTTGTTATGACATAACTTGTATGTATAAGTTCAGTAGTTGTTATAATAGTTGTTATAACTAGGTTGCAAAACCTTTGAAGTCAATCATAGCCTGGAGTCTGGAACATAGTAAAAACCCTAGTGTTAATTCAACTCCAATAGTGTTTCTTTGAGTCCAAGATGGATGGGTTGGTATCATATAAACTCTACTGGAGTTGAATTAACACTGGAATTTTTGCTGTGAACCCATGGACATCATCAGATACTGAATTTCATCCCTAGTGATTCTGTGCCAGGCCTTTAATGCAGCAGTCCTTAGTTCCTGTTTTGTTCTTCTGGTGTTTTAACTTCAGTTTGGCCTTCAGCAAGTGAAATGCATGCTCACTTGGATTCAGGTCATTTGTCAGACTTAATAATTGCAGAACTTTCCCTTCCTTTGCCTTGAACAGTTCCTTCTCTTCTCCATTCTCTTTGGTTACCATCACTCTGGTAGAAGTTGAAGTTTGTCTCGTGTTCATTGAGTGTTCTTCCAAAACTGTACCTGCTTTTTGATGTACTTTGCAGCAACCTGATTTTGAAGTTTACTGATGATTTGCATCTTGCAGTAACCCCTTTTTATTTGCTTGGATCTTGATTGTTGACATTAACAATGACATGCCGACCTCTTGGAGAGTATTCTTGATCTGGCCAATTGTTGTGAAGGGATTTTCCTTCACCAAAGAAAGCATTCTTCCATTCCATAATTGTTATCTGTGGCCTTTCAGGTCCTTTGGTGTTCCTGAGTCATAGAGTTATTGATTTTACTGCTGGCTTACTTCAGTAGGCAGTGACAGTTCAGTGGACATTCAGAGTCAATAGTAACCAGCAAAAGACTCAAATGCAAATGCCACACATTATATCAAATGTCCAATTATGTTTTCATTGTCTTAATATAGAAAAAGAATAGCAGGGTGTATATTTGAGAGTATATGGTCTCTAAGCCATATCTTTCCAACATTTACAGTGCTAGAAAAGATTTTGATCTTCCAGGCAATGGAATGTTTGCTTCTGAAAAAAAAAAATTGCACCAACAGAGTAGAATGTGGACGACCAGCAAGAAAAGGCTAGACTACATAATTCATGTTTTTACAGTGTGGCATGTACTGGATAGGTCAGTATATAAACATTCAAGACAATATCATGAGTGTCCCATAAAGCAGGCAAGTGCATGATGTTCCTTCACTGACTGCGTCGACTCATATAAACTAAGAAATCTGGCCATAGCCACCCACCGAGGCCACAGTAGATTCATATGAACTCTTCAGAATCTAACACTGAATGTTGTTCCACTATGAGCAACCTTCAGGAGCAGTGTCCAGGTTCTAACAACGGCAGCGTATGGAAGCCATTGAGCAAGGATAGAGAGGCTTTGGGAACACAATGAGAGCCTGATTAAGAGGGGGAGGTGAATCACTGAAACACTCGGTGCCCACTGGGGCTCTGCCAGGCTCATTTCCATCTCCATAAGCACATTTTTAGCTGATCTGTGAGTATGAATAAAGACTAGAGAAACTCTAGGGAAGTCAAGGACAAGCTGTGCGTACTGGGAGTTGGACTGCTCTGCACGAGAGAAAACAACTACGCTCACAATTCCGTCACTGAGTACTCACACCCCCGGACCTTTTACGCAATTATGTTATATTCAGGCCACATTTAACTCAAAGAAAACATTGTTTTTAAGATCCATCCATCATCCATTCTCTATACCCGCTTCTTCCTCACTAGGGTCGTGGGGGGATCTGGAGCCAATCCTAGTTGACTATGGGCGAAAGGCAGGGACCCTTCCTGGGGTGCATTTCCCAAAAGCATAGTTGCTAACTAAGTTAGTGACTTACATAGTTTGTCCATTCACAGTCAATGGTTCCAACTATGTAGGTTAGCATCTGTGCTTTCAGGAAACGCACCCCTGGACAGCTCGCCAATCCATCGCAGGTCTCACACACCATTCACACACCATTCACTCTCACATTCATCCCTATGGGTAATTTAGCATCTCCAATTAGCCTGATGTGCATGTTTTTGGACTGTGGGAGGAAACCGCAGTTTTAAAGATGCCATCCCAAAACACTGTTATGGGGAAATATGTGTATAATGGTAGTCTAAAAGAAGTTTTACAATCAACCTTAGGGATTGACACCAAATATGCCGGCGAAGCATCCCAAAGGCGGACCTTTACAAAAATCATCACTTGGCTGCAGGTGAAATGCAATATGTTGTAGCATTATAGGTACAATCAGCCTTTATTCCCGAAGTATTCAGGTTTAAATTCAATGGGAGGCACAGTTCAAGTTCCTTTAAAAAGGTACTCATTACGTAAAAACACCATCTGAAAATGAATAAATATTATATAAAAGCTAGTTTCAACCTCACAAAGTGATTAGCTGAGAGACATTCCGAGACATACCAGTAACGAGATACAAATGGATGCCTCATTGCATCCATCGCTCCACATTCCAAATTTTGGAAATGAAATTTACACACGGTGGCCATGTTGTTGTGACACCACAATTGGGTTGGGAAAATTCACCAGGAATTATCAAAGAACCACTGATCACTTGACACAATTGCAAATCTAACACAAAGTTTTCTTATCCTTGTATTTCATCACATAGCCTATTACATTTTTATCTCGCAATTTTACGGGATGGAGGCAGGAATTTTTCTAACTAATTAAAATAGAAAAGCACATTTTTTGTTGCTATATATATATATGTGTGTGTGTGTGTGTGTGTGTGTGTGTATTATACCAACAAAGACAAACACACTTTATATAGTCTACGAAATTAATGATGTCAAATTAATGCTTCAAAACACAAATGAAAACCCAGCTTCTCATGTGCAGCTCTGGAGTAAAAGGTGGGGAGAATGCCCATGCAATCATTTGGATAATTTGGCCTCCTCTTTAAAATGCTGAAACAATTTGAGTCTCAGGCTCAAAATGCATTGAGGTGTCAGCATACAAAGCAGTGTTGTTACACCTTTTTGTGTTCTCCGGCTATTTATTCACTTTGTGTGGTCCAAACCAAATATGTACATATATTTCTTAAGCACTCAAATTCTGTGAAATGTTCATTTATTTAGTAAATAATTTTGAGCCAATACATAAAAAACTGCATATGAATGAAAAACGACATAGGTGCTAATCTGCATCTTTATGATGGTAAAGTGGTTCAAGATATTTGATGCCTGTCTCACAACATTTCAGATAAGGAGGAAAAAAAGGTCAGGCAAAGATTTGAAGAATGTTTTCATGAGAAAGGCAACCGCAGATGACCTAGCTAGATAAGGTTACAGAAGCTAACTGGATATAGGTATGCAGCTATGACATTGAAGGTAAGTTAATACTCAATCGATGTCCATTATGCCTAGAAATGTTGAAATTTACAACAATGAAGGCATTACATATTCGAAAATGGATGGTAGACAATGTTACACCCTTCTCAATATGAACTTCTTTTGGCTGCTTTTAATCATGGAACATATTGAGGTGAATCAAGACTGCATAGATAATGCTCCAAGAGCTGTTAGTGGAGCATTAGCGAGATCCACTTATGAGTTTTTGTGAGTTTAAAACCTATTGTCATTAGAGTTATTTGTCATTAAGTTCCTTGTTTTTCTTTCCTTAGAAAAAGTACCACAGTTGGATGGTTTGTATTGCAATCTGTCCACTCTCTACTTCTGTCCAAATAATTGGGGTGTTTGATAAACATTTGCCTCTGCGGATCAAAATAGCTCATTAGTTTTGTTTCCATATAAAAGATTCTTACTTCCATGCAGTTTAATCACAAATATGAATAAAAAATTGGAGTTAGAGTCTAGTCTAACGTAGACAACTGGCCGCATGCATGTCAAGAACATATATTCTTACTGAGGCATTGATCATTTCAACATGTCTTGGCATAATAACAGACTATGGACAGGTATTGTCTTCAGAATATCAGCTGTAAGTATCCATCCAGCTCATGCACCATGTTATTTATCCTTACTCCACTATCACTATTGAAATATGTCAATACATGCACTATTTTGTGAGCCACATCAGAAAATAAAAAACAAACAGTAAGGGAAAACACTGATGTGTTGACAATTTTTAGGCTTACAGAAAACACTGATACAAGCCACTCTTCTGCAGAACTCTGTTCCCTCCCGAGTTAGGTAGCCTAACAACACTAGCTGGCTATAAACTGTTAAGATAAAAGTATTGGTCAAACTTGGCGTTAAGTTAGCCAATGGGCAAAAGAAATGACACTGCTGTTAGAACACAAAAAAGTCTTCTGCAGAGCATGTGCAATAATGTCATGCACATCTGAGACACCACCTTTCTTTTGCTAAGTATTGACTTTACTTAGCCTTTCTGTTTTCCAGGTCTAAAAAGTTAGATTTGCTTGGGTGAAGAATATCTGTTAACACACCTGTTATTTTTTCAACAATGTCAAAGCGATCAATGGGTTTCAGCCATTTTTTTTTTCAGCGGAGCATTACTGTGCTATACTAGTCAGTTCATTACCACCAAATTATTTAAATAGAACTAAACTGGCACAGCGGAGTTGAAGCAACAAAGGCACTGAATCAAGGCTAATGAGAAATGGGCCACTCCTAAAACTGATACCATTACAAGCAAGATCAATATGCATGAATGGGATCGTACGACCACAATAAATATTTTTTTCTGCAACTCTTCGTCTGCCTTCTGAGTTTTGAGCTGCTTTACTTTGAGCGGCAGTACACAAATTAATGTATGGGCCACAAAAAACTGAAATAGCTGGCTGGTGATTGGCATGATGGTCTATGTATCTTTTATATTGCTCAGCTGGTAGCTTTCAATCTATTTTTGTTGACAGAATAATACTTGTATATGGAGTTTATTATTATTATTACTATTATTAATAATAATAATAATAATAATAATAAAAGAATTTAAATATATTTTTATGATTGTTTTACATTTATGATGTAAATTGTTGAAAATTATAGTTTAGCGTACAACCAAATAAAAGGAACAACAGATCGTGCATTATTATGATTATTAGAACCGCTGTACTGGTATGACCTCTCCTAAGTTATTGCTTAAGTAATTTTCTAAACGATGAGATTGTAAGTAATGCCATTCACCCTGGAATAAAGGCATCTCTAAGGTGCATCAATAATGTAAGAGCTCATGCAGAGACCCACACTGAGACCTAATCAAGCCAAAGGGCTGGGTCCAATAATAGCAGCTCATCATTAGAGAACTTGACTTGGAAGGAAAGCCAAAGCTGAGGTGAAAGGTCATTTCTCCCACGCGCTTTCTCCATTTTGGCCCATTAAATCCATTAAATTGTGGTCAGCTGTGCCAGCAGGGGAAATCTCCTGTCAGAGTACGCCGCTCAGGCTTATACAGGTCAGCCTCCACCTAACTGTGAGGAATGACAGGGACCAGCTCTCATCATCATTAAGCACTGTTGTGTTTTTCCACACAAAACCTACAAGCCAATCAACCTGACACCGGCACACTGTGAAAATAGTAGATCAACAGCCTGTCTTTAGGTTTACAATGATAACAAATGAGACTCCAAATCCATTAGAAAATCTCCAAAAACAACATAACTCATCTGTATGCTACCAAGATAATCTTCATATGCAAACCAGACACATAAAAAACAAACAAAATAATTCAGTCTCCACTGATGTGCTATCTCATATTGCAACATCTGTCATGATTATAAATTCAACACATCACTAATGTTTCAAGGCCACTGTTGATATAGTACATCAGATATACAGTACAATTCAAAAGTTTGGAATAACTGAGACATGTCCTTGCTTTTGAAAGAAAATCACCATTGTTTTCAATTAATAATTAACATTAAATTGATCAGAAATACAGTCTAGACATGGCTAATGCTGTAATTAACTGTTATATGTAAGTTGGAAATGTTTGTCTAAGTTGGCTGTTTTTTTAATGGAATATCTATGGGGGCAACATAAAAGCCCATTTTAGCAACCATCACTTCAGTCTTCCAATGGCACATTGTAATAGCTAATCCCAAGTTATCATGATAAAAGGCAAATTTATCATTAGAAGACCCTCGTGCGATTATGTTAGCACAGCTGTGAACCATCGTGCTATCTAAGAAAGGAATAAAAGCGGCCGTCCGTTGTGCTACTTGGGTACCTACGCCATCAGCATTTGAGGGATGATTATTTTCTCAAAATGGCCAGAGAGAAAGAGCTTTCTTCAGAAACTTGTCAGCCTGTGGTTGTTTTGAAAAATGAAGGTTATTCCATGTGAGAAAGTTCCAAGAAACCAAAGATATCTTGCATAGGCAAGTACAACTCCCTTCAGAGAACAGTGTGAACTGGCTCTAACTTGGATTGAAGGTGAAGTGGAAGGCCCCAGTGAACAACTGCGAAGGAAGATGAAAGCATAAGAGTATCTAGTTTAAGAAACAGATTCCCCACAGGTCCTCAGCTGGCAGTTTATTTCATAGTACCCTCAAAACACCAGTTTCACCCTCAGCCGTGAAGAGGCAACTCCAGTCCGCTGACCTTCCCGAAGCAGAGTCTCAAAGAAAAAGCCATAGAGTGTCTGACACTAGCCAATAAAAGGAAAAAATCACGACGAGAAAAATAATACAGACTTTGAATGGAGAACGATAGAAAAAAGTGTCATGGAAAGATAAATTTAAGTTTGAGAAGAACATTATTGAAGCAAAGGACAAATGATAAGAAGCTGGAAGAGTGCTTGACACCTTTTTTCAAGCATGCTGGAGGAAATATGAAAGTCTCGGGGTGCTTTCATTTGGTAAATTCGGAACTTTGTCCAGGGTGAACGGAATCTTAAATAAGAAAGGCGATCACTTCATACTATGTGGATGGTGCTTGATTGGAGCCAATCATCCTCCATCAGGACAATGACCTACAGCTCTGCTCCGAATTATACAAGCCCTGTTTTGAGATGAAGCGGTCACCTGATAATCTGTTTGTAAATAACTGGCCAGCACAGTCATCGCATCTCAGCCCCATTGAGCAGCTGCGGCCTGAAAAAATTGCCTATCAATTCAATCCAACTTGTGGGGGGTGCTTCAGAAAGCCTGAGGTAAAAGTTCTGCAGATTACTATGACAAATTGACAGCTCGATAGCCATCGGTCTGCAGGGCTGTGATTGCAAATCATCAAAGGATTCTTTGATGAAAGCAAAGTTTGAATGACAAAACTGTTATTTGAAGCAGAGATCATTACTAATTTATATTTATGCCCAAACTATATTGTTTTTTCATTCTACAATTTATTGGATGAATAAAATTTTGAATTCTCAAAGAAAACATTTCAGTGATTGCAAGCTTATAAATGGTTGTACATATATTTTTTGTATTTTCCTCACAATGCTTAAAAGAGACAACTCTTTCTTGTCAGGACTCAAATCACAATATGAACTGCATATTGTCTGTACCTTTCTGTTAGTTTTCTTTTGGGAACTTAGGTCACCAAGATTTCAGACTCCAGCCTCAATCCCCACCAGTTGTTATTGGCTGGGAGCTACACACCCACTGCCAACAGACTGACTCCCAGAAAAATCACATGCAAAACAAAATAGCAAAATACAGGCAGTGGGCAGGGTTTCTGTAGATACAGACACATCCACACACTTCTCGTAGGTCATCAATGATGATTGAGAGGAATTATATTTGTATGAGTCAATACATTTTTTAGGAAAATCCTATTCAGTAAAGCTTTAAATTTAAATGTTCTCCACACTCCAAAAACAATAAAAAAATAAATAAATTAATAAATTAAAATAAAATATCTGCTTTTATGTTGCTGTATGTAGTATCTCTCACTTCCAGATATCAGTTACGATTTCAAGAATCTGTTAGTGTGGTACAGGCTTAAAGTGAGTAATTAGGGAAGGCAAAATTTAAATAGCTTTAGTTTATTTAAAAGGTTACTTTTTAACTCGGTGAAGTAAGGACTGGTTGCTTATGCATGGAAGTGCAACTTTTTGATCTAACTTATTTCCTTGGCTAATGAGAAAGCCTTAATTATTATGGCCACAAGCCACAAAACTTGCTGAGGTGTGACATCACTGGTCTGATAGCCAGCCAGTGCGTTATGTGAGGCACACTGTGGTAGAAACAGAGATACTCAGCTGAGTGTCCAGGTCATATGATTCAGCGACTGTGTTTGGAACGGTATATTTACTTGTAGAATCTGGAAACGTAAGTGACAAATGGCTGATAAGCTCGGTCCAGAGCCATGCCAGATAGCAATAAAACTTTTGTGGACTTCCCCCCAGGATGTTTGCTTAGCCTGCATGTGGAAGGTGTCCCTGGTTTTACTCTGTACGGGGGGGAAGGTGCAAAGCCCTGGCTGACACAATGCCCCAGTGGGAGTCATATTACTGTCCTCAGTCTTTTAATATAACTGGATCTTATCTTTTTAAAATAATCTAAACCTATGAGAACTTCACAATATTCGTATATGTTCAATATCCTGCTAAGAAATCACTTATATACTTAGAACCCAATTTAACTACATAATAATTCATCTTAAGGCTTTTTCATGATAACTGCATCATATTAGTACATATTCATATCATGTTTGGTCTTGTTATTCTCGGGGAAATCCAAGGAGTTGAATGGAGTATGTTTCATTCCCATTGGAATTATGGTTCATTCCCTTTTGGAAACTCCTGAAAATTGTTCAGAATCCTCTTGGGTAATTGCCCTATTCTTCTCTCTCTGCTGAAGTGTTTTATTACATCCTCCAAATGGTGGAAACCCAAAAACCAGATTCGACCCCCTTTCCAGGTGTTTATGGCCATGCCGCCTGGATCAAAGACGTGATTTGGCTTAAAGCAACGAGAAACAATCCATTCTGGGAAGATCGTAGCCGACTTCCCACATGTGCATTTCTATGCCGTGTGTAGTAGCCTCTTTACCATATAGTCAGGGAAGATCGTAGTCGACTTCCCACACACGCATCCCCATGCCGTGTGTAGCCAATCTATATATTCAGGGAAGATTATATCCGATCTCTCCCCGCGCATGTCAGTGCATGAGTAGCCCTGTAATTATGGAAGGTCGCCGACGACTTCCCACACGTGGGTCTGTGCGTTCTTTCCAGCTGAGTGAAGCTTCATAATTCGAACTTCCCGCACGCCTGCTCCATGTGTTGCCTTTTTCTCCAGGTATGACCTTACTCTCATTTTCTAAATTGTGTGTAACTTGTAATTGGTTTAACGTTGATTTGTTTGATTTTAGCTCTTTCCTACCTGGTGAATAAATTATTCCCTTTAAGCTTGCGTGGTCTCAGTGACCTTTAACACTTGTACGTTCTTTCTAGCCCAGTTGCGGCGGATAACTAGGGGGTTAATCCCAACCGAGGAACGACTGGCCAGCGGCCCGGTTATGGGAATTGGTTTCATTAAGTTGGAGAGACAATCATGATCTACTTACATAAATGGTTTATGTATTGCCGGTTCTGGGATTTTAGCCTTAAGGAAACCCATGGACGAAAAGTCGGTTATCTGTTAAAATTCCGTGAAGGAACGCATGGGCGTGCATAGATCTGGTTTCGCAGTAGTCACGCCAAAAGATGCTGTTGCTGTGATGTTTTGATTTCCAACCTCTAATCTAACCAACAAACCTAAGATCCGGCCATGGTGCTAATACCCGGGAGTATCAATGGAGTGACGGCGGTTGTCTTTTAAGAGTTCGAGGTATAATCGACCCGAGATTCATGCATGTTGTCCCTAAACTATAAATTCTAATTCTAATTTGGAGTCAAAATTTTAACCAGAGTACAACTAAATTTGGTATTCCAAATTTATTATGGAGTCAGATTAATTGTAACTGTTGTGCTTTTGCGCCCCGTTCTTCGAATGGAGAAAATATATCCATTTTATTGTGATTCGCACAAGCCAGGTGGTCGCGCATGCTAATACTAGCCCAAGGAACACGTGGAGCCTTCGCCCCCTGCAATTTCCATTGTTGGTATTGTTTTGTGGGTTTTACAACTTCATGCACTATAATGCACTTGTCTACACTGGATGCTACTTGCTTGTCTCCATAACAATATAAAGTATTGTCACCAGAATGTGATAACTGCCAAGTTATGTACTGCAAAGTAATATGACCACCAGGCTGGTAAGATCACCTCGGTAATGGTGGGACGATACCTTTAACTGCATGGAATTTTGGGTTTTTGTAAACCATAACGAATGCTCTGGAGGGGTTCTCTAAAATTTGGTCTAGATAGTATGGCAGCCAAGTAAGTTTTCTCTATCAGCAGTTTTTTGTTCATCATTTAGGGAGTACAGTAGTCTACTTGATATTCAAAAAAGATAAGTGATGTGTAATGGCCGGTAGTATATGGAGGCTAAGCGCAACGACAGAGAGAAAGAGAGTAGCACAAACACAGTACAAACACAGAGAATAATATAGACCAAATGCAAGTACTCGCGCTTCCAAAGGACGTATAATAGTCCGAACCATGGAAGCAAAGCCAGATAGAAAAAGGGAGAAGAAACTCCAACAATAAGAAGATAGAAAGTCATACCAAACCTGACTAAAGATATCTTCGGCTATAGTGCGAATCTAAACACAGACACTCTAGCGAAGGAGGCGTGCCGGACATCCTGCTTATATAGACTCTGGGGAAGCGCCGCCCCAGCTCAGTCAACCAGCTGGGTAAAGAATTCGATGGCCCAGGAATTCGATATCGTCCCCGGACGAGAGCCACAAAGAAAGGTCCAAACAACACGCACACCTCATAAACCATGACAGGACCCCCCCCTAAGGAACAGCCCCAGAAGTTTCCAGAGAGCCCCGCGCATGGAATTCAGAAATACGGGTAGGATCCAGGATATCCCGAGAAGGGATCCAGCACCGCTGGTCAGGACCATAACCCTCCCAATCTACTAAAAACTGAGCTCCACGACCCACACGCCTCTCGGCTGAAATACGACGCACAGTGTAAACCGGCCCTCCTTCAATCATCCGCGGCGGCGGCGGGGGTTTGTCAACCGGAGCCAGGACGCAAGTGCTAATCAGTTTGAGCCTGGAGACATGAAAAGAGGGGTGGATCCGTAAGGATCTAGGGAGCTTCAGCTGGACTGTGACCGGATTGATCCTTCGCACAATCTTAAAAGGACCAATAAAGCGGGGAGCCAATTTCCATGACTCCACTCTCAAGGGCAGGTCCCGCGTGGAAAGCCAAACCCTTTGGTCAACCCGATAAGATGGGGCTGAATGGCGCCTTCTATGTGCGGCAGTCTTTTGTTTCCGTCCAGAGTGCAACAAGGAGGAACGGACCCTGGCCAAAACTGACCGACAACGCCGAACAAAGTAACCGAAGGAACCTCTGAATCCCTGTCAGTCTCAGGAAACAGTGGAGGCTGATAACCCAACTGAGCCTCAAATGGGGAAAGACCTGCGGAGGAGTTACCCAGTGAATTGTGGGAGTATTCGGCCCATGCTAAAAATCGACTCCACGAAGATGGGTTGTCAGCCGCCAAACATCGAAGAGAATTCTCCAAAGACTGGTTGGTTCGCTCAGTCTGCTCGTTAGTCTCTGGGTGGAAACCCGAAGAAAGGCTCACGGTGGCCCCCAACTGGTTGCAAAATGCATGCCAGAGTTTGGCTGTAAATTGAGGGCCCCGGTCAGAAACCACATCTTGAGGGATGCCATGCAGCCTGAAAACATGGTGCACAACAAGAAGGGCAGTCTCCCTCACCGAAGGCAGCTTGGGCAGCGCAATAAAGTGGGCGGCCTTAGAAAAACGGTCAACCACGACCAGGTTTACCGTGTTGCCTTCTGAAACAGGCAGCCCCGTAACAAAGTCAAGAGCGATATGGCTCCATGGGCGCTTAGGGACGGGCAACGGCCGCAGGAGACCGGGAGGAAGGTGGGAAGTCTTGTTCCTAGCGCAAATACAGCACGCCGCTACAAACTCCCGGATGTCCTCCATCATGCTGGGCCACCAAAAACATCGGGCCAAGAACTGCTTGGTCCGATGAACCCCCGGGTGACCAGCCAGGCGGGAAGAGTGCCCCCACTGGAGAACTTGAGACCGCACTGCTAAAGGAACAAATAAACGGCCAGGCGGCTCCCCACCAGGACCGGGATCATTTTTCAACGCCTCCCGCACAACAGACGTCCCACTGAATGGGAACCACAATCTGAGCTGCCGGGATAACCGGCTCTGGAATTCAGTCGCAACCGGAGTGGTCGTGAATCCGCGACAAAGCGTCGGGCTTGATGTTTTTAGACCCCGGGCGATAGGTTAACGTAAAGTAAAAGCGGTTGAAAAACAACGACCACCGCGCCTGCCGAGAATTACGTCATTTAGTCTGTTGGATGTATTGGAGATTTTTATGATCCGTCCAAACCACAAACGGCTGTTCAGCCCCCTCCAACCAATGGCGCCACTCTTCTAAAGCTAACGCGATGGCCAACAACTCCCGGTCATCAATGCTGTCATTCCGTTCGGCTGCCGACAACGACCGGGACAAGTAGGCGCATGGGTGCAACTTATTGTCCCGAAGGGGGCACTGGGACAAAATGGCACCTACCCCGACTTCCGACGCATCCATCTCCACAACAAATGGGAGGGAGGGGTTGGGCGAAATGAGAATGGGTTCTGAGCTAAATCCTTTCTTTAACTCCTGAAAAGCAGCCTCAGCTGCCGGAGACCAGGCAAACGACAAGGAGATATTCTTCTTAGTGAGCGCGATAATGGGGGCAGCTACTGAGCTAAAATTATGGATAAACCTCCTATAAAAATGAGCAAACCCCAAAAACCATTGCACCTCCTTAATGTTTTGAGGGGCAGGCCAATCCCTGACCGCTGACACTTTGTCAGGATCCATGCGGACCGACTCTTCCGAAATAATGAAGCCAAGAAACGAAACTTTCTTGGCATGAAAAACGCATTTCTCAGCCTTGACAAAAAGCTTGGCTTTGAGGAGGGCCTCAAGCACTTGTCTGACGTGTTGTTTATGCTCCAAGAGATTTGAAGAGAAAATCAGAATATCGTCAAGGTAGACAAAGACGAATCTCTCCAACATCTCTCAGAGGACGTCATTAACAAGTGACTGGAACACAGAGGGGGCGCTAACCAATCCAAACGGCATGACCAAATATTCGTAGTGCCTGTCATGCGTATTAAAAGCCGTTTTCCACTCATCCCCCTCATGGATCCGAACCAAGTTATAAGCATTCCGGAGGTCTAGCTTGGTAAACAACGACGCCTCCTGCAGCCGTTTAAACGCGGAGTTCATCAACGGAAGTGAATATCGGTTTTTAATAGTGATATTATTCAGGCCCCTGTAATCAATACAGGGTCTCGGACCGCCTTCTTTTTTGCCCACAAAAAAGAACCCCGCTCCGGCAGGAGACGTGTAGGGCCGAATAAATCCATTAGTCAGAGCCTCCTGAATATATTCTCACATAGCCTTCCGTTCAGGCCCTGACAGCAAATATAATGAACCCCTGGGGGGAGTGGTACCCAGGTGGACATTGATCTTGCAATCGAACGTGCGATGAGGGGGTAAAGTCGAGGCCCGTTGCTTGCTTAAAACCTCCGTGAGATCAGCATAATCGTCAGGAACATTTGGAGGCAGACAAAAGCTCAGAGCAGTCCCCAAATTCTCACCCTGTTCGGAACCTGCCCCCTCTAAGTCAGATTCCGAGTCAGAGAAATCCTCCGAATAGCAATCTTCCTCTGGCTGCCGCCAGTCAAATTGAGGATCTCTCTCCAACCCCTCCTCCACCCCTTTCTGTAGATTAGGAGGGTTGTGTGAGGCAAACTCCTCAGAATCACTCCAGGCTTCAGCCTCCCCCATAGGTCGATGCCTGGGATGACATGCCAAACTATCCCTACAGTGGGACCTACAATCAGTCCCCCACTGGACGATTGGGTTATCCTGACTTCCCCAAATGATATGAGGCCTATGTTCCTATAGCCCCGAGTGTCCTAAGACGACAGGGAAAACAGGAGAACTGATAATAAAAAACTGGACCTCCTCAGAATGGCCACCAAAAGAGATGAACATAGTCTATGATTCAGAAACTTCGGTTATAAATCCAGTTCCCAGCGGGCGACCGTCAAAAGATCTAACAGAGCGTGAATGTAAAAGAGGGCGGATAGGAATGGAATGTCTCCTAGCCCACTCTGCATCCATAAAACAATCCACGGCGCCACAGTCCACAAAAGCTTCGATAAATATTCTCTGCCTCCCCACAGTCAATTCTACAGGGATTAAAGTTCGGAAGGGAAATTGGGTCTGTCCCTCTAGCGCCCCCCATACCGCTAGTGACTTCCCGTTTCCCTGAAGCTCAGGGCAGCGTGGACGGATATGTCCCGATTTGTTACAATTATAGCAGATTATACGTTTCCGAACGGGCTTACGAGCCCGGCTCTCATATGAGCCATCAACCTGCATAGGCTCACCAGGAGTGGAATCTTCAGTGGGCGGAATGGGAACTTTAAGCATGCTGCTAGTAGCATTAGCCCCGTTGCCAGCAAGAGCCAATGCAGTACATTTCTCCCTGTTACGTTTGTGGATGCGATTATCAATGCGCACCGCAGTGCGAACCAACGAATCTAGAGACAAACTAGGCTCCAATGTAGCCAGAGCGTCCTTAACCTCCTCTGCCAAAGCGTGAACGAACACTGTCATAAGAGGTGCTTCTGGCCAGCCTGTCTCTGTAGCCAAGGAGCGAAATGTGATTGAAAATGCAGTGACATTCTCAGAGCCCTGCCTTTGATGCATTAAACGTGTAGCCGTGTCCTGGCCACAAACATCCTGATCAAACACCGATACCATTTCTCTAACGTGAGTCTCCACAGTATTCACTACCGGTGAATTAGATTGAATAAGTGGGCTGACCCAAGTGAGTGCTGTGTCGGTTAACAGGGATAAAATAAATGAAACCCGAGACTACTCATTAACGAACCGTGAAGGCTGCGCTTTAAAAAATATCTCACATTGGGCAATGAAATCTTTACATCTTCCTGCCTCGCCTCCATATCTTGGGCGTAATTGAAGCTTTGGCTCTCGGGGAGAATGTACGGACTGTGCTTGTGCAACATTTTGTGTGATTTGCGTGGACGGGGCTCTAATACTCTCAGTGAGAGTCAACAGAACGTTCTCCTGTCTCTCCATGGCATTCGCCTGAAGGTGGACTCTTTCCGCCGACTCTGCCTGTTGTTTGTTCAGGCTAACAAGACCCTTGCCATAACCGGAGAGAGCAGCTTGTTGGTTAGCCACAACTTTCTCTAACGCAGCCGTTGCTGTAGACTCCATGCTGGCTAGAGTGTTCTGTAATGGCCGGTAGTATATGGAGGCCAAGCACAACGATATAGAGAAAGAGAGTAGCACGAACACAATACAAACAAATAGAATATTATAGACCAAATGTAAGTACTCGTGCTTCCAAAGGACGTATAATATCTGAACCACGGAAGCGAAGCGAGATAGAAAAAGGGAGAAGAAACTCCAACAATAAGAAGATAGAAAGTCATACCAAACTGACTAAAGATATCTTCGGCTATAGTGCGAATCTAAACACAGACACTCTGGCGAAGGAGGGGTGCCGGACATCCTGCTTATATAGATTCTGGGGAAGCGCCGCCCCAGCTCAATCAACCAGCTGGGTAAAGAATTCGATGGCCCAGGAATTCGATATTGTCCCCGGACGAGAGCCGCAAAGAAAGGTCCAAACAACAGGCACTCCTCACAAACCATGACATGATGGACTAATGATGTTGAAATGGAGCAGCATTCTGGATTGCAACTGATCAACCAAACAGGAGTTGCTCCTTTGACAAGTTGCGCTTATGTAGGCCTACACATTAACGTTTAGGACTGCTTCCACTCACTTTATGATCCCCCAAATACAATGTACCTGATCCTTTTTTGACATTTTAAAATTCATAACAGTTTACAAATTTAGCTACTAAGCTCTGCAGTCAAGATTATGTAAGATTTACAGGGACAAAAATACATTTAAATGAAAATACAATCCCCGTTGAGTTCGGTGCATCTGCCAAACACCCACTGTCTGGAATTTCCTTATTTCTTCCATTATGCTGGCAAGATTGGTTAAGGTAAGCTGTAAACAGAGGTACAGATATATACGTATATATATATATATATATATATATATATATATATATATATATGGACTCTGAAATATTTTCCCATTATGGCATGGATGGCTCATGGTCCAATGCCATGGTGGTGCGTCTCTAAGCCATGATGGCATGATGGTGTGTCTGTAAACTATGGCCGTGCAATGGTGGCTCTATGCACCTTAATGGCATAATGGTGTCAAATTAAAAAAATGGATGGCAAGACCAAATCATACCATGATCACTGAGTTGACTCCGGAGGAATCACTCCTAAAATGCTGGATCTGAATCGGCGCATACCAAGGTGGTTCCCTTGTTTAAATGCAGTGGCCTGATCAATGCTATCGCTTGCATTCATGTGCAAAGACAGACACATGCTGACAGATGGGCTCATATATGCACCCATCCACTCCAGCAAAGTACCTCCTGAAAGCCCATCAATTTATTCAAGGTTCAGTTCACTTTTTCAAACTGTTCACCTAATCTGTGGCAGTTTCAGAAGTGCCGCAGGTCCCAACAGTTAACTGGGGTCTGGTGCACCTGGCCATGTGTGAGCTTTCTGATGTGAGAGCTAAGCTCAGCCCCGCAAAGCACACACCTCACACCACTCTTTCATCTCCTCCCCAGCTGCCTAATCCCTCGTTAGAGGGGAAGACTCCCTGCTAGGCGGCTCCTCACTTCCCATTAACCCAGTCTGCACAGGACACCGCGCACACACACACACACACACACACACACGCACGTACGCACACACAAACCAACACACCTGACTGCCTCACTGCCACGCTGACCCCCCACTTTCAATGCATACCGCACATGCTCATTGGAGCATTATCTCCTCTCATTATATTTGCACTGTCCAGGGTATTGTTAGCTGATTAACATTCATCCTGTTAATGTAAGACAGGTTGGTAAATAGAGCAGTTGAACAAACACAAGTTCTTGTGAAATGCTCAGCTGGAGTCCAGGTGCTTTGTGTTCTATTTCTGTAGTGTCATGGTGCAAAATCACCCCCCCCAAAAGAGAAGACTGCGCATAAAAACCACCTATACGCACTCACACACAATCACACACACACACACACACACACACACACACACACACATCTGTGTGTGCACGCACACACACAAACACATACACACACTGACATCTGAATGTGACAGCAAGTGTACTGTAAATAAAAGAGAGACTTATACCACCCACCGAGAGGTATCTGCTTACAGCTATGGTGTAAAAGCTTTTGTAGAATTGGGGGCTATTACCTGGAAGAGGGGTGAAAAAGGGTGACAGTAAACTGAGCAGTCAAATACAGATGGAGGAGGGGTGGGGGCTGGGTCGGGATGGGGTTATAGAGACACCATAATGCCATCATGCCGCAAGAAGTCCAAGAACAGGAGCATGCATTGGTCTTCAAAGATACTTGTACCACTGTTGCTAAAACCTTAGCCAATTTTACCAACTTTGTGGAAATCCAATGTTATCTAAGGCCACTGTTAGGCCCATTCAGATATACTCTGATCACACTGGTTCAAGGAGTCTCGTCCAGACCTGACCACCAGAGGAAAAGAGTCTGGTAATGTGAACTGGTAGAGATCCTACTATAAATAGTGGCCTAATATTACCAGTGCAACAGGAGTTATGGTCCTTGGGTATCTTTTTACATGAAACTGGGATCTTGGATTGAAATAAAATGGATAATTAAAACAAGTCTGAATTTTACTGTAATTAAAATACTGCTTCGTACTGCTCCTTTCATGCAGCAGTTTTAAGGATCAAATTCACGGCTAGAAAATGTTAGCTCATTTAAACTTGCTGCTTCCACTGCAGGCTGAAAATACCTATTTGAAAAACATATTTTATAATTGGACAAATTGCCTCGCCACATTAATTATTGATACTAAAACTTGAAATATAAAGTTTTGAGAAAAAATAATACTCATTTACTTTTTGTTTTTTCATTACTGCTTCTTTTCATTCTAGTATTTCTGCCTGAGCAATGAGCATGCTATGAATTCCCAGAGCACACAATGCTATTAATACAGTATCTTAGTCCATCCATCCATTCATTATCAAATCCATTCATTCATGATCAGAGAGGCAGGGGGTTGGGGCCTATCCCAGCATAGAGAGGCAGAGACACACCCTGAGCAGTTTGTCAATCCATCACAGGGCTCACATATCACTCAATCTCATACTCTACCAATGGGAAATTTAATTTACAATTAGCCTGGCAAGTGTCCTTGGACTGCAGGAGAAAGCATAGTACCAGAGTAAACAAAAGAAAAAAATGGGGAAAACCTACAAATTCCAAACAGAAAGGCCGTAGACCAAATTCAAACGACAGGCTTTGTTGCTGTGAGGCTATAGGGCTACTATTAAGCCAATGTATCTCCCTAATATTTCTAATTCAGTATCAATTGAAGGTTGATTGAAAAGTGAAGTGGAAAGCTACACAGAATAACAGAGAAACCTAATGAAGTTGCGTGTTTTTCAACCTGAAGCAATAATTCAGTGGGAGGACCCGGCCAATCATAATCTTTGTTCTTGAATGGCTGCAATCAGATGGGCTTTCACTGAATCCCTCTCATTCGCCACAGTACTGAACTCGTCAGCTGAAAGGCAGTCAGAATAATCAGGCCCATGCAATCATTGAAAGCTGCCGGACCTCCGGGATCAACAACGGTCAACCTTCACCCCTGAGCTGCATAGATGGAACACAGCGGGTCACCAAAAAGTGTGCACGAGACAAAAGAGAGCGGCCAGCAGAGACCAATCATATCCTGAGCCTGTTCACACTCTGGCCTTCCCATAGTTCCTCAGGTTTGGCCCCATTACAGGAGGCTGATTGCCATCTGCAACTGTGCCCCGCAACGGGCAGGTTATGGTGGCTTGATTTGGACTGAAAGAAAGGGGGAGTGAGAAAGAGCAACAGAGACTAAAAAAAGAGAGCCTGAGAGAGAGAGAGAGAGAGAGAAGGAGAGAGAGAGTGAGAGAACTCAATTGTGTACTTTACATGCCAATGAAATCACTTTGAATGGAACCTACACTATCAGTCAAAAGTTTGGACACACACTTTGCTAATGTCACAGTACTCTGTTTCTTGAGAAATTTAAACAGCTTAACCTCTCTATCTAATCTCAAATGGGATCTGGTAAGAGGTAAACAGTGAGAAGTTAAAAGAGAAGAATTTACTTGTTTCAATATAGTCCAAAATTTTGGAATTGTTCAAGAACCGACATTTTGCGAAGTAAACAGACAAACATGCTCCTTCCATTTTCCAACGGCTGAATTAAAGTCAAGCTGTTTCGGGTCTTATTGGGCGAAAAGGTCAATGAGAAGCAAACCACAAGTGCAGCACATCTTTTGGAACTTAGACAGCCATGTAGCTGCAAACTCATTATATTCATAACTGCCCTAATACATTAAAAAATATATATGAGTATGTTCAGCAAATATGACAACAAATGCTGTTTCGTTTTATGAATTTAAGATTTAGATCTTTTTTTGGAAAATAAAGGGAACTTATTTCTTTATTTAACATATATTGTAAGAAAAATGTGGGTATGCCCAAACTTTTGACTGGTACTGTATGTATATAAAGAGAGTGAGACACAAATATAGAGAAGTATTGGGAGATGGAAGAGGACAGCTGCCATCTTGCTTTACTACCAATCACATCTCACACGTTAAACACTGATCCTCGCATGAATATGCATCTGTTCTCTGCCTGCTCCTGACAACTTGCCCTCAACATGGCTGCACATGCAAATAACGTACATTTCCTGTGGCACTAAAAGGTGGGTTTCTTACGCATTTAAAACTCCATCTCATCCATTTCGGTAGCCGGGTGTAAACAAATGTGACAGAAATATTTCAGCGGCAGAAAAGGACACCTTCCATGCATCTCTTTAAAAAGCTGGATTTGCACAGCACAGCTGAGCAGATTCAGATTCAAATTCAAGCTGTTTTATTGGCAGGAAACACACCATAGCTCATTTATGTCCCACTGGATCACATGGATCCCACTGTCCAACCAGACTATTCCTGGATGCTTGAGATCCACATTGTAATACACTTGCAGGCATAGAATTGGTACATTTGCGGATATAGAATTAGTATATTTAAGGATATAGAATTAGTACATTTGTGGATATAGAATTGGTACATTTGCAGATATAGAATTGGTATATTTGTGGATATAAAATTAGTACATTTGCGGATATAGAATTGGTACATTTACAGATATACATTGTAGAATTGGTATATTTGCGGATACAGCACTGGTACATTTGTGGATATAGAATTGGTACATTTGCAGATATAGAATTGGTATATTTGCAGATATAGAATTGGTATATTTGCGGATATAGCATTAGTACATTTGTGGATATAGAATTGGTACATTTGCAGATATACATTGTAGAATTGGTATATTTGCGGATACAGCACTGGTACATTTGTGGATATAGAATT
This sequence comes from Gymnothorax javanicus, assembly GCA_029692085.1. Lineage (NCBI taxonomy): Eukaryota > Metazoa > Chordata > Actinopteri > Anguilliformes > Muraenidae > Gymnothorax > Gymnothorax javanicus. The sequence goes on along the minus strand of CM056195.1, from coordinate 30,860,477 downwards.
GGTGCATTTGCAGATATAGAATTGGTATATTTGCGGATATAGAATTGGTATATTTGCGGATATAGCATTAGTACATTTGTGGATATAGAATTGGTACATTTGCAGATATACGTTGTAGAATTGGTATATTTGCGGATACAGCACTGGTACATTTGTGGATATAGAATTGGTACATTTGCAGATGTAGGATTGGTACATTTGTATCATGGCCATAGTGGCTCTGGGAGGGCTCTGATTAAGCTGCAATAGAGGGACCCCCAAACAGCACCTGACCTGTGGGAGTCCTGGCTCAGCGCCTTTCAACAGATAATGCCAGAATGAAGGGAGGCACTCAATCGCAATCACAGACATATTCACATGTGAACATAAACACATACATGCGAGCACACTCCCAGACACAAAGGCCGGCTCGTGCACAGACCGATGACATGATTTCAGCATGCACTTCTCTCCTCCTCCATCCCTCGCTCTTTTACTTCCCTCTCACCATGACTTACTTCCTCCTCAGAGCTGTTTGCTTTGACCCATAGATCTAAGTGACACCTGGAGATGAGAGGTGGTGTTGATAATAAATAAAGGTCCATTGCTGCTCGGTAATATTAGCATGAGATCCACATTTCACTGTGTATCAGCAAAACAGGCCTCAGCAGCCAATCAAGAGCTCAGGGGAGACATCCGCGAAAAAAGCGCTGGCATTCTGTAACGCTACAGCACACACATTATGCCCAAACATAAAGGCAAAACATTAATACCAGGGAGGGCTCTCAGCCAGTCCTGCTCTCTGTATAGGATAGAGGCGAATGCTTAGCAGAGATTCCGCTACTTATCTTAAATTGGTGCAGCACTGTCTTAGAAAAAAAAAAAACGAAACACGTAACTCTTCAATAAAGTGAGCAATGTTTGACTGAAGTGAAATGAATTTCAGATGCATCGGTTTGACCATTTTTTGAGGTTTGAGCTCATCCTCGGAGTATTTCAGAGTATCTCTTTTCCTCAAGGTCAGAGAATAGCTTTTCATAAGCGTCATCCGCAAGCAGCTTTGTCCTTTCATTTCACTATTGATTTTCTCACTACTCTGAAAAAGGGGGAAAAAGACGAATTGCTACTCTCCATTTTCACTGCCCCTGGAAAAAGAACCAATGAACGAAGCTAATAAGTTAATGGCTCGACTCCTTACTGCAAATATCACTTGCACAAAAGAAATAAAATGTGTCTGGAGCAGGAGGTAACTGTTGCAGTTCTGGAGGAGGCTTGGTCCTCTTCATTGGCAGGGAAAAGTGATCTTACCCAGTCAGAGTGTGGCATTGTAGGGTGGCAGCACAGTCAAACTTCTGACCATCTTGAGTGAAAAGAATCTTGCGGATTTTTATTCACAATTCTAAGTCTGTATTCTCAGACTCCAAAGCTTTCAGTCACCTACCCATACTATTACATCAGCATTAGAACATTCACATAAGGATATTCTGATCTCATACTGTATTTAATCTTACAACTCAAATGCTTAAGAGGGCATTCTTATGGAGTGCCGGAGGCCACCAAAAGCCAAGAAGGAAAGGGGAGGAGTCACTATCTTGTGGCGTCATTAAAGACTAAGTCACATCCCGACTGCCTCGGGCACGTCATCGTTCTCTCTGTCACTGAGCCGAGCGTTTATATTCCAGATGCCAGAAGCAGGGCCCACCAGCGGCGCCTTTCACAACATCAAAACACACAACAGGAAGAGACTCCGCCGCCACTGCTGAGCAGCGGAAATGAGCAGCCAGATCTGCGATTGCGAGCAAAACGCACACACGCTGTAAACCACCTTCACTGGGCTACACACCTCCGGGAAGAAATTTGTCTGGAGGATGTGTGTGTGTGTGTGTGTGTGTGTGTGTGATGCGTGCCTATGTGTGTTTGCATGTGTGTGACAATATTTTAATATGTGAATATGTGCATGTTTATAAGTGCATACATATAAGTACATATACATTTGCCTTGTATGTTTAAGGCTACTAGCATTTTTTATACAGCACTGTTTGGTGAGGCAGTTTGGACTTATAACACCATACAGTGTTGACTCACTACATTATTTACGATGAAAAGCATGATGGGTACCAGATGACCCTTCACCTTATCCCCATCCCTCCTTCCCCACAACCCCCCCAACCTCACATCACAGCTCCAATGGCTTAATTTTGCTCTCGGATCAATTGACTGATATCAGCCGATGGGTGTACTCACAGGCGTTGGTCACAGCGAAGCTGTTGGCTGTTTCGATGTTGTCCACGTGAGGGACCAGATTGAAAGGCGCTTCCGTGGCATTGGGACTGGTGTTGTGCAGAAAGATTGCTAAACGAAACGCAGTGTATTCCTGATCTGTGTTTCTGATGAACAGTCCGCCTGCGTAGAGTGGAAGGGGGGGGGCGGAGAGGGGGCAAGAGCACATAATGTGAGCAAAGCTTGGGTATCACACACATTTTCCAACACACTCATGCACACACACATACATCATGCATAATTCATATATTCACCTGTAATCAGGAAATGCACGACTTTTTTCTTCAAATATCAGTTAATTTACTGGCTGTCCATGACAAAAGGAATGCAATTAAGTCTTTAGACACTGAGCGTATAAATGGTAATTTTTGCTTACACTGAGAAGAAACACCGCTCGTTCATTTTTCTTGCTTTTGCATTAAGGTGAATTATTTACACCATCAGCTCGGCAGTCATCTAATAATCAACCGAAAGCAGTGCACTGCAGTGATATGTAAATGTAGAGTCACGTAAATGAGGAGTTCTCTAAATTAACGGGATCATATTTAACGTATTAAGTTTATCTGCCAACCCATGAAACATGAAAGACAGAGTCAGGCACCAGAATCCCAATAGATCACGTCTTCTGTAGTCCACAATAAATGATGCAGTGGTGGAATAAATTAAATCCCCTCCCTGTGCCGTAAGAAAACAAAGTGTGACTGAATATGATACCGGTTATTGGAAATACTGGTGGTACACTGAAATCATGGGGAAGATTATCAGCGATCTGTGGCAATATGAAACTTTCACCAGATCCCGATGTGATACTATCATAAGGCAGGGCATCCCGCCACAGACTGACTGCGAGAATGCTGCAGTGGCGCTTTAAAACGGAATTGAACAAAGCACTCTAAAACATTTATGAGTGTAGCATGGCAATAAAAACCATACAAACGCAGTCAAGGAACGCGCGTAGAATGTTACAAGCGCTGCAAGGACTGAATGACTCCATTAAATACATGAATAATCAGTCAATTCCAATTTGATCAATTTGGTGGGTGCTCTCGTTTAACCTACTCCATTAAATGCACATGGAAATAATACATACGAAGGACACATGGCATACAATGCGTTCACAGAATAAAATACAGTATTGCCTTTAAGTACCCGGCATCCCCAACAACACGGTCCCAATAAATTGTTGATTTTGAATTGTTTTAACTTACCAATTTGAACACTGCTTGGAAAAGCCCCCATTGTCAATCCCCAGAAGCCAGAATATAGCAAGAGAAGCTGTTGGTAAGTAATCCTCATTTTGTTTAGTTAAAAACTGTTGAGAGACATTGAGGATGATGACACGCGGGGGAAAACGGGAGAAAACGAGTTTTAGAAATCCATTCCGTGTTTTTCCCTGCAGTGTCCACAGCCGCCTGAAAGGCTCTGTCCGGCGGTAAGTGTTTCACATGCAAGATGGGGAAGAGAGTCGCCAGCGGTGAGGAGCGTCTAGTGGCTGCACGGAGAGGTGAACATGCGCTCTCTCTCTCTCTCTCTCTCTCTCTCTCTCTCTCTCTCTCTCCCCATTCTTTCCATTTGCACACGCACCCGCGCATACACACATACATATACGTCCATTCTACTGCTCGTTTTCGTCTCCCACAAATTTCCCCTCCCTTTCCTCTCATATTCGATTTGTTATCACTACGATTCATTCAGTCCCATTGACCACGTAGCCTACCGCTGAACTCGGTATACGGATAAGACAGTCTTCAAGCCACGATACAGGTTTATTGAGTGGTTTTCCAGATTTTAGCATAATATTATATCTTGTGCCTTAGTTCTAACTCTTTAACTGGTTGATTGTAGTTTGATAAGAAATGGTAATCTCTACATTATACTTCCCTCGATCATAAATGAGAAATCAGCTAAACGCTTGAACCAACAACATGCTAAACCGCAACTTCATGCGGAAGCAATACGCCCCCAGAAGGAAATGTAACAGCTTCTTTTCTGCAATGAACATGAAGCGAAAACAGTGTGACCTCTTAAAGTGGCACTGGCATTCGTCAGACCTATCTCCATTATATATACGTACATGAACACATGGCACATGCATGCATAATGTAACCTAATCCATGAACATCGCATTAAAAAGAAAAAAAAAAAAAAGCAACGCTGTTTTAGGTTACACACAGGGGAACGCACAAGCTACGAAAAGTGTTTACATTTTATATTTTATAAAACTAATGTCAGTTCACAAATGTGTTGTGATGTATCTGACAATAAATTGATAATTGGCCTTGATAAACCTTGACCATGAAGAGTTATAGATTTTGTTCGATAATGGGACACATCTAAAATAACTAGAAAAATCGTGTTGTATCATAGCAATATACTTAAAACATTGCGGACATAAAAAGGAAATAGGATTCCACAGAATGACGTTTTTGAGAGATGAATGCCCTGCCGCGCCAGCCATGAATTGGATTGATTTCGCGGACAATGCAGCCTGCTGTCCATGGTACTGAACCCGACCGACTGCTCACGGATCTCCGGGCGGCATGCGACTGAGCGGTGTTGGGGGCTTCAAAAAATGGCCAGGCTTCTGAGACGGTTGAACACGTTAAGTCATACTTATTTATTGACTAATGAGCTGCAGTTAGCTACACTGATTTAATTTCAATTTCACTGAGGAAATGCTTCCTTTTCCTGGAGAAAATTACACCTTTGTGTCCCCTTTATCTCTTGGTACCTCTCAGCCTCATGGGCAAGTTTAAATTGGACACACAACAATCACAACAAATGAGCCCCAGTTAAAATGACATGAAAACATGAAACGCAAACACAGGGACTATTATGCATGATAGCTCTGCAACAAAATTTGTTTATGTGAATTATATAGATGGTCACAGCAGCAGTTTGTGTTTCGCGACTCAAGACACATAGACTAAACTGATGTGATATGCAAAAGTCGATCTCAGTGAATCCAAAGCCCCACAAATACACTGGTACTGTTAATGGACATAGATTATGTGAAGACTGCAGCACAAAACAAAACAAAAAAAAATGTCTAGACTGATATGCTAAAGCACTCCTATGGGTGATATCATAGCCTATAGATTATCTTTCCTTATGATGAATGTGTGTGCTGATGTTTCAGACGGTTTGATCCGTCTTTTCCTACTTTAGAATTCAGGTGCCATTTTTCACTTGCCTCATTGCATTAATTTGGGGTCTCTCTGAGGTTGTTCTCCTGGGGTTCTATAATAATTTGTTATTTGACAACTCCATCTACCTGAGGTAGTGTTCCTGTCTTATTGAAACATCAAATGATGTGTCATTTTGATGGGAAAAATCTAGAGAAATGTTTGATTATCCTTGAAAAAGTGATGAATTAATACAGAAATAATTGGAAATTACCAAATATAATTTGACTAAAAGTTAGACAACACAGATCAAAGAGCTGTTAAAAGTTATACAATTCGTCTTAGTGCTGTGACTAATCCCTAAATGGAAAGTAATTGAGGTCTCCAAAAATGTATGATTATCCTGAAAAATACTTTTTGTTCGTTGCATTATAGCTGCACATATAGTACTGTGCATGAATTCAAATTTCAAACAATTTTGTGATGCGAATATGCCTTCAAAACTCACGAAAAGAAAGGTTTATGAATTCCGAAAAATGTACTATAAAGATTTGTAAAATGTTAAAAAGCAAATCAAATCAATATTTGTTATGACTACCCTTTGCCTGAGAATTAGGAACACTGTTGCAGTTTGATAGTTTTAAAAGATAACTGGATGTTTGGTTGTACCAAGCATGTTGGAGAACTAGCTACAGTTTTTCTGCAGGCTCACAGTCTCACTTGTGTCTGTCTTTCATAATGATCCCAGACAACCTTGATTATGCTGAGATCAGGATTCTGTCAAGGCTATATTATCTGTGTCAACCGCCTTCGGTGAAATACAAACATTTTTTTTCAAAGATTTCCTTTTTCATTCACATTTGTGTCACCTATGTGTTTTCTATCTAGAGAAACATTAATGAGGAAAACAAAAAGTAAATATCTGAGAACAAATTGAAATGAAAAATCGAGGGTGCATAAAACATTTGCATAGGACTTGTCACATCTGCACCAGGCTCTCCATCTGACATGCCCCCTCTGGACCTAGATTCCACTCCATGATTTCGTTCCAGCTCAACTTAATATTAATCACTGGCACCTGTGCACCCTGGACTTCCCTTCTTAAGCAGCCACTCTCCCCTCATTCATTGTCTGGCCTCGTCGAGCAGACCTTGCTTTAACCCTCATCTCCCACCTTCCAAAAACTAACCTGCATTTCTGCCTCTGTTTGTCTCTTATTTAGTCTTATTGATCTTCGGTGTGCAAACCAAAGGCTAAGTTTCTGTGTATTTATATTGTCCACTTGGCTGTGTTATCTTGTTGTGTACTGTAAGTAAACTAGCATTTAGATTTCTGATTCCAGCTCTGTTCCCTGGTCCCGAGTCAACCCTGACTGTACTGTGCTTAATAGCGCCTCACAGTAAGATGGGCATGGGTTAGAATCCGGCCTGGGGCCTTTCTGTGTGTTGTTTGTATGTTCTTTCCCGTGTTAGCAGGGGTTTCCTCTGGGTACTCCTGTTTCCTCCTACAGTCTAAAGACAGGCATGTCAGGCTAATTGGTGACTCTAAATCGCCCATAGATATGAATGTGTGAGTGAATAGTGTGTGCGCCCTACGATGGATTTGCGAGCTGTCCAGGGTGGGTTCCTGCCTTTTGCCCATAGTCAGCTGGGATAGGCTCCATCTTCCCCGTGACTCTAGTGAGGAAGAACCGGTACAGATAATGAATGGATGGATGCACTTAATAGTTTATTTAGCAATATCCAACAACATGCCATATTGGGCCATATTACACCACTTAACTATGTGGTTATTATCGTACTATGACCAGCGTAGAGTTGTATATTGCTTACTTATTCCATGGTTGCCACACATATTTCTTTATCTGGAGACTTGATTTTTACATTTTTACACAAAATTGCATTAATATGCAGACTTCTTCTTTTTGACATAATTAACTTTTATTGTTTGGAAACAGCTGTGAAGCTACTGCTGCTACGTCTAAAAGGATGGTGAAATAATATTATTTCTTTGCTAATGAAGAGCTGCTGTTGCTCTTTCATAGCATCATAGTTCTGGTTGGACAATTATTGATGCATTGTGCTTTCTCCCATTTGTCCTAATCACTATACTCAACAAAGATATTTATAGTCATACCTGAAAACACAATCATGTTTTCTGTGGTAGCCTTCACTTCTGATGTCTGTTTAACGCAAAGAGACTATTTTTAGCCTGGAATTCAAAAATGGTGATTTGATACCAAATGTCAAAAGGCTGCAGTAACAAGCTTGAAATTACTTTATAGCTGTTTCATAGGGAAATACTGTAAACCCTAAGAATGACTTTAAATTGAGTGTTCAAAAGTGCAGAGTTATCACAAAACACAATATAGTCAACACTATGTATGGACTAGTTTTCAAATTTGACTCCACAAAGATTCAGATACCCAGCCTGAAACACGTGAATGTAAATACTGCTGACACAGGGGAGCACTCAGATGTTGATTAGGTGTGCAGATGATGACCTGCTGAATCCTTCCTGAGAGAGACGAGCTCTGAGATACTGATCTGAAGCACTTTAAAGCTCGCATACTGAAAAATGCTAAAACAGCTGTGCAGGTGCACCAAATGAACAGAAAAGGTGCTCTCACATTCCCCTCTCCATCAGGCAATCATCAGTGCAGAGGGCCACTTAAATCTCAGGAGAATATTATTCAGATTAATTTTTAAAAAGACTCTTGAGAATTTTGTGATTAAGATCTTTTACTGAAAATTTCAGGGTTTTTTTTCTGGTTTCAACAATGTGAACAATATTTTTGAACTTCACTGGAGTTTTTTTTTTTCTTAAAAAAATCTCTGAATATTGGCGTAATTTGCTGTACTTCAGTAGGAAGCATCAAATATTAAAGATCAGGAGCTATTTTCCAAGAAAATTGCCCTAATGGAGATGTCCTTATCTGTTCCATTAGGATCATCGCCACTTAGAGGCTGAAGAGAGACCTATATTGAAGATTTGTAATATAGCCTATTAATCACTGTTTATGGGAGTAATCAGTGGGTAATTATGAATGAACTCTCTGGAAAATTCTTACCTCATATTTTAATGCCTACTTCAAATATAATATTGGGAATTTTTCTTAGAACAGACTTATGACTTTAAATAAAAAGCTCAAGGTTATACATGCAATGTGGAAAAGGCAATCAATAACTTTATCTGACACTTGACTTGGACCTCTTGCAATTTAGAGATTGCAGTGTAAGCATTTGATTGTATTATGCAGGCAGGGTACAGCATGTATTTAATGGTGGGAATTTGCATGTGGTAAAGATCCATATGGCATCAGTATTTATATGTCACTCCAAAATTTTGTAAATTGAGGCAAGATTAAATGGTAGACTGCTATGTTTGTAGACCTCTCAAAGGGGAGCTTCTTAAAATCAATGTTACATTTTATTCCATTGATTCAAGGTTAGTTCAAATTTACTTCATGAATTACAACAGACACACTACAGCATATAAGCATGACAGTGACACTGAATTAAAGACCTGAAATTCCTACATGGTTCATATCATATGGCAGCACTTTTCTGCAAAATAAAGTTTGCTGTGTGTATTGCTTCACATTCGTCATTTTCATGCCGAATATATTGGTGTATGGAACCAAAAATTTTAAATTCTGTCACTGTCCAAGAACATCTTGACTGTACTCTATGTGGGCGGAAAAATTACTGAATGCACCCCTGTAAAAGTGCCATAACTTTCAATCTCTTTTCCACAGTTGTAAACACATCAAGTACAAATGGACATTTCATGAAACTTCGTGATACTGAGATAAAGATAGTTAAACTTAGGAACTTTTCACTTGAACTTTGATAGCGGTTTACTTCTTACATTATTCCATTGAAAGTAATAAGTGAATCACTCAATTTTGGCATCAAATATTTCATACGTACACAACAACAAACTAGCGGCACTCCTAGAGTGCAAACCTCCACCAAGGCAGCACAGTCCAAATCTTGGTGAGTGGAAGCAAAGTTCAGTTATCGCGTGTCATAGGATTTCAAGATGGCTGTCGTGGCGGCCATATTGTTTGACTGATTGCGGTGAAAATCAACAGGGTCCATCCCTGATGTAATAGCGACCCACCCACAAAATTTCAGAGGTATCCGTTCGGTACTTTTTGAGTTATCTTGTTCACAAACAAACAGACAAATAGACAAACGGCACCGATCACATAACCTCCTGCCAACTTCGTTTGGCGGGGGTAACTATAACAAAAGTCAAGAAAGTCCAAGTGTAATGAAATATCAATTTTTACTTGATGCCTTCACAATTACAAAAGCGTCTAGGCAGGCAGTTGCTTGATGCTGAGGAGTTTTCTGTGTCTATTTAGGTCTTACCAGCAGCACCATGCTAAGTATGTGCCCAAAGCAAGATGAGGATATTAACAGAGTTCCAAATTGCAAGGGCCTCAGTAATAAATTGCAAAATTATTTAAGGTGGCATGGGAAATGGTGTTAAAAATTACTTGTACAACAGATACCAAATACAATAATAAAAACAAAAAAACAGGAATGGCAAAAAATAACTGTGATTGTGAGTCAAAGCACCTGGATAGAGACAGACTAGCACTTAGTTTGTAATATCCACAGAGCTACAGCTCTAAAACTCACCAATGAACTGAATCAATCCATGTCTGTACAAGTTTCAGCAAAGAAGTATGTTGTGAGCTTCATGAAGCTGGCATTTATTGCAGTGTTTCCGATGATTCCAGCACTCCATGTAGGTGATGTTATTCAAGTGTTTCTACCAATCATTTGATTAATAACTAATATATGATTAGAGTTTCACAATAATATAACAAATTGAGCACATGCATGCATGCAGACTAAGTAGGAGGACTCAACTATGGAAAGGACAATTCTGTGTTCTGTTGTGCAATTCAACTTTTATTTTTAATTATTGAAATAGAGGGTGTCCACGCTGAAATAACTCAAGCTACACACGAAGCATGGTGTTCCTCTTTTTCTTTGCTCCAATATAGGAGCCACTTTATTCGGCTTTGTCTAGTTTATTGAAGAATTAAGCTATAGTATCTCAATTGAACAAAAACTGACTTGCAGGAACCAATATTTCTGCAGTTCCCCCATACTTTGGTCAAATTATAGTTAATTCCTCTCAAAAATTTATGTTGTAATACATAGCCTAGCTATTGCAGCTCAATGACCAATTTAGACACAGAAGGAAAGGCTCATAATAGCCACTCAAGGATGGGAGATTTGATGACAGGACAAACTCCATCCTGCTCTCATCTCTCCTCAGTGAATATTGTAATCATGGTTGAGTACCATGAGACTGCCAGGCTAGCATAAAACATCTGTGACTTCAGATGTTTCTTAATGATATGTTAATGGTGCTGGATAGCAGTGTGAGCAGGGCCAGAAAGGAGGTCACATCAAGCAGTGGTGACCTCCGGCTCACAAGACACAACAGTCCGTCCATTTTCTGAATTAATGTAAATGCATCAATAGTACATTAAGGCACACCCCCAATCTGGCCACACTGTTACACCTCCTCCAAAGATTGCTGCTGGTGAAGAAATTGGAGCAAGATGCAGATATCCATGATTCATAACTGAGAGGTGGTAATTTGAATCGCTTTCCTCTGCTTGATGTTAACATGGAAGCCAGACAAGTCGGTGTGTTTGTCAGTATTTTTTTTTTTTTTTTTTGCACTCTGGTGAGTAATAATTGCAGGAAGGGCCTGACATGTAGGGAGCGCCATAATTCATTGGACAGTGACAGACTTTTTGTGATTTTGGTAGGCTGAGTCAATCATCAGATGCAAATCCAGTTGAACATGCATTTTACATTGTAAAGAGGCAGGGCCGGCGCTCGCCTAGACAATTGCCTAGGCAAAAATACATCCCTTTATTGGCAGCAATTAGTCCTGGCTTGTTTGTAATGGTTTTCCTTTATTAACTCATTTTCTAATTTAAGAATAATCAGGTGGCAATTGAAGACACGGCTTCTCTCCCCTTATGCGATCTAACAGCAACGAATGGGCTACATTCAGTTCAGAAAAATAATTTAATTGTAATTCGGTCTATGCACTGGCACTGGGCGACAGCATTTCAGAACTCTTCAGCGAATGAAGGTAATTTTGGTGAATGGTACGTGATTTCGTCCGTTTACATTTTCCAATCGGACAGCTGTCTATTTTTTACAGCAAGTTGTGTGACCATGCTGCAAAAACAGGTGTGCGTACTTGTCGCCGAAATTACCTTCATTAAGTTCTGAAATGCCGCTCTCGCTGGAAAAAAAATGACCGTTGCTGAGTGCCAGTGCATAGACCTATTTATAATTAAATTATTTTTCTGTACTGAATGTAGCACATTATTTTGTCGCTGTTAGATCGGATGGGGGAGAGAAGCCGTGACTTCAATTGCCACTTGATTATTCTTGAATTGGAAAACGTGTTAATAAAGGAAAACTATCTAGAATTAGCCAGGACTAATTGTAGTCAATAAAGGGATGGATATTTTCCCCCAAATTTTCAGGTCTAGCGCCGGCCCTGCAAAGAGGAGACTTAAGTCACCGAAACAAGCAGGAACTGAAGATTTCTGCCAACAGGCAGGGCAGAACTTTACCAGGGAAGAAGACTTTAACAGAGTCCAAAAAAGTTGACTGTTTACCACACTGTAATATCACTGTGTTTTGAGGCCAGCAGTTGGTCAAGTCTAACAAGCCTCATTCCTTCATTATACCGGTTTCAGTTGCACAGTTTTACACGTCCTTTGGTGCGATGTATTTGCTTCATAATGTGTCATACATTCTCAATCAAAGACTGATGAGTATTGCAGGCAGGCCAATTTAGCATGTGCACTCTCTGCTTATGCAGCCATGCACTCGTAATCATTGCAGAAAGAGGTATATGGCAATGTGTTACAAGAATGTCACTGAAAGAAACAGTATCTAGATGGCAGCTTATGTTGCACCAAAATATGTGCATTGACAGAAGGAAAAATCAGAACTCATGTGCAGATGAAGATCCAGTTCACAGGTTCTATCGAAAATTGTTGTCGGATAATTCAGGTCAAAACCAGTGAGACTTCAGTACAGATGGGGAAAACCAGAATTGTAATCAGGAAACAGTCCCAAATTCAACATCAGGAAGTCGGTATGCCATGGCCAAATCACAAAAAGAATCTTGAAACCGAAAGCCAAAACAGAAATCAATCATGGGTAGTCAATCGTACACAGACAGAATCGGAAACTGGGAAACAAACCAAATGATACACAGGAAGTCTCAGGAGATAAACTGCTCGTTTGCTAGACACTGGAAACAGTCTAAAACAAACTCATGATCTGGAATGGGGAGTGAGAGGTATATGAAGGGGAACTGAATGACTCATAGGATGGGCAACAGGTGTGCAGGGAGATGTGGCTTCAAATAGGAAGGTAATTAAACAATTAATGAGATAATGAGAGAAGGGCAATACATGTGAGTGAGAGAAAGTGAGAGAGAACTGGAAATGCAAAACTAATGCAAGGAACTGCTAAAACTAAACACTGCAACATGAAAAATAATAAACACAACGACAAAATACACATCAAACATGTTCAGACCCCGACACGCATATCCTTCTGCATTAATAGTGTCCATATCATGAAAGATGCTGGGCTGTCATTGTTGTCTTTGGTGTGGAGAACAAGGCAGCTGTTTTTTTTTTTTTTCAAAAGCTTCCTTAAATGTTAACTTGTGTGGACACCAAGCATTTTTCCACTGTGCTAATGTTCATCTCAGATTGCATCAAGCCCAGAGAAGTTGGCAGCACTGTTGAATAATGTTGATGTCTGACTTAGGCTTGGCATAGTAAAGCTTTTACTTGCATTTGTGGATGCAGCAGTGAATGGTGTTGATGGTCAAAGGTTGGACAATGTATATCTGAGCCCATGTCATGATATCCATCATAGTCATATGACGGTTCTCAAGACAGTGACATCTGAGGGAACGGGTTTAAAATTAGAAATGGTTTGTGCCTTACCATTTATGTGCCAAAGTTTTACAGGATTCCTTGAAATTTTAAATTAAATTATGCACTCTACTGGATGAAATGCCAAAAGTCCTACCAGTTTGTCTCTGGGGAAAGTTGTTCTCAAAGTGATAGACTATACGCATAATTGTCTACCAGCAAATAGTTGCACTTTGATCCATCTTTGCTTTTGAGGACCTAAAACTTTTTTGAAGGTTGCTTTTATACAATAACAGGATTATCTTACCCGTTCAATTTCACATACTTCACAGCACCTTGTAATTGCAACTTATCACATGGTTATTAGTGTTGAATTGCTCCTGTGTCAATGTTTTTAGAGTCTGCTGCAGTCATCAGATTTGAATTAAGCTTATCCTTTAAAAAAATTTAATTAACAAGTTAAAGCGTCAATCAATGTGTTTTCAATATAGCAGAGGATGAATCGACTTTTCATTTCACTCGTTTTATTTTATTAGCATTTTTCATGATGTTATAACTTTTTTTTTGGAAATGGGGTTGTACAAAAGCTGCTGTTATTTCAAAACATTTTATCCAAGATGGAAATAACACCCTTAAATTAAAGCTGACAGTCGGCACTCCAACTTAATTATTGTTTTATCCTTTCAAACTCAAAGTGCTTGAGTGCAGGACCAAAATAAAAAATGTGTCACTGCCTAATTAAGTATGGCACTCGCCGTATATTCACTGAAAGTTCTCAGTACTTCTGATTCGGTTCAGATTGTGGTCATTATCAATGTATTTAGAATTGCTTTCGCCACTATTCATTTGCAGTCAAAGTACTTCAAAGGATCAGCTGGCTCTCCATTATTCAAAGACTGTCTGACAGTCATTTATAAATGGGATTAAATGGGGTCTGATTAAAATATCACAGGTGTCTATTTTCTGTTGAAAGTATGTCAAATGTTGAGTGACTTTTCCCCTCAGTAATTTTGAACTGTTTTAAGGGGACCTCCATTCAGATTAAAATGAATACAGCATTTTCCTTTGCTCAGTAGCATATTGAAATCTTTAACCCTTTAACTTCCTCAACCTTTTGGTCGAGCACATTTTGAGTCTTTGTATTTTGTACTTGAATGCAGTGTTGAACATAACCTGACTTGAGCCATCTCTAACACTAAGTTGAGGTACGCCTTGCTTAAAAAGTGCAGTCAGATAAGTTCAACACATCCTTCAGTCAAATACGGTGACTGAAAATGTGCTCTACCTGAGGTCAAGCTGGGAGTTAAAGGGTTAAATCTACTGTTCAAGTCAACAATCCAACAACGTCATCATTTAATTCAGGACATGTATCCCGTCTCACTAATTCAATAATGGAAATTACTGAATGCCTTTCATTGCAAGGGGCCAATCCAAGTTAACAATTCTAGCCCACACACAGGGATGAGCGCCACAGTCACATGCAGAATCCTGGGGATGCACGTGCCACAATTCCTTGCAGACATAACAAAATGCTTTAAGACTCCTCACATTTCCGCTTAAATAGTTTAAATTTGGATAAATGGAAAAATCAGCTTCATTAGATCCTAATTATACCAGTGATCAATGTTCATATGCAGTTTCTGATTGATTAGTCAACCAACTAAGGATAAAAGGGAATTCAAACCACCAGCATTTTATTCATTTTATTGTTGGATGTGATGACCCAAATACTTTCATATAGTTTTGTCATACGAGAATTTGTGCGCATTTTAAAGTTGACATAGAATCAAAAACCGTTTTTACCTTGTCTATGTTGAATAACGGTAGTCTACCCGCATTCAAGCACATACAAAAAGTGCTAGACATTCTGAACATCTCCGTTTCATAGAAATTCCTTTTTTAAAAATGACCGCCAAAAAACAGGCCAATCTGAACAGCGGATACATATGATGTCACATGTATCTCACTGCCCCCCCCCCACTCTCATTCCATTTCCTCCCCTTCAAAATTATTTGCATACATGTCTTTATGCAATTCCATTGCTTCCAATCCCTCAGTAAAGACAAGCGTGAGAATTCCAGAGTCATAATCGATTTCCGTGTCACTAGTGGGGAAATCCACCGTAATGCACGTGAAACGGATTAACTTATTGCACAAGGACTTAAATTCCGCAATTGAATTTCTTCAGTGCGCTTTGACTGAATACTTGCTGACTATGGCACAGGAACGTCAATGCAAGTGACTAACTCCAAATGCGTAAGCCTTGGCAGCTCATTGGAAAAAAAAAAAAAAAACATGCAAAAATACTTACAATTCAGAAACGTTTAAATCCAGCCTTTGCTATACTGGTTCTTCCTCCAATTCAGTGTCCTCATCCGATTCGGGCTCAAACATATAAGGCTGAATTTCTGAATATGCCGTACCTGCATAAAGTTGGTCTGCCCGTTTTCCGAAGCCAGCGAGTGTTTTCCATTTTCCCTACTGGTCTGGGTGAAGTTAAATTCTTTTGAGTGGCAGCAAAGCCGGCCAATCAGCGTCAATTGCTTGCATTTCATAATGAGGTTGCCAGTTAAGCCCGAAAGGTCACCAAATAGGTGCAAAACAACGCATTCAAAATCCTCCACCCTAACGTAGCTTTTTGAGAGAGGTTTTCTGGAAGCTTCTGAGGCATTACAGACCCAACCAAAATTTTGTTCTCTATATGTCACATCACAGAACAAGGATAAATACCCCGTTCAACCATTCTATGTCACCTTTAACTATTAGTGAATCAATACCCAACATAACAAAATCATTACACCTCAATATGGAAATTGCAATTCAATCAAGAGAATGAAATCTAATGCCTCTTCATGCTGTAGTGGATAGGACACAGGCTTTGCTCTTTATCTGTGATAGAAATACATTTTGCTTTGAATTACAAAAATTAACCTTCTCATAAGAATGTTATTTGTTATGATCCAGATCACGAACCAAATGCGGAGGCAAAATGCAATCTACTAGTAGGGCTTATTGATAACAATACAGTAAGAGAGAGGGAGGGAGCCCAGAGCAGAATGACAGAGTTTAGTTCAGATGCAACAGACTACATGTGGGGGCGTATCCTGAGCCCGGCCAGTGGCTCACCGGCACGGCTGCCAGATGGAATGCACGCTTCGCCAGAGCTGAACTGCCAGGTGGCAGGACACAGGAATTCAGCGGAAATGCGGTCCCAATCCTGGAGACCAAGAGTGAGGCTTGGGAGTTTGTACCTATTAACTGAACTAGGGAGAGAACTTCCAAATATATCTGTCATTTAAGGTTACAAATTATTTCAGAAGACAGAAGGGCTTTACTTGCAAATACTGACTGGTTGCTAAAAGGCATAGAGCAAGTGACAATCCAGAAACTTGCCAACTCAAAGCAGGAGGTATAAATACATCAACACACATGTAAGGAAGGGGAAACTTGAAAAGAACACAGCTGGTGGGAAAAGCATGCAACACAAATACAATACAAATACAAATATGTACAAATACAAATCAAAACAGACAATACTTTTAATAGCATAAGAAAAACATGAGACAACACAAGTGTTATTCACGTGAGGGTTTTGACAGTTATTAGCATTTCAATTTCATCTCTTAAGGAAAAAAATTAAACAGGAAAGTTTTTTTTTATGGAGAAGTGTTACTCTGTTCACTGTTGGGTAATTAGATTTGAAGTTTCTACCTGAAAATCACCCTTTGGAGAAGAAAAATGGAAAGAAAATTAAATGTTGAATTTATTTTAAAAAATGTATGTCATCTGGTCCCTCACAACTTTTTAAAGTAACTTCCAAACAACTTTAAAGATTCCAATTCCAATTTAAGAAAGTAACTTTGAGGTCATTTTACACAGTTATGTTGGGCTGGTTGAAATAAAATAGAGTACAGTAAATCCAAAATTACTTTAATTTACAATTTATGAAAAGATCTTTATCAAACATCTAATCTGGGCTCTGTATAGCATTTAGATATGTATTCTGGTTGATATTTTTGACAAGTAGTTCTTTAAGAAATTATTATTATTGAGGTCAGATATCCAGACACTCTAAGAAACCTCTGCTCTGCTTTTATTAACTGGCTTTTTATTAATTGTTCTCAATCAGTTGAAGAATACAGCAGTAACATATTTTGTTACATGTGATCATGTGGTGTTAAAAGCTTTTGAATTTGTATGACAGCGAAGTAACATGGCATATTGCAGTCAGGGTGAGCATAACATTTCAGGGTAAATGTAACCCAACCCAATCACTTCCATGTTTTTGCCAGAGTGAAAGAGGCTCATTGTTCGGGCTGATTAAGATAGACACTCCATGAATTTAGCGCCCATTCTTCACTGTGCATCTTCCTAAATGGCTCTTTTGTTAATGGAAACAAATTATTGATGCTTTTTCTCGCATTTCTGTGTAAACAAGACGGTTTCTTGTTGACGCCCTGTAAGTCTTTGCACTGAGCTTGATTGCTATTTCCTGCCACTGTGGGTTATTTATGCATGACAAACATGCCATAAATGAAAAGAACATTAATAACTGAGTGGCATTTGCTATCATAGAAGATGCGGTTTTCGGTAGTACTGTACGTTTTGCCTTCAATGAAAAATAAAACAAACTTTAAAAAAGGAATAATCGGCCGCACAAACAAATATGCAGCACAGAGGGAATATTAGGACCTCAATGCAGTCAGTGCAAACAGTCTAAACTTCAGTGGCAGTACAAGCCATTGTGGGACTGAATAGCATAAATAAAACAAACTTGGTTTTGCTTGGATTAATGAAATTACCTCATTGTGTTTCCTAAAAGGAAAATGAGCTAATTGAGGCCCTTTTTATTATTATTATTATTATTATTATTATTATTTTAGCTCTAAAAGCCCTAGGGCCTTTCTCATCGCCATAGCCTGGCAGTGTTTTTCAGTCTCGGTTCTTTTGGCATATGCTTACTTTCTTTTTCAGTGTGCCAGTAAGTGGGTTACATCATCGTAAGGCAGAATTTGAAACTCATTTATAGACCCTTCATTGTGAAATGGGCTTATGACAAAGTCCTTAAAATTAAACACAAATACTCTGTGGGTAGGAGGGTGAAAGCATGTATGAGCTGTTCTGTCCACCAGTTTCTTTCAGCCACATTCCACATGTTTCTATGTCTCCTATATTCTGATAACAAAATTTGATTCAATCACATCTTAGAATACCCACTGTCCAACTCAAATTCTGCAATACAGGCGTACCCAGAAAGACATTAGCAAAAATGAAAGATTTAAAAAAATAAATACAAATAAATAAATAAATGAATAAATAAATAAATAAGGTAGTGCAGAATTGTGATATCATACATTTCTAATGTTGTGGTCAGTGTATCATAAAGGAAATCAATAAACTCAATCAATCTAGCTACCTAAAATATAATCATGTTAAAATTGCTTCAACGCCATTTTCCCCAACTGGATTGACATACCACTAGATATCGTGGCAAATGCAAAGAGAAGACTCTCATCCTCAGACGTTCTTTCAAAGCCAGACATGTTCAACATAGCTAAGTGACCTTCATAATAACTTACTCATTACTAAAGATAATTTGAGAAGAATTTCCTCGGTCCTTCTCAATGTCCCCTTCATGCGCTGATATCTGCCTCTCATACTCTCTCATGTTGTGCTCTCTCTCTCTCTCTCTCTCTCTCTCTCTCTCTCTCTCACACACACAGCTATATAAATATTATTATGATTTTTTTTTCTCTCTCGGCAATAGCATCGGAAATGGCAGGTGAATACTAAGGGCAACGTGCCAACATCCCTAATGTCTGTTCTTTACAGTAGTTTCTGGTTTGGGTGGCAGGATTTCTGCATTTGATGGTATAAGCAATCATTCGGTTCATTCCTGTTTCCAGTATCACATTGTGTAATGAAACAGGATACATTTGGACGTGTCGACAAGTTGATACTCTGTACACTATCATTGTCATAATTGTGGACCTCAAGTGTTACTAAAAAGTTAATCTTCATTTCGTATTTCAAAGGTGGAAGTAAGTATCCGTGTTTTAGGATGGGCTTAAGGAAATATCATAAGTCAAAGTGAGCTACTAAGGTAAGGTTTTTCATCAAATCTATCATGGACATTGGAATGACTGGGCATGATCAAAAAGTGCTGGCAGTGTGTCCTGCGTTTGACTCAAAATTGCCGAAAATATCCTTGTTTACAGAGCAATTGGTCGAATGTAGAACCAATTCAAATCAGTTTTATTTCTATCGTGCTATGTACAGAGAGAGAGACTGTTAAATGCACTTTATACTTCTAGAAAATAATTCTTAAAAGGCCTCTGCTGCTTGGCCAGGGTGGCAGTTTAACTTCTGCTAAAGTGTGATGGGGAAGTATTGGAAAACTTACTGGGCAAATCATAATAATGTGTTAACATATTATGGCACATTTTATTTGCTAGATAAAATGGGCCAAACTAATAACTATACTGTAAATAAGCAGGAACAAGATAATGCGTTTAGGCCTCCACATTGCACAAAAGGTATCCTAATTCTTACATCTGTTGGTACTGCAAGTGAAACAACTCAATAGTGTGAATAGCTTTATCAAATTTTGTCAATAGATATTTCTGAGACTGCAGTCGATGTCTCTCTTTGTTGTTGATGAACAGTTACTGCTTTGCTTTCCCTCTTTTTCAGCCATTTATTTTATGGTAACATTTAAACAAACTTTTGAGGTTCATAACTTCTGGCGGTTGATTCAGCAAGACGACGAATCAGAAAACCTTGGTAGCTATGGTTGTGTATATATGAGTGTTTGTATTTGGATGTGTTTATATGTTTTATTAGTAAAAGAAAGGCACTCCTCATTTTTTGTTTTCACAAATCTAAAATTACCATTTATCTAATGACATTAATCTAATTAGATGTAAAGTTAGTGTAAAAATACCACTAATAAAAGATGGAACAATTTATCAATTATGCAGTGGGAGGAGTGGTCTTGATTTCAGCTGCTGTGAAAATCAATCTTGGCTCAACCATGCATGGTCTCTGCTCGGGCTCTCCAGCCTCGTGCCCTACAACCACACAGTGATATCTTCAGTTAATTTCCTATAATGAGGGCAGCATTATTCTGCAATATCTCATTCTGCTCATCTGCAGTGGAGAGTGATGGTTGAGAGGTCAGGTGTCCAGTTTTTTGCACTGTAGTTCACCTCAGGCAAATAACTTTATGATCACCCATTTGGCTGCCACCAGTTCTGACTTTCAAATGTACACATCATGCATCTCCCCCTACGACTGCAGCTCCATCCAAATTCATGATGAGGTCAAAGGTGAAAACAGCACAACTGCCATTGGACGCTCAGACATCATAAACCTGGATAGAGACACTGAGGTAAAGACAAAGCATTTTTGCCCGGCTCATATAACAACATTTAAATTATTATTTTTTTTTAATTTAATTTTTTTTTTAATCTTAATTATGCTAAGGGACAATTACACTGTCAGTTGTAAATGAAATATAATGTCAGATGTAAATGAAAAATTCAGTTATTTAATGAGCTCTTCTCAACAGGTAGAATTTAAAAAGTAGCATTAACTGTATAATAGGCTTAAATCTTTTCTCTAAAATGGTGTGATATTCTTTGTGAAAGACAGCGCAGCCCGTAAGAAAACTTATCCCAAAAAGATTATTTTAAATACCCTGGGTTCCAAAAAAAAATAAAAAAATAAAATAAAAATTCAGTAAGTGTCATTGCATCTGTACTTTTGGGTGTAAGGATAGTGTTACCTGGCTTCTTCAAGCAATAATTTCATGAGAAATCACCTTTACCTTTCATGCTGGGTTAGCTGACAATATTCTAACTGTGACATCACATCCAGATAAAAGTCAACTTTGAGCAATGTTTCTACTTACCATGGAAAAAAATGCATGTTGCAAAATGTAAGCAATGTTCCTGTGATACCAAGTCACAAACACATCAACAAGAATTTCCATGAAATGACAGATGACCGATCCAAATCCAGCCCAAAATGGCACAAATAAGATTTTGTTGGTCTAATCTCCGGGCCCATCACCCGGCTTCTGGATGAGTCAGAAATGGCTCATTTTTTCAGTGACATCATTTTGTGAAAGTAATGGCTTTTTTTGCTGAAAGATGGCACGCTCTAAGACAGCCCAGTTACGAGAGGGGAGGCCAGCCTGACCAGCTGTGGTGAGGGTACAATGCGGCTCTGTCAGCTTCCTTCTGCAGGCGGAAAGAGCTTCGGCCTTTCAGCGACTGCCAGTACCCGCAGCTGAACGGAAGGCTGGCCCCCGCTGCCTCTCTCTCTCTTTCTCTCTCTCTCTCTGCATGCCTCAAACCCCTTTCCCCCAACCTATCTTCTCTGCACCATCCATCTGACTACACTCTGAGCTGCCACCTCAGGGCACCCACCTAGCTGTTGCTAATTTTGTTCATGCAAACTCTGACCAATTGCCCATGCTGATCATGAAACCCCAGACCCTGAGCCAGCCAGAGGGGCTTGAGCTAACTCTCAGAGTCTGGCTCCTCTAAATGTGTCTCTTTATCGGTCTGTGAGTTTTTCCTAACCATTACTGCCCTAGGCTTGCTCTTGTGTGGGTTTAGGTCAGTTTTTCTCTCTGAAGCATGTTTTGGAAATTATTTGGCCACTGTGCTTCACCAATATTGATTTGATACTCAAAACTCTTACACTGCTTTACTCATATTCTGTTTTGGGGAGCTACTGGTTTGCACAGCATCAGGCTACGAATGCCCTGATTCCAGACATTCCTGGGGTCAGAAAGTAAAAATCCTGCCATTCTTTACTTCCACCCATGAGGTCAGAAGGCTAATTTCACACATTAGTTCAACCTCTAAGCTGAGGGGCTTTTTCTAACTAACAAACTCATGTGGTTGGAACAAAATACCAGAGAGGGCTTTTACTTTTTGAACCTGGGTCGTCCATCTTTGCTGATTGCAGATGACTCCTAAGAGAGACACAATAATGAATGCTACCAGTGTACTTGTTCCTGCCAATGACTTGGTGACCTGTCCTGGGACCCTCACCATTTCTGATGCTCTGATACAGTAAAACCCCACAATCCTATATTCCTGCTTCTTACTCTTCGGATACCCTGATATGTTGTTCCCCCCCCCCCCACACCCCCCCCACACACACACACACAATCCTCCTTCCCTCATTAGGAGGTTTGTATTGCTTAGGGAGAAGCTATGTTAGCTTCTAAGGAGACTTGGGGCCCGTCCACACGAGAAAGATTTTTTTTGAAGATGCATAAATATTTTATTGTTTCGGAGACAGCAAAAACGCAGCCCGAAAACTGTTTTTTGAAAACGGGTTCCCGAGTTAGAAAATCTGAAAACGCCACCCCAGCGTTTTCGTGTGGACAACCAAATGGGTTTTTTTGAAAACGATGATGTGATAGCCCCCATCACAGCACCCACCCCCAACCTAACCATAAGCCCAGGCGCGCCAGACAACAACAACAATAGCGGATAACATGCTTGTGTGCAAGCTTTATATGGATGCTCGCTGCCTTCTTCTCTGTTTTTGGTCTATTTCTGTAGAAACGCTACATCACCATACAGCGCCACACACCGGCCTACAATATTTACTGTAGCGTTTTGGGTTGTGTTAGGTGTCTCCGTGTGGATGCAGATATTTTTAGAAAATATGCCATGTGGATGGGAGATTTTTTAGAAATGACAACAAAAAAGGCCGTTTTCGAAAATTTCCGTCGCTGTGTGGACGAGGCCTTGGATCAGCCATGTATTTCCAGTGTTTATCAAAACAATTTGCAGCACAATTGATAAAAGCCAGACAGATGAGTGGTCCAAGGACTGTACCTTGGGCCATGCCTCCCATGAGCTCTGCCCAATCAGAATCACAATTTTCATATTGCTCCCTCTGCCTGTGACCAGAAACAAAGCTACCAATCAGGGACATCATAGCAGGTCTAACCCCTTGTTCTAGGAGGCATTTCCTTGCAACAGTAAAGTCCACTCTATCTAACGCTTTTGAAAAGTCACTAGTAATGAAGGGTGCTGATAGTGGCTGGAGCGTTAGATGCTGTTTCAGAAGGTGTCCAGGATGAGAGCATGAGCAGTGATACTCAGGCCTGATACCAAACCGAGTCGACTTAAAGGCTAAATCACTTTCATACAAGTTTGCTTTGATCCCCTCGGCTATTGTACTGGTTTTGGGTGTTAGGGATATTGGGTGATTATTGTCTGAGGGAGGATGGGATCTTGGGACTGGAGTAAGAGTTGTGTCTTATCTCAGCATATATAAATACTTGTCTTAAAAATTGTATGGGGGCCTGAAAAACCTAACTTCATTGATGGGTGATGATCTATTTTCTGAATTGTGCCACGTGTTGGTTTCATGTTCTGAGTTATGCATTCAGTTTTTTTTTTTTTTTAACTGGGGATTTTGGGGGTCCATAACACTGAGCTATGGCCTCTCAGCCCTCTTGAGGGTAAAGCTTCTGGTGAATTTTGTATGAAGGCACATCACTGATGATGAGGTTAAGGGGAGCACTACTCCTATTATAATGCTCAACCACCTTTATCAGACCATTTTCTTTATAAACAAATTTATAGCAAATCTATTGAAATACTCAGATAAAGCAGTGCCAATGTTGATATTCAGTTCTTATGAGGTCAGTTGTTGTGAGAACAGGGTTGAAAAGAGCTTGGCTTTGCAGGGTGATTGGGGGCGTAAATAGACTGCCCCTACAGCTATTGCAGAGATTGATCTAGGCAGATAGAAGGGTCTTTCCAATGCCCACATAAACTCTGGGACAGTTACATTAGTGTGCTGGTGAGAAGGAATGTTCTCACTGATGTAAATTTAAACACCACATCTGCGGCAGTCAGTATGGACCTTTGAATAACGTGTGTGACCATCTATTTATTTGTGAGTAAACCAGATCTCTGATACTACTGCTTGTTGAGGATGTTAGCAAATAAAGTTTTCTGTAATTTAACCAGTCCTCTATACCAGGGATCAGGGATTGATAAGAACAAAACCCAAGTGTGGTTTAGGTAGATCTTGACCTCGGTTGGAGAGCAATGCACTCAATACTTACGAGAAAAGTTTTACTTCCAGTAGTTCTTAATTCAAAAGGTGCCATGACTTCATTTGGTTTATGTTTTTCAATTGCTCTTATCTTCCTTTGAACATTTACTTTTAATTTTCTCGCCTTGGTTGAGACCTACAACGTAATATTCCAAGGTTTATTAGGTGCTCCTTGATTGCTGGACTCAGAGATGATATTTTGGTCTGCAGGCTGATTAGACATGACTGAACATGTGCAAAAAAAAAAAAAAAAAAAAAAAAAAAAAAAAAAAAGGTGAGAGGCAGGAATCCTATATTCTTGCTGCTCATGCTTTGGATGCTCTGATATGTTATACCCCAAATTCATACTCCTGCCTCAAACCATTGGGATGCTGTGATGTGTTACACCCCACATAATCCTATACTCCTGCCTCTCCTCCTTCAGACGCTGTGATGCATTGTACCCCCACAATCTTATACTCCTGCCTCTCTCCCTTTGCATGCCGTGATATGTTATACCCCCCAATCCTGACTATGAATAAGCAGTTTAGATAATTTCCAGATATTACATGATTTTCATATTGAATATCTTCCTCTAGAGCAGATTTTGTCACTTTAATTCAGGAGGAAACAAACAATTTCCCTGACAGTCAGCTCAGAGTAATTTGTTGCCTGTATTTATGGTCTCATTCAATTTGCAAAGAACACACCAGAATAATTCAAACAAATAATAGCGTCTGACTGATAAATGTAATGTAGTGTAGCACTGGCCATGCACGGTCAGAATGTTTACATGGCTGTTCATTGCAAAATTATCGCAGTAGGAAAATGGCACACTTGTTAGGGTATATTGAAAGTTATAATTAGCATTGATTAGGTTATCGACTGTGCAATGACTAATAGGATGAACTTTCCCTGATGACCATGCAAAGCTGTTTTATTCTTGCCTGTCATTTTGCAAATAAAATGTTAAATAGGGAGGCCTGCTATCCTGCTAACAGGTTGGACAGGGAGACACTTCATTTGCTTCATAGCTATTTTCCCAAGAGTATTGGGGAATTAAAAGTCAAACTGCTCCAAGACGTAATGTAATTTCTCATTAATCTTGTGCCTACTGTCTCTCGGAATTGCACTGAGGACTCCCTGGGGTCCAAAAATAATTTTTAATTTCATCCTGATGTGCTTCAAGGCGTCTCAACAGGAAATGAGTTCAAGTAGCTGTGTGGTCCCCCATTCTGCGTCTTTCATTTAAAACACAAAAATTCCCGTATATTGTTATGATCTGATATCAAAGACTTAATTACAGTTTTATTTAGGCGTATGACTGTACTGAACCACATGGATGAACACACAGTGTGGTTTCTGATTACATAAGACATCAGCACCCACCGGAGATGTACTCCCTCCCTGCTCGGTTTCAGGTCAGATTCGAAATCTCTTCCCTTGAACGAACACGAGCAATTATTCCGTACCCTTTTTCATGTCACTGCGTTCCACTCGGGTGAACCAGGGCAGCTGTCCCTTCCCAGCACACATGACATTTGCCTGGGAAATTCATTCGCATCCTCCTGGCCATCTTGCCTTTCCTGAAGACTGCTCTCGGGCTGGCTGACTCATTGGAGACACCAGTATTTTTAGACAGCGCCTACCCCTGGGTAGCGATGTGAGGACTGAGCAGGTCAGCAGAGGTAGTTGCAGTGCTGTCTGGCTGCATCTCCCCAACTGCACACAGCAGGTGCCCCACACGGACTCAACAGTCACCTCTTATCTGTCCTGATCTTCTGCGGAAGGAGAGCGCCTGCACCCGAGCAAAATCATCCAAGCTTTCCTGTCTTCAGGCATTTTTTTTTATCACAATAGCCATGAACTGAACAGCTCAGACATGAAATTTTCTACTGTTTGACACTTCATTACTTTTATTGCTCTCTACACCACTTCTAGGTTCATGCTTTGCTGCTTCAGTTCTTTTCATATTGGATTAAAAAAAAATGGGGCAAATTCAAAGGCCTGGACTCAATCACGATTTGCCCTTAACTCTGACTCGTAGTTAAATGAAAATCTAATATATATATATATTTTCTGTTTTTGAACAGAAGGACAGAGTTCAGCCATCTCCAAAACTCACTCATGCTCTCATAAGTTAAAATTAATGATTGATGCGTGTTGTTTCCAGACCAAAGACTCCTTAAATACAGGGAGTACATAGAATAGTTTGGCTGTCGATGGTTGCAGTTTGTTGTTAACCATTTCTGGCTTATGCTCTGATTGGAGATGTCTGAGAGCTTAGAAAAGGGTAAATGCACAATATCAAAGATTTTTCAAGAAGAGATGTAAGAGATAGATGTGAATACCAGCAAGTGGGCATAAGGCCAGTCTTATTCTGACAGTGAGGCATCTCACCACCTTTTAATTTAGTGGTTCACCATTTTTGAAAGCATTCACTTTGCTGCTTCAGGATTGTCTCCTTCCAGATATTTTTTTTTTCAACAAAGAAAAATAATTCCCTCCAAGACAAATAAGAGTGTAAGTCATATAAATTTAGGACGCATTCACTTTGATTCGAAAAGATAAATAAACTTATTAACTCATAATTTGTTTGTGATAATGCACCCTTTTGGCTGCTATCATCCCATCTCGACATCAATGCAATGCCAATACTCATCTGTAATTCAAGGATATATCATCAAAACCTTCAACCAGCTGTGTCATACGAAGTAATGGATAAAGTTGGACACATGACAGAAATTACCACACCTGCAAACTCGCAGAAGCAGGGACCAGAAAGATCTCTATGCCTTCCAATACTTTTTTAAAAAAGGTTAAGCACATTTTGAGCACAGCCAAGCGGGAGTGATTAATTCGCCATGAGCCTGATGTGGATTATTCTGGCGAGACCAACAGAGTGGCAGGGGCCTTGAGGGAGGACCTACCCACCAGTTGCCATCCCACCCAGACAACACGCCCGGCATACAATTGCACTTTACCTAAGTAAACCTTACAATACAATCGCACTTCCTGAAAAGTCTGCACAGCTGGAGACATCCACAATGCATTTTCTTCTACATCTCATTCCACCTCCATACATGTCATCACGCATTTGAATGGGCTCTTGCACACAGGCTTACATATGCACTTACATTCAGGCAGGCACAAAGATATGCACATTTACATGCATGCATGCACTTGCGCAGAGGCATGACTGCATGCATTATTGCACATGTACACATCCTGTTCACTCGTATGTAGCTCCAGATACAAGAATGTACACTCACACGTATGCATTCAGTGTAATCTTGTGTAGATCTTGTGGCCTAACTGTGATAGGAACTATGAAAAAAAAACATGGAGAAAGGATAACTGAACAATTACATTTAAAGTTATCTTCAAAAGTATAGTGGTTAGCAAACCGTTGAGGCCTTAATGTCAAGACAAAGCTATTTTACTGATTTTCTTAATCTTCGTCTTCGACCTCTTATTATTCTGTGCCAAATTTGCTGAAGCAACTGCTCCTACAGTTTTAAAGCTACAAGCTCAGAAACTGGATGGCAGCCTCAGGATATGGCAAGTTGGATTGCTTGCATTTTTTGAATGGATAGCTCACTTCTATCCTTACTTTTGCTTATTTTATTCATCCCTTTCCCCCATAGACTTATAATGGCCCAGTAATTAACCTCTTAAACCCCTGGTACCGGAGGGGCAATCAATAAACATCATAAGTACAGCATGTTACCTAATACCAACATTGTCATTTGGCATACCCACTTAAATGGAAGAAACTCGGCGAAAAGCTCATGATGACCATTTTTACTTCAACCGAACATAATTTGAGCTCTAAGCAAGTACATAAACAGGGAGTAAAACATAAAATAAAATATCAGTGCTTGATTGCTAGCATTTTTACTGAATTTGTGCTATGCATACAAACAATACAACAAATGAAAGAGGAAAGTCCACAGAAACCAAAGATATAAGCCAAGTCATTTTAAACTGACACCACACTCAAAAAACAGCAAGCATACACTTTACATTCTACAACGATGAGCAAACATTTTTTCTTACCTTTGATACTTTGTAATAAAAAACTGTGTTGGAGGGTAAATCTGCGCTGGCTATTGTTATATCCATGTGTCCATGTTATATTGAAACTAGGTCTTCCAGTCTCCATGCATGTTTTTTTTTCTGGGCGCTGCTTCCAATGAGATCAGGCCCGTAGCATTCTGCTTGCATGCAATGTATTTTCCTCTCTGTGATTGGCTTGTGATGCTGTCAGTTTGACTTTGCATATGGCAATTCGATTCTATGGGCTCTGACATTTCCAACGAGCCCTAAACCACCATAATCACACAAACGTAGCCTGAGATGGAGTGTTGCCTTCCCGGTGCGCCTAACTGAGAGTCAATGCACCATTACGCACATGTACTCAAAGAGTGCAACAATAGAAATGCTTAACAGGTTTGTTTTTAGAATTATCATTATAATTATCCACTAAATATTCAACAGTCATTTTTAAAGTCATTTTCTGAGAATTCTGAGAATTCCTTGCGCCATAATGCGCAAGTACTGAGAAAGCATAGCAATAAAGCGCAAAATCGGGGTGGGTGACGTATTTTGTTGACTTACTCTTTTATTTGCAATGAGACGGGAGTGAATTAATCCACTCAGCAAGCACAGTGGCTAAGGCAGAGTGCTCTGACTTGGGAGATCCGGGTTCATACTTCGATGAAGAGTGTACTATTTTTGAGCAGTAGAAGCATAGGTCTTGTGTAAATAATTGCTGGGGTGTTTGTTTCTTTTTACTTTTTACCATTTTTTACCTTATCTTTGTATTTATAATTTTGTTTATTTGCTTGTTTTATTGAAAATAAATCTGCTCCAGAGGAGTCAAGCTTCATTTCCTTTGTATGTATTTTCTTTCAATGGAAAAATGTATACAGGACTGGCTGAAATAAAACTAACAATTATAAAAAAAATTTAAAAAATTGTTGTATTTTGATGGAATGTATGCCTGCAGAGACATATAAGTGAAATTAAATGAGTTTTACATTTTGGTACCTGAGAAGTCTCAATTTTTTCAATTGTTTTATTTAACCTTTATTTAACCAAGGAAGTCCTGTTGAGATTGAAATCTCTTTTTCAAGGGAGCCCTAGAGGTTGAGGACAAGTTGCACAGCCAATTAGATCAGGGGATGATTTGGTGGCAGGTCGAAAGAGCCAGGTTGGGAATTTAGCCATGACACTGGGGAACACCCTATTCTTGCCGAAGAGTGTCACAGGATCTTTAATGACCACTGTGAGTCAGGACCTCGGTTTAACGTCTCATCCGAAAGACGGTGTCTTCTGCAGTACAGTGTCCCCATCACTGCACTGGGGCATTGGGGGAAGATCGCAACCAACTGGCCCACCAACACCTCTTCCAGCAGCAACTTAGTTTTCCCAGGTGGTCTCCCATCCAAGTACTAACCAAGCCCACACTTAAATTTGCTTCAGCCACACGGCTGGAGCAGATCGAATAGTGGTATGGCTGCTGGTACAGATTGCCCAAAAAGATGCCCAAATTGCCAATTTGGAGATGCCACCTAGATATTCCTGAAATAAAACCTTTCTAATATTGCTCTGATTTAGTTTGTACTTGATTAGAATAACCTTTGGCTTAGATAATGTTGAGATTTTGAGCTGTAATTTTTTAGGGGTTTCAGACTGCAACTAAATAATTTCAGAAAGGACAAAAGTAAAATTTTGTTAAGCAGAAATGAAATCTTTCATTTATGCTGCGTTCCATCTTTATTTACACTGACTCAGTGATATATATACTTATTTTTACACCACAACAAAAATCCCCAAGGTGTTACCCTAATTATGATACAAAAATTATTCAAATGGACTAAGTAGTTGCAAAGATATCCTCATTTCATTTTTGGCATGTCATTTTTGAGCCAGAGGCTCAGGGCTTAAAAACGCTCATACTCATACAATTTCATAGCTTAAAAACATTAAACTTGCTTTGTAGCTTCATGTTAGGTCAGATGCATTATTTTCAAGTTTTTTTTTGATGTTCCCTCACATCCATCCCTCCTTTTTCATCCCTTCTTTTTTAGCTTCATGAACCTCCATTTATTTTGAAAAGCCCTCATATATTGAAGGCTAGAGCCTCCAAACTTTCTATACAGCTTCAGACTACCTGATGGATGGGTTTTGACATTTCCTTAGCCCTGCCCCCTCCTTTTTCTTTATGTATCACTCCATCTTCCATTAAATGTCATTCATTTACCAAGTCTTCCGACTTTCCAGCAAGAGCATTCAAACTTGCTTTACGCTTAGGACTTTTCAAAAAGATAGAAGTTAATGTCTCCGCCCTCCCCCACCATACTAACACAGACAATGACACATGGAGCATTCCTTTTGTTTTCATTACACCATCCCAAATATGACCCAAATGAACTGAATGAATTGATCCTTCATAACTTTTGAACCGTTTGTCGTAGAGAGTTGTGCATTGGGTTGTTGAACTCTGGAGGAAAGGATCACATGATACAGCCCTACTGCTTTCCTGATTCGTTGATATATGATTCTTTGTGACCATTGGACCATTTTTCATATAAAGTTGGGGGTTGGAGTGTTAGACTCAGGAATGGGCTTTTCTTAAAGAGTTGGGGATGGTTAAACCCCACCCCGCTTCCTGATTGGTCAATATTTGATCCTTTATAACCATTGAACCATTTGTCATAAAGAGTAGAGAGAGGGTCATTGCGCTTGAGACAGGATCATGTTAAATTGTGAAGCCGCGCTATCTTTCCTGATCGGCCAATATTTGATCAATCCTAACAATCAAGCGGCTCATCAAAGTGGTTTGGGTTATCTGACCCTGGAAAGGATCACATGTTAAATGGTGAAGCCTTGTCCGCTTTCCTCGTTGGTTGATATTTGATCTTTCTTAACTATTTAATCATTTGTCTGAGGGAATGGGGAATTGGGTTGTTGGACTCAGGAAAGGATCTTTCATCAAATAGTTAAGCCCTGACCCCTTTTCTGACTGGTCAATATTTGATCCTTCATAACTATTGGACTGTTTGTCTCAGAGAGTCAGAGGTAGGGTTACTGAACTGAGGAAAGGGTCAGATACTGTATTAAGAACCAAAGCCAAATCCCCATTCCTAATTGGATTATTTTTTATCCCTCATAACTATTGAATGATTTATGGTAGAGAGTTGGAGATTGGGTTGTGGGACTGTTATGTGAATTGACAAAGTCTCGCCCCCTTGCCTAATTGGGCAATATTTCATCCTTCACAACTTTTGAACTCTTTGTCTTCACAAGTTTGGAGTTTGGTTTTTTGAACTCAGGTATGGGTTACATGTTAATCCATGAAGCTACTTTATCCTTTCTAATGGCTTTGCTTTTCTCCTTTGTAACAACTGATCCATGTGTCACAGAGATTCAGGGGAAGGTTGCAAGACTCAGGAATGTGTCATACGTTAAATGACAAAGCCTCACCCCTTGTGCTGATTGGCTTAGCATTAACCATTCAACTATTTAATTGTTTGTTGTAAAGAGTTGGGCATTGGGTTGTTTTAAATGTTAGCATCATTCTAATGATAATAGTTTGACTTTGTCAACCCAAGTAAAAGTTTGTTCTCAAACTTTTAATTCTAGTTACAATTGCAGCTATGAAACACTCTTCCATACTAATGACAGAGAAAGTAAAGTCTTTGGATTTTTAAAAATCTAGCCACTGAGTCATCATTATATGTGCAAAGGTCCTATTTTGGACCTTTTAAGAAAGCACGTCCCCTGCGGTGAGTTGTTTGAGTGGGAGAGCTTCCAAGTCACCATAATTGCATTGACTGGGGTGAATCTCAGAGCACTGGTCCCTGAGCTGTAGCTATCATTCCCTAAGTGAAAGATCTAATCTTGCAAATGGGATGTCATGAAACATTTAAAAAGCATATGTGCCGTGAGACAGACTAAAAAGGACTTTTCCTTTCAAAAGAGCAGTTTGTAATACTAAGATCCTCTCTCTCTCTCTCTCTCTCTCTCTCTGATACACAGAGCACTCAAAAACGGCAATTCTTCTCAATGCCAATTTCAGGTCAGTGAGCATGGAATGCATCTATACCTTAGAGAATTGTTATTCAATTTATCATAGATCTGTGATGCCTCTTGCCTTGGATATTTACTGTGCTTAATCAGAGGAGACACATTCATTGCACCAATTTGCTACATATTTTGTTCAAATAAAAAATGAACTGGATACTTCAATAACCTAAAAATGACTCAAGGGTGAGATTTAGAGTGATTGTATGCATGAATATTTCTGTTGCATACACTGGCAAAACTGGTCAATAAATAGTATTGAAAACGTATTTGAGAAAAGTGCCACTCTCCTCCAGAATAGTCCTGAATGTTGCAGAGATACAGTTAAAATATTGAGAAATACCACATTTTGCAGAGAATGATGATGGGAATCAGAAGCCTGGCAGTGTAGAGTTAAATTTAGCAAACATCCTTGTTGTTAGTACTGCTGATGCACTGCAAATCTCTGGCCAAATCAGATACTTGCTTATACAGAGTACCAGAACATATACCCTTTTGTATATTGAATTATCTTTTCCATAAAGCTCATCAGTCAATGCAACCTATTGCACCAAAAACTGCTCAGAAAATGTGCCTTATGTAGGAAATAAAACTAAACTCGCATTGTTCACAATTTGTGGTAAATAAATCATTTTTGACAAGTTCTTTGTTGCTTTTGGTTTATCACAAGATTTGGTATTTTCAAGTTTACTGAGATTGTGGTTATGGTTGTATCAGGACATGTAGTTAGTGTACGGCAGTGATTCACTCTGGTTCAAACATGCCCTGGTCTGGGCTAACAAATCACAAATGGCATCTGAACAGCCTGGCAAGCTGACACCTTTAAAAGACACTCAGTGGTAAAAGCTTTCCTCCCCTTTCACCTGCCCTATCACACATTCTTTGTTGCAAATTGTACACTGTAAAGTGCCTGCAAAGGAACCACACCACTTACCTCCCCTGCCTCAATAGAGAACTTTCTCAGTTCTCACTTTGATACTGGTGCAGTACAAATCCACGCACAGCCTAAGGAATGGACATCAATGTGTGCATGTGCAGTCGCTGCATGGCATATTTCATGTCCATTCATGCAGTTGGCGAAACTCATGTCAGGAGAACATCTATGGTGCTGCTTTCAAAAGTATCATACAAAATGGCTTTGGGAACTTAGAAGTGACGCAGATCTTAACCTAGTGCTCATAGGACTAAATGATATTTAATCTAAATAAATAAATAAAACCCATCTCAATTGATTTGGCATTAATTAACTGGTTCAAAATCTCAAACAAAAATTAATGGAACTCTGGTTTACAGTAAATGCTGTAACTTTGTCTAAAATTATTATAACAATGCCAAGTCTAATACATGCCGTGATCAAAGCGAAAGGTGGTCCAACAAAATATTAGAGCGTTTGACTTTTCCTGAAAAGGAAGTGCAGACTTGGGTAAATTCCACAAAATGGGAGGAAAATTATTTATCACCAACATCATTTTAAAACATTTTTTCCTGTAAAGTGAATATCCTGGTATTCATATTGATGGTATGAAAAACCATGGTAGTATGATGGCCTTGAGGCTCACACTCAGATGGCACAAAAGCCAGCAGATTCTATAAATTTCATAGCCCTTCTATGGAGAAAATAGCTCTTGAAAGGTGCACTGGTGAGGCCCCACCACCTGTAGGAGGTGCCCCTTTTTATGTATCAGCAGTCTGAGCACACCACTGCTTCACACAAATTAAAACTCATTTATTCAACACTTTTAAATTGGTATAAACATCACTAGCGAGGGAATTCTCTCCGGACCACTTGGTTGAGCTATTGGGTGGAATCAAAACATTACAGCTGTCCCAATGATGCAACTCTGAAATTAATATAGATATATCAAGATGAATTATTGGTAGTTCAGTGGTGCATCCCACAAATACAAAAGGACCAAGGTTGCCATTGAAGAACATGAATATAAGTTGAAGGAGAATAAAGATGACAGTGTTCAATTTTCAAGATTCTTCATGTAATAGCCTGCTGCACAACAGATTTCCTCAAGCTAATTCGACAAATATATGAAGGGACTCGGTTATTGGGGAGCATTTAATGATATAATGACTGTACTTTAGTGGAGGGTATAATGTCCATATAAACTTCGCTCTTTTGATCTCATAATATAAGTAAATAAATTTAATGCTAGAAAATAAGTCATGACAGTTTAACAGATGGAAATTAGGGGAACCAACAGACAGCTGACAATTAAGGCTTGAGTGAATAAAAATCAAGGAAGCAACCATCAAATAATTCTAAAAACCAACTGTTTTTGAATGCCAGCGGGGGAACTTATGTGACTGTGTGGAAAATGGAATGTCTCTATATCATACAAAAGCCTTAATTTCCTAACAAATATGTTTTCACACATCAGCTCAATGTAATGGACCTAATAAAACATCAAGGTTGTCTATTGAAGTTGTTAACCTTTGACGGCAATCTTCAATGTTCCAGTAGATAAACTTGATGAAGTCTTGCTACTAATTGCCAGAAGTTGTGTGACACTTAACCAGAAACAAGACAAATGTGTCAAGATTACCCAGCAAGGAGAAGTATTAGCATTGCCAGTGCAGGGGCAAAATGTAATTAGTCTCCACTCTGGGCTCTGACAAGAATCCTGCCATATTGGCTTGCTTGTCTCATCTTAAAACTTCGTGATGGATTTCATCTTCATATCCCATTGGAGCGGTTGTGTGTTGGCACCCATTATCAGGTAGCTAGCTCACCACCATCACACATTATCTCTTTCAGGAAACTGAGAAAAGAGGTAACTTTCAATTGCCATACATGAGAATACTGTGAAATGTGTTAGAAATATTCGATGACTTAAAGGATGTGTTGGATTACAAATAAAAAAGCAAGAGCATTAAGTATGGCAGTCTTTACGTGAAATCACCAAGGCTGACAAGGATCTTGAAAATGATGTGGGATAGAGGAGTGGTCAAAAATCCTGTCAAACGTGCTCTAATCTCAATATCTCATCGCAAAGTACACTGTAAAAAAAAAAAAAAAAATAGATAAATAAATAAAAGTAAATTAATATTTAAAAAAAAAAAAATCCTGGTAATCAGGATTGGAACCTAGTTCCCCTCAAGCTAGACACACTCCTGTGGGACAGTTCAGCTCTAATGAAGCGTGCACTCCACCTTACTGCTATCCCGAAAGCCAATGGCTGCGATTGACTGCTCAGCTTTGCCATAACCTCCATAGTGAACAGTGGTCTTATTCTCTTAAGCTCCGCCCCCACCTCTTCTTTGGGGGTTCCGGATGTACCGTACTGCTATCAATAAACCAGTCTATTGGACTGTACTGTGCCTCCGCACATGATTCCTGGTCCAGTTCATAACAGGTAAATTTTGCAAGGTGAGCGTGAATGCATTGAAATAATAAATAAATATGTGTTTATTTGTCCCATACTGTAAATTTGAACTTGACATATGAATTACTAACTTATCACTATCACAGTTCATTAACCCCGCAAGGTTCAGACACACCAGCCTGTGTTTGCAAACTTCATTCTTACATATACATATACTATAGCAGAGATTATGTACTTTATTTGGCAATGCAAGAGAACCTATTGTGAACTTGCATTGCCAAATAAAGTACATAATCTCTTATGTTTTTTTTTTGTATCTTGCAAACTGCATTTAAATGTTAAATGTATAAGACAGCACAAGAGAGCTGCCATGTTATTTTTGCTGGAAGAAGATGCCTACATCACCCGGGCTGGTAGCTCTTTTATTTTAAAGGTAAAATGGTGAAAGGTCACATCAGTCAGGTTCGGTTCGCCCCTTTTGTTAGAATACCCAACAATTGCGCATTGCGGCATTGTCAAGGATTAAACATAGATTTCCAGCAAACAATTGGTTGTATTTCAAACAACTGGTATCTCTCAAAACACTCTTGATTATCAACACAACTTTCAAAACTTATACTGTGACTACGCACACTCGAAAGACACGTCCAGCCCTCGTGATGTTATGCATCGGTCTGGGCTGAATATTTCCCAATGTTTGATTGGTCAATTATTTTTTATGGCGGCAGTAGCAGATTCTGAAGTTTGTAGGATTCTGCGATGCTTGAACGGGGATAACACGGTGTAAAAAATGTAAATACAATAATGGCTTATCATGTTGGACAGCAGACATTATGCACTTTATTTGACAATGCAAGTTCACCATAGGTTTTCTTATCCTTTAACTTTGCCCCAACAGGCCATTGAATTATCCTTCCATCATGAGAGAAAACAACTTTCCACAAATGGTCATAATGCTCTTATCTTTTGTACACTTTGTCAACAAAATACTCTGCTTTGATTGCCTCAGAATAAAAACAATGCAAATTTCATCGTTTCAAAAGCTGTTTAATTTAGTTTGCAGTATAGTAATTACATCCAACGGAACGATCTCTGAGTGTTTGGGGATGAGGCAGGTCTCCACAATCATCTACAAACCCAATGCTGTACCAAGAAATATGAGCCCTTTTCCCTCCGAAGGCTGGAATCCTTGCACCATTCCATTGCTCATGTGTCCTCACAGTAGTCTCCCCAGATTTATGATAAGTGGATGATAGTATCAGGATACACACTTAATTTCATCATGTCCTAATGCAAATATCGATACCAATCTACTAGTATTTCAATATTAATCAAATACCCTGTACAATTCAGCACTGTATTATTCACTGACTACAAGGATCTTGCGGCTCATTATCTCAGTCCTAACCAGGAGCTCCGCTCATGTAGTGTGTAATTCACAGTTATGGAAGTTGAGTGCTGCTCGTAACACAGGTGGGCTATAGACTGGACAGTATGAGGGTGAAGAGGGTTGAGGCGTTGGGGGAGGTGGTGCTCTGTGAGAGTTATGGCAGGAGTGGAACAGCGAGCGTCAGGGGGAGGGGCTGAGTTATGAGTGGGGATGCGACACAGGCGGGAGAAGGAATGGGATGAGCAGGGGGGTATGCACAGAGCCCTTTGTGATGTCACAGCAGAGCAAAGACTCAGGCAGACATCTGATCGATGCGGCTGGAGGGAGTGGCAGTGTGGTCGGGGGGAGGTGGGAGGGTTAGAGGGGGGGGAGGGTGGAGCAGGTTGGGAACACGGCACTCAGGGTCACATCTGCACCAGGGATAGAGTCACAGTGCATTGCCTTGCCATCATCCGTGAGACTGTAAAGCTTAACACGCCGTACCGCGCACGTGACGCGAATGAAGCATTCATCACCGACGGCAAAGACACCCAGACAGATGCGAGTGACTGCCTTTCATGGGGGCGAGGCATTTCGATTGATTACTGCTGAAATTGTTTCACATCACAGGCAGAGCGGAGGCTCGACGTGCATCCTAAACAGAGCAAGGGAGCGAAGCAGGGCGGGAGGGAGTGACGGAAAGGGGAAAGGCATAGGGAGCGAGTGAAAACTCAATGAGGTTTTTACATTTTGTGCTGCCCGTCCCCTCCCTTATTACCCAGCACAAACACGACTGCTGACAGAGCAACGCTGCTCTGGCTCGTTATCAGCTTAACCCCCCAGCTTCCTGAAATTATCCCAACATCGAATCCCACCTTTCCCTCCTTCGGTCTCCGGGGACACGCAGCTGCGGCTCTGTTTTTCCCCTGTAACCTTCGCTGCTTCCAGAATGACATCATCGGCATTCAGGGCCACGGTGCAGCTTAGGAAATGTACTGTCAGAACAGAGCCTGTACTGAAACAACATCTCTGGGGACTCAGCTAAACCATACAGGTCGGCGTCCGCTAAATTCCATTGGATGATAACGTTTGAACATTTGAACTTGTGAATGAAAAAATGGACAAATCTCCCCACTGTCACCTTGTATTTTGTGATCTGAGGCAGCGTTTTTTAATTGACTGGAAGGCTTTTCTGAAAACTGCTCAGTAACAGCACACATTGCACAAGTGGCAGGAATGGCTCTATTAATCCAGCAGAGGAGACGTGACTATTTACTGCAGTTGGGGACCAGGGTGCACTGTGGACCATCGGCACATGAGGGCCTGAATCAATGCTGTCCCATCAGCAAGAGTGTATGACTTCCATCAGAGTTTAGGCACAGCAAAAAATAGTATTTTCCGCAAACTAACATATTCATCACCTCTCTGCTCAATACATCTCTTCACCTGCTCCTCTTTTCGGGTAAAATAAAATGTGACATTTTCAAAACCAAACATAATTGCATTTCCAGCATAAACAGCTACCAATGTGATTTGGCTACTCCTTATTTGAGTCTTTTCGCAAATGTCCATGTCTTGTGTCATAAAATCTGCACCTATAATGGATAGAGAGAACAACAGCCTGCAATTTAAACTTCTGCAGCACATGAGAAAAACAAAATGGCACCTTCTTTTTGACAGAGGGAAAGAAATCAGCAGAAAAAAAGTTTAAAGCTGCTCAGCTTACTGACTACAGAAACATGCATGGCCAGCCAACAGTATATGACGCATAATACATTTCCAGCAATCAGATCATTATCATTTTGAAAGCCAGATAGTTCGCATTAAATTTTGTTCTGTTTAGCCTCTTGCAAGCACTATCGATTTATAAAATAATCCTATCTTTCTGACCGCAAATAAACAAGTTTCGCACGAAAACTACAGTAAATTTACGTACACCGGACACCACACAAAACCACGATGACTAGCAGAGATAAGATTGACTTCCTAAAAATGGTTTATTTTTTGATTTCGAGGAGTGCAGTGCTTTTCAAATGAACCAATATATTTCAGAGCCCTGGAAAAGACATTGTCATGATTCCCTAGTAGCTGAATAAAATGACATTGCAAGGAGGGGAAAGAAAGAAAAATTAAGCTGTTGGACATTGACATTGATCTTATTCAGTTGACCAAATCAATATCCTTGCCAAGGACTACTGATGTTATACGTCCTACATCACAGCTTGAGAATCTGAACAAAAAATTGCTCTGAATGAAGAACTGCTCTTCAGTTCCTTGAAGTGCCCATTTGAAATGCTTACTTGAGCTCATACTGTGCGCAAACCTTGTTCCTACAACCCTGAGAGGACAGGTGACAGGACTCAGCTCTTCCCCGTTGACTCATACGGAAAGTTCTAGAAGACTTGATTATAGCCTGAAAGTGAGGACGTGTGCCTGGGGACTGGTGTCACAATGTGTTCTGCAGCCAGGATCCATGAATTTACAATCCAAATAGACAAGTGAGTGAGGTTCTGTGACACACTCATAACTCTACACCTGCCCCCCTGGCAAAATTGATGAATGGATTTACTTACAGATGCATGAATATTAATATCTGGTCAACTACAAATACTCAGCTGAACACAGAAACTTTAATGTATTAGCTATGTTCGTTGTCTGAACTGGTTATTTTTGAATGTGCAATCAAAAGAAATCCTAAGGGACTAAAATGGCATTCCAACTCTATCATCCCAAACAGAAGTTGGTAACTTAGTAACTGCAGAGTTGATGATTCATTTAGTAACACTCAAGAAATTGATTTCTATGTACCGTCAAGAAATTTTTCACAAAAAGAATTTCTGCCCATATATGCACGGCATATAGTACCACCTAGTGAAGATTATAACTCTCAAAATCCAGATCACCAATCATAGCTTAGTCGCTATATGTACCAAAATATGCAATAAAATGTGAATATATGGATGTTTTTTTTTCCCCCCCCCCCCCTCTTGGGAGGTCAGCCTTATTTTTTATTAACAGTCATTATAGAAACAACCCGGAAGTAAGGGTATGAGGAAAAGGTTTCAACAGAAGGGGGATAATCCAAATCGAACAACATTTGATCAAATAAAATCTTGTAACAAGCTAACTGCTAGACGATTTGGAGGGGGAAAAAATTAAATCAAGACATCGAACAACAATGAAACAAAAACAAAGAGAGAAGGAGAGACAGAGACAAAAAACAACATAGCCTAATGTCATGGTTTGTGAGGTGTGTGTGTTGTTTGGACCTTTCTTTGCGGCTCTCGTCCGGGGACGATATCGAATTCCTGGGCCATCAAATTCTTTACCCAGCTGGTTTATTGGGCTGGGGCGGCGTTTCCCCAGAATCTATGTAAGCAGGATGTCCGGCACGCCTCCTTCGCTAGGGTGTCTGTGTTTAGATTCGCACTATAGCTGAAGATATCTTTAGTCAGGTTTGGTATGACTTTCTATCTTCTTATTGTTGGAGTTTCGTCTCCCTTTTTCTATCTCGCTTTGCTTCCGTGGTTCGGACTATTGTACGTCCTTTGGAAGCGCGAGTACTTGCGTTTGGTCTATATTATTCTCTGTGTTTGTACTGTGTTCGTGCTACTCTCTTTCTCTCTGTCGTTGCGCTTGGCCTCCGTATACTACCGGCCATTACAGAACACTCTAGCCAGCATGGAGTCGTCAGCAACGGCTGCGTTAGAGAAAGTTGTGGCTAACCAACAAGTTGCTCTCTCCGGTTATGGCAAGGGTCTTGTTAGCCTGAACAAACAACAGGCAGAGTCGGCGGAAAGAGTCCACCTTCAGGCGAATGCCATGGAGAGACAGGAGAACATTCTGTTGACTCTCACTGAGAGTATTAGAGCCCTGTCCACGCAAATCACGCAAAATGTTGCACAAACACAGTCCGTACATTCTCCCCGAGAGCCAAAGCTTCAATTACCCCAAGATATGGAGGCGAGGCAGGAAGATGTAAAGATTTCATTGCCCAATGTGAGATATTTTTTAAAGCGCAGCCTTCACGGTTCGTTAATGAGTAGTCTCGGGTTTCATTTATTTTATCCCTGTTAACCGACACAGCACTCAGTTGGGTCAGCCCACTTATTCAATCTAATTCACCGGTAGTGAATACTGTGGAGACTCACGTTATGGGTGGTATAAATGGTATCGGTGTTTGATCAGGATGTTTGTGGCCAGGACGCGGCTACGCGTTTAATGCATCAAAGGCAGGGCTCTGAGAATGTCGCTGCATTTTCAATCACATTTCGCTCCTTGGCTACAGAGACAGGCTGGCCAGAAGCACCTCTTATGACGGTGTTCGTTCACGCTTTGGCAGAGGAGGTTAAGGACGCTCTGGCAACATTGGAGCCTAGTTTGTCTCTAGATTCGTTGGTTCGCACTGCGGTGCGCATTGATAATCACATCCGCGAACGTAACAGGGAGAAATGTACTGCATTGGCTCTTGCTGGCAATGGGGCTAATGCTACTAGCAGCATGCTTAAAGTTCCCATTCCGCCCACTGAAAATTCCACTCCTGGTGAGCCTATGCAGGTTGATGGCTCATATGAGAGCCAGGCTCGTAAGCCCGTTCGGAAACGTATCTGCTATAATTGTAACAAATTGGGACATATCCGTCCATGCTGCCCTGAGCTTCAGGAAAACGGGAAGTCACTAGCGGTATGGGGGGTGCTAGAGGGACAGACCCAATTTCCCTGCCAAACTTTAATCCCTGTAGAATTGACTGTGGGGAGACAGAGAATATTTATCGAAGCTTTTGTGGACTCTGGCGCCGTGGATTGTTTTATGGATGCAGAGTGGGCTAGGAGACATTCCATTCCTATCCGCCCTCTTTTACATTCATGCTCTGTTAGATCTTTGGATGGTCACCCGCTGGGAACTAGATTTATAACCAAAGTTTCTGAATCATTGACTATGTTCATCTCTTTTGGTGGCCATTCTGAGGAGGTCCGGTTTTTTATTATCAGTTTTCCTGTTTTCCCTGTCGTCTTAGGACACTCGTGGCTACTGGAACATAGGCCTCATATCATTTGGGGAAGTCAGGATAACCCGATCGTCCAGTAGGGGACTGATTGTAGGTCCCACTGTAGGGATAGTTTGGCGTGTCATCCCGGGCATCGACCTAAGGGGGAGGCTGACGCCTGGAGTGATTCTGAGGAGTTTGCCTCACACAACCCTCCTAATCTACAGAAAGGGGCGGAGGAGGGCTTGGAGTGGGATCCTCAATTTGGCTGGCGGCAGCCAGAGGAGGATTGCAATTCGGAGGATTTCTGTGACTCGGAATCTGACTTAGAGGGGGCAGGTTCCGAACAGGGTGAGAATTTGGGGGCTGCTCTGAACTTTTGTCTGCCTCCTAATGTTCCTGACGATTATGCTGATCTCACAGAGGTTTTTAGCAAGCAACGGGCCTCGACTTTACCCCCTCATCACACATTCGATTGCGAGATCAATCTCCACCCGGGTACCACTCCCCCCAGGGGTTCATTATACTCGTTGTCAGGGCCTGAACGGAAGGCTATGCGAGAATATATTCAGGAGGCTCTGGCTAATGGATTTATCCAGCCCTCCACGTCTCCAGCCAAAGCGGGGTTCTTTTTTGTGGGCAAAAAAGATGGCGGTCTGTGACCCTGTATTGATTACAGGGGCTTGAATAATATCACTATTAAAAACCGATACCCACTTCCGTTTATGAACTGTGCGTTTGAACGGCTGCAGGAGGCGTTATTGTTTACCAAGCTAGACCTTCGGAATGCTTATAACTTGGTTCGGATCCATGAGGGGGATGAGTGGAAAACGGCATTTAATACGCATGACAGGCACTACAAATATTTGGTCATGCCGTTTGGATTGGTTAACGCCCCCTCTGTGTTCCAGGCACCCGTTAATGACGTCCTCCGAGAGATGTTGGAGGGATTCGTCTTTGTCTACCTTGACAATATTCTGATTTTCTCTTCAACTCTCTCGGAGCATAAACAACACGTCAGACAAGTGCTTGAGGCCCTCCTCAAAGCCAAGCTTTTTGTCAAGACTGAGAAATGCGTTTTTCATGCCAAGACAGTTTCGTTTCTTGGCTTCATTATTTCGGAAGGGTCGGTCCGCATGGATCCTGACAAAGTGTCAGCGGTCAGGGATTGGCCTGCCCCTCAAAATGTTAAGGAGGTGCAACGGTTTTTGGGGTTTGCTCATTTTTATCGGAGGTTTATCCGTAATTTTAGCGCGGTTGCTGCCCCCATTATCGTGCTCACTAAGAAGAATACCTCCTCGTCGTTTGCTTGGTCTCCGGCAGCTGTGGCTGCTTTTCAGGAGTTAAAGAACCGATTTAGCTCAGAACCCATTTTCGTTTACCCCGACCCCTCCCTCTCATTTGTTGTGGAGGTGGATGCATCGGAAGTCGGG
The DNA here is from genome assembly GCA_029692085.1 of Gymnothorax javanicus. Lineage (NCBI taxonomy): Eukaryota > Metazoa > Chordata > Actinopteri > Anguilliformes > Muraenidae > Gymnothorax > Gymnothorax javanicus. The sequence goes on along the minus strand of CM056195.1, from coordinate 30,816,848 downwards.
CTAGGTGTCATTTTGTCCCAGCGCCCCCTTTGGGACAATAAGTTGCACCCATGCGCCTACTTCTCCTGGTCGTTGTCGGCGGCCGAACGGAATTACAGCATTGGTGACCGGGAGTTGTTGGCCGTCAAGTTGGCGTTAGAAGAGTGGCGCCATTGGTTGGAGGGAGCTGAACAGCCGTTTGTGGTTTGGACGGATCATAAAAATCTCCAATACATCCAACAGACTAAACGACGTAATTCTCAGCAGGCGCGGTGGTCGTTGTTTTTCAACTATTTTAACTTTACATTAACCTATCGCCCTGGGTCTAAAAACATTAAGCCCGACACTTTGTCGCGGATTCACGACCGCTTCAGTCGCTACCCTATTCCTGAGCCGATTATCCCGGCAGCTCAGATTGTGGCTCCCATTCAGTGGGACGTCGAGTCTGTTGTGCGGGAGGCGTTGAAAAATGATCCCGGTCCAGGTGGGGAGCCGCCTGGCTGTTGATTTGTTCCTTCAGCAATGCGGTCTCAAGTTCTCCAGTGGGGGCTCTCTTCCCGTCTGGCTGGTCACCCGGGGGTTCATCAGACCAAGCAGTTCTTAGCCTGATGTTTTTGGTGGCCCAGCATGATGGAAGACATCCGGGAGTTTGTAGCGGCGTGCTGTATTTGCGCCAGGAACAAGACTTCTCACCTCCCCCCCTCTGGTCTGCTGCAGCCGTTGCCCGTCCCTAAGCGCCCGTGGAGCCATATTGCTCTTGTCTTTTTTTACGGGGCTGCCTGTTTCGGAAGGCAACACGGTCATCCTGGTCTTGGTTGACCATTTTTCTAAGGCTGCGCGCTTTATCGCACTGCCCAAGCTGCCTTCGGCGCGGGAGACTGCCCTTCTTGTTGTGGACCATGTTTTCAGGCGGCATGGAATCCCTCAAGATGTGGTTTCTGACCGGGGCCCTCAATTTACAGCCAAATATTGGCGTGCATTTTGCAACCAGTTGGGGGCCACCATGAGCCTTTCTTCGGGTTTCCACCCAGAGACTAACGGGCAGACTGAACGAACCAACCAGTCTTTGGAGAATACTCTTCGATGTTTGGCGGCTGACAACCCATCTTCGTGGAGTCAATTTTTAGCATGGGCCGAATACTCCCACAATTCACTGGGTAACTCCTCCACAGGTCTTTCCCCGTTTGAGGCTCAGTTGGGATATCAGCCTCCACTGTTTCCTGATACTGACAGGGATGCAGAGGTTCCTTCGGTTAATTACTTTGTTCGGCATTGTTGGTCAGTTTGGGCCAGGGTCCGTTCCTCCTTGTTGCGCTCTGGATGGAAACAAAAGACCGCCCCAGATAGAAGGTGCCGTTCATCCCCATTGTATCGGGTTGGCCAAAGGGTCTGGCTTTCCACGCGGGACCTGCCCTTGAGAGTGGAGTCACAAAAATTGGCTCCCCGCTTTATTGGTTCTTTTAAGATTGTGCGAAGGATCAATCCGGTCACAGTCTGGTTGAAGCTCCCTAGATCCTTACGGATCCACCCCTCTTTTTATGTCTCCAGGCTCAAACCGGTTAGCACTTGCGTCCTGGCTCCGGTCGACAAACCTCCGCCGCCGCCGCGGATGATTGAAGGAGGGCCGGTTTACACTGTGCGTCGTATTTTAGCCGAGAAGCGTGTGGGTCGTGGAGCTCAGTTTTTAGTAGATTGGGAGGGTTATGGTCCTGAGGAGCGGTGCTGGATCCCTTCTCGGGATATCCTGGATCCTACTCTTATTTCTGAATTCGTCTTGGGGCTCTCTGGGAACTTCTGGGGCTGTTCCTTAGAGGGGGGGTCCTGTCATGGTTTGTGAGGTGTGCGTGTTGTTTGGACCTTTCTTTGCGGCTCTCGTCTGGGGACGATATCGATTCCTGGGCCATCGAATTCTTTACCCAGCTGGTTGATTGAGCTGGGGCGGCGCTTCCCCAGAATCTATATAAGCAGGATGTCCGGCACGCCTCCTTCGCTAGAGTGTTGGTGTTTAGATTCGCACTATAGCCGAAGATATCTTTAGTCAGGTTTGGTATGACTTTCTATCTTCTTATTGTTGGAGTTTCTTCTCCCTTTTTCTATCTGGCTTTGCTTCCGTGGTTCGGACTATTATACGTCCTTTGGAAGCGCGAGTACTTGCGTTTGGTCTATATTATTCTCTGTGTTTGTACTGTGTTCTTGCTACTCTCTTTCTCTCTGTCATTGCGCTTGGCCTCCGTATAATACCGGCCATTACACCTAAAAAAAGATACGACAACAAAAAAGGTCAAGACAGAGTAAAAAGGAATATTCCTTGGAGTAATAATAGACAGTAAACTATGTTGGAAACTACACGTACATTATATCAAGGCCAAAGTATCCAAATTAATTGCAATATTACACAAAACCAAGGATCTACTAACTCAATCAGCACGTTACATATTGTACTGCTCCTTCATACTCCCATACATTACTTACTGCGTGGAAGTGTGGGGAAACACATATGCAACCAACACAAATCCCATTTTTATCCTCCAAAAAAGAGCCATTCGATTGGTAAACAAATCTAGTTATAGAGAACCAACTAACCCAATCTTCATCAAACTCAAAACACTCAAATTTAGAGATCTTGTCGACTTCAGAACAGCTCAAATCATGAACAACGTACTGCATCGAAATGTACCAAGCAGTATACAAAGGTTGTTCCAATTGCGGGAATGCAAATATGAATTAAGGGGAATTCTAATGCTAAAAAAACAATTAGTAAGAACAAATTCAAAATATCATTGTGTCACAACCAAAGGAATTGACTTATGGAACCAATGCAGTGATGAAATGAAAACATGTGGATCAATAACCAAATTTAAAAGACTCTTTAAAAACAAGATACTGAACAGCTATGAAATGGAACTGTGATATGGTCATTTATCTGTCTCTCTCTTTTTTTTTTTTTTCCCGGTGGATTGAGTATTTTAGATTGCATTCACCCTGTCTTGCTATTATTATGTTTGAATGTGTTGTGTTTTTTTGTACGTAAATGTGTATGTGTATACGTGTATATATATGTATGTGTATACAGTATATGTATTTATATAATTAATTGAGACTGTCACTGATGGTGGATAGGCGAGAGTTGCACAAGCATTATTGTACATAGTTTAATGAACGAAAAAGGGGTAGGTCTTGAAAAGTTTTTAACATCTACCTACTCATTTTTGAACGTGAACTAACTCATTTGATTTACACTTTTACCGATAATTTGCTAGCAATGTGTTATTTGTTTATTATTGTTATTATTATTATTATTGTTATTGTTATTGGTGGTAGTGGTATTGGTATTAGTATTATTACTACTAATACTACTATGACTATTATTGTTATTATCATTATTATTTTATTGTTATAATTATTTTTTTTTCCTGTTTTTACCATGTTCAAAATAAACTTTCAATTCAATTCAATTCAATTCAATATTAACCATTTTTTTTTTTTTTTTTTTTTCTCAATATAGATAGTGTTTGCCAAGCTATGGACCAGTAAGGTAAGGCACTGAGATGTGGGAAAACTCCAGTCAGGCAAAATGAGTGACATAACTAATGGCTTTGACGCATGAAGAATAGCCGGAGTCTGATTATTAATAGTGGCATGATATTTAATGTTATTGTCAATAAAGTCATCACACATTCTCAATTGTCGTCAGAGCGTGAATTATTTTGTGGGAGAAATGTGTCGAGATCTCGGGGCAGGTGGTTTAGCGCATAGGCCATCTGCAATCAAGCGTATTTGACGCAAACGTAAGTGAAGGAGCATGGCTCTGGAAACTCCTGCATGCCAAAGGCAAACATGTACCTGGGGCATTCTTCTGCTGATGTCACCGGATGGGCTGTCAGAGGAGCTCACGTTACTGCTGTGCATTGACCATAGAAGTTTGACTGCCATTGATTTTTGGGATTCCACCTCTAGGGGGCAGCACAGAGCAAGCGCAGAGGGACCCACATTTCCAGAGTCCTGACTTTACCAAGTCCTGTCAGGACACAACCATCAAATGTCCTTCCCCTCCTACCTCAGGTGGAATTTGCCATCAGCAGCGCATTAACACCGGGAAACAATCTAACTCACTGCTGCGGAGGTTCATCATCAGATTTGATGCCTTTGAGCAAAAAGCTTAATCAGAGTTGTTCCAGCGACCATTGAGCTGTAAAATGAAGTATCTGAGTGCAAAACACATGAGCTGGGACAGTTTTGGGTGTAGGGCATCAACAAAGCAGGCAGAATTTTACAACTAATTCATATAATATTCATATTGGAACCCTTTTACGATGTACGTACTATCAGCTGGACACTCAAAAGAGCGCATTAAGAACCACTGGACACCTGATTTCTTTTTTTTTTTTTTCAGGTGTCACAAAAACAAGCTAGAATGTTCATTAACCAGTCAATGCATTCAAACACCTAAAATACTGTTTTTGTGGCCACTGTCAGTCTCAACACAAGTAATCTGTTCATTTTTTGCAAAAGGTGCGCATTCAATAGCATATTTGTAAATGTTAATTATGGGATAAATTAGGGGAAATTATTGCTAGATATTGTTTTAAATGTCCATCCCCAGTCTGCACACTTTATGTTATTCACAGAAATAAATGCCACCCCCTCTCCCCCATCATCCTCTGTATATTATACTGATAAACCCAGCTCTGCAGCAGAGACCCCATCATTCAGTCTTAGATCAAATCTAATTCCAAACGGGCACAGAGCCACTGAGGTGTATCTGAGCAGGCCTCTGAATTCTGAAATGGGGATGATGGCAGGGGAAAGAGACTGTGGAACATCACTGCAGGCACACATTAGGCTCATTCACTCGCCCTTCATAAAAGCAGCATTAGCTCCTGCTCTACCACCAGCCCCTTCACAAAGCCTGTTTCACTAAAGACAGTCACTCATGCATACACCCAGCTTCCCCCCCCCCTCAGTTATTCATGCATGCACTGTAGCTGCTCTCAAAAAAAAAAAAAAAAATCGGTGTAATACAGCGACATAACATTTATGAAAAGAAATTGGATTCTTCCATCTGAGACAGATATTATCAAGTGATCCATTGGAAATGCTGTAGGGACCATAGAAGCTCTCTGATTTTGTCCATTTCCTCCAGCAGGTCATATGCTTTATACTGAGGGCTTCCACTGTGTTTACCACAGTAAGATCCATTTCCTGCTTTTCACTGAAAACTCTTCTAAGTCTTTCCCCTTCGGGAAAATATTGCTCTAAATTTCCAATAGCCATGGGATAAGTACCCCATTACTCGTGGATATGTTCTCATGGGCCAATCAAGGAGCTGAATTTCTCCTCTTATTTCCTCTCCTGCGGGACAAACAATGAAATGCATATTATATAAAACGGCAAAATCTCTGAAATGTGCCTGAGGTGTTCTCACTTATCAATTAGTCATTTCTTTTTATCCGCAGGACACAGAACCAAAATTGTGTGATATTTAACTTTAGAGGCAAGGAGCAAAATGATGAAGCAATGACAATGATCCAGGATAACAGAGGAGGGGACATAGATGTAAAAACAAAGCAAGAGATATTAACTGATATATATTGACATTACATGAATATTGAACATAAAACGTTAGGCCAATTTGTCATTTTGCTTGCTAAGACCCTTGCAAAAAGTCATAACAAGAGACAATAATGATGGAGTTATTCGGTTTTTTCAAATCATGAGACTAATTCTTAAGGATCTGTATTGGTATTTTACTGAATGAAACTGCAAACAGAATTGCTTACTGTGTTTCAAGTAAGGCTAATAAAGACGAGTCAGCACAGTATCATATGCAAGTACACTTCACATAAGTGTCATCACCAGAATGCTGGCCAGTGGCGTATAATTCTGATAAAAGACCATCTTGAGAAGTTTGACATTTATACCCATTCGCATTGTGAACTGTGAAGGTAAGACCTCGCTCATTACTGCAGTTCCACTTTTCAGATCAGAGCATACAGCATGGCTAATTGTGCACGACTATGTTTTTATATGTCTGTGTGCAGTATGTGTGTGGGCAGGGTAGGAGGTAGAGGTACCAGAACCTGGGGCAAGTACCAACAACCAGCTGACCTCAGGGTACTGGGAGCGGGCACTATCGATTGGGTGGATGGGGACCATAATGGCTAGTTTTATGCAAGGGTGTTTTGCTGCATCCTATCAGAGGAGATGCAGTGTGGGAAGACAGAAAAAAGTGATAAGGCCATATATTGGAGAGAAAAAAAATTGTGGGTTAGCATCCCCACCCACCCCAGAAAAACTTTCCTGCCTCTGACTTGAAATTCTCTCTTTTAATTTTAATTTTGAAAAAAATCAGTTTAAATTGTGCAAAAAAGAAAGTGACAAGAATGCTCAGTCACTGCACCACCAATGGGTAAGGTGGATTTGATTCTCTGTGTTAATCCATATACTTGTGATTTAGATTTTTTTTTTGCATTTTGAATTTCATACACTTACTATAATTAAATGAGAAATTACAAAAAAAAAACCTCCGCTTGCCCCTGAAAATTGAAATCTGAAGGATGCTTACCAACTAATTTTTTTTTTTTTCTATTCATTTGTTCATTGCAAGACCAGAAGTTATGTGACTCGGGGAAAACAAGCAGCTGTCTCAAGCAGTGATTGACTTTTTCTTATGACTGTATGTCATATATCAGCGAAACAGCTAAACATACTGGAAACTTTTTGTGTGATTAGGTGTCACAATCACATGATGGTGAAGAAAACGTCTTTTCATGTTTTTCCTGCAAATGAGGCTTGGCGATAGATTTGCATAGAGGCTGTTCAAAGGAGTGATTGGACACTGACCAAGACTACAATGCTTTGTGGAGCTCACTTCATCGGAGGTTTGTTGGTGTTTGTTCCTAACATATATTATCAAGATAATTGCCTATTTTAAGCCCTAGATGGAATTTGTTTCAAGTCCATGTATAATCATTAAAAACCAGGGCTAAAATTGTGCTGGAACAGGGTCCAAGACCCCTTAGTTTTGCTTAGTTTAGTTTAGTTTATTAATTTAAAATATGCAGAGACAGTGTACATTTATAAACATTTCTGTAAACATGCCGGTTTAGCTAAATTGGCTAATTTTCAACTGTAGTCTTTGGGGCAGATGACTTGAGCACTACAATAATTAAAATGCATTAAAAAACAAAACTATACCTACTTATGAAATTCATCGCATACAATACAATATATTACAGTACATACAATAAAATACAAATACATTACAGTTTCAGAGCAGATGGTCACATACTTGGCCATCTCAAAACCATAGTTTTAAATTTCTTTTAAAAGAAAGGTAAGCGTCATACTCCCTGAGCTGCACTGGAAGAATATTCCAGGTGTGAGTAGATCTCACCGAGAAGGCTGCCAGGCCAAAAGCAGTCCTTCTGTTTGGAACTACACAGTCCCCTCTGCTGATAGACCTGGTATGCCTGTCAGTAGATGCAGTGGCGGGCGGTGGACAGAGAACAAGGAGGGCGATAAAAATGTCTTTAAACTGCTTAATTTAACACGGAAAATCCACAGTGGTTTTTTCGAGAAGAGTTGCCTATTAAGGCATATGAATTAAACATTTTATAGAATTTATAATTCACTCGCCTAAACATTTCATTATAAGGGAAACTAACATGTTGACCAAGAACAATGATTGAAATCGGGTCACTAATCTCATCTGTTTCAAGGGATGTTTTCAGCCCCCCAGTTTTCCGTCCACCGCTCGCCACTGAGTAGATGTTTTCTGTGTAATAAAAGCACCTGGGGGAGGAGCCAAGCCATGCTGGATCTTATAAGTAAGACAGGCATCTATGAATTTAAAAAAGTTATCCCAGCTCAGTAAGTTATGATTTGTAATGCTGTGACAATGATGATGAGCACTTGTCTTCTTGTCCAGTACTTTCACATCTGATGATAGACTACTTGTACAGATTTTAGTGTTGCACAAGAGGCTTGTGCCCAGCTAGTTAGACAGTCTGACAGATGTGACATGATAATAGCATTAAAGTATAGTACTGCTGCTTTTGTTGACAGTGTGCTGCGGTACTTATTTGCATGGATCGGGTTCCTATTGTTATGTAAAAACAAAAAAGATAACATAATTTAAAATAAAATATATATACATAGTATATCTTAAAGGTAATAAAAATATTGTCCGAGAGAATTGCCATGTTTTACCTCCATCTAGTGTGTCTGTGGAGAACTGCAGTCGATAACTGCCTAAAGCATACGCCCTCTATCAGTTAATCAAGTTTTAGACAACTGCCATTTAAGTTACGCTACGGTTGAGGTCGCATGAAGTTAATGTCATAAAGGAATAATGTCACATTAAGATTCTTTCGTGGTGAGTAATAAATTCATTAACACAATTTGCAACATGTAGCTACTGATAATCTATGAAGATGAATTTCAGTTACTTTGTGTGTAGGTGTTTCAAAATTCTTGAATCACCTTGAGGGGTCTTCAGGGTAAAGTGTAGAAATAACCATAATAATGTAAAAACTAAGAAATAAACATACTCAACATGATTTTAACCTCATAAAACGAAGTATTTTGATAAAAATTTACATGGTTGCCATGGAAACGGCACTTTAAATCAAAATTAGTCTGATATTTCAAAAAATGGGATTTTAAAATAGTTCTATAAGAAGTTCTATGAAATGACATAAATATGACATATAAATTACATTGTTTGGAACATTTATGAATATTTAATGAGCTCTGTTATGTAACCATAACGAAAATCGCTATCATCAACTTGCTTCATTTTCAAAATTAACCCCCTAGGGATGCACCTATCTAGAAAATCCTATGTCAGTTCATAGATTTCCAACAGATACAACTTCATTCCAAATTTCAAGTCAATCAGATGAATATTAATGATTTTATGAACGCCACAAGGTTGAAAATCAGTCAAAATTGTGGTTTTCAGTAATTTGCATTTAAAGTCACAGGTAACAATTGAGGCAGAAACATAGATTCTTGGTGTTTACTGGCATCTCACTGCATTCCTTTATTTATTTTATTTATTTTACATGAAAATCAAAAATATTGAAATTTTCGGGAAAAAAAAAATTGACATTTTTACCCCGAAGACCCCTTAACTACAATTAAATCGCTGGCTGGCTAACTTGCTGGGTAAATCTTCATTTTTGGCAACATAGTTAGCTAGGATAATCATAAATATTTATACAAAATCGAAGTACTATTTTGGGTGTTGTAGTATAAGGTTGTGTAACTATGGCTAAACAACTATTTCATCCCTTAGTCCCACTTTTTATTCAGTCACCATTTAGTGAGTGAGTTGAAACTGTTAGGTGAAATGTCAATAAGGTTTTACCACTGAACCATGTAACAAGGTGAGATGACACTTTCTGCTCACAGGAGCAGTAGAAACCCCCATCCCCCCAAAACAAAACAAACAAAAAAAATATACTTCTGCCAACAAAGAAAGCACAGTGCCTCCACATATCGCTAATTCATTTCTCTTGCATTTACATACCAACAGCACACTTCGCAGACAACAAGTGCATCAGTGTGTCAACTCATGAAAGAGTGGGAAAAAATCAGTATGTGTAAGAGACAGACAAGGAGGGAGGACCTGCGTTGTGTCTCAAAGACTGAGTGCATGATATTGAAGGGAGAACACACACAAGCTTGCAGGCTAATTGCAAATCCTCTGTTGATGGCTCTCTGCTTCTCACAGTGTTGTTGAACCATCAATGATAGAAAAAATATGAAGTTCTAACTGATCCTATAATGAAAGAAGAGCTTCTTCTCAGGATATACACCCCCATTCTCTCACCCACTCCATTAAGCCCTTCTATTTATTATTATTTTTGATGAGGTATGGTCAGGAATACGGTTCTGTTACAGTTATTATAGACTAAAATATTTTTGCCTTAAAACATAAATCTACCTCTCTTTGCCTCTTTCACTTTCTCCCTCTGTCCCTGCCCTCGCTGACTTTGCCTCTGGATCATACCAGCAGCCTGCAGCCTTAACAAAGATATGCATGTGGATGACTTTGACACAAGTCATTATGCCTTCACCACACAGGGCACCACACAAAAATGTGTCTGTATGCTTTTACCCAGAAGTGTGACACGTCAAGAATAAAAATTATTTTGAAATTTACATTCAGGCCAGAGAGGCACATTAGCCGCTGCTTGCAAGAGAATATTGTCAGCCCATGTCTCCTATAGCTGCCACAAAATGATTAATCAATGCACCAGCACGCAATATGTTCCTGCGAATATAATTACCAACAGAGCGTCAGATGCCCTGGACTGGGATGAATGCCAAGCAAATAAAAGTGAATATTAAAAAGTGTTTAAAGAACTTGTGAGATTTTACTTTTCTCTGAAATGATAATGAGTATTTCTCTCTGGAGACAAATAATGCAGTGAAGAGGTGTGCAAAGTAAAATAGTACACATTTCTGTTCACAGCCTTTTACATCATTAAATGAATATATTGAAAGTCGCCAGGTTCAAACAGTGTGTATTAAAGTTTGATCGATGGTTCTCAGTCTAAAATGAAAACTTTTAACACCTCTCTAAAGAATATAAGAACTGCATTAGCTCCTCTTCAGCTTCTAGCTCTCTCATTGAGCAAAGCATGTTTTAGCTAAGACAGATGCTCACACATACATCAAAATGCTTTTGGATTTCTCTGTCTTTCTCTTTTTCTCTCTCACACACACTTACAGGCATGCATACACACACCCACCCACCCACACACACACACACACACACACACACACACACATACAAAAGAGGAAGCAATAAATTTGAAACAATAGCCTTCATGGATGTTGCATGGACAACATCTTTTCATCAAGTAATCTCATTTACAGAGAAGCCCCGGCCTCAGAAAGGCAGTAAAATGGATCTATCAATCAAAGCATCTGTGCTCCTTCAGAGACCAACTCATGGGGGCACTCAAGGTTGAAGAAGGCGGGTGAATGAAAGATGTCCGCATCATTCCCCAGTCCTCTTCCAGGCTGAATACAAATTCTTGACTTCAGAGCCTGAATGTCTGGGTACTAAAGCAGCTCACTGTCGCACAGTGTGCATGGCTCTGCTTACATCAGCAAGCATTATGTCTCATTGTACTGACTGTATTTCACTTCAACGGTTACCCTCAGAAGCCAAACTCAGCCCTTGAGTGCTTGAAGTGTTCTGGTTTTTTCCCCAATACAAACTACATGACTACATAAGGTGCTGCTGGCACTCAGCATGCTGTTGACCATTTCGCTCAGAAAATTAATTCTCACAAATCACTTCAAACTGAAGCCAGAAACACATCACACAACTCCTGCTGTAAATCTTGATCTCACCAGACCCACAGACACCTAAATTCAACTGGGCGAGACAAAATGCAAGCGCCAGCAATGGAAGTTGAACAGGCTGATGTTTATTAACAAGCATTAAATATAGTCTTTGGCATTTATAAAAGAAAATATGAACAGTATATTCTCATAGATGATCCCATGAGTCATACTGGGTACTGTAGGAATCCCTCCTGGTGCTGGTGAGTAATATATAACCTATGGGCCAAGGAACTGGCTGGTAAAGGGCCAGGCTTTGTTCACGAGGAGGTGAAACAGGAGGAGGAGGGTCTCAGAACACATCAGTGCTGATTAGACAGTTGAGGGAGCATGGAGAGAACATTGAAAGTTTGCCGTGGTTGGTTTAATGATTATTTTGGCTATGATTGGCTGAGGGCAGGAGGGGCTGGCAGAATTTAAAAGGAAAATAGCAAATCCGTGCTTGAGATCAAGAACCAGAGGAGGGAGATAGTTTTCCTGCTTGAATTTTTGCTAAGCTTCATAAGTCAGCCCTGCTCCGATCTCTCCATGTCTCTGTTTTTTTTTTTTTTTTTGTCTCTGCTCCAGGGAAATTACAAACTTGTATTTCCTTTGCTTTTCTTCTTGTTGTTGAGACCTCCATGCTTTTTGACTTTTTCACAGGAAGTAGGGTATTGGCCATGTAATTGGTTTTGCCTGAGTTGCTAGCAAAACATCTTTGGATACAATCAAATTGTCTTAAACAGGTGATCTACTTCATTTCCTCTCCACTTTCCCTTGACCTCACCAGAAAATGTTACATCGGTCAAGGACTTGTTAGTGGGAGATTTTTTGGGTGCCTTCACACAGGTTTGAGAAAAATCTGATGTTCTTTGCATCAATACATAATGTGCTTGATGGAAATTGAAAATGACATAACCAGTCAAGTAGGAACACTACAAGTGATGTATTTAATCACTACAGCTGCAAGGAATAGTAGTCCATAATCAATCATTCCTTTTTTCCAAAGTTGGTCCTGTGTTTCCTTGCTGGATGAAGGCAAAGAATAAGCTAATTGACTTCTTTCCTTCATGAAATATATAAATTGGATGCTCCTTTTCATGGCTGCCTGCCAAACTATTTCCTGGTCATGGCTAATCTAAATAAAGGTCTATTACTCCTCAAGATTTTAGAAACTTTAATAGGGTAAATAAACCATTTTTTTTACATGTAATTTGCAATCAGCAGTTTTGCATTTCAAAAAGTACTTTGATGGAGCAATCACAGAATGATTTTGACTCAATGAATCCATGATGATACTGATGACATTTATGAAAATCAATGGCTATGATGTTATTGATTGTCAAAATGTTAAATCCTCGGCACCCACCTTTAACTACAAATATACAGTATTTTACATGGGGAATAGGGCATGTTTTTAGATTGTGAAATTAATTAGTGTTTGGCTATATGCTGAAAGTTAAATTATATTTTCAGCAGCATTAATGCTTTTTATTTGGAAAAAAAAATTGTGTACTCTGATGTGTTCCACTTTTCACACTCAAAAAATGCCCTTTGATGTCTCTCATTTATGAATGTTACACCTGAAATATGTTTAACTTTGGAGATATTTGGTGATATGAATAGCATGGCAAAACACACTAGCAAGCCACTGCGCAAATGCAGAAAACAACTTGCAGTAACCGAGGGTCTATTTATGTGATATTGACCCTTCCAAAAAAATTCCCCAAAATGTTTTCAGGATTCCCACAAAGGCACATTCATAAAATTTGCACAACACATGAAAGGTCTTTTTTTTTTTTTTAAATATGGCATACTGAGCATGTTTTTGAGAAAGAGTAATTTGAATACTACAGAAACTTTCCTTTGTTTTGCTAATGAAGAAATAATCACCATACTGTAGTTGAGTCATCAGTCTGTGATAGGGCTTACTGAATAAGGAAGGCCATGGAGGAAAATGTGCTGACTGTCTTTTGTTCATCTCTTTGCCATTATGCGGAAAACTTCTTAATAATGCCACTGACAACAGCTGTGATCTGAATAGATTTTGGCTTCACTGCTAATGACAAATGAACATCACACAGGCTGCCTCAGCTCAACATTTTTAATTGGGATGCACAAAACTTGCTAACGGTTAGATGAAATGGTTGACAAAGGGGAAAAAAGTGAAACATGATGGCATGGTGATAACAATGAGGTGAAGAGTCAGCCATTAAAGGTCATGGTTCCCAACTGAAGAAAGGCAGTGAGCAAAAAACAGGTAGCACCACTGGACATCCAGTGCATATCATTAGAATTTGCCTGAGGTGGACACGCTGGACAAATTTGGTTGTCATGACCTATGATACCTATGTCCTTAAACTCTTACTTTTTGCATGAGTTTTACCTTAATTAGGTTTAAAAGGAGAAAAAACTTTTTTTTTTTTTTCAAATTGAAGCACAATGTCATGCAAATATTCTGTCTCTGCTGATAACGATTCTTCACTGAAGCTACATCACACTTATATTGAGAGAAATACTCTCGGGACTCGGGACACCATGTTTTTATGGCCACAGCATTACATCAAATGGAAAGCATCTAGATTTTGTTGATAATTTTATAAGCATTTTCTTGTAATTCAGCAGGATATATTCTGGATCTTTGGAAACCTCGAGATCTCTTCTAGAATTTAAAACAGGCCTGATGATCCACAGGCTCAAAATGCAGCAGCTGCATTTGACAGACCCGTACATGGGTCGGTAGCTTTTATGGGGTTAACAGGCTGCTACTTATTAATATAAGAAATCAGAGATAAATTTACTTCCTCAACATTTCTAGCAATAATTGCTATGTTCTCTGACAATTTTCATTGAGATTTATTCACTTCACTTATACTTTTGCACTGTTTTTCTTTCATACACTTTGCTTTGGCAATATGATACGATGTATTGCAATGCCAATAACATACTTCTGAATCTGAAGGGAGAAGATATGGTGAGAATGAAAACAAGGCAGAATTAAGAAAACATTGTGAGAGGGAGATGAAAGAGAGGAGGAAATAAAAATAATGAAGGCGAAAGGGAGCAGCAGCGAGGGAGGGAGAGAGCGGCTCCAGTCTCTCCGTAGGTTAAACATTGATATATCAGCCGCCAGGTGTGAGGGTGGAGCAGAATGCACCATGACAGATTAACATCCTCGCGAAAGGTTATTTTGGAGCTTATGCCATCTTTATTCCTGAGTATGAAGGTGTTGTGTCAGAGCACACTATACAGGAGGCCGCGACTGAACTCTCCTCTGAGGTGATGAAGAGTGCTGAGCTGCTTCAGAGCAAAATCTTTGCCCAGTCACCTGGGCCAGAAATAGCCTGCTCTTTTGCTCACTGTTTTAGTGTAATTTGTAATTTAAAGTGACTTATAATCACAAAGTACACTCAGAGGCCTTCAGCACATATCATCTTAAAATCTTTAAATAAATCTTAGAAGCACAGGTTATATTTAGTTTCCCTTACGAGATAGAGGAAAGTTGTCTTAATGGAGGCTCTTGACCATAATACAGTCTCTTGACCCACATTAGTCCTGCAAAGCTACCGAAAATTGTCAAGCATATGAGATCAGGATAGCTATGTTCGAATATGTTAAGTTTGCAGTGTACCAGTTTGCATTTAATTTCAGGGTTTATGTATAAATCATTGTTGATTGTAAGTCAGATTCGAGAACTGTTTGTCCACATAGTTGTTGCCAGACTCATTTGGATAAAGCAATGTCATTTTTAACACTACAGTGGAGGAAAACCAAGAGGGAATGAGCTTTACTTGAGATGAGTATCATCCATTTATACTGACTGAAACTGAACTTGAAATATGCAACCTGCAGCTTAAACAACAATCTGTAGCTTCCATTTTCATGTAATGGAGCAAATACACAAAAATCCACCCTCTTGACTTATTTTCACCTAGAGCTTTCACTTAGTCCAGTGGCTTCCATTTCATTCAAGAGTTTCATTTCTCGGTGATTATTGGCTGGATCGTCCAGGCTGGACCAGGTTGTTTTTGTTGCGGTTTTTGGAGCCTGGGCTGTCCAGAGGGACCGCATTTTTTACAGTGCAGGCAGCTAGCGGATTGTGAGGAGATGTTTGCTGTATGTGACAAAAAATGTTCTGGCATACAAACTGCGTAACAAGACTTAGAGCGCCATTAAGCCTTCCAGGGCATGTGCTTGTTGCTGGATTGTAAAGTCTTCTCCACTCTAAGATCCAGTCATATATGTTAAACTTCCTTGTCTTTTGTCTTAATGCAACCAGTACTTTCGCAGAGGCCAAGGTCTCTTCAAGCCTTTATTGTCATTAGTTAATTTGAATAAACTTCCAATCCTAATTCAGGGTCCGAGTTCAAGTTAGCTTAATTCATCCTGTCTTTCAGCTCAAGTTTTCAAGAACAAGCTTCTAATCCTAATCAGGGTCCAGGACTGGGACCGCAGTCTTGTAACCCTTGCAAGTCAACTCTCTTCATCAAGTTTGTCAGGAATAAGTTTTCCACCCTTGAGCCGAAGTCAGGACTGGGACCGAATTCCTCTCAAGCATCAACCCTCCTCTTTGTGGGCAGTCCAGTGCCAGCAAGCACTTCAACATCCAGCAGGACACTGAAAGCCACTGGCATGCAACAGCCTATTACATCTGTGCCGAACTGTCTCTCCTCTTCTCCGGGGTTCCGTCCTGACCTACCCTCTCCGAGGTTCCGCTCTGTCATGGCCATACTGCTGCCAATATTTTGCGAGTTGTATTGTAAGAGCATAACAGTTCGGTGTGTCCCAGAAAAGATATCATAGTAAACCCCATTATGAAATACCCAGTAATGTCAATGGATTTGGGTGAGCTAATTATCCATCATTGGGCGAAAGCACTAAAGGGAGATTCTGTGGTGGTTCTGTCTGTCTGTCCGTCCGTCCGTCCGTCCGTCCGTCTGTTTGGATCAGAAGGAACTTGGCTGGTGAAATCAACTCCTTCTACAGTTTTCATAGAACAACCCCGAAACTTTGCACGTGCTGCAGATAGACTGATGATACGCATATCGCAGTCGCGACTCCGGTGGGGGACGTTGTGCTCTCAGAGCGCTCTTGTTCACAAATACAATTAGGGTAAAAAATTCAAATTCAAAAAGTAAAAACTAATTGTGAAACATAGTGTAAAAATGTGAATCTAAAATTAAATGAATCAATATAATTATCACATCTTCAAATGCACAAAGCCAAAATACAAACCGGTTACGTTTTTATTCAACTGAATGAGAAGTGTAATTAAATCTAGACATATCGGATTAATTATACCTATGAGTGCGTTTGATTTTCCATAAATAAACTTCAGTTGTTGATTTAAAATTGTGCTCACGTTAAATAATATTTTTATTTCAAAGGCATCCTGGCTCTGATCTGAGATGGAAAAATAATTTAGGGAGACATATTGCAGGTTTTTTTTTTTTTTTTACACAAGGAAGAAGAGAGGATGTCATCTTCCATACAATACTCTAGGGTGACAAAAATTTTGTTGAGGAAATCTTTCTGAATTTCCATGTAATTCTTGCCTTTTGGATTACATTTCAGCATTGCAGAATGTATGAATCCAGGGAAAACGACCAACTCGACATGTCCCCTACAGGGGACCAAAATTAATTACAGGGTCTTAGAAGGTTATAAGCAATTACCTTAAAAGCAGTTTAATGAATAAGAACACACATTAACATCTGAAATTATCGAGCCAGACATGATTAAAAACCCAATTAGCTTCATTCAAAGCCTCAGAAATGCAGCAAGAGTGCATTTATATTAACATTTATAGTGATTTACTCGATGAGCTGATTTTTAATGCTTCTCTTTGGTAAATATTTTGGCACAAAAGGGCATTTCTCATCCAGGGCAGGCTTTGACAAGTAGTAGTTTCCACAAAAAATAAGAGCTTCAAGCTGATAACTGTAAGCTCCCCTCGCTTTTTCAAAAGCAGAATTCCCTGCCTGTCTCACCAACACACCGCAATCATAATTTAGAGGACACAAAAGAAAAGTGCAGTCAGCAATTTGTGCTCAAACGAATCCCTCAACCGTGCTGTGAATGTTTCTGTCATTCCAAGCCACAGGAGCTGGAATGAACCAGGGCTAAGTGTGATCAGAGCCACCTGAGCAGAAGAATACACCAGGCACTGGAGGTATGATGCTTTGCTTATTTTCTTGTCAGAGACTTATTTATGACAAATTCAGTTACATACAGTTGAAGCTTTACCAAGTATACTGTTGCCTATTTGTTTACGCGACATAAAGCTTGGACAAATGCACAAGGAACAACAGCAGAATCAGACCAGGGTTTAAAGCCTGATATCTGATGGTTCAGTTCAATTGTGGCCACCTGATCAACACCAGAATCAAAGTAAGGCTCTGCCAGTAGGGGTCGCCTGGGGATCTGGAGTGGTGGACCTTTTGTGGTGGTATTTTATTTATTTATTTACATTTATTTGGGGGGGTGCAGTGTTAAGCTAAACTGTACTGACTTTCCCTCCCCACAATCCTCCATCACTTCATCTGCTATCTCTCTCCATCAACTAAAAATCTACCCTTGCTGTGCTTGTAGTTACATAAACAGTTCTTTTAGGAAATTAGCCTGGCAGAAGACCACCAACCATCATTAAAGATTCAGGCCTTCCATGGGTACTCTCTGTTTATTCGTTAAAAATGCACAGGCCAAAGCCTCATCCTCAGAAAATTGGCATCTTGACGACATACTTGTAGGACTTACATACCTCTATTTAATCACTGTTCTCCTGTTACCTCCGTGGAAGTGCAACGATCCATATAATTAGAGTTGAGTCAAAGGACAAATACAACACTAAAATTTAGCATCTCCATTAAAATTGTAGAGACAACCCAGATGATTGTGCGATATGAGCGTCAGCCAGCACACTATAAAACTTCTGTCTATTGTAATGAATAATAATGTATTCTTTCACACTCTTCATGATGGGCTTGTTCATTTAAAAAAGTTTTTATGTAAAATTATTCCAAGATGGAATTGCTCGGGCAATTTTTTTGAATTTACAGTGTAGCACAATTGTATTTTCCTTCATAAGAGAGGAAAGCTTTTCAACTATCATTGTTTTGCCAACTGCTTGAGTTCTTTCATGATTTAGATGGAGATTTTTCAACAGTTCGACATCACTCTTTGTGCTTAATTTAGGCAACTTTCACTGTGAAATACACAATAATCCAGGAATGACCCCCAGAGTCAGCTTCCTAAACTGCTGTTTAGAGCAAAAAAAGTAAATCAGCATTGCAATTTTAAGACTTTTTGGGAGTTTTTCTTCTTTATTCGGCAGTTTTTGGTAGAGGGAGATATAAAATATGGGGAGCAGAACCCAGGCTGCTGGAAGCAGGCCTTAGCTTTATGATGCGCATACTTTAACCAGTAAGCCACCAAGGGTGCCTTAGCATTTCTATGAACAATTCACTGTAAAAAACAAAAAGTTGCCTAAACTTTAGAAAAGTGAGGCAACCAGCTGCAGAGCATTTTTGAGTTTGCTTAACTTCAAGACCCAGTAGTTGCACAAACTGATTTTGAAAGAACTAGTAGCTTTCAGCTGAAAAAACTCAAAATTGCCTTGCAGCTGGTTGCCTTAATTTTTTAAATTTGGGCAATTGTTATTTTTTTGCTGTGTAATACATGGACACCATAATTCTTGCCTGAGATCAAAATATGTCTGACCAAAACAACGCCTAAAGCCCCTGTCACACTGTGGCGAATATTGTGGCGAATCCTTGAACTGGGGGATTATTTTTATAAATCTTCATTCGCCTGTCTGGGGCCCTGTCTGGACCTATACATGAATGCCCTAAGATTGTGGTACGCATGCTGTAGGAATTTTATAAGATTGCCGTAGGTATGTCGGCGACGGGAGTAAGATTGCAGTGAGAATGAACAAGAATCATTACGCATGTAGTACGAATCACGTACGAACTTTGTACGAAGCTAGAAGACTGGAGTAGGAATCATGAAGAATAACCACGAATGTATACGATCGCAGTACGAACTCACTACGCTTGAGTACGAACGCAGTACGATTTTGCATTTGGGTTTGGGTTTGCATTTGTCAAAATCTCAACGGCAACTGAAGTCTCACAATTTGAACGCTACTATTTATACACTCACCACCATTCGCGGGGGGTCTTCCCACGGTTCGCACTCATTCGTAGTGGAGTCGTGCTCAATCGTACTAATTTGCGGTGGTTCGTGGTGTATGCGTATTGGGTTCACGGTCAATCGCCTTCATTTGTCTCGATTCCTACTGCATTCGCGTCAATGTGTACTAGGTTCTCAGCGCATTCGTGGTGCATATGTAGTGAATACGTAGGGCAGGCGTACAACATACCTGCCTATTCTTCCCTCTTCGTAGGTATACCTACTGCATGCGCCAAATTCAAAATCCAACCGTCAAATTGTCGTGATTGGTCATGGTCATTCTTGCTCCCGCATCTCACTACGACCCCCTACGAATGTTCAAGAAAATATGCGAATCGCCACGACTGGCTCCTAGAATGCAGTAGGGATACAGTACGATGAAAAATAAATCGCGCTTGGACCGCGAATGTTTTGAACATTTCAAAACAGTTGTAGCCCCTCTGAGACTGGCCAAGAATGCCGGCGAATGAGGGAGAATCCACCACGAGCCCAATACGAATAAGATTTTTTCACTTTTTCTAGTTCGCGGGGATTCGCCCTCCTAAGTCGCCACAGTGTAACAGGGGCTTTACATGAATAGACTTTAAAAATGATATCACAATATTACATAATATTTTGACGTTCAAAGCACTCCTTTCCACAAAAAATAAACAGTCAAAGTTTAAAATAAATAAAATCTAGCTGATTAGGGTTTCGGGCTGAGTTATCTCTGTTGTTATAAACTGCGGTCAATGACTGGAGGGGTGGTAATGAACCCTCAGTGAATTAGTCCTGTGCATTTCCATTTTCCAGTCAATTTCTTAAGAGCAGCAATAGCGGACAGGTGTGGAGAGTAAGCCTGGCTACTGGTGAAAGATGACATTGCACTATCAGTCACTGCTGTCTCTGAAATTGCGGGCTTGGCTTGAGTGTTAGGATCAAGTTGGGCACACTCAACTCAAACTTTATTTATAGAGCATATTTACAACAACGGTGTTGACCAAAGTGCTGTAAAGGTAAATATACTAAAAGCAGCACAATATATAAAAGTAGACCATACAGTACCGTACATACCCAAAAATTACAATAAATAAAATACTGAAAAATACATAAATAGACTGCAATAAAATAAGATTTGCTGGGTGTCGATTCAGCCTTGATTTGAAAGCCAGGGAGAAGAGACATTTGAGAAGTTGTATGAGTAACTTTCTGCACACTGTGGACTTATTTCATTTACTCTGTGGGTTAATTACATTCTTTTGACATCTTTAACAATAAAGTCTAGCCCACAAAAATCATAATAACCTAAAAACAGCTTGAATTTGTATTCAGCTGAGATGGTTATTCAAACAATACAGTGCTGTGAAAAAGTATTTGTTCCCTTCCTGATTTGTTTGTCATACCTTAATGTTTCAGACCATTCAAGTCAGGACTTTGACAAAGCCAGTCAAAACCCCTCATTTTGTTTCTCTTGAGATGGTTTTGATTGAATGCTTTACCTGCATAACCCAACTACACTTGAGGTTTTGGTCACAAACTGATATCTGGACATTTTCCTTCAGAATTTTCTGCTAGAAAGCCAAATTCATGGCTTGGGTGCTTGTTCCTTACAGACTGGGCAGAGGAACAAACTGAGTGTAGATTAAACCAGTCTCAATCCTGGTGAATGAAAGTCAGGCTTGGAAGCTTGTTCCTACCAACTAAACTCAGAAGAACTCTTTTGTAAATTATTATCATTAAAAGTTACGATTCTCTTTCAAATGACAAAGGGTGTTACTAAAAAATACTGAATGATGCTTAAGTGCATATAACAAGTGACAATCCAGCAACTTGCAAACTCAAAGAAGGGGGCAAAAATACATCAACACAAACGTGACAAGGGGTAACCATGAATAAGACCCAGCTGGTAAAAGGGAAGCACACAAGATGTAAACTAATCAAAAGAGACAATACCTCCACATAATAGATATGCAAGTTGTTGGATGATAGGAGACTCTGAAGCCATTCACGAGAGGGTTGTGACAGATGCCATATTTGCCCAGTCTCTTCCTCTCGTGGAATTGTGAACACTGACCTTAACTGACGCAAGTGAGGCCTGCAGTTCTTTAGATGGTCATCTGGGTTCTTTTTTCACCTCATGGATGAGTCTTTGGTGCACACTTGGAGAAATTCTGGTCGGCCAGCGAGTCCTGGGAAGGTTCACCACTGTTCCATTTTTTCTCCATTTGTAGACAATGGCTCTCACTATGGTTAACTGGAGTCCCTGAGCATTAAAAATGGGTTTGTACCCCTCTCCAGACTGACAGATGCCAAAAACTTTTTATTCTCATCTGTTCTTGAATGTCTTCAGAATCTGAAGACATTCAAGAACAGATGAGAATGAAACACCTGAAGTTCAGATCAAGGCATCGTCTGCTTCTTTTTATGCCCACTTTATATTGCCAAACAGGTGTTATTTAAGTGACAGTTAGATTATAATAATCATGCCTGAGTGTGTGATATGAATTTAAAATAAATTAACCTGTTCCACTCAGGAGCTGCCATCAGAGGGATATAGGCACTGATCTCATCTCGCCTTAAAGTGCATTACATTTCCAAACTCATTCCCATTTAGGTTTCCTAATGACTAACTAAGGGTTAATTTGTTCAGTTACGAGAATCAATCCGTATCCATTTCCCCCCGGCTTGCATTATTAGTTAGTTGTAAAAAGTTTCCAAGCATTTTCCAATCCACATTAATGGGAACACAAAACCTCCATGTCTTATGAAGCTGCTGAACTCCTGTAACTCACAAAACAGGGTATATTTTTTTTCTGCACCTGCATTTGATCGGCTTGATACGCCAAAGAAAATACTTCTAGAAATGCGGGTTTGCGGACTTAGGTCAACATGTAAAGGCTGCCTGTGTATAAATATAACTCTGTCGACAACCAATGACATCACTATAATGCAGGTTAATACTCAACCTATTTCCGAGTAAGAATCAGAAAATAAATTGAATTGATTTACTGAGCAAATGGGCATCCAATAAGCTGCGTTGCCATTAACAATTAAGACATGCAGCTTTGCGTCAATGAGGAAGGCAACAATATGAGATTGCAAAGTAATTAACTTTAATTTCTCGAAATTCCTTCTTGAGGTACGTTGAATGCTATGTAGTAAATGCTACTGAAGATGACATTTAAATAAGGTTTAGCGTTTGTTTAATTAGATAATTGCTGTGCATACAATCTCATATAATAGCCTTCCTTCAACTTTCTCAGAAGCTGGAATGAAAAGACCTCATGAATGGCTTTGCTACCCTGAAAGTTCGACGCATGGCATGCATGTTAAATGATTTTAAGAGCCATATTCTGAGAGAGTGGCACTGATAGCGGAGTTGACATCTCAGGATTGCATGAAATTTGGCAGAATGGTTCCATTATGAGGCCCCTGAACATCACTGCAAATAGGCGAATTGGAGATTTTGTCAAAAGGTCTGTAGCCGCTGCTCCAAGATGGAGCATAGTGCCAAAGATGTTTCTGGTGTCCTTTGTTTAGCCCAAAGGAAGGTTCAAATTAATGGCTTACCCATCCCCACAGGTGTCTGGTTATTAATGTTAATCCACTGTACAAACAGGGAAAAATTAGCCCACACCCAACTTTGGGAGCAAATATCTCAAAAAACCAAAATAGTGCCAGACTAAATACCTCAAAATTTTTCTCACCTTTAATGTCTGAAAAGGAAACGGGTAAGATGAATTAGGCACTGGTCTGGTTTAAATATTAAAATAAGCCTGAATTTGTAAAAATATTTTTTCCTGTTGTACACAGATTTCTTGTCACTGCACGTATAACCAACATGATCACCAGGTGGCGCTTTCACATTTTAAAAATTTGGGTATCCCAGCATCAAATACAATCATAACTTCTTTGGCACATTGAAGCAGTTATCCACAATATTCCTTCAAAAATGGGAATTTTTCCTCAAAAATGCTCAATTTGGTACCTGACTTGTCCACTTTTAGATGGCACTGTAACCATATCGATAAAAGTTGTGAGCTCAAACTCTTGGATTTTCTGTTACACATGTATGGGAACCATTCTGCCAAATTTCATGCAATTCTGAGATGTCAACTCCACTAAGTATCTCAAAAGTGCCATTCTCTCGGAATATGGCTCTTAAATGCATGCCATACGTCAAACTTTCATGATGCACTAATAACCAATTTACTAAATTATTCAATCACCAACGCTTCAACGTAAAAAGTGTTGGTAATTCAATAAATTAATAGTATTGCTTTGCACGGCAACCAGTGTGCAACTATGCTTCCCTGCAAATGCAACCTATTCTCTTGAACGCTGAAAACATTATGATTAAGGGCAATCTTAAAATAAATTAGGTTGCACTGTTGAAAAAAAAAAATCCTAGAATGGGAGATGGAATTTAGGTGATTAATTATTTATTATTATTAGTTTTTTTTTCCCATCCATACAATATCACTATTAAGTCAGTTGTCAGAGTAGCCTGTCAGTGATCTGTCATTTCCTAATAATTTCTTAATAATCACTGGTGTATATATTTGTCTTGATTATTGAGTAAATAAATTTTGTTATTATTAATCAAGCAATCTTGAATAGGAACAGCTTGAAAGCAATTGTGTGTTTAAGGGTCAGAGACTCACAGCACGTCATTTGAAAATCCTGTAATGCCGGCATTACCGCTATGGGGAAGTTGGGCTTTAGGAAGCTAAAAAAAAAAAAGAAAAAAAAAAGAAAAAAAACATTCCAACACTGCAATGAGAAGTGATGGTTTGGAATTTATAGGGCAGTAAAAACAAAATAATGTCCACATATCAATAACGTTCTTTGGTGAACTATTTTTGAACATTATTCTCTTGTAGCCCACAGCTTTTTACGGCAGTATTTTCTCTTAGGGACTGGATCAAGTCTATGATGCATTCAGGAACATCAGGTTGCAGGCTTAGAACAAAAATTGAATAGGCTATAAATACAATTCCAACAGCATGTAGATAGACTCTAAGCAAAGCGTGGTGCGGCCAGTAAACAAGATTAGTGCCATACAATAGACACAAACACACAATTCACAATTTTCAAAGCAGAGAAGGTAATAGGTTTACAACCCTCCACTCTCAATCAACTTGGAATAAGTTAAGTATGGAAGATGCACATAAAAAACAGAAAGCTGCACAACCCTTGTGTGAATGCAGTCTGTGCCTCCTCCCTTCCAGCAACTTGCATGTCCATTACAAGTAATGCCTCCTTTGATTGAATTACGTCTCCCGAGTGCCCCTATCCCCAGCTGTGTCCGGTTTCATTGTTACTTCCTAATGTACCTGTGACATGTATGCAAAGCCACTGCTTTGAGTTGCAAGCTGCTAGGTTGTAATTTGCTATTTGTGCTTAGAACCAGTCAGTATCTTCGAGTAGAAACTCTTTGTCTTTAGAAAGTTAAACATAACATTCAATGATAGTAATTTGCAGAAATCCTCTTCCTTGCCTAGTTAATTGGAATAGGCTCCCAAGCTTAATTCAGGGACCAGGAATGGGACCGTGGTCTTCTTATCCTAATTTAAATATGCTCCTTTGTCCAGTTTCATGGGCACAAGCTGCAAAGCCTAATTCAGGGTCCAGGATTGGGACCACATCATTGTTAACCCTGTCTAAGTCTGTTCCTCTGTCCACTTCATTAGGAACCTGCTCCCAATCCCTCTACGGTCATCGGACTTGTTCAATGTAATACAGGTCAAAGACTATTTACAATTCATTGTTTCCAGATTTAATTTTAAGTTAATATACCATCCAAAATTTTTCTGATTCGGCATTGTACATGGCCGAAGAGATTATGTACTGAAGACTATGGAGCATTCCATAGTCTTCACGCATGCTTGCACACTTAAGAGATTGGGAGTAAGTGCAAGGATGTAACATCTGCATAGTAATTATCAAACAACACCCCGCAGGGTCCTACCACCAATCTCTTCTTCTAAAGCTGAAAATTTTGTGTCTGCCGTGAGGTAATTTTTGATTAATTTACATTTGTTTTGCTCCTTCATCGCAGTCCTGCAGGAAATCTTTTCTGTTGGATGACAAAGAATATCTCAAGCTGAATGAGATGCTGTGTGCTTATTAATAACATAATATAAATAGACAGTCACAGAGGTGCCCGTCTAATGGAAGTACATCTATTTGGATTTGCAGCATCTGCTATGAACATTGCACTAATGCAATTTCCACAGCCAAATCACTCTAAAGGCAACCCCCCCTTCCCACCCCCCTACCAGCTCCCACGTAAAGGGGACAAAGACATTCTTGTTTTGACCAAAGGGGTGATTTTTATCACCTATAAGTGAATGTTGTCACACCTGCTGTACCCACAAATACATGAACCATAAGAGCTCACTCTTTCCATAAGTCCCTAAAGAAACAGGGTCACAAATGAACAAATGATTCCAGGTCAATGACCAGATCAATAAAACTTGCCATGCTCCTTGATAATTTCATTTCACACTTGTATGTCAGCAGAGGACTATTCTTAAATCATTGAGCATTGAACTGAACGACGTGTGATTTTGTGCATGCACATGCATTTTGGAGTAGAGCGTAGAAAGATAATTAGTTTGTTTAAATCACCTATAGAATTATTAACATTTATTGAATATCAAGGCACTATGTTACAATAATTTCTCAGTTTGACACCCATTCACCTTCCTATTTGTTGAATTTAAGAGAGAAAATTTATATTATTTCTTAGGCCAGATGCTCACCCAAGCTCTTAAATAAAAGATGGAGTGGAGGGCCTATAGCACTGCTGCTTATTTAAGACATGGGCAGGAGAATTTAGATCTTAGGTCAGAAACGTTTTATGCTTGTGCTCCTTGATGCTGGTATGTCACAACTGAACATCCAGATATGCACGGGGGTCAAATTTGTCACCAGTGAAATTGCAGTGCGGTTTGTTCTTTATCATTGCCTACTTAGCAAACTATTCTTTTTTATTTAGCACCACTTCCGAAGTTGCCTGATTTTATGCTCGCACTTTGGCCACAGTTACAAATGAGTCAGTTCAGTCCTTTATGGAAGAACAGTGAGATACAAATTAGGTACACTTCACATGCTCCACAAATACCATGACATGGCAGCTTCAGTTTTCCCATGGCTGTTATCAGTAATATTTCAGTTAAAACTTACATACCTGATAGTATATCGTTCTGTATATTTATAATAAGCATTTTTTACATTTTAAACAGGCAATATTTGGAAGAGGAATAGCACAAAATTACAAACTGCTTGATAATCAATCGCGTCTTGTTAAGTGCTTGCAAAAGCAAACATCATCACTTGAGAGATCTGATAAAATTCATGATTTTAAGTGTGAAACAAGGGTGCAATTACAGCACACTGAGCACAACACACAAACTGAGAATACAGCCAGAACCACGGAAATAAAATACAGCAGAGAGTCATTACGCTACAAAGGCTGACAGAAATTAGATGAAGTGCTTTGTGGGTGAAACTGGGATGTGCCTAGCGTGCAAACTATGCATGAAGTTAAATATTGATATGGGCAGAGACAAATCAAGCCATGCATCATAAACTTTGTCTTCATTTCTCATACAAAATTCAGTAATAAAAAAAGCTAAAAAGAATATAAATGTCTGTTGAGAAGAAAAAAAATCATTCAGTAAATAATAATATATATTGACAGTAACAACATGATGCCTCTTTTAGGACTTAATATACAAGCATATTCAACTTCTTAGTAAATCTTCCATGAAGGCACACTGCACCATCATTCATAAACATTCATAATCCAGTAATGCAGGCATGACATGTTTCTCTGCGAGTCTGTCGCCAGCAATAAGTGGCTAGACATCATTTTAGACAGCTCGTTAATGCGATGAAGGCTTCGAACACTGCTTTGCAAGAAAACACCACATAGAAATCAAAGGCCATTGCACTGCCTGATTTGGGAGCTGAACACGTAATCAATACAAAGGGTCAGTTGAGGCTCATTGCACTTTTGATTTCAACAAAGAATCTGCTGTCAGTAGGGTCAATGGCTATAGAGGCAAAAAAAAAGGTGCTCATTCGTTAAATGGTGCCGAAGTCTTTACCTGCCCGACCCAACTCGCATGTAATGAAGGTGATGTGGCTGAGGACGGTGCAGTATCAACCACCAAGCACAATGAAATGGTTACCGTGCTGCAAGATCAGTGGATTTACCCACCATGTCTGCCGAAGTTCAGTTCTGCACCGGTTTTAGCCCTAACCAGTGTTTGAATGCCGAAAAAAATCAGTATAAATGTTACGTTCATTACAGGAAATTATCACAATGCTTATTAGTGATGCCTTGCTGCAACAACAATGGGTACAATAAATCTTTTATTTGTCAATTTGAATTGTAAAACTAATGCTCCCAAGAATTGCATTCACATAAAATAAAAATAAAGAATTACTTTTTGGGGTTTGAGTGACACATTCCCTGAAATATTTTTTTGTCACTAAACATGGTTTCAAATAGAAATAAATGTTGCCCTTCCGACTAAAAAAGCAAGTGTTTGCAGAAGGCTTTGAAGCTTCTCCTTGCCAGCATTCAAACAAAGATGGCTCCATTTAAAGCTGGAAGGGAAACAGAGCATTGTGGGATACTCTGAATGGTCTCAGGCATTTGTCTTTGTCTAGCTACCCGCCTCAAAGTGTCTTGCAAAAGGTTTCTGATAGAAAGAGCCTTTGATAATTCTTAAAGCACAGGCAAATGGGTCTTACAGCATGAAGTTCAGGGCTCTACACACACACACACACGCGCGCGCGCGCGCTCGTGCAGACATTCATAAAAGCACACTCTCCGCCACACACATATGCATATGCATGCACTACACCACACACACCGGTGGAGGAGAGAGGGGTCAATTATTCACAGCTGAAAGGTGTTAATGAAAAGGAAGGAGAAATTTCCATTTGCCTCTTTGAAGAGAATTTTTTTAAAGAAAATGAATTATTATATTACTGATGTTATTTTCATTATTTATCTACATTGTATCATATTCCACCATTTAAGGATGACAACTTACAGTGGCAGAGGTAATGATTCCTCTCTTAATACAGTATCTTATTCTACGGTGCAGTCAATACGGATATACAGTATGTGGTACTTAAAAACAGATTATTGTTTAATATAAATATGGTCTATTGTTTGAGCAAATTATTTGGTCAACTGTGTACCAGCTATGAGAGAAGTATCTCCTGCATATGTGGGAACCAATTGGGCTGCATGACTGAAAAATTATGATTTCTTGTGCCCGCCAACAAATGATTGTTAGGGAGCATAGGAAAGGCTATGGAAGGAAACACTTCCATACACATGGCAAACAATACAAAAAGACAGGACAGCCCTGGTGTCGTCTTGATCTGACACTGACCGCAGGAAAATACACCACTTTTTGTTAAGTAAGACCAATGCACTCATTGGTACAAACATTCTGCTATGCACAAAGTTTCATGTCTCGTTTCTAATCTTCCACTTCTGCACATTTCGTTCATTTTGTTTGCAAAAGAAAAAAAAAAAATAACAGTGATGAAGACCTTATTTACAGGGATACACATATAGAAGATGGAATCATGGTCTATTCATAAATGAATGCCCAGTTTATGCAGCAAGTCCTTTCTCACAGTAATGTACTATAATGGGTCTGATGGCAATGTTCTGGACGTGCTGCACAGAGGTGAACAGACGGACAATGCATTAAATTTTTACCATATTTAAATAATTATGTTTCATAGAAAATAAGATTGGCAGTACATGTGAAAACCCATTAAGCTCAAATTACAAAATAGCTTGTATTTAAAGGCACTGTTACAGTAATGGCCAGGCTGACTCAAATCAAAGCACTCAATTGAACCGGTTAAGTGCAAAATACACTGGAGCTAGAGAAGAAGAGAAGAGCATGCTGGGATAGCCCCCCGTCCCCTCAGGGGGCACTGCAGCTGCTGCTAACACACAGGGAACAGCACTGAACAAAAGCCAAAAGCTGGGCGGGTATCAGGAGACAGGACAGCTGGACGTCTGCCTCTCAGTTGCAAAGTCAGCCATGAGTAGTCACTCTGTCTCAGTCCATCTGCGGCCCTGCTCTACACTGGCAATTTAACATCATTGTCTCCCCCTGTTCAACCATTCTGGAAACAAAAAGAAATTCAAGTCTGGGTGAAACCATTCACTACTTTCTACTAAACGCCCCCTTGCGGCAATGCTGGAGTTACACGTTTATAAATGATCCAGATTTTATAGTTAAATTGGGTTCCTTCTAAAATACAAAAATTGTCTTCTCCGAAACAGACCTTAATTGTGTGTGAACACCTATTTATATTTTGTACCTAATTGATGAAGATTTGAGCATCTTCATTTCTTGCAGCATGCAGTTTCTACAGTATTACTGTTTTCTGCTTTGTGAGAGCAAAGCAGATTTGATAAAAGCAGTAGTCAGTGAGGTTTGCTGTATCTTGTAGGGGAGAAACAGTCATACCTTGAGACTTATGATGGCCTGCATGGTTTTCACCAAAGTCTTCTGGATGTGGAGATGACAACACACTGAAGCTTTCATTTAGAAAGCCAGCGAAGAAATGTCTTCTCTGAAATATCACAGAGAGGCCACATCAACATTGGTTTTGAAGTCCAAGTCAAAATACGAGCGGGGACAGAGCTCAAAATTTTCAGTCCAAACACCTTCCATGCAGACAAAGGCATTTTCTGACCGGAAGAACCTTCTCATAGTTCTAAGATTTTATTTCTAAGAACCCCCCTTCTTATAGTATCAGCACCGCAGGCACTGTGAATAATCATACTTCTTAGAACTCCATGTTGAGGGACTTTTTAGCTCTAACTTCAAAGTAGGTACTTTTGGAGCACCATAGGAACTTCAGTGAGGTAAGCTTGCATTGAGTACATCGCTTTAGGGGGTTCTAAATGACAGCATGAAAGCCAGCAGAAAAAAAAAGCTCTTAAAGGTGTATAGTTCTAGGGGCATGTACCTGTGGACAGTTCCTTTCAAGAAGTTCCGAGACCTGTTTGGTCCAAAACGCCCCTAGACTACTTT
Organism: Gymnothorax javanicus; assembly: GCA_029692085.1. NCBI lineage: Eukaryota > Metazoa > Chordata > Actinopteri > Anguilliformes > Muraenidae > Gymnothorax > Gymnothorax javanicus. The sequence goes on along the minus strand of CM056195.1, from coordinate 30,786,261 downwards.
CCTCACATTTAAATTAGTTGGCTAATTTCTAATTTTAATCAGCTGTGAGTAACCATGTTTTCCATTATGATTGCATTTCTTTGTAATGTCAGATCCTGCAATAACATGAGAAAAAAAATCCGCAAACAAGCGAATACCGATAAAATCCATTAAACCTCCTTCACCTGACCTTTCAAGATGGACTTGTTTACATAAAAATTGATCTGCAAACCTGAGACTTTAGTGCTATTGCATTTAAATCCATAGACCAGTTCTCATTTGCAGAGAGTTTCACTACAGGCTTACAGTGCTTATCTCAACAGATGGAGGAATGAGGTGTTGATGCGTGAGCAAACAATGATGGAAAATGGAGAGGTAGGCTTTTGAATCTTTAACCTCCCCCCCCCCCCTCCTCTTGATACCACCCTTCTGCCTTCCAGTCTAACTGCAGATGTAATGTGCAGTGAAGTCGACAGAAGTTGGCACAAGGGGTGCATGGCGACCCATTACCCTGCGGGTTGGAAGCGCTCACTGTCCACCAGATACATGCCAAGTTCCACATGATTCTTGCCAATCCATGTCAATTTATCAGTCCATTTGCTTTTGATAAGAGCAGCAGAGACTTGGAAATGCTCTGAATGAAGCTAGTTGTTAAGAAACAAGGTGCTCAGTTTAGTATGTTATGTTGTAATTGAAATGTTAACGAATACTGGCGCCAACATCAGCATTACTGACGTGACATATTAATTACAACTCCTTATTTATGCTTCTGCCTCCACAAACCATTAATAATAAAATTTCCCAAAACCTAGTGATGCATCACTGGTGGAGTAAAGAACAGTTTAAACACGGACAGTACCTCAATGCAGATGTCATGTAGCATCAGCTAAAATATGATAATTGGATTATAAATCAGGAAAAAGTTGAGAAGCTCAGATGAAGTACGGCCCATCAGATTGATCCCATGACGAGAGCAGACATGACAGATGGATGCACTAACACGTGAATGCACAGGAGAAGTTCAAATATGCAAATTGGTAGATTAAAATGCATTTCCCACACTAGGTGGGTAGGCAGTGCAGAATCAAATGGTGTCAAAATTATCATTTGAATGCCATTTACCTTTCATTATCACTAAAAACTGGCCATACTTGAAGGTACTGAAATGTAGCGAACCACGATGCGGTGAAGGCGATATGAATGTTCAGCCATCTTTCCATTATTATGCACAGCTATGCTGAAAATCTGTTATACAGATTCCAAACCATTCTAGGTGATAGAATGAGTGCATTTTTGACACCATGAGCCCACCTATTCAAATCTGTGGTGTGCAGTTAGACCTAGAGAGCCCTGCATTCCCCAAAATGTTTTACAGGGCTTCTGCAAGTGATACAGCAACATGAGCAGTTACAAAAGACAGTGCGTAAAGACATTCAATTCATTACGCAGTGCTAGCATCGCATGGATAGAATATTGAGAAAGGGCAGGGCACCTATGGCTCACAGAAATTGCTTCCTTTATTACCCTGCCCGAAGGGGGAGGGCAAGGGGTATTGTTTTTGGTTCAGTTTGTTTGTTTGTTAACACTTTAGCAGCAAAACTAATGGCCAGATTCACGGCAAATTGGGTTTAGGGATTGCCACTGACCCAGAATAGATGCCTATTGAATTTCAGAAAAGTAGGCCAAAGTATGTGCGAGGGACGGGGTTTGTTGTGCCTGGCACCACTTGTTTATTTTATTCTGACCAGCAAGAGGTTAACACTCCTTTGTAGTATTACTGCCGATAATACACAGCACAGCGCTTCGCAATGAATGGCACATTTGCCAACTAATGACACAGTAAATTTACTGGAAGTTTATGGCTAAAACTACTACCTGCCTTGTGTGTAGTATATAGTACTGATATTGCCAATGGTAGTTGAAGGTCGTAAATCACAGAACTGGAAATATGGCGAGGACAAGCAAAGTTTACAAATGAATATACTGTATGAAAATAAAAGCAGCCACCAGCATTCTGTCTCCTACCACACAACCATAATTCTGTCTCACACCATGCAACCAGCATTCTGTCTCATACCATGCAACCAGCATTCAGTCTCATTCTATGCAACCAGCATTCTGTCTCACACCATGCAACCAGCACTCTGTCTTAAACCATGCAACCAGCATTCTGTCTCACACCATGCATCCAGCATTTTCTCTCATAACATGCAAACGTTCCTTAGTTTTTGAAGCGAGCAATTGCTCCCACGCGCCATAATGCGCATAAAGAGCTGAGAAAAGGATCTGTAGGCCACGCGCCCGACATACCTGAAATTAAGCGCCTTGTACAGCCAAAGTGAAAACAGCACACCTACCGCTTACTGCGCCACGGGCTTGATCAACCATTTGCACAACGTATACCAAACGCTTCACAAAGCTCTTAGCCATGTGAAGGTCATTGCTGTGGCGATTTAGTTGGCTTACCAAGATCATTGGACGAGTGCAGCCAGTCACCTTGACACAAACTAATCAGAATGCATTTTACATCTGAGGTTATCAGTCAGCGAAACGTGTTGTTGTCATGTCCAAAGGGGAATAGAGTGATGTTCCATTCCACTAGAAAGCAGCAGAGTAAAAGACAACGGTCAACTTTAATACGAGGTTAATTCATCTACGGCCTCATCTATATAATGCCTTTTAGATCAACTGTGTGGCGCATATTTCTAAGCGTATTTTAAATATGCCTCAATTTGATAAATTTGCCCCCGTGATTAATCGTTTCATAGCTTTATGCAAAAGAATGAAGCATTTTCTTGTGGTTTGCCACTCCTCGCCATTAATGAAGCAACATAAATACTCTGTTTAGTTATGTCTGTAATAATCAAGTTATCATAATCTTCAGCAAACAAGGGAGAAGATTGCACATATAAGCATTTTCATTGGACATGAAACTAAGCGTAAAATGACAGCACTGTTGCCGAGCTGAGTCAAAATCCTCTCAAACTATAAGTAACCAACTACTGTCATGGATTTGCTCGCCGGATGAATATAGCAATCTGGCGGGAGCTAGGACCATGGGCCTAAAACAAAAAGCCCGAAGCTAGTATACAGCCGGACCCCGAACGCATGGCACCAGCCGGACCCCGAACGCATGGCACCAGCTGGACCCCGAACGCATGGCCCCAGCCGGACCCCGAACGCATGGCACCAGCCGGACCCCAAACGCATGGCACCAGCTGGACCCCGAACGCATGGCACCAGCCGGACCCGGAGCTCATGGCACCGCCGGACCCGGAACACAAGGCGCCGCCGGACCCGGAACACTGCTCCCCACTGGCCCCTGCACCAAAAACACTGCTGCTGCTCCCCTAAAAATCAGCCTGGCTGGGTCCACAACTGGCAGCTGCATTCTATCATGGATTTGCTCCCACCGGATGAATATATGCTATATTCATCCGGCGGGAGCTAGGACCATGGGCCTAAAACAAAAAGCAGGACCCAAACACACAGGTTGATATAAAAATAGAAAACATTTAATAATAATGCTCACAACAAACACAACAGGGGAGCAGCAGCACCACATTGCAAGGCTAAAACCCAGAATGCAGCTGCAATTGCCAACTGGCAATTACAGCTCTTAAATAGTCTAACTTCACCTCCACTTCAACGAGCAACAGGTGTGGCTTGCTGAAGTGGAGGTGAAGACAGCCGGAGGGGGAGGGACTGCAAGGAAACCCTTACAACTACGGCTTATTTGCTACAAAAAAAGTCAAATTTCTAACACTATAAATCTGAAAACAGTATTTCCAGTTCAGGTTCACCAGTGATGGACTTGTTTTTCCAGTCAGTTTTAGTTTACCCTTGCAAAGATCGCTCATGCAAATCAAAACTACAGTAAGTTAAGATGCTCGTTTTCTGGACAAGCGAATAACTAACCATCCTAATGACTGACAACATTTATGGCTGAGAAGCAGAAATATTCATGGATAATTCTCATGGAAATTAAAGAACAAGAGGAGGCAAGTTACTAGTAAAGTGTGAAGGAGAAGTTGTGCAGTGAAAGCTATGCATCCAATTCTCAGGCCAAGGTACCAAGAGAGATTAAAATCGCCTAAAAGATTTTGGCTACGTACATGCACAAGTCCAAGTCACTCACCTACAGCTGCTGCTCAGCAGGTGTAAAGTCTCTCGCCTGGGCTAAAGGCAGGGGGCTGTAAATCACTCGCCTGGCTTTTTCAAAAACTAAGGACTGCAACCAGCATTTTGTCTCATACCAAGCAACCAGCATTCTGTTTAATACCATGCAATCAGCATTCTGTCTCATGCCATGCAACAAATATTTTGCTTCATACCATGCAACCAGCATTCTGTCTCGTACCTTGAAACCAGTGTTTTGTTTTATACCGTGCAACTTGCATTCTTTCTTATACCAATGCAACTATTATTCTGGCACATACCATGCAGCCAGCATTCTGTCTCATACCACGGAAACAGCATTCTGACTCGTTAATTAAGCACATCAGGCATCAAATTGACAAATACTGAAAAGCAGCAGATGTGAGCACATTTAAGAGCTGCTTCGGCAGCCATCATGAATCAGAATGTTAAGAGGTGATTATCAATGTTAAATGAAGCTCCAGTGAAAGTTCAGTCAGGAAGGCTCTTCTCTCGCATGCTTCGTCCTGTGGTTTATTTCTCATTCAATCTGCCTTTCACTCCTCTCAAACAGTTCGCTCGTAATTCCTGCTGTCATTAGCCGCATTTGGCTGATGCAGTTGACTTCAGACAGCTTAGCATTTTGCAGGGCTGCCAACTTTCACGCATTTGGCGTGAGAAATGCGTGAGATTCAGTGGCATATTCACATTCCCGTTCTGTAGTCAGCAATTACTCAATCAACGCAATGCATGTGTTTCACGATTGTTCAAATTTTTCAATGAAATAAGACCAATTGAAACGTTTTTATGTAATTCCATTGCTTCCAACCCCCGAGTAAAGAAAAGTGTGAGAAGTCAGGAGTCATAATTGATTTCCATGTTACTAGTGGTAAAATCCACCATTACGCATGTGAAACTGATAAATCTCCATGCACAAGGACTTCAGTTCCACCTGAGAATCTCTTTCAGACGCGCTGATTGAATAATTGCTGACTACAGCCCCGGAACGTGAATATGCCACTGAATCTCATGCATTTCTTACGCCAGAGAGTTGGCAGCTCTGATTTTGTTGAGTTGTGGGAAAATTGCGGTGCATGATGGGAAATGGCTTTAAGCTGAATTGTCCTACTCGCAGAGATATAAAAAAACTAGAGTGGACAACGTCATTGGCTGGACCAAAGCGCACACGGCAGAATAGCTCCGCCATCTTGTGTATATATAAATGTCCAATAAGGCACATGTAAACAGTAAACGTGGGTGACGACAAATGTTATTTTTTGGCGGGGGGAGACTTGTTTTCCGTCTTCTTTTCATACTTAAAAAAGGACACGAATAAGGAATTGTAAATCAACAATATTTATGCTCCATTATTTGGCAAAGCTAAAGAATAAGCGCTACGATTGCCTTACCCTTTATATTATCGCTCAGTTAACTACGTTTTCGTTTCGTTGAAATGAAAAAGCATTCACATTCAGCTGTGCCTGTGAGTATGACTCAGGTCTAAACCTGGAAGAAACTAGTCGTTATATGCATGTATGAATTTAGATGTATGCTTTGAGTATTAAGATCGGAACAACTTCATTCTGAAGTGTTTATACCTACTTGTTGTCTTCATTTAGTCCGCCTTTGCCCTGACACAATGGATAACAGGATGATACTGCGTGTTGCCCCAACTGGGATCAATGTAGAAGCCTCAAAACTAAAGTATGTAAATGAAACGTCACCAGTTTCAGTTTCCGCGAATACACTGTTCATAATAAATGAATAAACTGAAGCCTTTTTTGACAGGTAATTTAACTGGCACCTTTTTGCCAGTTATTTTAACTGTAATTTTACAATAAGTTTACCACAGAGTTCAGTGCATGTTCAGTGTAAACCACGGTTAAATGCGCGCAGGACTCCATTACAGTTAAAATGACAAGGAGACAATGCGTTTATTTAGCTGTTAAATTCAGTTAGTTTATAACAGTGTATTTAAGTCATGCACTTTCGATTTGATCATTTCCGGCCCATAGTATCTATCCAGCAGTTCAAAAAAAAAAATTGCTTGCTACAGAAATAATCCTTGTGCTCTGCAGCAGGCACTTCAGCTACAGTGAGCCAATGGTATCCCAATCAGCAGTTAAAGCTGAAGTCGGCAGGATTGCTCAACCGAGAGGACTCAGTCAGATTTTTGAACGAGTACAACTTTCAAGCCCCTCCCCTATTTGCACTGAGATCCAAACCAGTCCCTCCCTCAATTTTTCTTGCACATCCGATTGACTGTGAATTGTCAGGCAGTTAGCTGATTGGTTATTTGAGCCGGGAGCGGCAGAATTTCGCAGATCGCATTACAGGCTGTAGGTGGAGATAAAGTCACAGATTTTTTTCTAATATTACCTGATTCATATAGGCATGTCTCAGCATAGTGACAGTTTCAGTGAATAAAACCAAAAAAGAGAACAAGCAGTGGTTGCTTTGCTTCTTTCTATGCGTACTATGAAAAATACTTTGTACTTGTACTTTTGATGCTGAAGTAAATTTTTTCACAAAATATTTTTGAAACTTATGTACAATTATTGTGAGCTGGTTTAGGACATTTGCTCAAGTAATTTTCTTATGGGTTACTTCATCTTTTACGAAAGTAACTTTCAGTTATGGTGCTTCTCCATTTACTTAGTTATTTTTTTTCCAGTACTTTATACACCGATGCCCGTTTTCCACCGTAAGTGAATGAATAATGCAGCTTTCAGAACGTTGTTGTAGCAGGGTCTCGTAAATAATTCCAGGATAAATTTGTTTTTTTCCATTGATTGTTGACCTAAATCTTACCCAGATACGATAGTGCTGTTATCTTATTGGCAATTGTGTAGCCCCTTTTCTTTTTGTGATTGGCTGTCAGGTGGCAAGCTGCCACCGAGAACTCCAGGGGAGACGTGTTTGATTCCTGCCGGTTTCCACAGTTCAAGCGGTGCTACTGCGCATATAGACCTACTGTTGGAAATTGTTTTAGTTTTAATCTCTCTTTTTTTGCTTGAGAAATACTGTGTGTGGCGTAAGCGTGTGACATCCGACTTAAATGAGTGACAATCAGCTCATTGCGTGAGACTTCAGAGCCCTGAGGAGGTTAGGTGAGAAATGAAAAAGTTATGCAACACATAAGTCTCTTGCTACAGTCCAACTGTTACCACTCAATGTGTTCCTGAAGAGGTTACTGGAAATAAATGTCTTATTAGCAACAAAAAAAGTAGTGGTTGGAGCTTGGGGGGGTAAGCGTGCATTATTGGACCTCGGTATTTCAAAAGTCCTGGTTATGGCCATGGCAGACGTAATTGAATATTCTGTTCGGGGGCATTTTCCGATTAAGGTGTATACATGACCCAATATGTCGATTAAAACAGGCATATGCCAGGGGTCTTATTCGGAATATTTTGAATCAGAAAATGACCTTAATCGGGTTATTGCACGCGTTTACATGACAGGTACGTAATCGGAATATTCTCATATTCCAATTAATACAGGAATATGGTGTGCATGTAAACGCAGTCATTTATTTAGATCGCCTAAATTCCTGGGCCATGAAGGAATACCGCTCCGAGGGCACAGTCATCACGACAAATCACTACTGACTAGTGATTGTGGAGAGTGACGACCTGACAGTTCCCCAAATATTAGCTAGCAAACGTTGAACCTAAAATAGCACTCTTATAACTACCGTTAGCTAAGTTAAGCTAGAAAACATAAGAAATGTTACAGCCGTCCCGCTAGCTATCATCAGCTGATACATTATAGTTAATGCCGTGGTATAAACACAGACTGTATAAATCAGTCTATGGGTCCAAGTCCAGATTTCCTATATTGTGCACGAACATACTGTAACCCTTTCTGTCTACTCCTGTCTGAAACTGCATTTGCTGCTTTGTAAAAGCCCGACAGCAGTTCAGCTGGAAGAGCTGCCAAAAATGCCATGTTGAAACTGATGTTTTGTCAGACTTAGCAACAATAACCAAGGGGAGCGGGGCTTAGCGAAAGGTGAATTCCACGGAGGCCACTGCAGTAGCGTCGCTGACTATGTGGGCTCACCTTCATTGGTAAGGCACTTGAACCCTGGAAACCTATTGGACCTTTTCGACTTGCTCCGACCATCATCAATTAGTTACTGTTGCCATGGCCCACATGCAGCACAACTAAGTTCCACATTGACAACAGCACAGCAGAAGTTTGAGCATCACTTTCTCGCGCATATTCCCAAGAATATTGCGGTTTGTTTCTTACCGAATGTGTCCAACTTGTCCGGCAAAGTTGTCCAGAGAGGCCTCAACTACTGTACACAAGGATTTATCCATGAAATCTAAATTTTTAATGGAACGGACGGAGATATAAGAGTCACAGCGAAGTGCCAGCAATTGATGCAGAAAAGCCAAACACCCCATAAACAGCACATTGAGGTCAAACCGGACAAAATAGTGAAATCGTACTGCATGTATAATGCAGAGTAAGTAGTTTTCATACGTTTGTTGCCATCACTAAGCTAAAAATAACACTGAATCTAATATGCTATCTATGTCACTTGGCCATGAGTCAGACAAAACGGTAGCTAACCTTTGTAATAAATCATATTACGCAATGCAGCAAACCCTTAAACTAGCTACATTAGACATAATTGAGTTATTAATTTAGCATTTGTTATATCGGCGTTTTCCTCCTAACCAATTTTGATGACAAGCTAACTTTACTCATTTCGGCTAAGCAACTGACATTCTGAAACCGATTGTAGCTAGTTTGCTGGCTAGTTACCAAGACAACTTCAGTTTCTAAGCAGATTCCATCATGCCATAACAAAATCCTTCACCATCTGGCTAAATGTTTTTTATTATCTAATGTTGTGAAAGCCTGAACTGGGTGGCATGAAAGAATCACGTTCTCAGGGGAAGAGTTACTGGTTTGTAGCTACATCTGGTATTGCATGCTGCAGTCCACTGGGTAAAAACAATACTATGTTAACGCATGTCAATTATGCCATTGATGTAATTCTGTCTTCACAGCAAAACATATGCATACATTGTACCTTCGAGCAAACAGCCTTGTATTTGTTGATCTTATTAACATGGAGTTGAGTGAGAGGCCGTCGTGCCTTAATACATCGCAAACACTATTCCAAGTGCTTTTTGGTCTTGGAAAAAGGATTAATTGAGCTCCCTGTTGCCGGGCAGGGTATCTTTCGTCAGTATTACATGTTCCCCAAGCGTATCTTAGAACCATTTTCAATAAAGTGAGACACCTTGCCTGTTATACACAGCTAATGACTGCATTGAATGTGGGACAATATGGCAGTGCTGTCGGGGTAGGCAGGACCTTAGTAAGATAAGGCACTCTGATTGGTAGTTATTGTGCACTTGACTGACAGGTCAGAAAGGTCCATTAGAAAAATAGCTTCTCAGTATTCCAAAGATGTATAAAGTTGTTAAGATTTTCAGAGTTATACACTATACAGAATACTTTAATTTAAAAAAAAATGTTCTGTTTTGCTGATTGCACTTTGTGAATTGCAACAAAAGTGTTGAATACTGCAAGACATGCCATGGTGAATGTTGTATACTGAAGCAGCACTCAATGTAGAACTGGTCCGTCTTGATGACTCATGGCTGATTTCCACCCTAGATTCCTGTGTCAAGTCTCGCTCAGACGTCTTTGCAGCCAGTTGCTGCTGTTAACGTGCCTGTTATCTGAGGCTGTCAAGTGAGACATCAGCCTTCCTATCAGCTGATCACATCGAATACCACAGCGATACACCTACAAGGTTAGCCTATCATCCTGCTGCTGTCTTTTATGATATGATTCTGTCTCTGCCTTCAGTATGTTCACGCTGTTGTTATGCGCACCTTCCACCTTCCTGGCATCACCCAGTCTTTGCAAATTCATCAGCTTCATCATTTATCAATCTCACCTGCCTATCACTCAGCTGAGTTACCAGCCACCCCACCAGCATCTGGACTTCTTGGGGGGATTTATCCTGCTGCAGCTCAGAGCAGATGCTCCTCAATTACAACATCTTCCTGTTGAGTCCAAATGCCTAAGTCATTGTCAAGGCTATCATGCATAGCTCCCAAGTGACCCGCATTTAAATAGCAAAACCCGGACCCACAAACAAATGAAAAAACCCGTAATTTGCGCATTACGGGATTTACGTGTTATTTCTCCACTAAAGCGTAATAATGTGTTATGAATCAAGAAAAGTAAATCCAAATTCCACCACCTGGTCAATGAAATGATAAGGAAATCAATCGTTTTCGGAAGACTAAACGGAACCCCCCCCATGAAATGAAACACTGTCGTTATGGACCAGCATTTTGGTCCTTCAAACTTGGGAGGTATGTCATGACATAATCAGTTTATCTGTACACCCTTTAGTCTGTAATAAATAATTGTTTTTATGTAATTCATTGGTCTCTCCTGGTTTAAATACTGTAGCTATGAAATAATTCCCATTCCCAGGCATAATGCTAAACCACTTTAAACTACTTCAAGTGGCCACATTACCAATAGCCTCAACATTACTAGTAGCGCAAATGAATAGGACGTAGTGTTAAACACAGCAGTTAGGAAATAGTGTAGATGACAATAAATGTAATTTGCATTGTGACAGTAAAATAAGCCAATCACGCCCAGATCAGGAGGCATCATTTGCTCAAAAACATGCTTACTGTGGTAGAATGACAACATTGCCTGATAAAGCTACCATGAACGCCCAGTGAAAAAGAGGAAGACACAAAAGAAAAAAAACTTGTCCATCTTCTCCGCAGGTGAAAATGTCAGCCGGTTTCACTAAAACACATGGAGGTGGTGAAAAAAATTTGTATTCAGATCACAGCTTGCACAATGGAGAAATTTTGGATCAAAGTAGACAATAATCATTAAAATGGACATACGCCAACTTACCAGTTTATTAATCTGACAGTATAATTGTGATGGAATAATAGCAGCTGCTTTGCCGGGCAAATTACATGCTTGCAGAATGAGTCAAAGTGTGTATTTTTATTTGCAATTAATGGAACCCAAAAAGCCAGTTAGCTTTTGAGTGAATTATGTGAAGTCCAGGGTGGAATCAGCCTTAGAAAGCCGAATGCATGCACGTTGACATGGGTAAAACAATCTGCCTTAGCGCTGTGACTTGTCAGCTACAGGTTTGGCACTCCTATGTGCAGCAATTCAATAACGGCAGCAAATTATTCTTTGAGCCATTGCCTTCAATTATTCACATGCAAAGCAGAATAAAGCCAAGCTCAGCAGAAGCATAAAATTTTGAAAATTCCCAGGGGAATGTTGCATCTGCTGTTGCACAACAAGGATATACGGTACAGCCTTTCATGAATAGAAGATTGCTCTACCCATAATTTCACTGAGCGCATTTTGATAGCCAGCAATGAAATGTCTTTTGCCAGTGAAGGCAGCGTCAACCAACTCGAAAGTCCATGTCAAAACATGACTAGGGACAGAGCTAAAAATTTTCACTTGTCAGAACACATTCTATGCTGAGAATCACACAATCAAGATTAGCATCCTCCCTTATAAATTATTCAGTGATTGATCACATTTTATTCAGCAGTGGACAGCCATGTTTTCAAGAGTAATTATATCTATTTCCAGGGTCAGCTTGATAAAAAACATAAAAAGCCAAATGTCCAAAGCAAAAAGAGAATATAAAATCAATAAAATCTCTTTTAATTCACCTCTAAAAATTATCTGATTCGTGCCTTGTTTACACAGAAATTGATCTGCAAATCCTGAGATTTTAGTTACACTGCATTTAACCCCACAAAATCTACAGACCCATATATGGGTTCATCAAATGCAGCTGTTGTTTCCAAACGTGTGGAATTTCAGGGCTATTCTGAATTTTAGAGGAGATCCCATGATTTTCAATGATCCCAAGTACAGTATGTCTTGCTGAATTACAGGGAAATGTGTATAAAATGATGTACAAGATATTTTCCATTTTAGATATTTTCCATTTGATTTAATGCTGTGGCCAGAAAAAAACATGGCATCCTGGATTTGAGTATTTTTCTAAATATAAGCGTGATATAGCTTGAGTAAAGTGCTGCAACCAGCAGACAAAGAATATGTACACTGATGGACTTTAAAAACTTGTGACCTGAATTGTAGCCAAACTCGGATTCAAATTTGTAACCATTTTATTGACTTTACCCATAACAACAACGTCGACAAAATGTCAGATAACATCAACAAAAAAAGAATGACAAAAGAATCAACAATGACAAGTTTAACAACAAAATCAACAACAAAGATGAACTCCAATCTCAGTACAGAGTATGACCGCCACATGCCTACAACAAAGCCATCACTTGTCTTGGCATGGACAGCACCATTCAGTTGAGCTGTTGCTGGGGAATGGCCTGCCACTCCTGGAGAAGGGCTTCTTGGAGCTCCGCCCTCGTCCTGGGCACTGGAGTGCGTTGCCAAACCCGCCTATTCAACAGGTCCCACACATGCTCGATGCACTTCATGTCGGGGCTGAAAGGTGGCCATTCCATGACTCGCACACCATTCTGGGCCAGGAGCTGCTGGGTCATGTGCTGAGTGACCGCGCGTTGTCCTGCATGAACGTGACCCCAGGGTGGTCTGTGATGTAAGGCACAACGTGCCATCTGATGAAAAGGTCACAGTAGCAGGCTGCATTTAGATTTCCATTGATTATGACCAGGTCGGACCTCCAGCCGCACCGAATGGCACCCCAGACCATCACCGAGCCTCCTCCAAAGCGATCTGTCTCAGCAATGCAGGGGGCCACGTATCTCTCACCATGTCATCTGTAGACCCTCTGTCTTCCATCATGTCGGTACAGACAAAATCTGGACTCATCACTGAAGACAACATTCTCCAGAATCGGTTGGAGACTCGTCTCTGACCAGGTCGGGGTCAATCATTGGTGCTTCCGGTCTCCTGGTAACGAGCCACAAGGTTAGAGATTGTGGGTTGGCTTACCTCAAAACTCTGGGCGATGCAATTTTGGGATGTTCCAGCCATCTACAGCCCAATGGCTTGATCACGTTAGGGTCTGGAAAGGCGAGACATGGCGCACGTAGTGTCTTTGAACAAATGCTCTCGGGTTCTGGTCTTAATGACCTCAAGGATTGATTAAAGGCATTTGACAGCATTGCAATTGTGATCAGTGAAGCCAGACGAGGTTACATCACTAATTCCTCAAATCCTGCTCCACAGACACAGACAAGGTCATGACCTCACGCACTGCTGTGTCTCCTTACTCAAAGACAACCGCGTATCAATTATGTAATCATCTAATTAAAGTTCCCCTAACCCAACTATACTATTTCTATCTAGTCAGACTTATAAGTTTTTAAAGTCCATCAGTATATATTACATTGTCCTACAATAGGAAAACAATTCTCTTTTTGACTTAAGGGAAAAACTTAATCTAATTAAGGGAAAACTTTGGTGACAAGTTAGAGTTTAAGCAGTTAAAGCCACAGATCAGTCTTTTGCCACACTCACAATAGACTTCAAGTGCTTATCTCAACAGAAAGAGGAATGAGGTGATGATGCGTGCACAAACAATAATGCAAAATGGAGAGGTAGGCTTAAGTGTTAAATTTTTATGTTGTCCCCCTTTCCCTCCTCCTCCTCTTGATACCACCTTCTTACCATCCACTTTAATTGTAGATGCAGTATGGAGCAAAGTCCACAGATGTTGGCACAAGGGGTCCATGCAAACCCATCACCTTGCAGAGAGGCATCTGGGCCTGATCACCACCCACCAAATATATTCCATCTTCTACATGAAAACATGTATCAGTAGAATGTCAAGGAGGAAATTACACCAGGAGAATTCAGGAGTTTCCACAAACAAGGATGGCATGATGAAAGTAAACTAAATTCATTGCCATCTATCCACTTCAATAATTTTTCCACATCCATTTTCAAGGTTCAGTAGAATCAGTATTGGGTTATGGTTGATGAGTCCCTCTTGTTTTGAAACCAAAGATTCAGAATAGTCTGGCAAAACTCTACAAATGTAGTCTGCCATGACTTATCCATCAGCTCACAGTGGAGTCATAGGTCTTCATCATTCTTTGATTCATGAATTTTGTGGCCACATTCTGAGGCACTGTGGGGAACCCAGTCTCCTTCGCCCTCTGCAACCACAAGGTCTCTTGCAAATCTTTTTTCTGGGCATTTTAATGAAGACATTTGTATTCTTGCCTTCTCTTTACATTGGTTGCCAGTCTCGACAGTTTAGTTCATTTTAAAATGCACTTAAAACAAGTATATTTTTTTGACATTTGTTTCAAGTAACTTACTGTTTTACTTACTGAGACAGAAAATCTTTAGCCCAGAAATAAGCAAACTCATCTGCTAATTAGCATCACCAGAATTACTGCTGCCAAATCTCCTCAAACTTCCCATTATAAATCAAATGCTTCCCCTTTATCTTTCTCTTTTTCATTTCTCAATGTCCCTGAGTGGGAGATATGGCCTGACTGCTCCGTAAGTAAAGCTGACAGAATAACAGGAATTGTGCAAAGGTTTGGGTATATATACAATATAGTTTAGGAACTTCCAGCACTAATAAGCACATACATGTAATATATTGGCGGGTATCGCCACCCAATTAGGTTAATTGACCTATCAGCTATACTTTTCATTGAAAAGTGTCCAGGCAATTTTTTATTTCCAGAGTGCACATTTCTGACCGTAATATTGCAGAAGTTGTGCAATGGCAAGGTTTTGTCTTCATAAGCTTTGTTCCAGCCAACTTCTATATTTGACTGTTCTACCACAGGATTAAAATTAAAATAGAAAGTCAGAGAGTGACTTCAATTCGTATGTGACTTCATTGATTGTCAAAACCTGCTTTAGCCAATATTAAAACAGTTTAAGAACAATGCTTATCTATGTGTGATTACATGGAATTTAGGGACCTCACAACTGATGGCCCATAATATGGAGCTTATTTTCAGTAAATCTGGTGAAACCGGAGTAATCACGGTGCACATAAGATGAGGGCGAATACCAAGATTGGATGAGTGTCACCTTAGTACTCTCTGATGGCTCTGAATTTAGAACAAAGTCACTTCAATAATGAAGTCAACCACATGAGTTCATGAACACTTCATAAAACTTATGTTATTGAACATAGTTTGTTTGTGGCATCATCAAGTGCAAGCTTAGACTCTACAATGTAAATAGGAATCCTTATGGCAACACCGTCCAGAAGCATCACCACCTTCTCAGGGCTTGAACTCATCTGAAATGGACTGATGGGGAAGTGAAAGGAATACTTTGGTCTGATGAGTCCATTTTCAAAAGAGGAGAAGGTCCATACTGATTGTTATCAACAATATGTTCACAAGCCAGCATCTGTTATGGTGCAGGCCAGCATTGTTGAATTTGGTATGGGCAACTTGCACATCTGTGAAGGCAACATCAAAGCAGAAGGGTACAAGCACATTTTGGGACAAACATGTGCCTTTCAGATGTTGTCTTTTTGTAGGAATGTCCCTGCATGTTCCAGCAGGATAATGCCAAATCAAACTTCACATGTATTACAAAAGCGTGGCTTTATAGTAATAGAGTATGGCACTGCCTGCAGCGAGGACTTGTGTCATGTTCAAAGATTATTGTAGATTACAAAGTTCAAAAAAATTACAATGGACACCCCGGACGACACTTCCGCAATCCTGTATGAGGAAGGGCTGGGAGCACATTTTACTTTCAAGACCCCAACGGTTAGTGTTCTCTGATCCAAAATGATTGAGTGTGATTAAAAGGAAATATGATGTCACATAGTGGTCTACGAGCGCCTGTCTCAACTTCATTTGAACATGTTGCAGATATCACATTTCAAGATTGCTATTATTAAAAAAAAAACAAAGTTGATGAGTAAAAACGATGCTTCTTTTGTCTTTGTTCTGTTTTTTAAATTAAATACGTGTTTGAAAGAAATTGCAAATTACTGCTTACTTATTTTATTTACATTTTACACATTGTCCCAATGCTGCATTGCGGTTGCATTTTACTTGACTAATGTGTTCATAGTTATTTAGAGCATACAGAAATTGATACAATGGTTGTTTTATGTCTAGACTCTGACCCCAGCACTCCTTGCAGCCTACTGAGCTTGAGGAGAGGAGTTTTCTGAGATATTTTTTCCTCCTGGGGAAATATTTAAAGCACACAGGTGGATCCCGGTGATGGGATGGGAGGTTACCTCGCAGCAAACAAACTTTAATGCAGCAGTGGTGCAGTGGTTAGCACTATCACCTCACGGCCAGAAGGTCGTGGGTTCGATCCTGGCCAGGGGCCTTTTTGTGTGGAGTTTGCATGTTCTCCCCGTGTTCGTGTGGGGTTTCCTCCGGGTGCTATGCGCTCCCCCACCCACAAAAACATGCATCATAGGAACACTCCTACCGGTGCCGCTGAAAAAGGAACTGGCTCTAGAACTGGAGTTAGTCCCTGGGCGCTGCTCTGTGTGGCTGCCTACTGCTCCTAACTATAGGATGTGTTAAATGCAGAGGACAAATTACCCCACGGGGTTCAATAAAGTATATCTATCTTTCTTATGACAAAGCTGCAGGGCTGTGGGCAGATAGGCATAAATATAAGGGGGCAACGGAACTACTTTCCGTTTTTGAATTTCATTGGCACCCAACATATCAACCTCCCCAGTTAACCTCTGCCCACACACATCATTGAAGAACACATAGGGGTTTCAAATACAAAGTAAATGCATACAGTATATGATAGCCATTGAATGTCTTCAATTGACCAAAATTCAAAAGGCAGCAAGCCACCAGTATACCATCTGGGATACTACTGTCATATTTATTCTCCAAATTTCAGCTTGAGTCTCTTGTGACATAAGGATTAACCACCATTCACCACATGTAATCCGTTTGAAAGAGGCAATATAAAATCATATGAGGTCCATAAACAAATAGTCCAAATTCAGACAATGGTACATTGGTAAATGTCTGCCAAAGGACTACTTACTTTGCCAAGCTTTATTTTGTTTTTATTGTATGATTCTATTTCATGTGAATAATGCAGGCATAGGGAAGCCTATTCTCTATCAGCAGTTTCATTTAACCCCTTTTCATGGAGAAATTCAAATCCCCCATAAATCTCCCCACAGCTATAATAACAGAGGAGTCCTGGATCACCAGACAAGCCCATAAAGTGTACTGAAATGGAAGGCCCATATTTTTTACAAGATGGACCACATATTCACAAGGTCACCATGGCGTATTTCTTACAGCTCTAGACACGCATGGAATGAATCAAGAGGCACAGCTACTGGCGCGTTTCTGCATGCAAAGAGTGATAATGACACCTGACACTATAGTGGGCTTAATCTGAAAGGCTGGCGTTGCAATTTCATCACCTCTGACTTTCTAAGACAGATTATAGGACAGTACACACAAGTTCTGTGACATGAGTGAACTTGAGGCGAAGTGTCAGGTCCTCATATTTATATTACTCTATTATTAAACCTCTCTTTAACAACAATGTAAAACAGTCATGACTAAATCGAACAGTAAAAATATAATTGGAAAAGGCAAATAACAGATTTTTCCACAGAGAGTTATTTAAACACAAAAGCAATTTGGTGGCACTGAAATTCACAGTTTAATACCCACATCTGTCCAGATAAACACATGCCAGTCCGCACAATCATCCAGCTTATAAAATGCCAGCTTCTGTAAAACTGCTTGAATTGCAGTTTTACTCATCTGATCAGAGATTCTGGGTCCTATATGTTACTTTCTCTCCATATTCAAAGCAATAAAGAACTCTCTATATTTTATGTCATGGTGCAGTCTGTCCGTCTGTCTCGGAAGGTACTTGGCTGGTGAAATCAACTCCAGTTTTCATAAGACATTCCTGAAACTATACACAAATGCACTAGGCATGCTCCATGTGCTCCATCAAGATTGCTCATTAAAAATGCATTTGGAATGTTTGGAACTGATCTGCTGTAGGCTTGTAGTAACTTTATTGACAAATCAGCAAATCAGGAGTGCTTAAATTCCCCTCTAAGCTAAGGCAGCGATGACCATCCCTCTGTGAGATTAAAAAGCTGAACCAGCCACCGTACCCTGCCGACACAGCCTCAAATACCTCTCTGGGCTTTCTTTAATAGGAATTTCAGAAATATTATATGCTTGTATTTATTTCAGATGAGAGAAAAATATTCCCTTATGAATGGACTGTGCTGCTAGACCGTGCATGTTGCGTGACTATGGAAGGAATGTGCCACTCTGACACAGTATGAACTCCTTGTCCCACTACTAGGCAGGAGCACAGAAAATCGGCGCTCCTCAGAGAGCATGACAATGGCCAGCATACGCAGAAGTCCTGGCATTCCTCACGATTTAACACCCTTCCCCCGTATGCCAGCCACACACACTCAGTGCGGACTAAGAGAGAAAGAGCTCTCTAACAACAATCCTTAATATGAGATAGTGCTCCTCTGGAACATTCCACCCTTTGAAGAGTAGCTTTGCTGGTATTTTCCAAATTTCCAAGCCTATATTACTTTTAATTGAAGAGCCTAGTACTAAAGGTACTATAGTCACATTTTCACAAACTGCGAGGTAAGGTTTCATAGTTACCTAAGTCCACTGCCTCGATGTACTCAAAATGGACATTAGATGACTGAAGTTTTTTCAGCTCTGGGTTCTTCAGTTGTGATAATATCTCAGCAACAGAATGTACAGTTATAAACATAGTAGTTATGCACAATAAAGGGTTAATGACATTTTTCCTCACATCACTGTGGGAATTCACCATGCATTATCCATTATGTTTCATTATCTCAGGCCGGACTCTCCGCTTGATCTTATGTGCACCACATACAGCTTCATTATACGTCTTCTAAATTACCTGATTCTCAGGGGAATGCGCAGGGTGTGGTGACCTTGCTGAAAAGCACAATGTTAATGAATCTCAAGGGGTATAAATGTTGACCTGGTGAACGCAGACTGTTGCCCTGCCTTCACGATGTCACCTTTCCCTTGCTGTGGGGTGGGTTAGGGGAAAGAGGCAATCTATTAAAATAAATAAATAAATAATGGCCAGTTTTACTAAGGAAATTGTTGCTTTAACTACAACATATTGAGACTCTGGCAGTCACGGACATTAATGTGTTAACAACCAATTTACTAAGACGTATGACTGTCACAGTTAAGGAAATTTAATATGCTCATTCATAATTTTGCGGTGGGAGATACCAGAAAAAAGGGATCAGAAACAACATTCCATCCTTACATGCCAGACAAATGGATTCTGAAATGGATACAGAGTGACCAAGGGAACTACATGAAGCTACATTTGGAAATACAGTAGTTACATGCTGTAGCCAGCACCAATGGAGAACACATGCTCGTGAAGTCACTGGCGTATCATTTACAAGCTTAACCTTTTAAATTAAACAACACAAACAGTAGGCTAAGGGATGTGGAAGATGTAATGATAATAAAAAAAATAATAATAATTTGAATGATGAGAACAGACCATTCAGCCCAACAAGACTTGCCATTTTCCCGCCAGAAAAGTGTACTTTGTACTTAATAGAGGGCATCCAGCACTGTACCGAGCCTGGTCTTTTGCCTCTACAACATAGCCTGGCACACTATTCCACACGGTGATCGCTATCTGCATGAAATGTTTGGCAGAATCAAAAAATTAAAAAAAAAAAAAAAACTTCATGATGATAAAACACCCTGGCAGTGGTCAAACTAAGGAGAACAATATTTGGAGGGATAAGACTAACTGGTGGAAAAGTCTAGCACGTGCAGCCTATCCCTGCATCCAATGGACCAGCCCCCTTATGAAAAATTACTAGTTCCTAGCTTTAGGTATCCTATAGTAAATGGGTGGTATTTTCACCACCATAGTGTAGCATTACTATAGTGATACTACAGTTATTCAAATTACAGCAATACAGTTGTGTGGACTATAGTAATATCATGGTACTGTTGACTGTGGTAATTCTATAGTTATAATGTTATACTATGCAAACTACAGTAATACTGTAACTATGCCGTAAATACTACAGTACTACTAAGGAATAACTATAGGATATTTTCAAAAGGGAGTGGCTGGGATACATCCTGGACAGGTCAGCAATCAATCACAGAGCACACTCAACTCACATGCGCACACACACACACACACACACACACACACACACACACACACACACACACACACACACACACACACACACCATTTATTCACACTATAGTACCAATGGGCATTCTTCCTCAATTTAGTTTACAAGATTCCAGTTACCAGACCATGCATAAGTTTTGCTCGGGGGGGGGGGGCGGGCGGGTCACCAGTGTACCCAGAGGTAACCCTACGCCTTTCAACACTCCCAAGTTCTTGCATGTTACTCCCTCGCTGAAATTTCTTCATAGGCTGCCAGTTGCAGCCAGGGTCAGATTCAAAGTCTTGACTTTGGCTTGTGCTGCAGCAAATAAGAAAGCCCATTCCTACCTGTGCGAAGTAATTACTCCTTACAGACCTGCTTCGCCACTCTGCTCTACTGCAGCTGGTTGTGTAGTTCTCACTCCCCTCTGTGTTAGTGGCACTCACCCATCCCAGCTACACACCTTCTCTTCCATAGCTCCTCAGCGGAGGAATGACCTCTCCATTCTTGGACAAACTGTACTGTCTCTGTTGATCTTCTGTCACTCTCATCACTTTATGCAGCACCTGTCAATGGGCCTCAAAGCTTGCATTACTGATCACTGTAACCCCGCACCCCCAAAATAATAGTTTTCTATGCCATGCAATGAAGTCTTGCTGATATTGGTGCTTGTAAGATTTTTTTTTTTTTTTTTTTGCTTTGCATTGCAATGATTTTTTTGTTAATTTTAATCACTCTTTCATTCGTGTGCTTGACTGTTTATCATTGTTTATCACTCTAGTGCATTTGACTTCAATAACACCTGCTGGTCTGTGCATAGAGTACCTTATCTAGCTAATATTATGTAGCTGTGTCAATTTTTTCTTTAGGCACTTATTGTGCATCTTTTTGGATAAATACATCTGTCAAGCAAATGTATCATCATTAAAATGGCTGCACAGTGGTGGAGTGGGGAGCACTGTTACCTCATGGCAAGAAGGTTTTGGTCTAGAATCCGGCCTGGTGCCTTTTTGTGAGGAATTTCTCCTGTGATCTGGAAAAACCTACTACATACAGTATGTCACTTTTGGTAGAAACTGAGTTTGACCCTCATTTGCAGTAATTAAGAGTGATGAAAATCTTGAAACATTAGCTATTAGAGTTATTTTAACAGTCAAAATCAAGTTTCTATTTTTTTTTTTTTTTTTTTCAGTTAGGAGAAGTCCAGAGTCCAAAGGTTTCTGTTCTGACTCTTGCCACTGATAAACTACGTTTTTCCAGATCACAGGAGATTTGCAGGTTCTCCCTCATGGGTAGGTGGATGTGTGTGGGTACCTCTTTATCCTACCACCATCCAAATACATGCATGTTAGGCTAATCAATGACTATACTGTCCATCGGTATAAGTTTGTGAGTGAATTCAATGTGGTCTCTACTGTGTATTGGCAGATTTTCCAGAGCGTGTTCCTGCCTTTTGTCCATTGTATGCTGGGATTGGCTCTGATTATCACAACCCTTGTATCTTCTTAATTGTCTCGTCTCCCTTTCCAGCAATCTGTATGTGTTTATTTATTGCCTTTTTCCCCACACCCAGGTGTGACCCATTATGTGCCCAACTCCTTATGTGTGTGTGAGGTCCGTGTATATAAGCTTTTGTTGTCTTGCAGTGTTGCTGGATTGTAAGGCATTATCCCTCTAAGGACTAACAGTCGATTTATCTTCCAGGCATTTTTCGGTATTTTCATGGTAGAGGAAATTTAATCACTCTTCGTCTTATTAATAGAAACAAGCTCTAAGCCTTAATATCAGTCTCCAGGATTGGGAATGCAATCCTGTTTATCATCTGATCCAGTCTGTTCCCTTGACCAGTTTATTAGGATCAACTCCTAAGCCTTCATTGATGTCCAGGATTAGCGGTCCTGCTTTGGAAAAGGGAACTCACCTCCTGTCTTTTGCCTTGGGACGGCCATAGGCCGGAATCGAACGCACACCCTGCTCTCTCCAGTTCACAACAACCAAGATGAGCTGTCCCTTACTACTCACCACTCCTGTTACCATATTCCTATCAATAAATACATGTACCCATCTTTTGACTGTGCCCTGGTTCTGCGTTTGGTTCCTTGTCTGAACCATGACACCAATAACCCTGACCATAAATAAGTGGTTCGAATATGGATGCAGAATAATAAGAGGAATATTCTGTCTAATCCGCAACAAAAAAATAAAAAAGAAACCAGATGTGATGGATATGCCAATGTTATTTTCATCTACAGTTATGCCCGTGAATATTTGGACATTGAAAAGTTTATTAGCTGACAAACATTGAATACTGGAGTTGAAATTAAATAATAAATGAGAGTTCAAAGGGAGAAGATTCTGCTTCAGTTTGAGGGTTAATACATCACAAATGCTCCTTTTTTAGGGACCAAAAGTATTTAGACAACTGGATGCTCAGCTGCTCCATGGCCAGGTGTGTTTTATTCCCGAGTAATTTCATTTAAAACTGAACATATCAATGTTCTGCAGTTGATTTCAAGAGTTACATTGTCATATGTAATTTGTTGCAGTTAACTCTCAATATGAGATCCAAAGACCTGTCTATGCCAGTAAAGCAAGCCATTATTAGGCTGAAAAACCAAAACAAACCAAACGGAGAAAAAGAAAAGCCATTTGGTGTGGCCAACTGAACTTTTTGGTATATTCTTAAAAAGACAGGAAGCACTGGTAAGTTCCGGAATATAGGAAGGCCAGGAAGAGCACAACTGCTTGTGGGTGACAGATTTTTTTTTCTCTGTGGTTTAGAAAAACCCCTTCACAAAAGTTGGCTAGATCAAGAACATAGGTATAGGCGTATCTGTGCAAAAGTCAGCAGTCAAGAGAAGACTTCTCCAGAGAAAATACAGGGGTTTGATTTTTTTTATATGTTAACTATTGGTAAAGCTCAAAAACTTGCCGAAAATCTAATAATGCCTATATAGCACTGCAACAACATCCTTGACAAACAAGACAAAGATTAACTTATATGTGGAGGACAGGGAAAGAAGGATGTGCAGAAGAGAAGGAACTGCTCATGATCTGAACCTGAGGCATACCACCTCATCAGTGAAGAGTGGTTATGTATGGGCATGTATGTCTGCTAATTGAGTTGGCTCCCTTGTATTTACTGGTGATGAGACAGTAGACAAAAGCTGGCGAATTAATTCTGAACTGTGCAAGGCAATATATTTGCTCTGATTCAGCCAAATGCATACAAACTAATTTGAAAACACTCAACTGTGCAGATTGACGGTGACTTGGGAGCATACTGCGAAAACAACCCAAGATTTTTTAAGGCAAAGAAGTGGAATGCTATATTGTAGACAAGTCAGTCATATTCCCTCAGTCTAATTGAGCATGCGTTTGACTTTCTGAAGGAAAAACACCCCAACAACACGGCAGGACAGCTACAGTGAAGGCTGGGCAAAGCACATCAGGGAAAAAAACCCAGTGTTTGGTGATGTCTATGGGTTCCAGACTTCAGACAGTCATTGGGCCCTATTTTAACCATCTAATCGCACTGTCTGAAGCACATGGCACAAGTGCATTCAGGGCACATCCAAATCCATTTTTGCTATCTTAACAGTGGGTTCTGTGAGGCGCATGGTTCAAATGGGGCTGTACTTAATCTCTTAATTAATCATAGGCGTGGTTTGGACATAACATGAAATAAACCAATCAAAGTGTAATCTCCTATTCCCTTTAAAAGACAGATACCCTTGGACATTGGCGAATTGCTATTAAGCGCAAGCAAACCAATACTGCAAGTAACGAAACCTGATCACTGTCATCTCCAAAAATAAAATAAAAACATTTTCAAATATTGTTCAAAATTGTTTTAATCATATCCAGATGTTAAAAATCATCATTGTGAATCCCCAGGGCTGCATTTGAACTTTACATTACATTACATTACAACTTGTGCATAAAACAAGCAAAGAAAAAAAGTTTTAAATTCAGCAATTTATTTAATTCAGGGTTGTGGGTAAAGAAAATAATTACTAGCTGTTGGGGTACAGCGGAGAGAAATTAAAATGGGTGAGAAAAACAGCCATTGAGAAAGTAATGAAAATAATTTTATTTTGATTACTATATCTCCTTAAATAACGTCCAACAAGAGTGAAGAGTACTTGTTTCTGCTCGGCTGACGACTGAAGGTCAAGTCGGATGTATGAAAGAAATTCATATTAATTATAGATGGTAGCAACAATGCCATCCATTAATTTGCTGCTGCGCGAAAGTGCCACCTTTTAAGGCTGCTTCGTCTGTCAACCAAACTGTAAATAAAAATAATTACATTTCAAATTTAAATGCAGAGTTTTTTATTTGATAATAGAAGTGGGACAGGTTGGTTGCGGGTATTGTATAATGGATCAGGTTAGATTCAAAATTGATTTTTCAGATAATTGTGGGTGATTCGTTGACCCATGCAGGACTCTAACTAGACTTATCCAAACATGTGAAGCCCATTTTAAGCACTTCAAACATTTGCTCTATTACATTAGAGCAAAAAAACCAGGCACTGTTTTAGGTTGTTCCCTAATAGCCACCTCTCCAGAGGGGGGGGGTCCTCCTGAAAACTCCAGGAATGACAAAGTTCCCCAGTAAAAAAGAGTCCTGGCTTTATCCAGAATAATTTGCGTATACCGACATCTGTAACCTCAGACCTTGAATTTCAAATTACCTGATGGTTCTCTTACAATTCAAATAGCCTATATCAGAGCATTTTTTGATGGGGGAAGTCAATTGCACTAACCATTAAGACGTGTTTTTTTAAATATCTTGATTTGCACAATAATAATCTTTCACATCGTAATCTTTTTATTTTTAATCGTTTGCCTGTCTGTGCGCTGCTGCTCGTCCCTGCGTACGTGCGTTGTGCACTCTCCGACAAAAGTCATATAATGTGATGCCAGATGTGACAATGACAATGTCACTTAGCTGACAATGTCACCCTTTACAGCATTTAGCCACTAGCTTAGTGACATTGTCAGTTATATCACATCTGGCATCACATGCTGAATAAGGATGTATTATTTCACCCTTTATAAAGCCTGACATTTGCTTATGTAGGATTTACAAAGACATTATGTCTCATTTATGAAGGCATTATGATACTGTATAAAGCCTTTGTGAGCCACACTTCATCTAAATGTGACCGAAAATTGTCTCTCTGTCCAAATGTTTATGGACCAAACTGGGACTTATTCTATGGTGTGTTGTTCTATTTACCTATTGCCATGATCTTTCATGATTTCAGAGGTGTAGATTTACATTTGTTGTTGTAAGTCACATCTGATACCACAAAATGGCCATTTAAGGATCTTTCACTACACGTTCATTTGGTCATATTTTGAAGCACAAAACATCTTCAGAAGGTATGTTTAGCAGTTGCTCATAAATTTAGCCAATTGGATTAAATTTAGAATTTCATCAAACAACAATAAACCCCTCATAATAAGCTAGCTGCCTCTTCTCAACCAGTATTTGTTCTTTCCTTACTATCTTGGCTAAGCAAACGCTGCAGTCTGGGCATTTAGATAGGTTAAAATGAAGGCTGAAAAAAAACAAGTTTAAAATTCGGGAGAAACGTTTTTACATTGGCAGACTAGTTTAACCGCAATATAGCTTTTTCTGGATATAGCGTGGATATACTGCATTCAGCCCATTAACCCTTTGAGCGCCAAATAAATTTTCAAGGAATTAAGAATTTAATTATCCTGAGCTGTTGAAAACCTATCATGTGTCAACTTGTTTAAAAGAGCTCCCCTGCGGGAGCTCTTTTAAACAAGTTGCCACATGATAGGTTTTCAACAGCATCTGGTTTTGATATCTTACACCATTGGGCAACTATAGTTGCCTACGGTGCTTAAAGGGTTACACTAAAATTTAGCCACATTTTGTACGTAGTGTTTCACAGACTTTTCACCACAAAAAGTTCACTGGGCCCCCTCCACTCGCATGATGGAAATCAGGAAGCCATGTCCCAAAATGCTGAGGTCTTGCAAAAAAGAATACATAATGAACTGTGACCTTTGAACTCTGTGCAAGAAACGATAAGTGGAAACACGCTTGCACACCACAAGTTCCCTTTGTACCCCCACTCAATTGACAAAGGCATCCCAGCATGCCTCTGATGCAGCCCTTTCTCATTCATTTGTGGTCCCCTAACTTGAGGGCCAAAGCAAGTTCAATTCCACTGCATAAGAGGTTATAGAATGTGACCTCCATACAGTAGTTAAAACCTGGAGATCACAGGGGTACCATCCATTCATAAAAACATGAGGCCAGACCTCTTGAAAGCCTAAGGGTTACTTCATAAGTAACTCAAGACTGAGTGTTCGGCAAGCTGAATTTCTGTACTTAAAAACGATGACAAAGAAATTAAATAAACCTCATTATATTTTGCTTGACTGCCCATAAATTAACAGCTTACAGAAACCAGAAAGGCATGTTACATCAACACATTATGCACCTTGCTCCAAAGCACTCAGAAAGAAAAAATAATGCCTTTCAACTAAAGAAAATGCTGTGAAGCAACTATTTTTAATCATGATTTCAAAGCAATTTCTGTTCCCATCAAAAAAAAAATGTATACTGAAAGTTAGGAACACTTGACAATCAACCTAGTGGATATAAGGGGCAACTGACAAATCAGACAGCAGGGTCCCCATCAGACAACAAAGGAAAAAACATTGACAGAGAGATCAATTGAATCACACTGTGAAGGTCCTGCTGCAATAACGGCCAGACTCTTCTTTGGTGAGACTCATTATAAATCAAGAGGTATGCTGCAGAGAAAATATGACTCTTCTCTCATGAAAATGGATTCCCTCATTGTGTTTGCTGGGAGTGGAACAGGGGTCAAAAGGGCAGGTCCATTTTAGCTACTTCCATTTTTGCTCATTTCCCTCAAAAGTTTAAATATTGCATTGTTTGTAGTGTGTGTTTTTGTGTTACAAATGCACAGTGAGACCATAAATCAAACATTCACATATTTGCAAATCCAACAGTTAAAAACTGAGCTAGAATTTTCTCCCTCAAGAGAGAACTGCTTCATTTCACAAAAAGAAGCTCCTCAGCAATTAAGAGCAATTCAACTACTCCTAGATTAAGTGTGAAGAAGAAAATTATTTTGGGTAATGATATGAATGAATTTTAATCTAGGAATACATTTCCACATCAGCTCAGATGGCATGAGTACTTAACCACATAACTATTTAAAACAACCATTTTGTACAGTGGAATGCATTCAAATAACAAGGGCTCTTCAAACCTAAATTATGGTAAAAAAGTCTATTTTTTCCACATGACCAAAAGCTGTAGCTCAGAAATGCATTACTGTTGTTGTGAGTGGAGAGAACCATTGCTTGCTGCCAGGATTTCTCAGCCACAGAGCTCCCCTCAGAGTGTGTTTTGAAAGCTGTGGAGGAAAGAAGATCATATCAGTGGCAGCTTTTATTTCGTCCCTGCAATTGCGCATTAATTTTACAGTTCAGCTGTCATCTCAGAGCTCAGGCACGTACCGGGTCCGCGTTAAACCCAGACTGTGCCCCTGTACTGGGGAAAGACTGCTGCCTCCCCAGCTAAAGTATACCTGATAAAAATGCTACATGACATCACAGTCTTGAATACATCAACACCTGAGCCTATTTCCCATCACATGCAGTTCTCATCATGTCATTTTGGGTAAAAAAAAAAAAAAAAAACTTTTCATAACAAGCGTTTTAGTCTTATAAGAGGTCTTAGAAACTTTTTTCTCTCTCCCTCAAGCAGAAAATTTTGTCCCCCTTTTCAGTTTCCATTTGCTTGACAAGTGAATTTTTTTACAGCATCGACAGTTTTGAAATGAGTCTATCCGTCCCCAACTATCTTCACTTCACTTGTAATATTTTTGTCTTATTAAGCCAAAACATTATGATTGTGATAAAATAGGTGAGATACAGGCACCAGGTTTTTGGAGAATCTCAACAGATATCTTCATCGAATGCAAAAAAAATATGTTCATATTTTTGTATCACATCAGTGATCAGGTAAGGCTCGGACAAAAGTCATTTCAAAATCAGGGCGGTAATGAATGGAAATCCCTCATGTTCTGGCGGACGTGCTCTTGTGATGTCCTGGGAGTTCAGTTCAACGGTGCCGTCTAAAACCTCCAGTGTAGGAGGAACCCTCACTGCTATGGGTTTTTCTCTCTGCTCCATTTGGACTGAAAACAAGCAAATATACATTAGTGGTCTGAAAGCATGCATCCCTCTCCAATCAACAAACACGGAAAAAGCAGTTCCCCTGGGCTGGGCTGAAAAACCCACACAACCCCAGTGAAGTATTTCACAAGGGCCATCTCTGAGTCATTATCGCATCGTCTCACATCTCCCAACAGCTACTCAATTTGGCATTAATTGATGTTGCCTTGCTCTGAATTCCTCTTAGAAGTTCTAAAGCATGATCACATGACACATTCACCACTGGGATTCCTTTTCACACCATTTATATGCTGGCATTGAATAAAGTGCTGTACATTTTATACACATGCACTTCAATAGATGACTATGTACAGTATATGCCAGATGTATTCATATTTATGGAATGATATTTATCTATGACGCTGCTATTTAACTGTATAATGTGCATGTGCCTTTCCACAAATTGGAACTCAAGAAAAGGCACTGCAGCGCCTGGTATTCCCCATTGCAGTGGCAGAGAGGTTGAGTAATTGCGGGATGTGGACAAGTCACATGTGTCTATTTCTCCTGGAGGGGACATCAATACCAGGGTGGTTTGATTTATGAATGAGAGCCACTTCACAGTATTAATTTTACCATTCTTCTGGAATCTTGGAGGGAATCTGAATGCATAAATCACTCCGCCTCGTGCAAGGACTTGGGCTTGTGTCAACACCAAGGACACTTAATGATCCTGGGGAAAGCACAACACAGAGACTCATTCGGCTCCGATGTAATGCAAAGAATGCTAAGCGAGCCCCTTTCTGATAAACACTGAATTATTCCTCTGCCTGGCAGACGAGTTATATGACTCACATTGTGCCGATTTCTGCATTCATGCAGGTGGAGATTTAATGGGGCAGCGCAGTTTAAGTACCCTGCTTTATGCAAGGATGCACCAACAGCTTCTCACAGTATTTGGACTGAGTAGTCAGCAGCCAATGTGGCTACACACACAGGCCTACATTCAACAGAAAGGCACAATGACTGAACATCACCACATTGCACCACAGCCATCCTGAACACTCGTGCTGCACTAAGCAGACCTAACTGCTCCCCTGCCCCCGAGAATGGATATTCTGTCCCCTGGCACACAGCCAGGCGAAGATAAATTTATTCAAATCATTTCTCCCCCAACGGAATGGCTGGGCTCAAAATTATAGGTTTGGGAATATTGATGCTCGATCAATTTTATCTCATCCGTTTCATCTTTAAAAATGGATGAGATTTCTAATTAAAATGTATATCGTGAATGAGTGATTTCAGATTCATAGGGTAAGAGCAAAATATTATGACAACAGGAATTCATTTTCCTGATATTTTCATAGCCTCTATTTTGTGCTTCTCTAACTCGGTCCTGGGATGCCCCTGTGTGTGCTGGTATTTCTTCCAACCACTATTGCAATTGTGGGATATTAACAAGCCGTCAATTTGTCTTTGTGAGGTGCATTCATGTCTAGAGCAGTTGTTCATCTTCTTCTTGAACCACATTTTGACAGGTATCCATCCATGCCATTGAGAAGAAAAAAAAATCAATATTCATATTGTGATATATTATAAACAACTGCCTGAAAAAGAGGGGGAAAAATTGGGCCCATCAAAATTATCAATCAATATGCTCCTAATTGGTGATACTCTTTACACGTGGACATTAAAACTAATAGCTTATTGGGCAAGCAACTGATTGTGTCAAGCCTGTTTTGTGTCATGTCTGTGTAATTAAGTTTCAAGCAAATTATTGCGAAAGAGCGCAAAACACCGGTCCTCAGCAACCTAATTTGGAGCTTACTGATTTTCTCAGTGTCTAATTTGATCAGTTTAAAAATGTTGATCCCCGCTTGTATATGGAAAAATAGACACAATATGTCCAAGGTTCCTTGATTCTTCATGGACCTCAGAGGTATTTCTGTAACAATGTGGCTTAAGACAGAATGTAAGTGCACTAAATTAAGACAAATTAACTGCTTATTAAAATCCAACAATTGCTATTGTGTTTGGAACAAAACCCATCAAACACAGGGGTGCCCCAGAACTGTGTTTGAGAATCACTGCAATATTTAAATGGTAAATGGCAGCATTAATATCACACTTTTCTAGTCATCTGAGGCAAAGTGCTTTACAGTTATGCCTCACATTCACCCTGATGGCAGAGGCTGCCATGCAAAGCACCAATTTAATAGAATAGCTATTTGATACAATGCCTGCACTGACTATCTAATTATCGTCCAGCAATGAAACTGAGATGCTGTAATGCTGTTGACTTACGTCTTTTCAAACTCTTTATCTTTCACACATGCATGCACACAAACAGACCATAACACTACAGGACTTTGAGAATAGTACAATGCACCCACTGCATGAGCACAAACCCTTAACATTCAGTGAGTTTACTTTTGATAGACATTAGGAGGAGTGTGTGTGGCATGATGGTGCAGTGGGCATTACTGTTGCCTCGCAGTATGAAGGTCGTGGGTTCAACTTTGGGCTGAGGGATATCTGGGTGGATCTCAAAGCTTAGGCTGCATCCTCCGAAGGCTGCATTTTTAGGGGTCGTCACTTGCTTCCATCTGTCCAGCTGACATTACATCATTAGATCGCCGTTAAACACCTTTGGTTTAAGCATGTCGACACTGATTTCCCCAAACCTAACCTTAACTAGCCCCAAACCTAATCCCAATCCTAAATTTATCCTTATCCCTAACCCTAAATGTTAGTTTGGTGGATGGAAGAAAGTGAGGACCCCTAAAAATGTAGCCTTAGAAGGCTGCAGCCTACGCTTTGAGATGCACGCATTGAGTAGCATTTGCATGTCCTCCCCTTGTTAGAGTGTGTTTCCTCCCACAGTCCAAAGACATGCATGATAGGTTAACTGGAGACTCTAAATTGCCTATATTTATTAGTGTTTGACTGACTGCTGGGTGGGATTGGCAAGATGTTCAGGGTGTGTATTTGCCTTTTGCCCATAGTCAGCTGGAATAGACTCCAGCTCCCCCATGACCCTAATGAGAACAAAGCAGCTTAGGTAATGAATGGATTAGTAGTAGCATTAATGGTCAATAAGCCCAGCATATGAATCAATTACTACTAAAACTTTGTGCATATGTGCCTGCGTGTGCATTCGAGCTATGAGTGCGGAGAAAGACAATAACTAGCACATTTGACACAGGCATTTTTTTTTTAAATCGGAAGTTTTGCAAATTCCAACATTTCTTATTGTGAGTTTTTTTTTTTTTTTGTCTGAATACCTTCTGGCCATCCTATTATGCCATGCCTTTTGATAATTTGCCCCCTAGAGGACACACAATAGTAGTACTTACTGCTTCTGACACATACTTGGTAGTCTGATCAATTTGTCTGATGTTCTCCTTTTAAAATGCATGAATTATGCTCATAACATCTGAATGGCCAAGCTACTAAGAATTTCCAGAATCACAGTAAAACAGCTTGATTAATTTTCAGGACGCAGGGTTCCCCATCCCATCGTTATCAGGTATACCTAGGAGAATCTTTAAGGACAAAAGTTGATACCTCTCCATTTTCAATAGGCCTACTCAATTTACATTGAATTTAATTATCACTGCCCTTCAAAATAGACTAAACAATAATTCTATATCAAATGCCCATATTCGGTTATTAATCTATCTTTGACATAATGATAGCTACATCAAATAATGTCCCAATTTAAGAGAAAATTGAGGAGAAAGGGTGGGTGTCAATTGCATTGCCCCCCTCACACTTACATTCTGACCGACTGAAGGGCCTCCAGACTGGGAGATCCGCCGAGGTCACTGAGGAGTACTGTTGATATTCTCTAAAATACTCAAGTCGTTTTATAGGTACCGTAAATTAGCCATCTTGATAACAACCAAGGCAGCCATCTAAATGTTATTGCTCAAAAAGCTTCACAAAATATCAAATTCAAGACAGTTTTATGGTAAATATAATTTCATAATTGAATATGGGTAAGGATGAATGTCATTTTGCATTACACCAAAGCATTTTCTCAAGGAAACAGTCTTTCTGGTGTGCCTCAATCAGCGCGAAGTTTCTTAAACGAAAAACAGTTCCCCGGGAGTCTCGGGCGTTTTGAACGGTACTGAGAATACCTGACTTATTACAATACACATTAACCGATCCAAGTGTTCCTGTTAATATGTGGATAACAACAATGCATAAGCCACAAGCAATCTTTCTTTATTATTTTGTTAACCAATAAAAAAAATTGAAACATCGCTTCTGTGAGCAGTTTTTTCTGCATTTATTTTTATTTTTTTATCACACATACAGGATTTTTCTACACTATTTTATTCCACCTCAAGAGAAGTGTCCTAACTGCTTTCACTTTCCAGCCGGCGTATTTCCTCGTCTGGTGCGGGGTGGGGGTAGCAACAACCCTCCTCAGATCTGTGGGCTTTGCCTAAACATCTCACTTGCATGCGCAACTTTTTAACAGGGGCACTTGGATGCTGTAAGAAGTATTCTCCCTTCGCGTCTTTGAGCTGGACCTCAGGACTCTACCGGTTGTTTTAACAGCTTATCAACGCATTTCGCTCTGCTGGAAATACGATCAAGGATTTACTTTTAAAGATATCTGCCACTTTCGTGACCGATACTTCTTTGCCCGTGAAGGGATATAATCAACCTGCCGATACTGCAGCGGATAGGTTTCAGCTGCAGTTATTTTGAAACCGTTGGCGATTTTACACCACAATGCCAATGGAGCGCTGTAATTATGTGAATTAAAGTTTTTCTAAACTTTATGACGGTTGGAGCTGTGGAATTCTCAATGTAAAACGGTGGATCTGTGAACAGTGCACGGTCAACATATATATTTTTAAACAAAACCTCAATTTGGGATTATCTGTCAACAGGCGACTGTCAAGGTGAACAGTAGAGGATTCCCAATGCTGCTGTCAGTGTTTTTTGTAATGACGCTGCTAAGCAGTTTCCATCAAGGTTCACAGGCCCAGTCCGTATCAATAAAAACACTACGATCTTCAAACATAAGGCGTGATGGTAAGTTAGTTGCTATATTAATGTAATTTCTCTAAGTGTGCATATGCGCAACCTCCAGGTCCAAGTCGTACTTTATTGTCGTTTTCTGTCCCCCCCCCAAACAGGTAACTTTTTGTTACTACATAGCGACTCCAGTTGGTAGAAATGTCAAGTGTCCCACGAATTCATGCTTCCAGACATGTATTTTCAATCTTGACACTCGCTGAGCAGGGACTGCATAAGAAACCTGCTGAATTTTTATGCCATGTGGCTGTTTTTAAACTAGCTTATAACATAGGCAATAAAATACTATATTTCAAGAGGACAGATAATAGATATATAACAGGCAATCTTCATAATAACTATGCAGGAAATTTGTTTTAGAGTGGTGACAAATACATGATTCAAGAGTCAAACAGCAATGGCTGTAAAACAAACTCGGGATTATTGTGATTTGGAATCCACTCAAACTTAGGATATTACTAAAAAAGGACAAGCTCATGTGATCCTTTCCCTCTCAGTTTCCTTCTCAGTAGTCCCCTGACTTGACGGTACTACTCGTGCATTCAGCATTTAACTTCTTAATTGTTTCCAGGAAAGAATTAGATGCATTATCATAACTACATAGGATGGACGAAGTTCAGATTCTTCAATGTCATTGGATATAATCAACCTTCAGTCCTTGGAAACTCCTACATTGTAGCAGCTATGGGTTGTGCGTGTTTTATTTTGGGTTTAGAATGATTTTGAGGAGTACAGACTTTCTGAGTTGGAAGTGGAACACACAAAAGTTATGAATCTGATCCATGCAGCCCATGCACTGAACTTATCTCTCCATCAAGCCTTGGCAATTAGAATGGTCCCAAAGCACGGGGACTGCACAAGTGCTTTCTAAATCCTGAAAGACTGGGCTTGCCGGCAATACCCAATGTCCTTTTCTGAGTGACTGACTAACATACCTTATTGAAACGCACATGTGCAAGAAGGCATATGCAGGTATATTTCACAGGTTCTTGAACTGTTGATAGCACGCCAGAGCAAGATGGCGGAGGAATGGCTGTCCAGTATTGAAATTGTTATCCAGCAGGTGGCAGCAATACACTGGCATCAAGTCTCCCTGAAACCATAAAAGAAGACTATGATGACGTAGGAAACTCATAAGTAGGCTATGGTCTGGTCCAGTGTTCTGAAAGCATGGACTTTGTATCATAATCACTGTAAATCATTGTAATTTTTTCCAATACAAACATTCCCCAGTTCCTGTGTTACTAAAATTACTGAGTTAAAAATGTAGTTAAGCGCCAATAGACAAATTTTTTGTTTCAACTTACCATTAAGAAATAAATGTTGATTGCACTCTATAATGGCTATTGAATAATTACACAATCAGCATTTAGATCCCTATAAGCCCCACTTTTATGATAGCAATTCTATCTGCCCTCTAGAAATAAGTTAGCTAGCTAGGCTATCTGCCCTGCAGCAATAGAATACTGGACCAGTATACTGTTGGCCCCTTTCTGGCTGGTCTACTTGTTGATATGAAAATCAACGGGCCCAAAATATGTTGTCACCATCTCCATTGCTCAGTTGCTTTCATTTTGTATGAACATGAACATGCTACCATCCCAGTTCGCTTTTCATAAGATATTAGGTACGAAGAATGCCCATCTGCTTTTCATGTCTCCAGTAAAGACTAAATGAATGAACAAACCCACATTTTTCCTCCTAAATTTTTCTTCTAACGTTACTCCTCTCCCTACCCAGACGCCATCCCCTGCTGTAGTTACTTGTTTGTGCAAAGCAATAACATATCTTGAACTATGCTACTACTATCCAGTCCGCAACATTAAAAGAACTGTTGCCAGCTCCCAAATTCAATTTAAAATTGTAACAATTTCAGTTTACCTCTTCAGTAAAAATGCTTCTTCTTGGTAATTTCCAAATTGGTGTGGATCATGTTTGTCATCACTATGTAAGGAATTGGGTGAGATCATCAACTGGCCAAGAAAGTTTTTCTTGAATCTTTTATCTGCACTTTGTTTTGTTTTTAACTAACTAGCTGAGCTTAGCCTGCTACACAAGCACAGGATTTTGCTGCATTAGGTAGGACACTCTGTTTATTATGTATTATCCCTGTTGGCTGCCAATAGAAAACAGATTACTCATATCTGCATGAAGTGGAGTTGTTTTAAACTTGTCGTGTGCTGTTTTGTATGCAGTGTTTACGTTGTACTGTAGGTAGCATGACATGTACTGTAGCTTGAAGATGCTTTGCATGAAACGTATTGCTTTATGTCACAGGACCAATTTTAAATGTTTTGAAGAAGACAAAAAAAAAAAACCTTACATTGGGAGGGACATACACCTCTTCTTTTTCAATTCCATAGCCTAATTCTTCAGTTTATTCACCCTCCGCACTTTCAACTCAGGTGAGAACATTGGGCAGGTTTCATGAGAGAGGTTTGCACAGACATATTGTCCAATGTCTCTAATTAAGCGTAATCAGGGCATTGCTAAACCCGGCTTGCCAGGTCTTGTTTTCCTCTCCCTTGTTCTGTTCATGTCTAACCATGACTATACTAGTTGTTCAGCAATTGGCATACTATGTGCCAAAGCACGACCATAATAGAGTGATGATAGAAAACTCTGCATGAGTGTAATCATTTCAGGATATGTTCTAACTATCATGGAGCTGCTCTCCCACATTCTCATTTAAATCATTTCGGCTCATTAATTAAATATTGTATTTAACCAAGTGTCTAAAGATAATTTTTTTTTTTTTTTTTTTTGCCACTTAATTTTTAAGATGGAAATTGATGACTTTGCATTGCAAAGTGCTTGGAGTTGATGAAAAAGAAACTTCGGGGAAGGGGGGTGTGTGTGTGTGTGTATATATATATATATATATATATATATATATACACACACACACACACGCACAAGCCATTGGCAAGCCATTCAGGAAATTATTATATATGTATATAGAATGAAACTTGAATATGTGGAATGACAGTCTGAATATATGGAATGAAACTTGAATATATGGAATGAAAGTCTGAATATATGGAAAGAAACTTGAATATGTGTGCAGGACTAGGAAAAGGGGTCACTTGGGTCATTTTAAAAATATTGAGATTTTCCAACAAAATCAAAGAGTGATCCAAGTTTTTAATTTTGAGAAAAAAATTGGGTGAATTTATGCACAGCAAAGTGTTGTAAATTGACAGTACAGTAGTGCTGGGATATCACTATCACTGGGATATCACTGAGATACCCCGTTAATCTCAGAATGGAAAAAAAATTCCAAGTGACCCTTTTTCCTAGTCCTGCACATATATATGGAATGAAAGTTTGAATTTATGGAATGAAACTTTAATAAATGGAATGAAAGTTTGAATATATGGAATGGAACTTTGGATATATGGAATGAAACTCTGAATATATGGATTGAAAGTCTGAATATATGGAACGAAAGTTTGAATTTATGGAATGAAACTTGAATAAATGGAATGAAAGTCTGAATATATAGAATGGAACTTTGAATATATGGAATGCAAGTACGTACTTGTCACCGAAATTTGAATCAATGTCCCTTTGCTATCTGGGTACGGCTTATACATATGTTTGCCAAAGTGTTGATTATATCCTCATTACTTCGAATTGCTGAGACCAGATCTTCAGCTGACTCACTCATAATATCGCACTCACTTCTGCAGCCACGACGATAACTAATCATCTCAAAATACAAGCTGACACTAGCACCCTGATGACGTCAGTTTCCATTCAATATTCTCACGTTTAATTTCATAAATTCAAACTTTCATTCCATATATTCAGTTTCATTTCATATATTCAGTGTAATTCCATTTATTTAAAGCTGCATTCCATATATTGAAGTTTCATTCCTTATATTCAGACTTTCATTCAATATATTCGGACTTTCATTCCATATATTCAAGTTTTATTCCATATATGCAGACGTCCATTCAATATATTCAAGTTTCATTCCATATATTCAGACTTTCATTCTATAAATACATAATAATTTCCTAAACGGCTTGCCATAAATAATATAATATAATATATTAAAATAAAATAAAATAAAATAATTGATTTTGGAAGTAATGGAGGTTGTGTTTTAAGGACCAAAGAGGAGAAGGACAGCCCTGACTGTTATCAGTAACATGTTTAAAAGCCAGCATTTCGTATGGTCTTGGCCTGAATTAGTGCTCCTGTGCTCCTGGCATGGGCAACTTGCTTATCTGTGAAGGCACAATTGACACAGAAAGGTACTCGCACATTTTGGAAAAACGTATGCTGCCTCTAGACATCATCTTTTTTCTGGGACACCCCAGCTTGTTCCTGCAGGAACACTTACACTTGCAGTGGGCTCCAAAATTACTGGCACACCTGACTAAAATTATACTTTCTAAATTCTAAAAACAATATTTATAGAGCAACTCTAAACAGCAACATGTGAGAAATACTGTATGATGTTAATGTTCCAATGGAACCAACCAAAATCATTTACTGATTTAGTTAAATATCAATTTCCTTCAAATCAATGTTTCACAATTTAAGGCTTTCTTAAAGATTATTGTAAATAACATCCACCAAAATTAAACCAGGTATTAAATTCCACTTATTTAAGTTTTGTCTAAGTGTTAAGGCACTATATTAAGCCATTACATCACTTCCTTTTTCCACTTGGGTATAGAAATGACTTAACACACATGCAATATCCCTTTGTCTTCCAACACCATGAAAACAAAACAACTGTCAGTTCAAAAGAGGCATATGGTCATAGACCTTCATAAATCTGGTAATGGCTACAAGAAGATTCACAAATGATTGAATGCCACTTGAGTGCCACTGAGCACTGTCAGGGCAATTATTTAAAAATTCCAAGGATATGGCACTGCTGAAAACCTCAAGGGTAGAGGACGCAACTGCATTTTGCCCTCCCAGGATACTGAGGCAAATGGTGAGAGAAGCAACAAAATCTCCAAAAATCAGTGTGAAGGCTTTGCAGGCCTTGGTGGCATTTCAGGGTCACCAGGTTTCAAAAAGCACAGTCAGGCGCCACCTCCACAACCACAAGCTCTTTGGAAGGGTCTCCAGACCAGAAGCCTTTTCTGACCAGAAGACACAGAAGCAAGCGCTTGGAGTTTGCCAAACATCATTTACATTATGACTGGAACAAGGTGCTTTGATCAGATGAGACCAAAATTGCATGTTTCTGTCAGATACGACAGCGGCATGTTTGGCGTCGAAACAGAGATACATGCAAGGAAAAGCACCTCATACCCACGGTGAAATATGGTGGAGGGTCTGTCATGTTTTGGGGCTGTTTTAATTCAAGAGGTCCAGGGGCACTGGTGAAGATGAATGGCATAATGAATTCCACCAAGTTTCTGGATATATGGCTGAAAATCTGAGTGCCTCCACCAGAAGGCTAGGACTTGACCAAGGGTGGACTTTCCAACAAGCCAATGACCCTAAGCGTATCTCAAGATCCACACAAAAATGATTCTGTGACAACAAAATCAATACTTTGCAATGGCCATCTCAGTCGCCAGACCCCAATCAAATTGAAAACCTGTTGGCTGAGTTGAAGAGGGCGTTTGATAAACACAAACCCAAGATTCAGTATCCTCCAAAATGTGTGCCCTTAACTTGTCAAAAATTACAGGAAAAGACTCAATGCTGTTATCCTTGCCAGAGGTGGTTGCACTAAGTTCAAAATGAAGGGTGCCAATTATTATATACTGTATATGCAAATTGCTTAGGAACTAATCTGTCTTCTGTTGCTCAAAATAAAAAAATAGTAATGTCTTACTTCAATGTATTTTTTTATGTCTAGTGTCATTGGGCTACCACCACAAGTTGTAGGATTCTGGCAGGCAGGCAAAGTATCTACAGTAATACAAAAGTTACCTCATGTATCAGTCTGAGCAGCTACAGGCCCATACTTGGCAGTAGAGGATGTAAATACAGTTTTGCCTGTTACACTTCTGGCTCTGCAAACAGAAATCTGCCGCTGCTGGC
Source organism: Gymnothorax javanicus (assembly GCA_029692085.1). Classification (NCBI taxonomy): domain Eukaryota; kingdom Metazoa; phylum Chordata; class Actinopteri; order Anguilliformes; family Muraenidae; genus Gymnothorax; species Gymnothorax javanicus. The sequence goes on along the minus strand of CM056195.1, from coordinate 30,746,688 downwards.
TTTGCAGAAGCCATAATGAATATCACGTAAAAAGGGAATAGGTCTGGTGCCACTTGACTGATCTCTGCTGCCGCATTAGGACTCATACAAATGTAATATCAGAGTAATGCTGTCATCTGAAGAATTAAAGAGCAGTGAAGGCCAAGGCACAAAGCCAGCATGATTCTGAGCTGGAACTTATCTGTTTACTTTGGTTGACGGCCAGCATTTTAGTTTTTTAAGATTTTAAAGGAGCTATAAAGTGCAATTCTGAATATTGTTTCAGCCAGGTGGGATTAAATTCCAGAGCTCCTATTTCAGAATTTTTTCAGTTGTTTAAGTCATCGTTGCAATTCTTAGTATGTGCAACTTTCTTCTGAAGCCAGTGATAGTGAGTTGTGTGCCTTTCAGCTTCTCAGCTCTCTGTCGGATACCTCTTGGCCTTTCCAGTCAATGCAAACTCTCTGTGAGAATTGGTCCCTTCAACTACTGCCCTCGTGGGACATCCTGTCTGTTTTGTGAGTGGTGGTGCTGTCCAGTTTTGACCCAGTGTAGATACGTCAACTACATTGTTAAACTTAATTGCTCAAGGCACTTTGGCTGCAGAGGTGTGGGAGAATTATGGCAAGGGTCAATGCTGTAACTGTGTGTGTGTGTGTGTGTGTGTGTGTGTGTGTATGTGTCTTTGCAGGATCAAGGGCTTGTAGATGTTTCTGTGAAAGGTCGGGAGTGCCTCATCTCAGTTTAACCTGTCCTCCCTTGGCAAGTAGCAGTAAGCTTATCTCACTCAGATGTGTTCTACTTGTTTGTTTCACCTTTGTTGGTAGCTCAGCAGTGCTTTACAGATTCTCACTGCAAAAAAACCTTCATTCTCAGTCATGAGACCTACCAACCAACATAAATAACTGTGCAGAGTTTGTCTTGCCCTATACTGGCAGAACCTGCACAAACTCGATCTTATCTTCTGGCCTGAAAACTTCTCAGTGCTGCCGGTATCGACGTCAAGCCTAATAGCAGTGACCTCAGAACAAAAACGAATTAACTTTTATGCAATTAGAGTACAACACAATCTAGAAATAGTCAGCTCTGTGATTTCTCCATCAGAAATGCTCAATTGTGAGGAATATTTCCCTTATCACTAAGTAAGCCCCACCACCCCACCCCTGTGCAGTCACAACATCTGAATGAAGGAATGAAGAAGGCTGTGTTTGCCTTTCTGCATGTGGGCTTGTTTCACTGCACACATGAATGGAAAACAATAAGTCAGCACATAGCAGAGCTGTGCTTCTGGCTGACTGGCTCTTCCCGGGCAGCATTGCCATGAGGAGAGAAAGGTTTTGAAGAGTCTTCATATTGACTGGGTGTTTGGTGGGGCAGGGTTTGAGGACTGAAGTATCAGTGAGATCTGATCGGTTAATTAGCCCTTATTGCCCATGTCTGTTGGTTACTTTTTTAGGTATGTTAATCGTCGTGTTTGTCTGTCTGTGCGCACTCTCGCATCCACAGTTCTTGATGAACTGACTGGAAATGTTTACCATAAGAAGCCATATGTCCAAGGAGGAAGGACATCAATTTTGGAAGGTCAAGGTGGAAGGTCAGAGTTAAGGTCATCAAAATGTCAGAACCGCATTTTTGCCCATATCTCGCTTCAGAAAAATGATAGAGACGTGGGACCACCGCCAAAGTGTTCAGTCTTTTTTTGTCTTGTGTCCTGAGTTTTCCCAAGTATCGCTTTATGAGCAATTTCATTTGTTCGTTCATTTGTTTGTGAACAAAATAATAAATAAATAAATAAGCTACATGGCCAAACTTAACAGGAAGGTGGGCAATATTATGCTCTGGAAGGGATTTAAGTTTTGGGGAAGTTATAACGTAACTGTGTAAAATTTTTAAATTATTTTTCAGTGATGTTTGGAGAATGCAATACTGACTTGTTATTAATGCTAAATATAAATCCAGTCCAACTCTCTAATTTAACATTACCACAAAATATTGATTGTTTTTGACATCACCTAATGTAAAAAATGTGCCAGTTTATGTCAGAACTTACAGTAAGTTGAAGGTTTTTTTATATATATATTTTTAAATATTTTTAGGCTACATCACAAGGTCTCCATAGAATTTCTTAGATGTATTTATAAGTTATAATTATAAAAAGTTATAATGATAAAACAATCTGAGGATTGTTGTATTGGTGGGGCCATGTGATCTCCAGTAACAACTTATGTTTTATTTATTTATTCAGGATGAGTAGGTGGGTTGACAGTCCAGCTTCCTTTTTTGTTCTTGTTTTGACAGGTAGAAAGTAGAGTAACAGACTGTGGAGGGATCACAGCTGAGAGAGTGCTATGATATGGACCTTTATGTGGCTTGTTAGTGAGCTGCCATATGGACTTGGCCAGTGATTTGCAAACTCAGTCCTATGAAGCCTCTATGTAGGCAGCTTATTGTTCCAACTGCCCCAGAATTCCCGTGCCAGAATTTTAAGAGGCTGATATTTTTTTCCAACACCCATATATTCATTGCGATATATTGCAAAGACTTTCATTAAAAGAGCAATATATATGATAGATCTCTTGGTTCCTCATTATCAATGGTGTGGATACGCCCCAAAAAAAAAAAAAAAAAAAAAACTAATGATTTCGTTGTTAATAAGAAATTAAAAGATAAGGCAAGTCAAGCTAAAAGGAAAAAAATGTCATGTTATCAGCAATGCACATGGGACCCTTAGCCACAACAGTGAATGATTTGGTCAGTATGTGGCAAATATGGGTATTAAAACACAGTACATAAGGTCTGAAAGGGCAGATAGTCAGTGTATGGTTTTTAGACAGTTCCACAACTATGATTCTTGAACTGTGGATATTGATGTTTTTTCCACTTGAAATGTGTGCCTTTTATGGTTTATGAGGGCAAAATCCCATGCTGAGAGCCCAAAGTGTTAAATGACTTTTAACTGACTTTGAATTAAGTGTGTTGTTATTATTGATCTGCTGACTCAAGTGATATCCGATCCTGGAACAGAAATTGTCCATGCCGTTCATCATTAGCTTTTCGCAACTGACTATAGTTTCAACTGACTATAAAGAATGCATTTTTTGCAGTTCATTACATTCAGAAAGTAATATTTAAGAAAAATAAAGCAATAACAACAAGATTTTAAATCCCCTCAGAGCACTACAAGCCGCAATGATGTTTGTCAGTGCAGTCCATTTACTAGGACCAGTGTCCAGAATCATAATACTTATTGATTTGTGAGATTTCTCCGATAAAGTATAAGGTGTATGGCTGGACCAAAAAAAAAAAAAATTCTATCCTTGTGGCATATTACTGACAGAACATGAGATGTCACCATATGAACAGTGTGGTAAATTAGCAGTTTGCATTAAAATCATGAGGAAAAAGCCCAGGTTACGTTAATCCATGATAATCTTCCATATGATGTCCAGCCTCTCCGATGACAAACCCAGCGGTTTTCTTCTTGAGGAATTTTCGTTTGTTTCTTAAAATATACAATTTCCTTTAATGTTGTTTCAATAAATTGGCAGCTGGTGCCAAGCCAGCAGAATGCAGCTCTCTAGGTTAAATGCATGCCTTTGGCAGTATTCATTTCCTGTGACCTAAGGTGAGCCATCATCCTGCTTTTATACAATCCACTCCGTAAACCGGCTACATAAGCAGCTGCTAGTTTTTTGGTCTGGTGCCCAGCAGCTGATGGGTTATATAGAGTTACAAACTGGTTCATGACCCCTGGTACTGCTCTCATAACTAGATAGCATTACTAGGGAAAATACTTCTAAAAGACCAAAAATAAATAAATAACTTAGCTTGCCACCAGTCCAATGCAAGGCATTGATGTGGCCTTTTTCCTGCAGGCCAGTATCAGCAAAAGAAAACCAGCATGATTCAAGTAGCACAGAAATGGCTGGACTTATGAAGCTCCTAATATCTTGGGAAGCTTCTGGCTATTTGTATTAGAGCTTCCTCTTAAGAGGACCTGTTGACATAAAAACAGAGGTGATACACTGATCTGCTGCACAAGGATTGCAAAATACAGCGGTCAACATTGCTACAAATGAAAGGAAGCAGTAGCTTGAGCTCACTTGTATACATGTCACGTATTTACAGCTTGTGTTTGTGAAACTCCTAGTGTGTCTCTGCAGTCCTGTGGATTTGAATCCATGAGAGGCTTTATCTCCATGCAGGGATAGTTTTTTTTTTTCAGGATTGATGAGGAGCAGCACTGACATGCCTAGATTGTGGCTGAGTGTAGCAGCATGGAAAGGAAATTAAACTATGCGGAAAGAAGTGGAAAAACAGGAATCAGGAATTATTTTCCCCTGTCAGAAAGAAATGTGAGCTGGAACAATGTTTAATGTTCTACATGAAGAAGCTAGCTAACCAATCAAATAGCACTATCAGCTCTATGGGTGCATTTTGTGAGAATTTTAGTGATATACCTCTTATAAACAAATCAGGAGTGGAATTTATGTCTCCTGTATAAAATATCAGACAATGAAATAAAACCTCTCAAAGGAAAAGTTTTGTTTGTGTTGTGTTGTTAGTAATAAAGGTTACTAAAAGCAGCAGGGTCACTCTTATCCATATGAGAAGGCCTTTCCGTTGCTGCGGTGAGCTCTGTTTTCTCGGGCACCATTTTGGCAGCGATAGAGAGCGTGTAAACAGTTTTCGGCATCAGCTTGTTCTTGGGGTCCATCTTTGACCCAGCTCGGATCACGGCCGGCGGCTTGTGTTCGACCCTAATTGTTTAATGTACTGTGTGAAAGCTGGTCCTTTTCCTTGGCTGGTGTCCCAGATGGTTATTTAGCTTCACAGATTGAGGCTGTTCTACTCTTTTTTTAAACGGTAAGCGTTCTCTGGATGGAGAGCACAGCAAATTGACAGCAATATGGTTTGGTTTTATGACGCTTTTCTTATCAAGCTATGTCCTTGTATTTTGTTTTATTTGAAATAGGGGAGTAAATATTTGTCTGACTGAATTCATGTATTTTTACGAGCATGTATTCTGAATTTCTCTCCTCATGCCATTACCAAGCCGAAGAATACTAACGTATGCTAGCATGTTGTATTTGAGTAAGCTACTGAATGGGAAATGAATTCCTACTGAACTGTAGTAGATCTGTCTCTAGTCTGAAAATTAGGTGATGACTGAAGGGTTAATTTGAAACTAATTCACCCTTGTTATTGTAAATAGACTTTCCACAAAGTCATTTCAATCCCACGTTATATTTACATTGGAAATACTGGGCTGCAAAAATGAAGCCTCTTTGCCTGTGCTCTGAGATTTAAAGAGGTAATTTCTCATCTTTGGAAAGGCAGCTCTTTGGTCTTGTGTGCAGCTGTCAGGATGTAGTGCGTTTGAACAACACACTGGCCAGTGGTGGTGTGAGGTCGGTAACCACAGTCCTCTTCCCGGATTATTCACTGTCATGTGAGACTTGGCCTTGCCCTGGAACCTCAAAGGCTGCTGGGATTTTAAGTGGAGGATAAAATGGTTTTTTGGAATCACAACAGACTGCTGTCAAATTGTGTTACAGAGAGGGGACAGGTGCTTTTATTCCCCCATGTCTAAATTTGTCTTCTCGGCACAAAGGAAAATCCTGTCTTTTCAGGGGCATTTCATCCGAAGACTTTAAACACAATTTAATTTGGATTGAACAACAAGGCTCTTTTGTGGTGTGTGATATGATAAAATTTTTCTATTTTCCTGCTTTTTTTTAAAACTGACAGTATTTTGAACCCAAATGACCAATGCCTCACAGGATACCAGCAGGATTTAGAGGAAACTCCTTCTGTCAGTGACAGAGAAAAATAGGCTAATACTGAACTGCTATTTTCTCATTTATATCAAACAAAAAGTTCATTTCCATCTGATTAGTCTCCCCATAGTAACAGCAGAATTGGTTGACTGCATCTAATTGTGCTTGAATGGTTAGGTTTCTTCTTCTATTATCAGGAGCTCATGTAACGGACTGCAGCTGTTTTGTTGGAAATGGGTGTGACAGCACTGACTGTGTGAGGTCTTGTATGGATGTAGAACAGTCCCTAAGTCAACAAGTCCGAGAAACTTATAATTCATCATCCCTTGAGCTTGAATGAGGAGGGTGACTAAGATAGAGTTTCCTTTGCTCTAAGCACTGACCGCCCTCCACCCCCCCACTCATCCACAGGAGGTTTGTGCAGTTGCTAACTGTTACAGTAAGGTATTACAATAATATGACCCCCTCACATGAAACCCACAGCGCAAGTAATTCTGCAGGCCTGATTTTCAGTGATGTGTCAGGGAGTGTCAGATCCTATCCATCACATCATTCTCAACTCGCACACGAAACCAATCTGGCACAGGGTGGGATGAGGCCTCTTGGCACATGCTCAGATGGGAGTGTCTGGACTGAGTAATGGAGAATGAGACAGAAAATGGTGGCTTTGGGTGTAGGCATGAGTTTAAGATTGCCAAAAAATGACTCAGGGTCACGCAGCTGATAGATCAAACGATCTTTGTTATCCATAACGGTAATAAAGCCGCGGTGGTCGTTCTCGTCATTGAGTCATAAACCATTCATTGCCCATCATTTGCCGAAAATGAGGTCCAGCTTAGTTTTTGCCTCACCGTCATTATACAGTGGAAGCTAGAAAATAACTTCCTCTGTACTGTAATAAAAATTAAATGAATGCTTTGGAATTTGCCAATATCAGGTGGAGGGCCTTCAAGCGACAGTCTTATCTGTGTATACTTCCTAAGCCTGGCTCAGTGCTGCTCTAAAGCCTTGAGAGTAATGAGCTGATGTATTCTCCCCTGTGCTAGGAACAGGCGAAAGTGCTGATGCCCATGGTTGGCTGTGGATGCGGGCCCTGTTCGCAGATGCTGACTAAGTCACTGCTGTTGGCTTTGGCTGCTTTAAGATTAGACAGCAAAAATAAAGAAGGAGGGAAAATACCGTCTGGGAAAAAAGGAGGAAACAAAACTTCTTCATGTGGGGCGATGGCGTTCTTTCTGACTCAGAAAAAACGTGAATGCAACGCAAGGGCATTGATCTACAGCAGTCGTTCTCAAAATTTTTTACCCCCAAGTCCTCACTCGTCCACACAAATATTCCAATATGGACTGGGGTTAGAATGGGCACTTTGACCAGTCTGCTAGCTAAAAAGTGCAATTTACAGCAGAGTATGATGCACTGTGCATTGTGACACATTCCTTATGTAAATGAAGACCACAATGGAAAAATGATCAGTCACATTTTCACGTTGCGGCAAAATGATGAATTGAAAATTCAAAACGATCTTAGAAACAAAGCACTTAAAAAATGTGCAAAAAATATAAAATATATAAAATATTATAATAATATATAATATTATTATATATTATTATAAATATTATAATATATAAAATATAAAAAAAGATAAATTTGAACTCTGATCGTTTTTCCTTTGTGATCTTCAAATATTATTGAAATTCTCAGCAACTTGTGCCGGTCGTACTTCTGTTGGTTTGAACCAACAGGACTGCCTTCATTGCCCTTGTGCATTGATCAGTTTCGGCATGTGAAACCCTGTCACCGGTTCATGGTTTGTCCCTCCTTGGACCACTGTCAGTAGGTACACTCATCTGCTGACAGGGAGCACCCAGAAATCTTGCCACTTCAGAGATGCTCTAACCCACTCATCAGGCCATAACGATTGGTCCTTGTCAGTGTCCTTCAGATCTCATATCTCCCGCATCCAACACGTTGAATACGAGAACCGACTGCTTGTTCACTGTTTAAGATCCATCTGCAGACCTTGATATGTGCCATTGTAAAGAGATAATCAACACTATTTCTTGCTCTCTGAATGGTTTTAATGTTTTGGCTCACCAGTGAACATGCCTGAAAACAATTTCAATGATTTCTAATCTTTCAATAATCTAGGCAACACCCTTTGGTCCCTTTTTGGCCCTGGCCCCGCTGTTGAGAGCCACTGTTCTATAGCTTAGCTCTCTGTGGAATCAAGGTTTTATTACTATTGGCTATCTTAAGAGATGGTCCCATTATACAAAGCAAGCCAGGACTCCTGGACTTTTGGAAGCAAAGTGAAGTTACTCAGCTTTAGCACTTTATATTTTCGGTGGATTTTTACTCACAAAGCATTTGCACTGGATTTTACCAGCAAAACCCATTACTATTTACATGTAGAGATAGTTTATTATGGTCAACTCTATATTTTCTGATTAGAGTTTGACCCTCATTTATATGTATCCATAAAAGTCTTGACATAGAGACCAAGAAAATTACCAAAAGCAGATCATAGCCTACAGAGACATAATGATGCATCTAGTAAAGCAGCAGCGGAAGTTTGGCACATGAGAAATGCTTGTGATTCCACAAGCCCCTACGAAGACTTTGAGCAATGTTACGCTTATTCTTATTGTTAAAGGTCCCCTATTATATCACTGAGTGCTCAGCTAATTATCCACTGGAAACCATTTAACATCTGCCCTTTGTGACATCACAAGGGGGAGGGATGACCCAGAATAATGAAGGGACTGATTAACTGGTTGGCTGAAGTTGATCAGTCTTTTTTGCCTCTGGGTGATTACTTCACCATATGATGTCACTAATAAACAGATTTTGCAATGGCTTGTCAGGACTAATTGGCTGTGCACCTGGTGACATGATAGGGAACCTTTAAAATGTGCTGAGCTTCGTCATTTTGGAATGATTTGCTTCTGAATGATATGAGACATTACATGCTCTTACAGTCTGAGCATTGCAACAGTGGTGGAGCAGCAGTTCACTTTTTAGTGCCACCAAGACTGTTATGGCAATCAAGCCCACTTCACAGGAAAAAAATGCCCTGGCAACAGTCATTTTTCAGCTTTTCCCTTGATGGTCTTGAACAAGTTTCCATTCAACATAAATCAGAAAAGTTTCCTCTACCGATGTGTGAACTGAAATTTACAAACCTTTATTATTTATAAGCTGCTGTGTTATGTTGAGAATCTAGAGCATGGAATCAAAAGCCTCCATCTTCAAATTTTAGATACAAAGCTTTAGAATATTGAAGTACCATATTGTCACATCATTTTGCATTATATCGATTTCTGTTTCAACGTGTTGTACAATGTAATTTCAGGCGCTTAAACAGTGGCATAGCAAGCAGACACAACAAAGCACTGTTGATAGCAATTTCAAACGGAAATGTCAGATAAGACTACAGAAATGTAGCTCTCTAAATGTTTGAAGAGCAAATTAAATTAGCATAGTCTGCAGTCATCCCAGCCACTGTGCTCAATCAAATGTTGGTATCAAAGCACCAGCATGAATTTCCCTCCTATCGCTTTGGGGAGTATCACTATACATAGAAAAGTCGTCCCGTTCATCGTGATAATATAAACGTCTTTGCATAAACTGCCTGCAGTGTAGACTACACATTACATTCCAGTCATGTCTGGTTGTATGTGGCCATGGTGCAATCAGATTTGGGCCAGCACTTAATTAACTTGAGCTATATTGGTTCTGTTTTTTTTTTTTCTTTATCAGTTTGAGATATTAATAATAAACTTAAGACTGAGAGAGGAGATCCACTATTCGTGCTGCCGTCACTATCCCCATTAAATTATATAATCTTAAAGAAGGATGGTTTATTCAGAGACCAGATAAAATACTGATAATGGTGCCAAAATGCAAGATAAGCGTCAGAATGGAAGACTTTCATTGGGGAAGACTGTGATAAAGTGTGCAATTTGTTTTCAACTTGCACAAAATATGGCCTCATTAAAATTGTTTTCTACTTCTGGAGTTTATTCAATTTAGTTCAATTCAGCCAAGCCAAATAAATATTCCCCTAACAACACTGATGGGCCCTTGTGGCCCTTGTTTTTCATGGCATAGCTGGTCAGACCTAAGTGAAAAACAAAAGCTTCCCCTCTAGCTACTGTAATGAGATAAGGTTGTGATCACATCACAACAAAAGTTTTTAGCCATTTTTAAGTTGTGATATTGTAACAATATTTATTTACCTTGGATGTCTTGCAGTGGAGATGCTTGAACTATACACTACATGTGGGCACGATGAGTAACTCTGTTTATTCAGTACCAGACTGATGCACATAAAATCAAATAAAGGTCTGCCAATATCCATGGTTGTAACTGATTGGATAAAATTTGTAGCTTGCATCCCTCTCATGGAAGAGCAGACCTAACAATCACTCTTTGGGGAGTCTATTAAGCAATAGCTGACTATAATATAATACACATGTAATAAGAGCGGTCATAGAGCGCATACCTCTGCCAAGGCCTAACAGTCCCCCACATGTCTGGGACACATACGAGTAGCGTTATTATGTGCCACCTCACAAGTTAATAAAACATTCTTAGATCCAGAATTTGATCCAGATCACTCCCAAAATGAAACAACTTCTAAGTTGGGCCAAGACACACTTCTGACAAAAATGTCATAAAACTCTGTCCATAACTTTTTCCGCAATGTTGCGGACAAACAAACAAACAAACAAACGTACTTACCCACAAACCAAAGGTAAACCATAACCCCCTTGGCAGAGGCAATTGTTTTTGCCTAAAATGCCTAAATGTTTTTCATTGGTGGCATTGGCAAATTGAAATCAAAAAAGGACTGCAGTATTTATTTGTATTAAAGACACATATCATATCAAAAGTTGTCATGTAAGTGCCTGAGGTGGTGAAGAAGGCCCGTGTTGGTCCTACACCAGGGAGCTATTTTTAGGGTAGTCTTCTCTCCCATGATGAGTTAATGTTATAATCTGCTACACTTCCACCCCACCCCCCTCATACACACCAACTCACGCAAATTTTTCAACATAAGCACATTGCAGCAGCTTGACTGTCTCCCAGCTGCAGTATATGATTGGCTGCCCACAGGAAGCCTTCCGACCCGCCACCCCCCCCAGCTTGACTGGCACTCCCCTGGTACATGCAGTGTCACAATCGCAGTGATCCTTAGCTGTGTCACTTGAGGACAGGCTTGTGGGTGTCAGCTTGCTTGTCATCTTTTGGCCAAAACAAAATTGGCAGATCCCCCCAGCTCCTTCATCATGTAACCTGAAAATGACAGCCATCAGTTCAGACCAATTATAATCTGTCCCGGAGCTTCACGATTAATGGCCTCCTTCCTGTATTGATTTGGTGTGTCTGGATCAGTGTTTGGGTGACGGTGTACAGCATAGACATCAGCCTATTATCGTAGCTTTTGTGGAAAATGCTAAATATTGGCATAACCCATAATTTTAATTTGACCTTCTCAAAAATCGGCCCATTTTTCATTGTCACTGTAATTTCATTTTGTGTTCTCCCTATGCCGCAAACACTCAGTGCAACCTGGGTTAGGAATTAACATTGGTGAAAATAGGGCCTAGATCATATTCTGATCAATTCGGGTAGGGAAGAGCCTGTTTTCCAAACACATTCAGAATTTCCCATCAAACCTTGTGTTTCATCTCTTCTCTGAAGGACTTTATTTGCAGAGCGAGGTGTTATGGACATACGAGAGTGCATTCCCATTGACCAACCATTGTTAATCACCTGTCCATCAGCAGTAGTTTGGAGCTGCAGTAAGTGCCCCAGACAGTGTTGGGTTCAGATCACTGGAGAGAACTGCAGCTGTCCACTGGCATAAGGTGAAAGCAAACTTATTGGGTCAGAAGAATTCCTGGCCACACAAATCGGAAATGTCATGTACAACCATCTATATGACACTTGTTACTATTGAGCTGGAGAACAAGACTTCCAACATAATACTAAGCATTGACATGAGTTTCTTTTTTTTTCCCAAAACAAGGAAGAAAAGATAAGCACAATGCTGGTACTGACATTCCCCTGGGGGACTATTCAGAATTGTTGCAGACATGAAAGAAGTGTGTGTGTGCACACACGTCTAAACAAGGCATTTTTAAAGCAACCAACTTCTTCACTTTTCTTAATTATGATGTAAAGTGGGGAATAAAGTGACTTTAAAAGAGGCAAACCTCGATCTTACAATGGTCGGGGTTCATGTCCCAGTTAATGCATTTTTGATGTAGACACTGTGGACCATTGAGAGCTGCAGTAAGGAACTTGGTGATAAATGCTTTCTGTATATACATTTTGTTATTGCTCGCAGGTTAGGTGCGGACAAGACTTCTTCAGCTCCTCTTCTCTCCCCCTTTCTGCTCTGTTTGCTCTGCATAATTCCTAAGAATGTGTTTTCCATTTCATTAAAGCAGATGGATGGCTCTGTCAGGAGCTGCAGTTCTATTGCCCCTGACAATGATGTAGTCCTTCCCCCTTGGGTGGGCGGAGTTGACATTGACATCTTTGGTGGTGTTACGGCAGGCCAGATCAGAGTTACAGTGACAGTGATGTATTCATTTAAATTCCCTTTACAGTCCACATAAGAACAGGTGGTGGATTTAAGTTAACGTGTTGAAATTCATTGGTGACTTATGATGCATTCGTATGAAAAAGCTGATTTATGGTGCATTTTTCCACAAGTTCACTAAGGCCATGGGGTCTGCAGTTCTTTGTCATGGCTTACAGTTTAGCACTGTTTATTATTTCTCGTCATTATTTAACTTCAGGAATTCAGTGCGCCATGCTCAGAGATAAAAAAAGCAAGTTTTGAATTTTAATAAGGGTATCCGTCACGATTGCGTTTTCAGACAAACAATTTTTGAACTTATGATGCTTCATCAAGCACAAATGTGGGTGTATGTAGGTGGGAGCTAAAAGTGGAAATGTGCATGACTCTGAACGATGTAAAGGTGATAAAATTCATTACCAAGAGACAGCTGTCCTGTCATTATGTTTAAATGTATAATTTTCTTAAAGTGACAGAGGATATTTTTCTTGTGCATGCATATTACATTTCACAGATAAAATTATAGCACTTTAAATGACATGTCCAATGCATTTTGGTTGCACCATAATTAAGATTATATTTGCATACCTCTATAACCAGCAGAGGATTTTTTCCCCCTTCTCCTATTATCTACACTTCATTGACTTTTTGTTTTTTTACGTCTTTTTCATTGATTTAGGCAATAGCTTGGTAAAATACATGTATTTGGTCATTATTAATGGACAAATGAAACTATAACAATAGCAAGCTAGTAATTATGGCTTCCCCAAAGGAACAGCAGTAAATTACAGTAAATCGCCTAAATTACTTGCAGGTTTGCATAACTTACAAAGCTTTGTAAGGGTTGTGCCTCATGCGCAGTTCAGACGCATGGAGGACAGGAAGTTGAGGACTGGACTCAGGTGAAAGGATGGACTTCGTTGTATTTATTATGTCTACTGCACAACAGACGGCACAAACATTGCAGTACAAAACCAGATGGAGATGAGGTTCCTTTAAACAAAGTGCTGGAATAAAACAATAAACAGCACTTGGTTAGAGTTTAAGAATCATAATCGCGACACACGGAAAATACGTCTATACAAGACTAACAATGCAGCACAGGCATGCATTGACACAAGACTTTGCAATGACTGAGTGCGAGGCTTGGCCTTAAATAGCACAAAGCTACCGCACAGTGGAAATGAACAACAGGTGCAGGTGATAATTGAATAATGAGGCGAAGCGCAGTCCGGGTCTTAATAGACCAGTGGGCTGAGGGCTGGAGGTGAAGCCTCAAAGCATTATTATCAATTATATGATAAATTTGTAATAAGTCATCATCACAACTTGTATTTTCTTGATGTAATGATGTTTTTTTTTTTTTTGGCCTTCCTTCATAGCTTTAGCTTGCTCCAAGCAAAGTGGAGAACCTATCACAGTTTTTCTGCAGGCTCACAGTCTCACGTATATCTGACTCTCCAGGTAATATACTAAGAGGCATTAAAAACGCAAAGCGGTTTTTATCGTCTAATTTGAAAACTGATAGTTTTTCCTTTTGCTGATTGACGTGATGACCATCAGGTATGGTAAGCATTGCAAAATGTCAAGTGTCTGGGTTCAAATACTCTCTTAGTTTAACGCCTCATTATGATTATCTAAATGCAGCACAGTTCCCTGGATCATGGTCGTGAATCACATTGGGAGAAATCATTTTGCACATGAAAAGTTGAAGATCAGGGCCAATAAAAACACACATAAACAAAGTCACATCATTCCCACTTCAAATGCCACAAACAAATGAATCTCGGAAGAATCAAACATTTTGAATGTTGAAAGATGGCCAGCCTCAAAGAAAAGATTCTGGACGCATTAATGTCCATTAAATGACTGTATCCAGACTGCAGGGATGACACAGAACGACCAGATGTGTCAGCTGTCATCCCCAACAAAGTGCGTCATCTGTAACGACTCAAAACCACATTCCATAAAACGTCTTCTGCCATGTCAGATAACACTGGGTTACAAAAAAATTTTTTTTGTAAGTTATCTCAGTTTTTTCAACTGGTTTAGGACAATTTTGCACCGCAGAATCTGAAAATGACATCCGTTTCTCTCGATCAGGTCAGGTTTTTGTGCTAAGTCGATTATAAAAAAATCCGATCTTCTGACTAAATCGATTACATTTCTGTGACACTATCGGTTGATTTTTTTAATATTTCTTATCCGAAATAGGTTTTTAAGAGAAAATCCTTTTCTAACAAAATGTATTAATTGTGAATTCCAAACTTCAGACAACTCTTCTTGCCCTTGGTTCACCGACGCAGATACTCAGTGCATGTCTTGCATACCATGTGTGGCGCTCAAGCTTTATCCTAGTCACCAATTTTCATACCAAAATAAGCATGGTAAGCATGCTTTATGAAACTTGTGACTGGATTCCTGTTAGGAACAACAGTGTATTCGCCGCAGATGCAGCAGAATACATCGGCCTTATTTTTGCAACGTCTGCCCGAAGCCATTTCATTCACCTGAAAATAAATATACCTGTTAGTCATAAATTGGCGCATGTAAACTCTTTGGAGTTCGTTTATTTGAAGGAATAAAAAAAGAATGTTGCATCATATAAAGCGAAAATACCCGTACATGTAAACAAAAACGTAAAAAACAACATGTGGTGATATTTCAAAAAGTTGACCTGGTTGAGCAAAACCAATGCGATTTTTGGATTCAGCACATCAAAGTTGTCCTAAATCAGCTAAAAATACTTGGACAATAAATTTGGTGTTGACCAGTGTAATGCATAAGAACTGCTGAATTGACTACCAATGTAACGATAACAGTGAGGGCAAGTCTCACTACCAAAAGCACAGTTTCCCGAGACCAAAACCATTTACCACTACTTAAAACAGTATATTTTATTATGCATTTTTAATGCCTCTCAGTATAGATATCATACCATACATCAGAGCTCTATTAATGCCATATTATTTTTATCAACTTCAGTGTTGATAGTCTTTTGTGAAATAAAGATTTTTTGAAAGATTTTTTTTAATGAACCTTTGGTGTCTCTAATGTGCATTTTATCCACAGAAAAATTAATGAGGGAAACAAAAAATAAACATCCGAGGCCAAATTAAAAAAAAAATAATAATAATAATTGTGGATGCCTAAAACATCTGGGTAGCAAATTGAAAAATCAACATTAACCACCACAAGCTGTCAGAACAGTTTTAACATGCCTTGGCATGGAGTCTACAAGAGTAAAACTTTATTGAAAGGCGCTGCCAAACACATTATTTGAAAATCTCTCATATTAGTTCAGTTGGTTTGAGATCTGGTGATTGAAGACGGTGGCATATGCTTAGCATTATTTTCATATTCAGAAAACCATTAAGTGACCCCTTGGACCCTGTGGGGCTTTGACCATTGTCATCCTGGAAGAGACCACTCCCATCATAGTATGCTTCATCACAGGGTATAAAGGTGATCTTACAGAATAACTTTTTAATGGTTGGCAGTGATCCCTCTGCCTTTTAGGCAACAAGTAGACCCAATTCAGGTCAGGAAAATGAACAGAAGCAATTACATTTGTTATGTTTGACCATGCATTTTTTAGGTTTTTTCCTTTAATTTGTCATCTGTCTATTTTCTATGTGGTGTATTCCTCAAAAACTTGGCACCCTAGGTTTGAATATTTCACTCAATATACAGTAAGTGTGATGTAGCTTCATTTGCAGCACTGCAACCAGTAGATACAGAATATGTGACAATGTCTTACAATATGAAGAAATGGCTTTTCTAACTTTGAGCCGTCTAAAGAGGAAATTTAATCAAAAGCTAGATTTTAAGGCGTTGAAAACTGTTATTGCAGGTGACCAGCACTAGTTTTTTAGGAGACCAGTTACAGAGTCTGAAACATAATTTTTCGCATGTGCATCTCTCAACTCACCTGAAACGGAGTGTGAGGAGTACAGTACAGGGAGTACAGAGCTGTAACAATGATATATAATACTTAGTAATGACTCGTTAAACATAAATGTGTTTTCTCTGTAGCATTTGATTGGTACAACAGACAGCAGCACATTCTCTAATTCAATGTACCAGCGCGGTTTGTTGAGTGTATTGCAGTTATGGTACCTGTTGCCAAAGCCAGGAATGGACCTGAGTGCAGTCTTGAGGGAAGTGGCAAAAGCAGATTTATTGAAGGCAAAACCAGGGGAAGACAGTCTAGGGCTGTAATGCGCGGACTATTTGGAGCACAGAAAGGACAATCCAAATCATAGTCGTAAAAATGCCAAAGGTGGAATGCCAAATGGTGAGATTGCCAAGACTGGGAGAAGACAGAATCATGCGTCAAAAAACCAGCCAGAATTGTTATGAGAGGATCTGAAAACACAGTGACCAGGCAAAATTTTAAACTGTAGTCAAAACAAATCAGAGCTGGACAAAAAGACCACAGGAAGATACAAGGGTTCATAAGTCACTGAAGAGAAGTCAACAAACTCTCAAAGAAAGGGTGTAAATAATGGGCTATATAAAGAGAAAAGATTACAAAGGGGAAACTCAAATCAGGTGTATAGCTAACAGGGAAGAGTGACAAAGGGCGTGGTTACAAACAAGGGAATCAAAAGAACTAATTAACCAATGGAATGGGGAGGGCTAAAGCTGGAGTACAATGAAAACAAAGATGCAGAAAGGGAAACAGGGAATGGGAATAGTAACAAGGAAAACAAAGCAATGCAATAAATCAAAACAACTAGACAAAAACTAGGAATAAACAGTAAAATAAAACAATCAGATGCATGGAACACTGATACAGATAGGGAAATACAATCAAGGTGAAAAGGCAAGCTGGAAGCAAATCAACAAGACATATAATAGGTGAAACACAGGAGAACAGAGAATAAGGTGGTGTGGCTACAAATGGGGAAATAGGGAACAATCCAGAAAACAGCAGGAAAGGCAGGAAAGAGGGGACTTTGAAACACATAAAAAACTAAATAAAGTTAACAGAACAATGAAAAAAATACTCAAATACATTATATCAATAAAACTTAAAACAACTAACAGACTACCAACACTGACATCTGTTTGTAATGTATTCCAAGGTATTCAGTTGCCAGCTTTAATTTGATCTCACAGCCCTCGAAAAGTTATTCCTTGTTTTAATTTGCCGTGAAGAAAGTATGGATGCGTAGAGTATAAGATACATTTTCAGTTTCAAGTTTCCATCAAAGCTAGAATTTGAATATTGAAAGCTAAGACTGAGGTATTTTATTCAACAATGTTTGTATACACTGCTTGTGTATACTAGTGCATGTGTGCGTACTTGCATGCTCAGTTTCGTAATGAACATTCAGAGCCCTGGGCTCTGTTCTTCAGTTGTCTTTGTTCTTATTTCCTTTTGCTGGTTTTTTTTTTTGCTTCCAGCCACCCAGAAATTCAATGCAATAGAACACATGAGATGAAATATGTCATGGTTCACATGCTTTATTTAGCAGTTAACAATGATGAAGGACCCTCCTGTTAATTTCACGCCTTCAGGATCTACATATAACTTATGGTCAAATAATTCATTCAGGCTCTGAATTTAAAGGAAATGGTCTGAGTGAAGACTTATTTCACCAGCCGCTCTTATATACCACATCAGAGCTCAACTACGACTGTTGTTGCATATAATGAAGAGCTCTTTAATTACACCCCAATCAGCCACAACATTAAAACAAGAAGATGACAAATCACCCTGGTCCCCGCAGTGTAATCTGAGGAATCCCAAAATATCAAAAGGTACCAGTCTGGGACCTGATTCATATGCACAGCAGGTTTTGTGAAAAAAAAATTGCATGGTATTCGAGGTCTGTTCCAGAAATGAAATTACCATGGATGGACGGATGGACGGACGGAAGGACGGACAGATGACTGCACTAACGACTATATCCCCTGGCATTTCATCCCGGGGGATAATGACCTGTCTAAGATTGTGTTGGTGCCCTTTGTGCCACCAAAATATCTTTGTCATACTAACATCTACTTCAATTCTTGGACCCAGGGTTCCTGAGTAGAACATTTCCGAGAGCATCATGCTCCCTCCACAAGTTTGTCTTCTTCAGACCATCAGCCTGCTGATAAAACGTTGTATCTGCCTTTACAGGAGAGCATAAAAAATGTTTAATTTTCATGTAAAAATGCAGTTCAGCTGTGTTCAGGTAGGATGACTATTTTTCTTCCAAGAATGTATCCAATCAATAAAATTTTGTATTTTGCAATGTTTATGTTACACTGCTCTCCATAATTATTGGCACCCCTGGTTAAGATGTGTTCTTTAGCTTCTAATAAATTCAGTTTTTTTCTAAATAATGTAGGACCACAATGAAAAAAAGAGGAAAATCCAACCTTTAATTCAAGTGCATTTATTCAGTGGGAAAAAAAATCCCACATTAAGAAATAATTCTTTTACATCAAATCATGTGTGCCACAATTATTAGCACCCCTGATGTTAATACTTTGTACAACCCCTTTTTGCCAACAAAACAGCACCTAATCTTCTCCTATAATGTTTCACAAGATGGGAGAATACAGAAAGAGGGATCTTCGACCATTCCTCTTTGCACAATCTCTCTAAATCATCCAGCGACCTGGGTCCTCTCCTCTGCACTCTCCTCTTCAGCTCACTCCACAGGTTTTCAATGGGGTTGAGGTCTGGGGACTGAGATGGCAATGGGAGGAGCTTGATTCTGTGTCTGGTGAACCATTTCTGTGTAGATTTGGCCACATGTTTAGGGTCATTATCTTGCTGAAAGACCCAGTGATGACCCATCTTCAGCTTTCGGGCAGAGGCCACCAGATTTTGATTTAAAATGTCCTGGTATTTCAAAGCGTTCATGATCCCTTGCACCCTAACAAGGTTCCCAGGACCTCTGGAAGAGAAACAGACCCACAGCATCACCGATCCTCCCCCATACTTCACAGTGGGCATGAGGTGCTTTTCTGCATACTCATCTTTTGTGTTCCGCCAGACCCACTTAGAGCGTTTGTTGCCAAAAAGCTCTATCTTGGTCTCATCTGACCAAAGCACACGGTTCCAGTTGAAGTCCCAGTACCGCTTAGCGAACTCCAGACGTTTGCGTTCATGATTGTGAGTGAGAAAAGGTTTTTTCCGTGCATGGCTCCCAAACAGCTTGTTGGCATGTAGATAGTGCCTGATGGTTGTTTTGGAGACTTTGTGACCCCAAGATGTTACCATTTGTTGCAATTCTTTAACAGTGAGCTTTGGAGAACTTTTTATTTCTCTTACCATCCTCCTCACTGTGCGTGGTGGCAAAATAGCCTTGTGTCCTCGTCCAGG
This sequence comes from Gymnothorax javanicus, assembly GCA_029692085.1. NCBI lineage: Eukaryota > Metazoa > Chordata > Actinopteri > Anguilliformes > Muraenidae > Gymnothorax > Gymnothorax javanicus. The sequence continues at coordinate 30,727,010 of CM056195.1, read as the reverse complement.
CTTGTTTACCACTGTTCCAGTTGTTTTAAACTTCTTAATGATTCCTCTGACAGTAGATATGGGCAGGTGCAGGCGAGTGGCTATTTTGTTGTAGCCATTGCTGGACTTGTGAAGGTCGACACACATCTGCCTTACTTGAATGGTGTGTTCCTTTGTCTTTCCCATGTTGAAGAGTGGATAAGAGAAATGGCCTCTGTGTCACGTCATATTTCTACCCCAGGGAAACAGGAAGTGATGAATTACTAATTAAATGTTCCTAGATACTCTGATCAACTTTGTAAACTACTGTAGAAATGACAGAAATACTTCAATTACATTTATTTCCTAGGAATTGTTAGGGGTGCCAATAATTGTGGAGCAGGTGATTTTATGAAAATAATTATTGCTTAGTCAGGGATTTTTTTTTTCCCTTAAAATTCACGAGTTGAAGGTTGCATTTTTCTTCAATTTTTAGTGTGAGAGTATGCTTCTGCAATAAAAATTGAATTTATTTTAATGCTTTTAACACATCTTAACCAGGGGTGCCAATAATTATTGAGGGCGCTGTATTATCGTGGACATACGAGTTTTTGTTTATTATCAAATTTGGAGATACGAGGTTTTATCAGCAGGCCGGCGATACAGTGCATCCTAGTGTCATCTCTCTCTGTCTCTCTCAGGTAAATGGTGCGCACGCACCAGGCAGATGCACATGTTATAAAGGGAAACGGGACTCACAGTACCAGGCAACCTTCTTGAAGTGCTCTAAGGTCCAGTTCCAAAGCTCATGTGCCCATCGTGGGTGCTTTTAGTGGTGGGTCACGGTTAGAATGGGCAATCCGACCTGTCTGATACTACAAATTGCTATACACAGCAGGATGAGATGCATTGTGTGTTGTGACACGTTCCTCACATAAGTATCATTAAAATTTTCTTTGACTTGTGCCACAGTTGCCCTTTTATCAGCTCAGAGCAGACAAGATAGCCTTTGTTGCCCTTGCACAACAATAACCCTTGGACACACAAGGACCCTCTTGCCAGTTCATGGTTTGTCACTCCATGGACCACAGTCACAGATGCTCACCACTGCTGACTGGGAGCAACCCAGATTCCTTGCCGCTTCAGAGATGGTGTGACCTATTCGTCCAGCAATAACAATTTGGCCCTTGTGAGTTCGCTCATGTTGCATCTCTATAACATCCAATATATAGGCTATGAGAACCAACAGCTTACCTTCGGTCTGCAGACCTTGGCATGCATCCTTGCTAAAAGAAAATCAGCATTATTAACTTAATCTGTGAGTGGTCTTAAGGCTTTGGCATACTGGTAGACAACAAATGGTGAACTCTTCTCTGCTTTGTTTTACTACAGCAGTTTCAGAGTGAACCATGACATCAGCAGCAATAACATCACTGCTGCTCAAGATAACTTGTGAACATTCATTTGCAGGATAGAACTTGGTTTATTTTTAAATCTTATCTGTGTGAAGGTTCTCAGCTCTACACAAATTATTATTTCAGACCTGAGCTGCTAACTTTGACAAAGTTTAGTATAATAAACTGTTATTCCTCTTTGATAGAACAGCCTGTATTTATACCAGGGCTAGTAAAATACCTTATTCTGACTTGATTGAAGGAGTGTTGATGATATTGCTGTAATTTGCATTGAGATACCATATAATGAAATGGAATAAAGTAATGCGAAATAGCCAGATTGCACACAGTGGGCTCTACTTTTGTGCTGGCACCAGCCATGGCACCTGTCTATAGTGTGGGCGCATTGGCATTTTCTAGCAGTGCAAGGTGAATTCTGCGCATTTACGCCGGTTAGGTATTTTGGTGGATATAAATGCATGCACTTCCACCGAGATTGGGCATGAAGGCGCAGCAGGGGGTGTGTCGAAAGAGATATGCTAACACAAAGCAATTTTGATACTTTTGACCATAAGATTGTGCCTGCACCAATCACCAGCCCTGAGCCCCTCTAAAGTGCAAAGTGCATGCACTGCGGTATTTTTGTGACTTAAGACTAAACCTGTGCCTCTCAAACCTCTCCTGGTGAACCAACTGTCCTGCATGTTTTAGATCTCTCCCTGCTCCAGCACAGGTGATTCAAATGATCAGATTGTTATTAACCCCCTAAAGCCGATTGATAACGTCCTGATCATTTGAATCACCTGGAGCAGGGAAAGATCTAAAACAGGCAGGACGGATGGTCCTCCAGGAGAGGTTTGAGAAGCACTGGACTAGACGGAGAGATGTCCCACAAGGCAGAGAGCATCTGTCAAACATGGACTGATTTTTTGGATGAAGGCTATGTATATCACCAGACTTTTAAATAAATAATTCAACAAATGACTAAAACTGATATGCAAAATTTTGATCAAATTTTCGTGACCAAAGTATTACAGCTTTACTCTTTCGGATATTGTGGGGCTTAGAATCAGTCAATGCGCACTGTTACACACAGACAATCCTGCCTAATTCAGGTGACTGAATGTCTATCAGGCAAATAAAATGCAACTGCGAGCTGAAGGGAAAAGCCTATTTCAGCTTTATGGGTTTTTCATCACAGAATCCATATGAATAAAACTGATACATTTCATGCAACAGACGACATCACAGCACAAGACAACTATGTAAGGCATGGAAATCACACTGTCAAATTATGGTAGAGGCTACGTGCACGCTATTTCAAATAAAACAAAATTGTTACATTTTTGTCACTATCAATATAGAAAATGGAGCACCTAATTGGGAGGAAATGTGTGTGGAGGTACAGCCCTCACCTGCATCACCCCCCAGTGTCTTTTTCTGACCTTAGCGACCGGGAGTGTAAGGAGAAGCTGCATCTCTCCTGGGAGATTGTAAATAAGGTCTGCTGGCTGGATGCCGCAGACCTGGGCAGAACCCCAACAGGTCCCTGTTCTCTCACAGTCCCTGTAAAAGTTACAGCAGCTCTCGCCCTCCTTGCCACTGGGTCCCTGCAGCACACCTTGGGCTTTGTGTCTGGCATCAGCCAGTCTGCTGTCAGTTTGGCTGCACATGCAGTTTGTTCCAGTCTAGTTCGAAATGCCAGGGAGTTTGTTTTTCCGAGCACATCTGAAAGCCAACTGAAAACTAAACATGATGTCATGGATTCCCCAGGGTTTTGGGTGCCCTTGACTGCAGACATGTGCTGCTGCATACACCAACTACCCAAACTCTTATCTATGTGAATCGAAAGGGGATCCGCTCCATTATGGCCTGTTTACACCGAACCGTGACCCTGATACGACCCCGATACGACCAGTGCGGTTGTGAACTTTTGGTCACTCGCACAAGTCGCGGCCATTCCTTACTTTGATTTCTTATTTGCAGTTACACTAAACCTCAATAGCGACTGAATCGTGACTTTCTTTACACCTCGAACCATGATGCGGTCGCAATACTCATACTTGTCGCGTGTACTCATAGAAAGCGTGTGGATGAGTGATGGAGAGAGCGGCGTCCCCGTGTTTATATAGACAACCTGAGTTCGTAAGTTGCTTCGCCACCAGTCATGGGAAGCCTCACCATTAGTCGGATTTCGATCCCTTTAATAGCACATGCGGTCTCAGCGCAGTCGCAAATTCGGTTACATTTAAAAAGTGTACATTTGTCGGTCGTTATGGGGTTGCAATAGGCTCGCATTAAGCTCTCCATAATGCTCGTAATAGTTTGCGAGTGAAAAATTTGAAAAATTTGCGATCATTGATGCAACCGCATGCCGAGCCACTTGCAAGTCTATTACGACGTGTGATACGGAGTTGAGAGTGAGTTGAGACTTGTGCGAGCTTATTACGACAAATTATGATACCCTCTTGTGTTTTTCACTGGTTGCACAACCTTTGCGAGTGTTTTGAGCAGTTCTATACATTTGCAAACCTCTATGAGACCGATGGAGAGTGATGGAGATCAAGAGAGATAGTTTTGGAGACCTTGGAGACTGCATAGAGACCATCTTGCAACCCCAGTGCGAGTCAGTGCGAGTGAGGGTGAGCAGAGGCCATTTTCCAGTTGCAACTCAGTCGTAAGCCCCGTGTAAACAGGGTGTTAATATTCATGTATTGTGATGCAAATTGCCTGGTGACACGTGTATGCCAATTACCCTGATTCATCCATCTTGGCCAATTCTGTTATTTCTACAGTTTTTACAGGATATACCCTCATAGACAGGTGGCTGCTTGGAGGCAATAGCTACCCATTAAACCCATGGCTGATTACACCACACGGCACAAAGGGAATGCATTTTTAACGGTGTTTTCAGTCAGGCCATGTCAGTAATCGAGACAACATTTGGAATGTTAGAAATGTGTTTCCGGGGTTTGGACTGATTGGGTGGTACACTGCAATACAGCTTCAGTCAGTCAGTGCATTCTTAATGGCATAATGAGCCCTGGATAGCATTGCAATAATCCATGGAGGTCACATTGACCTCACAGAGGAGAAATTAGGTGACTTAAGGAGGTTACAGGCAGAACTGCACGTGCCAACCGAGGAGGTGGGAGAACAACAAGTAGATCAGTTTCTTCCAGGGTGTAGTTCTTCTGACGTTGTTGTTCAGGACTTTTCTCAAAAATTACGAAATTCTCAGCATGCTTGCCACTGCAAATGCGCAGTTTTTAAAAGCAATGTGCCGCTTTGAGTGGTCATAATTGAAGCCAGCCCCAATAACACCCACTTATAATTATTCCTTATCCAACCTTTTTTATAAGTGAGCTCTGCTGCACTGTTGGTCACCAAAAAAACAAAACTAAGTTTGACACACTTAGCGCACCAGCAACCAGACTTTGCACTTGCATTTTTCACTTTCATCAGGACTGTTAAAATAAGGAGCAATATGGCCAAAAGTATGGTGACCCTCCTCATTTTGGGGCAGTATTTCATGGTTTTGGTAGGCCTCTTTGTGCAATTAAAAGGAAGGCTTAATAAATAGCATCCAATGACATTCTAGGTTATTTTGAGCTTCTAACAGTCAAGGCCCTTGCCTGCTTTCCAGCATTACAATACCCATGTGAGCAGTGTGAGGCCCCTAAATGGCTTGTCTAGATCAGATTACTTGCCTGCAGATAGCCTTGACCTCCATTAAATAATATTGGGATCAACTGGAAAGCCACCTTTCAGTAAAACTTAACTGCTCAACATCACTGCCCAACCTCACTAATTCTTGTCGTAATGTTCTTCAACGCTATGTCCTAGCATATTGTGGAAAGCTTTTTTAACAACAATGGGAGACCGTTGTCATATGAATGCCCATGAGTGCCCAATGCCCACTTTGGAATGTAATGAACTTTGCAAGATGAGCATGTGTCCTCTTGCTTTTGGCCTTTTGGTGTAAGTGCTCTCTGTAGCAGAGCAAGTGTGTAAGCTTTGAGGGACTCAAGCGGAAAATACAAATTGGAAATAAATTCTATTCTAAAAAATTCTGCCTTTGAGGAACCCATCTTGTGGGGAGTAATTGTACTTATTCCTCACACAGGGGCACTTTTTCCCAGATGATAGTAAATAGTAGTTTGACACAATGAGATCACTATATTGAGTTGTTTAGATTTATTTTAGGAAAATTAGAGAAATAAACTTTCACGTGAGAATTGTATTCAAAATACTGTTGTGAAAATTGTGGAAAGTGGGTGATTCCGCAACATCAATGTAAAGAAAATGGCTGCTCTCCCTACAGTTTCATATTTTATTGAAACTTGCATCAAGTGTGAATTTCCCAAGTGACTACATAATGGACATTTTCACTGCTTTTAAAATGTTTGTAGTCTGAGGAGCTTTTAGTCAGGTCCATTTTATTGATATATGGTGCACTCAATGACGAGATCCCACTTGGGTTCCTCGGAGGGATCTGTAATGGTATGTAATGTTTTCCCCCTGTTAAATGTGTAAAGCAAGGAAGTGGTTCTGGCAGATAGAGGTGGGCTGTCACAATTCTCATTTCTGCACAGATGTAATTTATGTCTTTTGCATCAGTGAGTATGATACTTAAATTGGTAGATTTGGAATGTTTTTTTCTGTTTTGTTTTTGCATAATACTGTGAATTGGAAATGTGACATTTTGCTCCTTTCCATTAGATTGCTGTGATATTGCTCCTCTTTGTCATGGGCAGACTAAATTAAATTATTTTACTTCATTACAGTTTGTTGATTTAATAGGTTGTTTGGCTTGGTTTAATGCAATAGTGCCAGCACTTAAAATGAATGCCAAAATAATGGGGTGACGGGTATCGCTTAATATTTTTTATTTTATTTTTTTGTTTGAAAGGCTTAATTACTATGGAACGCAGGTTTGCAAAGCTTGAGTCAGGACAAAATGACATGCTGACAGAATAATTATAAAGCCAGAGGCCAAAATAGCACTACAGTGTTCAGACGACACTCATGTTTTTTTGGCTTTTTTTCATTTTTGTGAACCGACTGGAATGAGAGTTCATTATCTCTCTGAATCACCCTGTCTGGATTTATAGTCTGTGATGGGAATTATAAATACGTTGTTGTATGAAAGTGTATTAATGCAGGTCTGAATATCATTAATTCATTTTGGTGGGAATGGCTTAAGAAGAAAAAAGAATGAAAATGGCATTTGAGAACCAGCAGAGGTGAATTTGACTTCATCAACTCTGAACATGCACTGTGGGTTCCAGCAGTGATAGGGGAAACCACTGGCTCATAAATCTGTCAGCTGCTCGCCAATTCTGCTGATCCCGGCCAATCGGATTCTCTGTGTCTGTTGTGTACTGTGAGTTGGACGGTGGACAGCTGTGGATTTTGGGACACCTGACTTGTCGCTGTTCACCGCAGTCCGTCCTCCCACACAAGCCTTCAGCAATGTAGGAGGAACAGATGGAGGAGAGCGATTCGCACCCTGGGTTAGAGATGGAGCTGGCGCAGGAGTTGGGAGATGAGGAGGGAAGTGTGCCTGACTCAGCTGCCAAAATTTGGCTTGGAGGGTTGATGGCATCCTGAATTTTTCCAGGTGTTTGTACCCGAGATTAAAGCAATGTCAGGACGCAGGCTGTCCTGTCATGTCTCCTGTTTGGGTATGACCTGTTGTGACCAGGCTGTACATGGTGGGTGGAGTACAGGAAGTGGCTCTTAGCTGATATTGAAAAACAGACAGGCAGAATGTATAATGTGTGTTCTGGTTTGGCTGCTCATCACTTCCCTGATGGCTGAATCACTACAACAGACCCCTAATTGCTCTGAGAAGGGCACTAACATGATCACTGAATTACCCACTTTAGTCCTGTTGCGACAACACTGACCCAGCAGCCACCCTTTGAGATGGGACACGCTTTGATTTCTCTGAGGAGGGTGAAGAGGAGAAGGCAGTGCCCTGAAGTGCACTGATGACTGTAGATGCAATGACAAGAACTCACTGGATACACAGCACAAGAACTCAACCTGCCCAAACTGCAGAGCCATGAGCAAAAGAAGTTCACCGCAGAAACAAATATTCAACCACAGCAAAGATTCCCTATTTTAGGCCACGCTGAAAGAGCTATGGCAAGTTATTGTCTCTTTATAATCCACTTCTTGGCAAACAGGGAACAAATTGGAACTTGCCAACACTCTGTCTGGGGGAAGAATGGAATTTTTGAGGCGCTTTCAGGCTAAGTTTCAAGAACTCCCGTTGAAAGAGGTGTTCTGACTCTTATGTGTATATGGTGTGCGTGCAAAAAAAGATGTGCACACTTCAATTCTTGCAGACTTCAGATTTATTGAAATAAACCACACATCAAAAAATCTAAAATAAAAAAAGAAAACACGTAAAATAGGATTTTACACATGTGCAAATCGCTTGTGAATTATTAAATCAAAGTTGCATGCAGTTTGGCAATTTAGCATGTTTTACTATGGTCAGTTTTTATTTTTTAGTATGTCATATAAATTTGTTGTGGGGACGCAATATTTTTGCTTGAAATCCATGAAATTTTATAAAGAAGGCCCTTGGTCTAACCAATGTCGAGGAACAGAAGGTGAAAGGATACGTTTCAAGTTCTTCAGTTAGAATCGAGCAAGCTGAATGTACGTTGTAATACTGACTGCAGGTAATACTATGATAGAATTAGTGTAGAAGGGAAAATACATTCACTGAAGCTTACAATGCAAAAATGAACACAGAATGTGAAATATCTTTGACCACTCAGTGGTGAAAATGACCTCAAGAGCCGGTCATTCACATATGCAGGCATTGACCCACAGAGAATAGGGAAAGCGCAAGCCTGCTATTTGAAAATTAGTTTGCTAAACCAATCATGACCCGTTGCAGTGTGTGAATGGGTGAACTGCTTTGATTGCAAGATTCAGAAAATGATGGCTAGGACAAATGCAGTAATGTGGGGCTTGAGCTTGGGCTGAGAACAACGCACTCGAAACCCAAGGTTACAGCGATCAAGTAGAAAATGGACCGAGCAAAGGCAATAACGTGATTGCGGCCCCAAGGGCATGTTCACCTGTACAAGTTGTTTACAGAATGTAACCCCGGCAAAGGACATGTTCAAACAACCCGGCTAGATTTTCTACAGCCAAAGCACACTTTTTATCAGAATGAGTTTTCTCCCATGTACTGAAGCTAAGACGTTAAATTCCTTGAGAATGGTGTGAGGAAGAAATGGCTGACTGACAGGGAGCCTCTTGCAGGAAGTCATTACTGAGGAGGCCCGCCTCCCCCTCGCTGTGATATTCATATTCTGCGACAGGCAATTGATGCACTTCGATATGTCGTCTTGTGGTCGGACAGGAGGCAAGCGCTGGGGTCTGCTCCATACGAGACCTTTGGTCTTGCTGACAAGTGTGAAAACACGGGCCTGACCTGTCAATTCGCACGCTGAGCAGCACCGTGTTCAGATGTGTTGGGCTACTGTCAGGTCAGAATGCACCTGCTTTGACTAAATATATCAGGCAGTCTCTGCATATAAGGTGTCTTACTGAGGCATCCTGCCAGACTAGGAGTGCTTTATTCTCATGGCCACTGAAGGTGTTAGTCTGTGCGAAAGGAGTTAGCTTCAACAAACACAATACTGGTGTCGTTCAACATAATATTCTAATTTTAGATACCTTTTTCATAAAACTTCTATATTTTAGTGTTCTTTTCAGAGTTTGTGTTTATGTCAGCGCCTGACAGGCAGGATATTGTGCTTCGCTTTGGTTAACCTTTTACTATGATCCAGACATGGAATGCGAGATTTGCCTAAACCCATTAACTGGCAGCTCAGTCATGTGATTGAGCTTCTTTTCACATAAAATCTAGTTTCATGATTTTTTGAAAAATTTGAGCACAAACATATGCAGTTTTTTTTTTGTACAATTAAACATTATGTGTGTACAAAAGTCCACAAATGTAAATGAAACAGAAAATAGCACATGCCAAAATGCAAGAAAAAGTTTTGGTTGAGAAAGAAGCTTAGTTAAAGCAAATATTGTTTTCTTGGTTAAGTAAACGTAAAAGGTTAACGAAAACCATGCGACGTTCCACTTCTATTCTAAGAGTGTTTGATAGTACAGCTGCTTGAACATTTTTATCTGCCACAGAAATGAGAAATGTTTCTTTTTTAAATGCAGTGTGTATTACAGCATCAGATAGTGTGAAACACAGGTACCTTTGAAAGTGTGGATGAAAAACACTCGAGGTGTGATGGTGTAAATTGGACAGAGATAGAAGCTGCTAGTGAGACTTCTGTTAGGAAGATTATGTAAGTGACAGAACATTAGTCTTAATTTACTCACTGTCAACCTCGCTTGAAATGTTAATTTTGAGTAGAGTAGTTCTCATTACATCATACAAAGATGCGCTGTTTTGATCCATGTGCTTTAGTCACCCAAATGCTTCACTGCACAAACTCAAATCTGAATTAAATATAATCTTCAAAACTGCATATAGTTTTCTGTTATACAGTGTACTTAATATAGCTCTAGTAGCATTTTTTATTTATTGGTTCTGCTGTTTCAACTTGCAATCACAAGCAAAGTTGCGCAATTGGCATTGCGTAGAGAGCCTCAATGTTTCTACTCATTTAGTCTGAGACATTACCAATTTCAGAATAAGCTGGAGCTCGTTTTCATTTGCCATGAATACTATATGAGTTTATTCTGTCTGTTTTTTATATTAATCATTTTTTCTGGCCGGCAATGTCATATTTACCCAAAAATACTTATTACACTAACAACGAACAGATGGACCCACCACTGCCGCTGGCCAAGCCAAAATATTCAAGCAGCATAATTGATTAATTAGCCAATATGAAGCGCTTTCAACTGCATGTTCGACTCATCCAAGAATGAGTTTGGATAGGATAGGGAAGCCAAGTGTCATTGCAGGGCTTTTTTATTATTAACACCCGAGTCATTACAGATTCACCAGAAGGGGTAAGACAGATTGCAGCTTTTATTCCATGCACATCTCCTTAGCTGCCTTCTCATTTGCCATGGGATGCATTACCAAGTCTAACTCTGACTGGAGGACAATGTATTCCTATGCAAGAGTGAAAGGAGCTAACAAAAGTGCTTGGGATCACCAGCTGGTGCAAAAGGCTGCTATGGGTGGTCCAGGGGGAGGGAGAAAAACAATGAACCAGATCTTTGAGTTCACATATGCACTGCTTACAAAAGGGGAAATGTCATTGTTTTTGAGTTTGTCAGCAAGTGCTTTGATGCTATCAGTACTATGACTCATCACATTTCTGAAATCCGGAATTACAATTAGCCTCTCACAAGTGATGATGAAAACAAAGCAGAAACAGAGACAAATAGGAATGGACGACTGTGAGGCAGAAACAGAGAGATAGCTGGAAAGGCTGAAACATGCTGGCTTTCAGGAGGACAGCGGTGAAGATTAGAGGCTTCAGCCTGCTGCAGATGAATTAATCAAGCAGTTCTTCACCATTATTCTCTGAACCCCACTTCCCACAGTGCACTTCCAACTGTCTTGTTCTGCCGTGTGATACAGGCAATAGGCTGTTTTTAGTTTTGGATCATCCAGCCTATAGCTCTGATTATAGAGTGTTACCTGCTTACACGTTGCATTTGTGGCAATAGGAAGACGCTCCTTGCCGGTAAAGCCATGCTTGCACTCTCACGTGGGCTGATACAGGTCAGTTGCGTGTGAGGACGTGCGGACACAGCACATGCTGTGGCAGCTGGGCTGGTCCCAGGTGTGTGGGGACTCTGCCCGTGTCTGCACGCACGGCCGCCCAGCGCCAGCCCACTGTTAGCTCTACACAGTTCTTAATTCTGACAGCTTAGCATAAGGTTATGTAATTTTACTTGCTAGTGAAGCTGACATTAGACTGTGATATCAATTAACCCTTAAAGTGCTTAATTTTTACTTACCCTATCCCTCCAAAAGTTAATCATCCATTATTTAGTTGACAAATGACCTTCGGAAGGACTCACAGGTTCCCGTGAACCCTTCTGAAAGTCATTGTCAACTAATTTGCCGACTAAAATGAACAAAATTGTTGACCTTTCGAAAGCTGAAACCTGAAATTTTGCTTCATATATTTTGTCCCTTGTGTGGATATAGCTGTGATTTGCACTTCAAGGGTTAACATTATTTAAGAACGTTTTAGCATTGTGTCACATTTGTTAGATAGGTAGTTATAACTTATGTTAAGATATGGTAGTTTATTATATAAGTTACTGTTGTCAAGTGCTTCAATCTCAGATAATTTTTGATATTTTTCATTTGTTGCTACCCTCAGTAACCCCTGCAAGTCACCTCTACACAGTCCTGACTCCAGCTCAGGTCTTGTTGCGTGGACAGAAAAACCAACTGGGAATGTAGCTAGTCTGTTTACAGTCTTTCTCATTTATCACCTTTGTGCATTGTTTTGTTTTCTTGAAATAACGTTATGTGGTAGGCCAAAGGAGGGCCTGGGCAGGGAATTTAACCCCAGACTCCCAGGTCAGAGTCAATTGCGCTGACCACATCACCAAAGTGCCAGGCTCATTAGTAAGGTAGCCAGGGTGCGTACTTATTAGGAGGCATTTCTAGTGACAGGACCCATTAACTGTCACAGTTAGTTACAAGGAAAATGCCAAGGTCAGCACTAACCATTTGTGTGGACCAATACACGACTGAAGAGAGAAATTCTGATTGGACTGCATCCCAACTTGTCTTTTTGTGCAATTTCCATCTCGTTTTTGCTTATTTACAAAAATGTCAATACATGTTGTCATAGGTTTAATATTCCTAGATTAAATTTCATTTAGCTTTTGTTTTGTTTTTGCCAATGAAAAATGGTTGTTAACAAACATTTTTTTGTCATAGTTTTCATCCTCAGAATTTGCACAGTTTCTGAGAGCAGTTGTTTTGATTAAGATCAATGTTGAAAACACTGTCCTGACTTTTCATTTTTCAGCAGAATCAGTATTATCACAGTTAAATCGATTGTACTGAAAATTTTAAATGCTTCAGTGCTTTTCAAGAGGCTTACAGTTGTGAAAGTTGCAATCCATCGCTGATGTGTAGGCTCTGCCTTCCAGTGTGTTGTATATGCAGGGTAAGCTCATAAGTTAAGACTGGACGTTTGTCTTCTTGTCATCATGGTTTTGGTTTGGAAACAGTTCTGAAGTTAATCTTTCTACACTGGTTCCAGTGTATTTATTCTGTGCCTCAGATTTTATTGTTGCTGTGCTTAGGCCCCTTGGGAGAAGTGCCCTGGAGAGTCACAAAGCTACACAATAGGATGAATGCTATTTCATTTCAGGTTTTCCAATAAGAGGCTATGATTTCTGAGTTGTGCTGTTGCCGTGCCATGTCTAGTGTTGTCTTTTTTTCCCCTCATAAATAATGTTTATCAAAAAAATGTTGCCTATCAGCTGATCTGAGCCTGATCATTATTGGAGAGTTCCCCCGACAACCCAGAGTTCTGTGTGAATTACAGTCAGGATGAAATGCTTTGTGATGCCATTAAGTGGCTCTGCTGCTGTAGAACAGGCCTTAGACATCCAAAAATAAAGAAATAAAATAAAACAAAGAGCTTGAGTTATTCCAAAGATGAATCAGCTTGTCTTCGTTTACAGAGAATCCTTAAAAGTCCCCCAACCTTAGTTATGACTTGTCACAATCATTCATTAAAAATGAAAGGAAAGAATGTAAAACTCAGCTTTTTTCAAAACTGTGAGTACATAAGGTGTGTGTATGTGCGAGTCTGCGTGTGTGTGTGTGTGTGTCTGTGCATGTGCTCGCGCGTGTGTGAGAGAGCCTATTTATCGAATCACATAGCTGCTGCATCAAAACATATCAAACCTGTAAACATTCCATTTACGTATCGCTAGCTCCTCTGACAGCTATTTTGGCCACCCTGTGGTGCCACTGATACATTATTGATCGGGATGGCTTATCACCTGGTGACAGCTCTTCCTAGACATTTAGCAGTTTGGGACCTCCTCGGAGGGAAAAGTTTCCATCAAATATTCAGGGGCTTAGGGTGTAGGTGTCTGTCAGGAGGAAGGAGGGGAATGGTGTTGCTCCACCCTTCATCCTAAGCATGGAAAGGAGCTGTACATCAGATATTTTAAATAGGAAGTCTTAGGGAACTCCCAAATGCCTCAATAACTGAACTGGTTAGGATGGGGGTTCAGGATGGGAAGAGCTCTATATCATTACACTGGCAACTGCTGTATGCGAAGAGTCCGAGGTTCCTTGTCACTGTAACCTATGATGGGAATAGCTCTATGTTCATCGCCTTCAAACTGCCATATAAATGCACACCTTAGTTTCACAATAAACCACCACTAGATTGACCAATAGATTGATTCAGTGCGATTTTCACATTTTAATTTTCATAGTGTTCAAGAGTTTGCAAGTTCAGCAGAGGGCCAATTTCCTGACGATCTTGGAATGTGTATGCGGTTTTCCAAGTTGGGTATCCTAATATTTCAGTCATATCAGAAAACTGGTCTTTGTCAAGCTCCTTGGAGCTAAGCAAGTGAGTGGATTTAAAAAAAAATATATGAATATATAGGGTACACAGGACCCACGTAAAGGAACTCCTGAATTACTGAATTACAGTCTTAATCACATCTGAATCTTGCAAATAATGCGTTGCAGGATCAACATCCAGAACAATGCACTATCCTGTAGTGTATTAGGTCAAATGTCTCAGGGTGTCATTAAATTCACCATACCTGGAAATTAGTAAGCTGTGCTCAGGCCACAATTTAGTTCCATGATGCTTTTAGTAAGAGAGGAATGCTTTGATTTTTAATGATTGAATGTTTTTTATTAACCCCATAAAAAGTACGGACCCATTTAGGGGTCTGGTAAATGCAGCTGCTATGGTCAAACCTATAAAACTTTCGGCCTACTCTAGTGGAAATCCCAAGATTTCCAATTATCCCAAAAATGTCCTGTTTAATTACAGAGAATTGTGTATGAAAGATTTATATATTTTCCATTTGATGTGATGCAGTGGCCATAAAAATGTGGCGTCCTGGATTTGAATATTGCTCACAGTATAGTGATGTCGCTTCAGCGAAGCAATGCAACAAGCAGATACAGAAATGTACTATATGACATTGTCCTACAATATGAAAAAATGGTTTTTCTAACTTTGAGAAAACTGAAGTGAAATGTTAGAGTTAATCACTTTAATTCCGCAATAACTGTGACGATATGTAAAAATGCTAATTAAATAGAATTATATGATTTGGAAATTCTCTTTTATCCACATTTAGTGGAAATCAGCACAAAAAAATACAGTTTCACCTTATCAGCTGAATCGATTTTTGTAAGTATTTTCAAATACTGAAAATATTACCTGTAGCACGCTCCAAAACAATTGGGACAGGGGAATGGAAAGACTGGAAAAGTTGTGAAATATTCAGAAAAAACACCTGTTCGGAGCATTCCACAGATAAACAGGTGAATAGGTAGCAGATAATTCCATTATGGTCGGGTAGAAAATGAGCAATCACAAAATGCAAAGTTTTTTTACAGCATGAATGTTCAAGGTTCACCATTGTGCCAAAAGCAGCAAGAATAAATAGTTAAACAGTTTTAAGAACAACATTTCTCAATGTGCAATCGCAAAGAAATTTTGCAGTTTCACCATTTACTGTCCATTATACAGTGAAAAAATGTTTACAATCAAGAGAAACCGGAGCAATCTCCACACTAAAAAAGACGAATATTTGGTGCACTTGACCCTCAAGCCCTAAGATGGCACTGCATTTGGAACCAACATGATTCTGTGATTGACATCACCTCATGGTCTCATATCTACATCAAGAGACTTGTGACAGTGAACACCATTTGTAATGGCATCAACAAATGCAAGTAAAGACTCAACTACACAAAGACAAAGCCATGTATCAACACTAACCAGAAGCTCTGCTGACTTCTCTGGGCTCGAACTCACCTGAAATGGACTGACATAAAGTGTAAAGGAGTGCTGTGGTCTGACAAGTCCATCCTTCAGATTGTTTTTGGAAATAATAGATGTGGTGTATTCAGGACCAAAGAGGACAAGGACCATCCCGACTATTAGTTATTTTGTCTTTTATTTTTTCAGTCGAGTACAAAAAGGGATTTGCAAATTATTCTATACATTGTCCCAATTCTTTTGTAATTGAGGTAGTACAATGTACCTACTTCTTTTGTTGTTGCTACAAGCAGAATAAGGTGCTCCTTGATAATGTATGACATTATATGACAGTAGACACTGCAACTTAATAGAGTGGCATGGTTTTGGCATCATGGCGCTCAGACGAAACATTGCACATATTCAATAGCCAGTATTTAAATTATGACTCATGTAATCCCAAATGAAAAATCATGTCAAATGACTAAGCGTGCCATAGATGCAGCACTTTGAATGATTTAAGGCCGTCTGACAGCAGTGTGAATAGCATTATTTGTATTGCTAAACCGCCGTACTGGGGACACAGTTTATCAGACGCACATTGCCACATGGTACACACGAATCGGCTCTCTGTCGAGATTGACACCATACTCAGCAGCTCCTCAGGCTTGGAGATGCTATCGCCAAGGTCGGAGCGGTGGTACTGTATGTCTCAAGAAGTACAGTTAAGAAAGTGCAGACACAGATTATCATAAAACAGTTACAAAACCATTAGCTGTTCCCCCTAAATACCATATGCACAGATACTGGACATGGAATTCAATTCTTTATATTCAGCGAGCACGCAGAACTCATCAGTGAAATCATTATGCAAACATTTTAAGAAAACTGATAAAAAAAAATGTGCCTGAATTCAATTATTAATGCAGAGATGTTACCCATGACTTTAGCTTGGATATTTGTTATGCCTAGAGAAATTTGTCATGATTCGGGGACTTGGTATAGCTGGTCATCCGTAATAGTTTTGTGAGATGAGGGAGAGGCACGTACAAAGCAAGAAAAAAATAGGGAGGGACAGGCACCCTGTTGTAAACACACATTGTTGCCAGGGCCATCACACACAGAGGGTTGGGCGGGTCGGGGAGTGCTTTGGGAAGTGCCGGTCCATTACTCTCGTGGAGGTGTCGTTTTATGGCTCCGGCTGCCTGCTGGCCCACCAGATTGAGCGCACTGGGAGCAGAGAATTACATTAAAGCGGGCTACTTCATCTTCCTGCCTCTTTCTCCCTTGCTCAATAGCTGAGAGAGTGGCCACACAACGCGGAGGAGCCGGTGGAAGGACCTTGCAGGCCACACTCGGGCAGGGAGGCATCAGCCTCGTTTGAGAATTTGAGAAATGATTTCACAACCCCTCAGAGAAAGAAATCCTCTTGTATGGGCATCTTTTTTCATTCCTTTTGTAGACATGAGGGAACACGTTTTAAGAACATCAGATGGATGTTCTGCCCTGAAAATGAAATTCAGCTTTTAGTGTCCCTGAGCTCTCTGCGCAGTGTAAATACAAGCACCGACTGAAAAAGAAGACAGACAAACTCCAGGAGTAAAAATACCCTACAATACATGGTAATTCACCATGAATTGAAAAACAAATCAACTTTCATGATTTATCGCTCTGAAGTGGCAGATAAAAAATAAAAAGCTTTTTTTAGGTTTTGTTTATTGCTGGCTGTAATATTTCAGGAATAGAGATATTTTTGAGATTTGGTATCCACTCGACAGTTCTGAAATCTGAAATACTATGAATTTTTTTTTAATTTTATTTTTAATTGGATTCGTATGCATTATTTTATCTCCAGTCTCACTTTAATGTAAAATGATACATGATAATTAAGCATTAATTTACATTATCGTGGTGAGACAAAACATTATGAACCTTGAAATTATTGGAAAAATCAAAAAAAACAGTCTTAGTAAGGTGTCGGGCTTCCACAAGCAGTCAGATCAGTTTCGACATGCCTTTGTATATAGGGTTTATATGAGTAAAACTTAACTGGAGGGATGGAATACCTTTCTACCAAATGATATTCCCTCAATTGGTGTTTTGATAATGGTGACAAAAATCGCTGCCAAAATCTCCCAGGATCTGCTGATCGTGAAGATGGTGGCATGTGATTAGGATTATTTTCATGCTCATAAAACTATTGGGTGATCCCTTGTGCCCTGCGGGGTTTGGGCCATTGTCATCCTGGCCTCTTTCAAAGCTCGGACCTCGCCTTACTAAGTCTCACACATGTCAAAAAATGTTCAAATTTGTGGGTTTGTTTTATAAATATCTCAAACACATTTAGAACTCCTATGAAGCCACAAACAATGCAGCTAATGAAAATTTTGGAGAGGAAAGTCGAAAATGTGGCTAGTCACGTGGTCAAGTAGGCTTGACTTGAGATCGTAAGGTCCTGAGCTCAAGCCCCGGCCACGGCCTTCGCGGTGTGTTCTTGGGCAAAACACTTCACTCCCACACCCCACGCCTCACTCCACCCAGGTGTACAAATGGGTACCAGCAAATATTCAGGGAAACCTGACTAAGAGCTGGGGGGAGTACCTGCGATGGACTGGCATCCCATCCAGGGGGAGTAGTAATACTCCTAGTCGCTTATAGCCACAGAAACTGGGGTTAAGCACCGGGCCGATGGGCCACTGGCTCGAAACAGGCTTACCTCTACTTCTTCTTCAATAGTTGTATAATCGCATTATTACACTTGAGGGTGTGCTTGACCGTCATTCTTGTCACTCAGTGATGCTAACGAAACGAGGCGCTTGGCCGCATCACTGTCGTGGCAAGAATGACGGTCAAGCACACCCTCGCGTGTAACAATGCTTTAAAAAAAAAAAACAAAAAACAAAATCATTTTAGGCGACTTCATTCCAATATTTTTTCTTTACATGATTTGTTTCATTTCTACTGAAAAGAAAATGTCACTCCATAGATTTGTTCTGCTTTTTATTCATTCCTGACTTGCGAGTCATTTCTCCTTCTTAGTTGTTCCAACCTGCAAGGAAAAATAGAAAATAAAATTTGTTATAAATAATGCTGCCGTTTCATCGTAACTGCGCCGGTTGCGATTAGAATTTGCCGGGGGCTATTGTGGACATTTAGCAGAAATTTTTGGTAGTAGAACCAATATATTCCCGCCCGATAGATAGTGGCATATGCGTGGGCATACGCGCTGTCGGCATATTGGTTTATGTCTTGCGTCTTGGGCCCTCCATTTTTCGCCGATGTCCGATGAATAATCACTTCTCATGGAGGGAAATTGAAAAGGAAAGGAAAAAAAATAGGACAAATATATGCGGCATACTAGAAAAATTTTGAAGAGAGATAATATGTATGATGCACGCAAGATTTGGATGGAAATTTGTATGATTTTTTATTTATTTAATTATTTTTTTTGACAAGTCCCAAAGTCGGGGTGCGCCTTATAAACAGGTGCGCCGTATACACGAAACTTTACGGTAATCCACTTTGTTAATCCCTTTAACATATTTAAAGACCTCAATCAGATCACCCCTAAGTCTCCTTTTCCTAATACTAAAGAGATTAAGGATCTTCAGCCTCTTCTCATAGCTTTCATCTTTTATACCCGGAATTAGCTTAGTGGCTCTTCTCTGAACTTTTTCTAGAGCCTCTATATCCTTCTTAAAGTATGGTCCCCAGAACTGTACACAATACTCCAGATGTGGTCTGATGAATATGTTGTACAAAAGAAGCATCACCTCCTTGGATTTGTACTCAATACTTTTGGCAATGTATCCCAGCATCCGATTGGCTTTTTTAACTGCTATGGCACAATGGCTAGAGCCTGTGAGGGTTTGGTCAACAATCATTCCCAGATCTTTTTCGTGTGGAGCACATTCCAGTTTTAAACCTTCGATGAAGTAATCCCGTCTAATTTTTTTATTACCTACATGTACAACTTTACATTTTGCTACATTAAATTTCATTTGCCACATTTCTGCCCAATTTTGGATTCTATCCAAATCATCCTGAATCACTTTAGTGGACTCTAAACTATTTGCCAATCCTCCCAATTTAGTATCATCTGCAAATTTAACTAATTTGCTCTCAATATTCCTATCAAGGTTATTAATGTAGATGAGGAACAGCAGGGGTCCCAACACCGATCCCTGGGGGACGCCACTCCCCACCATACCTAGATCAGATGAGATACCACTGACCACCACTCTTTGTGTTCTGTCCTGTAACCAATGGTTAGATTGCTGTGCCCTTAAAAATTTTGATTGAAATGCCTGATTTCAATGAGTTTTCAAGCACTGCTGTGCAATGACTGGCCACATTTTCAACCTTTCTCCCAAAAATTTTCAATTTGCTGCATGGTGGGGCTAAAGTTGTACAACTCTGTTCGAAAGCGCAGTCGACTTCGCTGGACTCACAGTAATCAGAGATGGACTGTAGCATAGTGGAAGTATGTTTTGCAGTCAGTGAGTGAACTCATCATGTGTTTTTGGAAAAAAAACAGCCTCTCTGTTCTCGGGACCAAAGATGATAAATACAACCCATGCTACCATCAGCATCAAGGCCACAGAGCCCTGACCTGCACTATGTGAATAAACCACGGTACAACCCCATTTCCAGAAAAGTTGAGGCACTATGTAAATTTAAATAAAAACAGAATGCAATGATTTGCAAATAATTTAAACCCTTTATTTAATTGAAAACAGTACAAAGACAACAAATCAAATGAAAGGGAGATATTTTGTTGTGCTTTGAAAAATATCTGCTCATTTTGAATTTGATTCCAACAACACATTTCAGAAATGTTGGGATGGGGGTATTTTTACCACTGTGTTGCATCACCTCTTCTTTAAACAATACTGTAAGCATTTGGGAACTAAGGAGACCAACTACTGTAGTTTTGAAGGCAAAATGTTTTCCTATTCTGGCTTGATGTTGGATTTCAGCAACTCTACACTTTGCAGCATAATTTGTCATATTTTTCCTTTCAAAATTTACCAAATGTTTTTTAGTGGATGGCAGGTCTGGACAATAGGCAGGGCAGTTTAGCACCCAGACTCTTTTACTTTGAAGGCATGTTGTTGTAATATGTACAGAATGTGATTGGACATTGTCTTGTTGAAATAAGAAAGACCTTCCATGAAAAAATTGAGTAGATGGCAGCATATGTTGCTCAAACACACACACACACACACACACACACACACACACACACATATATATATATATATATATATATATATGTAATTCAGCCTTAATGGTGTCTTCACAGATCTGCAAGTTCCTCCATTACATCATGGATGCTGGCTTTTGAATTGTGCGCTGATAATAAGTCAGATGGTCCCTCTCCCGTTTAGCCCAGAGGACGCAGCATCCATGATTTCCAACAAAAATTTAATATTTTTACTGGTCAGGCCACAGGACAGTTTTCCTCTTTGTGTCAGCCCATCTTAAATGAGCTCAGGCCCAAAGAATGCGACACCGTTTTTCGATTTTGCTTTGTAAGATTTTATCATCACAAGGCAGAGTTTTAACTTGTGTATGTGAATGCAACGACAAACTTTGTTCACTTATAATGGTTTTCAGAAATGTTCTTGAGCCCATGCATTGATTTCCACAACAGAATCCTTTTTGTCTTTAATGCAGGGCCACCTGAGTACTTGGAGATCACAGCCTTTCAGTAGTGGTTTCTCTGGATTCTCTGAATCTTTTATTGATATTATGTACCATAGACGATTAAATCCCCAAATTCTTTGCGACTTTACGTTAAGAAACATTATTCTTAAATTGTTACCTGTCAGGAGGCGGCATGGCTTAGGAGGTAGAGTGGATGGTCTAGGAATAAGAAGGTTCCTGGTTTGAACCCCGGCTTCTCCAGAGAACATGTCGAAGTGTCCTTGAGCAAGACACTGAACCCCACACTTCTCCTGATGTGCAGGCTGGTGCCCTGCCATCAGGGTGAATGAGAGGCGTAACTGTAAAGTTCTTTGTGTCATCTGACTAGAAAAGCGCTATATAAATGCAGTCCATTTACCATTTGCCTGTGCAATCTTTCACACAGTGGTGAAGCCCTTGCCATCTTTACTTCTGAAAAACTCAGCCTCTCTGGGATGTTATTTTTATACCCAGTCAAGTTACTGACCTGTTGCAATAACCTAAATTGGCAGTGAGATGTTCCTCTAGTTTTTTTTTTTTTTTTTTTAGCATCATACAACTTTTCCAGTTTTATTCTTGCCCCTGTCCCAACTTTTTGAAATGTGTTGCTGGCATAGAATGCAAAATTGTTTTTGTACTATTTTCAATTAAATTAAGGGGTTTAAATTATTTGTAAATCATTGCATTCTGTTTTTATGCACATTTTACACAGCATCCCAACTTGTCTGGTAATGGGGTTGTATAACATGTCAACTGAGGGCAGACCCATATTTATATTCACAGAACTCATAAACACTCATAAGCTCCCATTGAGCCAGTGAACTGGGATCATCTAGTGAAAGCAACTTTAAGAGATATTTGATGGAATGTTTGTGGAGTTCTGAGCAAAACACCCACAGAAAATTATTTTGCATTGTGAGTGCGGAGTGGACAGGTTACATATGAGAAAGTGGTTACAAAGTGCTTTCATCACTCAGTTGATGAAAGCCTCAATAAAATGTTGTCAGGGTTTGACTCTTCCTGTTGTAACAATAATTTTATTGGAGGTAATTACCGTGGAATTCAATCAGTTTCCATTCAGTCTGCTGGAAGTGAATAGAATGGTAGCAGTCTTTGACCATCTAGTGCGTGAAAAAAATACTCTTAACTGCACACTTTTTCAGTATATTGGTCTGGATTTTAAGTAAGACTCTGGTTGTTTCCAATGGGCATGAAAGTTTTATCACAAGAAATGATTTATTTCATAACAGCCTTTAGATATTTTGCTGTGAGCACCTTGTTTAGTAGCCTTGCAAGCATGACTTGGCTTTATTGAGGAGTGGATGTAGCTCTCACTCAATTTTTGAAAGATTAGATGCAGTCCATCAATCTGTCTCTGCACTTGTCAACATCTCTATTAGACATGTCCTTTTTCTCCATAATTTAATACAAATTCTCCTTCCTTTGCAATCACATATTTCTTTCTTTTTTTTTTTTTTTTTTTTTTTGATTGTGTATGATCCCTGGACTGAATAGCTAATGTGATTTTGCTGTTTGGGTCACCATCCAGTAACATTAACAAATAGTTTGTATTTTTACTGCATAAATACAGAATCAGATGCTATATCGCTGATAAATGGTGAAAGGTGCAGCATTTATAAAAGTTGTCTGGGAACGCTCCAAGTAATCAGATGGGTATGTTGCTGTCTGGAAGTGTGATTCACAGTTTTCTCTCCCAGAATCCTAATTTCTCATATGGATGTCCCCAGTATAGAAACAACTCTTGACTCGGCCATATTTCTGTGTAGGAGCAATAATGTGGCTTGTATGTTCTTATCCTCTGATAGAAATGGATGGGAATATAAGAATGAGTGTTGACCTTCTGCCTGTCCGTGCATCTGTCCGTCTGTCCGGTGCGCTTATTTTCCTGGCCAGAACTCTTAAACCCTTCAATATTTCTCAACAAAATTTTATGAATGGACACATCTTGCTGTGTAGATCTGCATCTTCATGCGTCCTGTCCATCTGTCCGTAACTCTGGCACATTTTTTTTTCCAGGCCAGATATCAGCCATCCCGTTCTTTTCCGGGCCAGAACTCCTAAACCGCTCAATATTTCTCTACAAATTTGACGTATGGCTACATCCTTTCATATCGTTATGCCTTTTCATACTTTTTTTCTGTCCTTCTGTCCGTCTGTCCATCCCTTTACAGTCCACCACATTTTTTGTCCAGGCCAAGTATCAACCATCCCATGGATTTTCATGCTTGTTTATTTGGGGGGAGGGTGCGTTTGGAAGGTGTGTAAAAGTTTGTCTTGTACATCAAAAACTGGAGTGTGCTCAAAAGAGTGGACATAACTTGGAATTCGAGATGTTAAAAATGAAATGTGCATGTGTTCAGAAATGCTTGCTTTTTCAAGTAGAATATGTTCCTTTCAGCACCTGATCAGATTTTTTTTTTTTTTTTTTTGCTTTACTTAATAATATGCTCTATTCAGTACCTATGGCCACTTTTCGGATTAAATTATCTAACACACCTGATAGTTTTATTTATTTATGTTTTTTTTTATGAGGCTAATTATCAGTTTACTAGACCAATAGCCAGACCATCATAGTGATCAGACACCATAGTGATCAGTGGTACACACATATCCATTGATGAGCAAAAGCTCAGTAATTGATTAATATCCACTAGCATATTCAGCTCAATGGCTGGAAAGAGAGGTGGCTTTTACACCTCCAATTCACTTCAGAAGACCTGCATAAAGTTCACTTCAGAAGACCTGCAGGCATCTGACTTTTCTTCAAACTGTGTTTATCACCACTCATAAAACCGGCAAATCTCAAGCGGAAGCATTTTTACACTGTGATTTCATAATGTCTATATTTCCTATCAAGTTGTTTTCTATACGTCTATTTCAAATTGCTTCACTGAACTTCTATTTAAATCTCTCTGAAAGGTTTTGCTGCATGGGCTATTCATGATAGCTTTATATTTAGTATTTGTAAATGGATTCTATAGTATGTGGTAAATTAATTATTATAATTGAATGGAATTGGCTGTGATACGCATAGTTTTTTCCCTGTTTATATTGAATGGGCTTAACTGTTGTCCTCTTCGTGCTTTTTGCTTGTTCTTGCTGTTTCTTCTCATGCTTTTTTGTTGTGTCCCAATGATTAAGCACACTAACTTATACAAGTTGTGACCACTAACAGAGAGCAATCACCTCACAGACTTATACCGGAAAGAAGATACCATCGTGCTGTCAGAAAGCGGCCACATTCAGAGTCCCCGCTACCCCAACAGCTATCCCAGGAACCTGCTGCTGTCCTGGAAATTGCTTTCTCCAGAGAACACTCGGATACAGCTGGACTTCGACAGCCACTTTGGCCTGGAAGAGCCAGAGAATGACATCTGCAGGTGAGGGATACGTCACATACACCTACAGCAAAGCAACTCTGGGAAGGGACATTTTTGAGAATGTATGTCCTTGAGGCAACTGCTCAAACTTGATAAGCCCAAATTGAATCGTGACTCATTCCCTTTGTTCTATCCCCTTGGCTGGAATATGGTTATTATAATACCAAGGGCCCTCTTTCACCCAGGGAATAGAAGGAGCAGATTAACAGTTTACCATCATTACATGACCGTCATCTCCCATCAGTGAAAGAGCTGGCTATGAAAAAGAAAGCAGACCAGAGGAAGAATTGATGATTTTTTTGACCACCCTGAGTTTTATTCAGAGGGGAAGGGAGGAAGGTGAGCAGACGGAGAGCGAGAGAGAGAGGGGGGAGAGATGAAGCGGTAGAATGGAGAGAAAGAGAGATTGATGGCATAATTTTCACGCAAGCCAAGATCATCCTCACTGATGCACCCTCTATGTCAAAGGATCAGATTCATGATGGAGTGATTCTATTTTTTGGAGATGGGGTGTGGGGGGAACAGGTCAGTAGTTGAAGATTAAGACAGACCAGTCCTACGGTCCCTTTTTCTCCTACTGTTAGGCTTATAGTGACTTAGCAATCACAGTGCTGCTTCACAGTTCTGTGAAATGAACGCCTCCGGTCCTATGCAGTATCTCATGTGCTCTGGCCAATCTCACTCACAGATATGACTTTGTGGAAGTTGAGGACCTATCAGAGACGACCACCATCATTCAAGGGAGATGGTGCGGGAACAAAGAAGCGCCTCCCAGAATAATGTCCAAAACCAACACCATCAAGGTCACTTTCAAATCAGATGACTACTTTGTAGCCAAACCTGGATTCAAGCTCCACTATTCTCTTGTGGTGAGTGCAGCTTCAGAAACTCTTCAGCATCTTAAATTTGAAGTAAACAAAGTAGCTCCAGAGGACTTGGAGCACAGAATATTTATGACTTACTTATCATAGAAAAAACAGAAATGAGTCAATTGTCTTCCTGCATTACACAACGGTAGTTGTGTGAAAGGAAGCCCAGGAAAAGATTTTTTGCATGGTCTAAGCAAGAAAAATAGCCCCAGGATCTGCATTTGAAAATACTGTTCAAGGTGCAGATATTTGTGAGAGAAATGTTAGTGTTAAAAACAATTTGTACTACCAGATGATAAGCATCTGCTATGTCCTTGCATTGGGTGCTTAACCTCAGTAATATCACTATTTATGCATTATATGCGCTAACAGGTATATAATTCAGCCATTCAGCAATAGTGCTGTTAATTTGTTAGAACAAAAAAAAAAAAAAGTTCTGCTTTTTAACAAATAACAAGTCATTTTTCCTTGAGTAAAGAATCAATTTGCTGTTGTTCTGAAGCATTTGCCTTGAACCCATTCTCTCTCAAACATTTTCACTTTTACAAAAACGGTTTCCGATAAATGCATTTCCACGCGTTATGACCATGTGGTATATTTTCAAGTGACTGGTACACTGAGGCAGAAATAAGTTACACTGAAGAATTAACTGTGTTCCCCTCAAAACACAGAACAAAAAGATGCCACATGAACAAGCAATGGCGTGACAGTCTTTATTTGGCCTCCTTCAGGGGACAGAGGTTCTCAGGCACAGCTTTTTAATGGGTATATTTTTCGCGGGGACACCTTTTTGAGATAACACTATACGCAGTGAATGAAAAGCAAAGAAGCGGATGCTGGAGATCGCCTGGACAATTGTTCAGTGGATCAAGGAGCCGGAGAGATTATGGCTTGGATGGGAAAAAGTGAATGACATTTTTATTGCTGTAGGCTCTCTCAAAAGCATGTCTTTAAATTAGCTAGCTCCTCTGCTGGCTTGCTACAACTAACATTCAAATTTTTTTTTTCCTCATGCAATTTGACCTTGCCTTAACTCATATCCAGATTGATTGTTTTTGCAACCTAACATTTATTTGGGAACCATACAGGAAAATTTACAAAAATGTCAAATATCACACTGTTCCGGTCGTTAATACCTTTACAACAGAAATTCCTCCATAAAATTATGTGTCATATAAAAACAGTTAATTTTGGCTTTTACAGGTCTCCATTTGAACTGTGGAGTTGTGGTAGTAGCTGTCTGGTGTGTTTTATCCAGCTGAGCTTTCTAAAGGCTGCAACTTGCTGGTCGGTTGAACTGAAATCTCATTATACTCTTTGGATTCAGCTCAACTTTGCTGACAGAACACACTGTGCACAGACAGGGATTAGAGGTCACTTAAGTTTCATGCTGACCCATCCCACTGAAAAGACTTACAGGGTGGACTGTTGGTCAATTTGGGGGCGTTGCAAATGACACTGACAGCTCAAATTAAACTGCGAAAACAGTTCTCTTAAGGTAAACTCATGCCTCAACCAGGTATGAAAAATAGTCATTAGTATTGGAGCTGATGGGTTTTTTTTTGTTGTTGTTCTACAGTGTTTTTACTCATTTATTTATTTATTTTGGAAAGGAAAAAGGTGCTGTGTACTGCAGCGAGATGGGAGAGGGTTCGTCTTGTAAACACATCTCAGTTACTCAGTGTCCTTGGCATCGCTCTTCGTAACGATACCTGCAGTAGAGACGTAACATCAGGAGAAAAAAAGGTCTTTGGTCAGGCTTGCGGAGTTCTGAACTTCTCTTATCAAAGCCAGCAGCGACACAGTTCATAAAGTGGGTCCCACATCATGGCAATTCACTCACTTTGAAAATGTTTTACGGGGTTTTTTTTTTCTTGGAGACTTGTAATCAAGTTAAAGTTCAGATGTGTAATTATACTTGTAAATTCATACTGATGATGGCTGCCAAGGACATTTACTCCCTTTTATCCGTGGGAATGGGGTCTTGATTCAGGCATGTCTTATGGCTAATTTGTCAGAGGGACTTTCCACAGCAAGAGTATCTTGTTCTCCTCCTTTGCACTGCTGGTCCCTACCAGATGACTACAGGAGCAATGATTCAACACCAAGGGCACTCATTACACCCAGAGCCCAGCTGTTTCGCTGAGGTCATGGAGCCCCCTAAGCATTCTCAAACCCAGATCTGACCAAGAATGTGCACACGAATGAGAACTGGATGCAGGGATCCTTTGAAGTCAGCCCCCTTATTTCGTTTCACGTTTCTCGTTTCGGAACAATTAAGGGGTTTTTGTAGACACAAAGGAGAAGCAGTAACCTTAGACATGACATAACTTGGTAATTAAGTGGTTATTAATCATGAAGGGAATTGCAGCTGGCAGTTTTGGGAATGTGATAGCATACGAATTCATTGTGCTCAAAACAGATCTCCGCAACGTTTTGCAGTGTAACCTGCAATACCACCCTGACAAATCTGACACATTGTGCAAACCACTAATTACATCAAATTCCACTGGCATAATCTTGATGTTTTGTCTGCCTGTCATTTTGTATAACAATAGAAATTCTGGCGATGACTCTGTTCCATTAGCGGGTAGGAAAATATGCAAGGCCAGCTTCATGATTCTTTCCACATTGCTGAAAGGAAACCTTTATTCCATTAAAAAATGAGCAATATTGAATAAACTGCATGCAGTCTAGGAAAGGAATGTGACTTTAAAGTATTGGGAAAATGATCACTAAAATGACATTATTCTTTTTACTGTTACTGCAGGCACAAGGGTAAATGGTCTAAATAAAGAGCTGGCTGATGGTTGTAATTTGAGGTAAAGAGATGGAAAACAGAGGGACTGAAATGCAGATGGAAGCTCTGTCTCTTTTTCTCTCCTCCCGAGTGCTGAAAAGAAGCTTGTCTCTAAGCAAATGAACACTGACCAGAAAGATTAACAGCAAAGGGGGAGGTGGGGGGGCTGACAGGAATACTTTTATTGCCATGGTGATGCTTTTCTCTGAGAAGTTGTCAAAGTCCCTGCAAACTTAATTCATCAACTCTCTTTTATTTATCTTTTTTTGGACCTTGGAGGTACAGAGTATACATACACAAAATATGAAAAGACGACTACTTTTTGCCAGATAGATTTATGAGTCTGAAGATTTTCCTTTCTCTGTGGCTGGATTCAAAGTGAGCGTGAAAGTTTTCATCCCAAGGTGATGTCGTGTCATAGTCAAGCAATCCACCCAACTTCATTGGTTAGGAGCTCAACCAATAACAGATTAATATATATCTCTCCCTCCCCCCTGAAAGATTCATTATGGCCTTACCCATGGAGCCCACAAGAAATCTTTACTCAGCTTTACGAGTTACACATTTTATCATATATACAGTACGTTACTTTTTTTTACTTTTTTCCAATCAAACTTTGCGTATGCTTCAGAACAAAGTCAATTTTGAAACATGACATCGATTTTGAAGATTTGTTCTGTGTTCCCAGGGACTTTAAAACCCCTTTGTGCAGATATAAATGCGGCTTCCGTAAATTCTGAAATTTAATACCTAAATAATTCTGCAATTGAATTTCCAAATGTCTTGTTCCACTGGAATAATGTTCCAGAGTCTCTGTGACACAAAAACTGAGTTATGAAGCCTAAATAGGCTCATGCATAACAGGAAAAAATGGCATTATTTGTATTCTGCGTAAAGGGGTTAAGGTGCTCACTTTTTTTAGGAAAGACAAGAGAAACAATCTGAACTTTTGCACTCAAAATGAAACCTTAAGCAATGGTTTCTACATGTACATAATACGATACAGAAGAAATGTGAGCCAGTCTTGTGATCAAAGAAATATTAAATTAATGTTTTGCTTTGCAACTGATCTTATCTCCATGGATACAGTTTTCAAAATGACTTTATTTTCTTTATCCTTGCTCTACTCAGTGATAGTGTAATTCTCAGATCTTAAAATATCTCTGAGAAACAGAAACGTTTGATTCAAACACAATGCCAGCACACATTAACATGAATTACAGCATTCTTGAAGACAATTGGCTGAGGCATTTTAATTAGTGAATTCAGTCCTGGCGAGAATTCCGGTTTCGCATTCCTTCTAAACAATAATGATGTCATCAGAATCACTGAGTGGAACGGAGGCAAAGTCACCTGATACTCCTTGTGTTAATTAGCTCTTTAACCAAAGCATAACTCTGAAGTCCAGAGAGTGTCCCATCTGAGACTGAACCTGGCAGTTGTGTATGAGTGATGCGATCCTGTATTTCTGCTCTATTGAGAAGCTGTGAGTGGAACGTCTTTGTTCATGCTGCTTGCTTTTCTTGATTGAGTCTCATGGGTGGAGTTTAGTGCGTCTGATTCTTGAGCTTATTGAGTGTTGCTACATTTCCGATCTCCTCCTTCGTCCCCAGGTAGACACCCAGCCCTCAGCATCAGAAACAAATTGGGAAGCCGTCACTATCTCTGTCTCGGTAAGCACTGCCCTGCGCTGCTCATGTCATATGTTGACCCAGTTGTGCTCCCTCCCACCTGCCCACACAGGCAAGCATACTCATCCTGTGCTTCATTTGAGATGATGAGAGAGAGAGAGGGATGACTGAAGATGTGTCAAATTATCATAGTTTTTCTCACCCTGTTCAGATATTTTACTGATTTTTTTACACTCCCTTCACTGTCCTCTCCTCTAATGTGAATGATCCTCAAAACAGAACTGTTTAAATCAATGTCTTCTGAGGTGACGAGATGTAGCCTCTGCTCTCCTTTCATGGCATTTTGAATAAAGTCATTTGCATACAGTCATTATGCTATAATGTCTCCCACATTATGAACTGATAAAGGTGTCACTGAGCTTTAAGTACACTCTTACTACTGAACAGGGACGAGGGCTGTGATTAGAGTGGGCTGTCATCCAGTGACTGATTTCATAATAACCAAATGCAATTGTCAACCACTGCCCATCAAGCTAAATGAGCAGTATTTAAGGTGACAGCTATGCTAATTCTTACCATTATGCGGCGTGCAAATATGTACTGATATTGAGCCACTCTCACCGCAGGACAGTGATCTCAGCCAAACCTCAAAGTCACTTGAGATATGGTTGATTGACCACCAAATTACTGTTTTAAAATGGCCATCTCTGTCTTCAGATTTGAGCCTGACTGATATTTGCATTGAAGAGGTGAGTCCACAAGGACAAACCTAAGGATCTGGAAGATTCAGTGTGGAGCCATGTTGGAAGATCCCTAATATAATCACCACTCTGATGAAACCACTCAAGATGACCATTCAGCAGTGTTGTTCCCAGTGCATGGAAAGAAACTGGGGAGCAATAATTTTTACAAATATAATTTTGGGATTTTTTTCTTTCTCAGTCATACTAGAATGAAAGAATATTGCTTATTTATTTTAGACATCAAATTCTTTGCTTATTGTTATTAGCATGCCAATAAAAACTTACATTTATGTTTACTTTGTTGGTGCTTAATTTTGAATTTTAAAACTACTCACTATGTCAGATGCTCATCACACAACATAATTTTATAGGACAGCAAGGACCAGTGATTCACATTTCACAGCACAGTTTCTGCACGGCGTATCCACATGTAAAGTCTCCTCCTGCATCCCCACCCCCATCCCATTCCCGCAGAGTCCAGTTATGTTTCCTCCTGCAGTGACTGACGCCCCGATGACCGCTGCGGCGCTGGATCAGGCCATTGCAGCTTTCGACACGGTGGAGGAGCTGCTGAAGCACCTGAATCCTGATTCCTGGCAGGATGATCTGGACAGCCTGTACAAGGAGACCGGACTCTACAGGCCCAGAGCCTTCCACCATGACCGCAAACACAAGAGTAAGTTCAACCTTTACATTAGGGCTCCTAAAAAGCTGATTTCCCAGGGAGTGGCGTAGTGATTTCAACCATTCGGGCATTCTTTATTGTTAACCTCCATTATTTATTAATGTGAGCCAACTAAGGTAAGGACAAACGGAATGGTCCTTGACCTCCCTTTGTGATATCTGGCTTTATTAGGGTTGGAGATTTTTATTAGTATATCAAAGAACAATTAGCTTCTCAATAAAAATTCATGAGCATAAAATAGCTTGTTACTGCACTCCACACTTTACAAGAACTTCTGTTCCATTTCTGCTTTAACTCTGTATATTTCATTCTTTGCACGCTGGAAAATATTAACCTGGATTTCATAGTAATATTGGATGATTCCCCCCAACAACTGTGCCAGTAAAGCTGCAAAGGGTGGTTACTTTGAGGTGAAGGTTCATCTCCTCCTCTGGTTCTACTGGTTAACCTGGCAAAACTAAGGACAGTGGCCGAAGCTAGCAGAACCGTGTAAGTTGTGTAAAACCCCACAAAATAATACCAACGACGGAAATTGCAGGGGGCGAAGGCTCAACGTATTCTTTTGGGCTAGCGCGATCTTATGGCTGGTGCGAATCACCATAAAATGAATCAATTTTCTCCGTTCGAAGAACGGGGCACAAAAGCACAACAGTTACAATTAATCTGACTCCATAGTAAATTTAGAATACCAAATTTAGTTATACTCTCGTTAGATATCTGACTCCAAATTAGAATTAGAATTTATAATTTAGGGAAAACATGCGTGGACCTACCTCAGACCCGTCGGTGAAGGCCTGCGTCACTCAATACATGCCCCCGGGTTTAAGCATAATTGCTGGATCTTAGTTCGGTGATCGTTTTATAGGATGGAAGAAATCAACATGATAGTAGCATCTTGGCTTAAACATATCATGAACCCAGATTTATGTACACCCAAGGGTTCCTTAAGGTGGATCTGCCAGACACCGGCTTATTAGCTCAGGGGTGCCCTTCAATGCCAGATCCCCAGAACCGGTACTACATAAACCCTTTATGTAAGTAGACCGTAATTTACAATCCAACTTAAAACCCATCACTACCTATAAACATCAGCTAGCTAGTCTGGGATGATAAGGAATCGCCCCCTAAGTACCGGTCGTAATGTGGCTTGAAAGAATAAAAAGATTAGGAGTCACAGAGACCACGGAAGTTTTAAGAAATAACAATAATTTATTCACCAGGTAGGCAAGAGCTTAAATCAACAGACCAAACATCAGTTCCCACGAATTTAGACAAATATAAAAGTCATACCTGGCGAAAGCTACACACACAGAGTTGTGTGCGGGCGAGATCAGAGAGATGATCTGCCATAGCTATAGAGGCTACACACGGCATAGAGGTGCACGTGTGGGAAGTCGGCTGCGATCTTCCATAATTAGAGGCTACTCACACACTAACGTACGCGGGGAGAGATCGGATACAATCTTCCCAGAATGGATTGTTTCTTTTTGCTTTAAGCCAAATCACGTCTTTGATCCAGGCGGCATGGCCATAAACGACCTGGAAGAAGGGTCGAATCTGGTTTTTGGGTTTCCACCATTTGGAGGATGTAATAAAACAATTAAGCAGAGAGAGAAGAACAGGATGATTACCTGAGAGGATTCTGACCAATTTTCAGGAGTTTCCAAAAGGGAGTGAACCATAATTTCAATGGGAATGAAACATACTCCACTCAACTCCTTGGATTCCCCTGAGAATAACAAGACCAAACATGATATGAATATGTACTAATATGATGCAGTTGTTATGAAAAGATCTTAAACTGGATTATGGTATAAGCTAATTTTGGTTATGCGCCCATTAGTATTGCATAGTACAGGGGTTGCACTAGGAGAAAAAAATTTTTAGCCACTGTGGCTAATTCATCTCAAATTTCTTTAGCCACATTAAAAAAATTTTAGCCACTGTGGCTAATTCAGTTCAATTATCTTTGGCCTCATTTTTCAACGTTTTAGTTTAAATTCTCTTCTGCACAAGGAATTGACGCCAACAATGATCACCCTGTTAACTCACTAAGTCATGAATGAAAAATATCGGCCTTCTGGAATTTCATTTTGTAGTTACAGCTCCTAGTCTCCTCCTCTGCTCAACCCCTTCTCCTTTTAAACTATACTGCAAAGCAGACATAAGTTAAGGAGGGACAATTTTGGTTCAGGGGAATAAAGAAATCTTAGGTTTGGCACTGACACCGTTTAACTTGCATTGCGGTGTTGCAGTTCGATTGCACTTCTGAATTTCTGCTTTGCGATATTTTCCTGCACCACCTGATGCACTGTCCTCATCTGAGCAGCGATTGCATCCTTCACGTTGTTGTACACTTTTTGGTGGCTTGTTTAAAATAAAAAAAATAAATAAAAAACTTTGCTTCGGCCGCTATTCTGAAAATGAGAATGAAGCCAACTATATATGATCGTTTATCATTAGCAAGATTTTTTAACTCGGGCGGGACATTAGCTGAAATGCATATTCTTTTCAGGACAGTTTCCTTGTTTATTACTTATTTTTTTCAGCCAGAAATAAAGACCGGCCATGTAAAAATGAAAGAACAGCCGAAAAAAGCAGGGTTAACGATTCGGCAGCGGAAAAGGGAGGTCTGAATTGAAATTTATTTTGTTTTTAATTTTTGTTTAGTCAGGCTCCATCATCTGAACTCCATACAGCACCCATCAGCTGTTATTTTACAAACAATGGCACGCGGACATTCGTTTGCAAAATATTATCGGTTACTATAATGACTGAATTACCCAAATAAGTGCACACCGTTCTAGGTCGCGTAAAGCACTGTCAAACTCCAGCGAGCTGACTAAGCCTACTTCATTAACTCTTGCAGGCTCGTGGATTATTGTCATGACATTACATGAGCATGTTTCGTTACAGAACAAGTAACTTACTTGTCGTGAACATGCTCGTGCTCCGCAATATTGTCACTTTTCTGAATGCCTTGGCGAATATACTGTTCTGGCCAACTTCTTCACACCAAACGCAGCAGAGCTTCCGTGGCACGTCAACATTCTTGGATTGCTCCAGCCATGGAAAATCCTGGAACCATTTGGGCTGAATAGCCGTTTCTCGTTTCTGTCGTACGGCTGCTCTGAAGCTTAAGGCTTATTTGATGGGGGAAGATTTCCCCCAAAGAAATCATGAGGTGCTCGCTGTACACAATCTTGATTTAGCTGAGCAGCTTTTTTGGCTTCACAAGACGACAAATGTATATACTGTTGCTGTTGGTCTCAGTTCGCTACGTTCCCGCGAAGAGAATAATTTTGGCTCCCAGCTGTCTGATTGGCTAGGCGCGCTGCTCATTGTAAACCTGAATTTTAGAGGAGTAGTCCACGGTGCAGTGCGAAGATTTCAGTATGATTAGCCATGTGTGATAACAGCAGGGATGTTTTATATGTTTCATTTCCGACCAAATTTAGAAGATCACCGTAACATAGGATTATCTCGCCTCTTTTATTTATTCATTCTTTTTATTTTGGCCTTCGCCAGCGTGGCTTATTCACCGCAAAATTTCTTCGCCACAACGGTATTTTGTTCGTATTGGTGAACGTGGCGAGCGGCTAGCGCAATCCCTGATAGTAGTATGTGGAGTATATGAGAAGGGTTTGACATTACTATGGTGTCAGAAAATGTAAACAGATGAGTTTAAGGTCCAGTCTCATGAAAGACATGGCAAGGGCCAGGGATGAGGTTCATGGGGGGGAACTGTGATAGTTACCCCCCTTACGTCGCCAGAGTTCTGCTGATTGTCCTGGGCCGTCATAAACCCCCCTTAGTCTTCCACAGACACCGTCCCAGCTGGAATTCCCGTCTTACAGTTGTGTCAGGTTAGTCCAGAAAGGCTGGGATCAAGACATCTCAGTCCAGCCAAGTAAGAGCCCTAAGGGCCTGCTAAGTAATTTGATCCCAGAAAAGGAGCGTAGCTAAATGTCCGCATGAATCAAACATAGCATGCAAGACTAGCCTAGACTATTTTCCTGCACACAGCGTTCCTGCCTGGGTTTTAATTAATCAAACCACTTCCCTTTGATCTCTTCCACAGTCGCCAAAAAACAAAAACATCTCAAGTTATGTTTCGATGCCTGAGGCCTCATATTCTCACCATGATGACCCCTCTATCTCTGCTTGCTCGTGTGTTGAGCCAACCACTGGCCAAATAGGTTTTGGAAGGCCTCCTGCCATGGCTTCAGAGGGATCGCAGCTCCCTGAGCAAACACCGCACACCAGCAGAGCCATCCGAGAATGTCTTGTGCGTGATGGAGGAGCTGCTACAAGCCCTGATGCATAGTGGACCCAAGGCTCTAATTAGAAATTCAGCCAAAGCAGCCAGCCAGAAATGTTACTGCAGTCAGCGTTTACCTTTATTTTCATTACAAGGAGAGAAAAAACCTTTAATACCCTCTCAAGCTGGATGAACAAGGGATATGAACTCCTAATACCCTATACCATTTGAAACCTGGCCTCTTGAAGCCATTGGATAGACAAGGCAGGTTCCTAAATGCCCCTCAGTTCATTTCTTTTTCCTTCTCCATTTAATTTGCATTCCCCATAGCCACTCCTCCTGTCCCCATTACAATCTCCTCTTTGCAACCACAATAACAGAACAATTAACACCACTCAATTAAAATGTAATTTATCTTTATTTAATTTTTCAAGCAAATTAGAATCTCAGAACTCGATGCAGAGGACCCAGTTCAATTATA
The DNA here is from genome assembly GCA_029692085.1 of Gymnothorax javanicus. Taxonomy (NCBI): domain Eukaryota; kingdom Metazoa; phylum Chordata; class Actinopteri; order Anguilliformes; family Muraenidae; genus Gymnothorax; species Gymnothorax javanicus. Next base: position 30,691,144 of record CM056195.1, on the reverse strand, counting down.
TTTTTTTTATGTCACGTTAAACCTCTTGTCCTTCCACGATGTCATTGGCAGCAAAGTTCACCATTTTCTGTGTTTTCATTCCTTGTGACTAACCTCATTTGCCTCGCCCTCTCTAGTTGCACATTTGAGGCAAAATTGTCCATTGGCACGCAGGAAGTGCTCTTAGTTTGCAATGAAAGAGTGAGCGCCCGTAAACACCATACACTTTGGAGCTACAGAGTCCATCAACAACTTGTAAAAGCCTGTGCATAAGATAATACTTTTGACGCAGTTCATTGAATTTTTTTTTCCACCAGTCGCTGAATTGCCCATGCTATCCATTCTGAGTGTGATTGGCACTTCCACTTTTTTTATTAATAATTCAAAAGTTCACTGGAGATAATATAGCTAGTACAGACTAAGCCTCCCAGAAGGTACCATTTGAACATCTGCTGAACAAATGAATTTATGAGAATGAAAAGGATCACTGTATCCGAGAAACATGAGAGCCAAGTATGTGGTTTATCAGTAAATTAAATCAATCACACAGCAATATCACTTCAAAAAGTCAATAGATATTCGGTTTACCCATGAGATAAATAACCCTCTAATCTCATACCAAGGTGTAATGCAGTGTTTTCATTGGAAAGCAGTCCTCTGAACAAGGACCATGCATTTCCAGGCGGGTTTTTTCCTCTCATCTTTTCCCTCTCCTAGTTGACTTGGACCGCCTGAACGAGGATGTGAAACGCTACAGCTGCACGCCTCGAAACTACTCTGTGAACCTCCGTGAGGAGCTGAAGGCCACCAATGCTGTTTTTTTCCCACGATGCCTGCTGGTGCAGCGTTGTGGGGGAAATTGTGCATGTGGGACAGAAGACTGGCACTCATGCTCCTGTAATCCTGGAAAGACCAGCGAAAAGCTGTACGAGGTACTCCAAACTGCCACCTCAAACTCATTCTCTTACAACTTGCACACACGTAACTGTCCCAAATGGATAGCATTTGGCCGGGTTTACCTTCAGATTTGATGCATTAGCCTTCCTAATCATCCTACTGGCATACGTTTCCCAAAAGTAGTGATGCTATCTTATATAGTTGAAACCACTGACTGTATACAGTCGAACTATGTAAGTTGCTACCATAGTTAGCAACTACGCTTTTGGGAAAAATGCCTCAAGTTGGTCCTGGTTCAAAAATATTCATGTCACCATTACATATGACTGTGCTTCTTTACATTGATCTCCCCCGAAAAAATACCCCCCAAGAAAAAATGAGAGGCAGACCATGGCAGTTGAGGCCGGGTAGAAGAAAAGCAGTCCCAGTTTCCATTTTGTTCAAACGTGGCTTTCCTGTGGCGTCTTGGAATGTGTCTGCCCATTCACTCCCTGGCTCTTATCAGTGTTCATGTTTCTTATTATAAAACACAGCTGCCCTTCTTTCTGTAACCACAATATTATCTGAAAATTCCACAGCAGCAAGAGACTCACTCTCTCCGCATTACAATAAGTCAGGCCCCGGCCTTTCAACTATCCAGTGAACACTTCCAGACGAGAGGAAGGGTTTATCCAGTATCTGAGACCACATTCATTTGTATGTAGTAAATAACTTATTAATTTTTTAGTTGGTAAGCTTATGAGTGCCCTATCTGTGAAATCCAACTTTAATCTACTTTAAGTTTGCCTCCAAGTCTTGACGCCCAAGACCTAAGATTAGACATTTATAGTGTATTCTAGATACTGAGGGTCATTTGCCTGATAAAATGTATCAGTGCATCAGTATATCAATGCACGAAGCTCAACTTCATCATGTCTGCTGAGTAATTTCTATTTTAGGAGTATGTCTTAATTGCATTTGAAGAAGATCATATTTAGCCATATAACATTTCCTTTGGCATACATAGGGGTGAGCAGATACTGATCACAATGTTTGCAAATATGTGCAGTTCTTCTGCTTCAAGCTTGAAAGTAAGGTGATATATTCAGGAAATGACTAATATGACCATGGAAAGGGCAATACATGGCCAAAAGCATGAAGACATTCCTTCGTCTGGATCTGTTTTTCATGGTTCAGTTTAGGCATATTTTGCAGAAAGAAACTCATGACTCTACAGCATGCAATGAAATTCCAGATGAGTCTTCCAGCAGTTTGGCCCTTTCCTGTGTCAGTGTTACAGTGTCGCCATGCACAGAGTAAGGTCCAAGGTTTGTTGAGACTGGCGTAGAGGAATTTCTCTGACCTACGCAGATGCTTGACCTCAACCCAATCAAACACTGTTGGCATGAACTGGAAAACCAACTTTGGACTTAGCTTAATCATGTGACATCATTGCTCACCCATACTAGTACTTTTCTAGCTGGAAGCGAATAAATCTTTGCAGCAATGTTCTAGTATCTTGTAGAAAACCATCCTGGAATAGTGAATATATCAGAAAATCCATTTTTTTGCGTTTTACGCGTGGGCAACAAATGGGTTTTCTGTAGGGGACGTGTACACGCACGTGTTGCTCACGTAGATGGCGTCGAAGGGTGCTTGCGCTCACCCTCAGACATCTCAGACCCCTCATTTCATGACCAGCCTGGGTGCCTATCCGGAATCTGTCACATACAGGCTGTAACCGGATGTGGCGCTCTTGAGCTAGTGTGGTCACTCGTGGCTGCCCTGAGTGCGTTCGGTCAGCGACCGTGCCTATTTTCCATTCTTGGACAGACAGCCAACTGATTGTTGACTGGTGACAGTGCAGATGATGCACCAACTCTCGGCAGCCGAGACCTGCCTGTAACATGGCAATGGCTCTGTCTATCTCCTGTGTCGTAAGCCGTTCCCTTTCATTGATGCCCCAGTATTTTTCTTTTTTTTTTGGTTGGCTTTATGTGGACTATTCACCACACCCAAAAGACGGAGTCAAGCATCAGGTTAGCTACCTACATAGTTCAACCATATACGACAGTCAATAGTTCCAACTACATTAGCATCTGTGCTTATGGGAAACGCACCACATATCACGCCAGGCCGGAAGTAACTATAAAGGGGGGTATGCTTTTAACTAGAAGAAACTAGCCACAAGTCTTCTATCTAAAATTAGTTAATAACTTAATTTTCAACTATTTGTCTTTGATTTTGTGTTTAACTAAAACACAGGCACAAATGTTTGATCCATGGCGTTCATGGCTGGACTGTAGGCTACAGCACAACAAAGTCTGAAATCACATTAAATACAATTAAAACAGACAAAAACAGAAAGCATGTAACTTCATAGCCTTCTCACCCATGGCAGAAGCACAAACATCCTGGGAAAATGACGAAATAAGCGAAATCTGTGCAGGTCAATTGTATCTGCCATCGGGACGCTTTGCTTGCGTTATGCACTCAGGGAAGTCGCATGTAGGACGGAGCAAAATAGTGTCTCACACATTACGTTGCAGACACGCGCCCGATGGAATCTAGGGGTAATATGCAGCTCAAGGGCTTATTTATTAACTTCAAAGGTTTACTCAACTGGCACTGCATAACAACGGTGGAGTCACTATCTTATCCATCTAAAAGCATGACAGAAAAAATTCAATTATGAGGCAAAATTACTGGTTTGCAATGTTGCCTATTATGATCCAGAAAAGAAACCAGATGCAGATACAGGGTACAATCCAAAGATGTGCATTTATTCATAAGAATATGGTTATAGGATTCATGCCAACAAATTTCCTAATTTACGCCATATAGTGCTTTTGTAAAAATAGTATTATTAAAATAAGCCATGCACAACCACCCCTCTTGGCCTTTTCACAATCCGTTTTTTTTCTGACCGGTAACAAGCCTGAGGAGATTATGCATATTTGAGATTCGAGAGCAAAGCTGTCTGGCAGGTGACATCACAGTAAGGGCAATAATAAAGCCGACATATTCACTGCTCTATTGACTCGCTCAATCAATCGCTTTCTCAACAATTATTTCAGCCTTTTTTACACAAACACTTGCAGTGTGCCCATTCATTGTGCAGTATATGGCTGCAACAGTGAAGAAGGGATGCAGTATTTCATTGTTTTCCTTTCCGAAGAATCCAGGAACAGGAAAACGATTGATCCATTGCACAAAGCACTCTTGCTGTTTGAGCTGAAACATCACCATAGGCTTTGCAGGGAACACTTTTCAAAGGCGATGTTGGACCGTGACCTGCTTGCTGGACTGGGTTATCCTCCCAATTCCAAGGGCCCCTGGTACCAGGGGCAGCAGCGCATCTCATATCTAACACCATCCGGGTGCATGCTAACCGTGCAACATCCTAGTCATATTATAAAACCGCTTAGCGGAATGAAACTCAGCTAGCAGCCCATGAAAACCATTTTTAACAAAACAAAATACAATTCCAACACCAAGCTACGAAATTAGCTCAAAGCAAAAACACGGAACACATAAGTGGTGCTAAGAATCTGTAACTTCAATTTACCGCTCAAACGATAAATCATTTAAAAGCAGAAACTCCGTCGATTCTAACCACATATGGTTTATTGCTCCGCTACCAAAACTCGCTGAATCAGCAGCAGAATTAGCAAAAACAAACTGCACTTCATAAGGACATGACCATACCTTAGCCGTCTTGCAATCCAAGTTGTGTTCAAGGGTATAAAATGCACTTCATATTTTTCCCCTAAAAGTCTTTGTGGCTTTGAAACCATCGCTGACAGTATCCAGCGATTTTCAAGTCCAGGAGGAGCTTTCTTATAAGGGATAGGAAAGTGCGTTGATGAAACATGTTGTAGCGGAGGCAGGGCAGTGAGTTTGAGTTTGAGTTTGAAGTGGGGTGTCTGGCACAGGCCCAGTCTACAGTTTTGTAACTGTATTTGGGTAATATTCATTGTCGTATTTTGCCACTTACTTTCCTTAGTATAACAATTAATATTTAGTGGACTTTCAACTAAGGTAGAAAAACGAACTGCGTTATTGAAATTGTCCGTCATCATATCTTCATGTTCAAGACTGATCACTGTCGCTGTCATTCCAGTGGTCGTAAATGTCCAACACTCATGAAGATTCAACGTTTGATCTTTTGTCTCCAGGTTTTGAAATAAATTTCCTTATTTGATCGTAAACTTATGGCTCTAAAGACAGAGGTTAGCGGGCTTTCTAGCGGGTCAGATTCATAGTCGGACATAATGTAAATCGTTTTGCTTCCATTGACATCCAGGCAAGTGTCGCCTCAGCTCTCCTTACTCTGATGTCACGTAGGTCACGTGACCCACAGCTCATTTAGTTTGGTTTCGGATTGAGGCTGCTGACTTTTACGGACTGAAATTCGCCATGGGTGGTAAAATAAACCGGAAAGACCCATAGGTTGTGTAATTACAGGGCAATTGACCTGCAATAAAACCATAATATAAAATAACTACTTGTATTGGCATGGATCCTTTAAAGGAGTGATATGGCCAAAGCTGAGAACCCAGAGAGGGGCAGTCCAGCTTGGCTGGTGTTAACTCAGGAGGGTAGAGGGCGTGTCTGTGCCCAGCCAGTAGCTGTCCCAGGGCAGAAGCCTGGTGGTGAATTCCCACTCTCTCAAGCCAGACTGCTTGATCACAGGACCCAAGGGTTTATCAGCAATGCAGTTCCAATCCTGGAGACCAATGAAGGCTTGGGAGTTGTTCCTAATAAACTAGCAAAGAGGGACAGACTGGATCCAATGATTAACAGTAAATGTGGCTGGCGGCAATTGGCTAGGGATGTAGCTAGTGTGTTAAGCTTGAGATTTAGACCCTGAACATTTGTCTTTCTTCCTCTCTTCACTACTGTTCACCCTTGGCCTCCAACCTCAGGTCCTGAAATTCTCTCCTGAGCCTGGTTACCACCGAAGAAGAACCCGTGCACGCTGGGTCCTGGCAGAGATTCAGATCCAGCACCATGAGCGATGTGATTGCATCTGCCACTCTCGACCCCCACGATGAGGAGGGCATGCTGGGAGATGGCACCTAGGACATTTCTCTTCTCGTTTTTTTTTTTGTAAAGGGTCTTCTCCCTCCCATTGATCCTTCTTCAGCACAGTGAATTATTTTTCTCCCAGCCTCAACCACACCTTTTCTTAAATCTTCGTGGACAGGGTTGAACTTGTCAATGTGTACCCACCTGCATTTATGCGTGTGTGCGCGAGTATGTTAGCATATGTATATGTGTCTTTTTTATTTGGTTAAAGAGTGATGCTTTATCAGTAGACATAAAAATAGTAGTTCAGTCTCAACAATTAATCAAGAAACAGTAAACTCCCTTAGGCAGTAATCTAGGACCTATCCACGGTCACACGGGAAAACAGTATTATTTATTTGATTATCTTTCAATGCATTTTAATATCTGCAAGAATGTGATATGTGATCAGGTGATCTTTTCTCATTTTTCATGGGTCAGTTTTATGGGTTGTGGGGTCAAACAAAAGTAAAAATTTTATTTTTCCCCTACAAAGTTTCATCCAAAACTCCCCTGACAGATTAAATATTAGTTAAAGACAAAGTCTGGGAAGAGACATTTTCCAACCTTTTTTATCTGCTGTGAAATTTCCACATTCCAAAAGAAAGGTTTTGGCCACAGCTTTTGGAAAAAGCTTCTCAATTTAAGAACTCTACTCAATAAGTAGAAGGAACAGTGAATGCTCATGTTTTCCTTTCAGAAATGCATACAGCAGTAGTTGGTTCCTCATGCCTGTATGGCCCAACTCTGTGTAAACCCAGTGAAGAAGAAGGCCCTTAGTCATATTCCTCCCATTTCAAAAACATGGTGAAATGAGCCACTGAAAAGACAAGCACTTAAATCTATCTCTATACTGTACAGACACTAATGCCTCAGCAGTTGTCAATCACAAAGGATGTTTTTATATCTCTGTTCACTCTCCCCTTTTCTTTGTCCAAACCGAGAAAAAAAAAGAAAAATTCACAATCTTTTAATGAAGAAAGTCCTGTAACCTGTAGCCAACAGGGTTAGTTGTTAAGAGAGAACTCTTCAAAAGGACGCTTTGGTTAAACTTTATAGAGAGTGAAATTACAGGCAATTTTTTCCCTCCCAAAAGAAGATCTAATAAGCTAGCTGTTAAGGGGTTCCGCATAGCTCTGAAATTGCCATCGATTCTCAGTCCAATATTATGGCCAAATAGCTTACCGCCCACTCTGCATATGCAGGCTATCTTTACTACCTGAGGAGAAAGGCCAATATCATATGCCTTGTCAGAACACCCACTTGAGCACTGTGTGTACTAGATGAAAAAACAAAAATAGCGGGAGGAAAAAAATCCGCCCCATCTTAGCCATGTACCTGTCAAGTCTTTCAGCAAATGGCCTGAAAATTAAACCGTATTACTTTCAAGTAAGACAGTTTGATTCTACCATTTATTGCTTACAGTAGACAAGAAGGATGTGATGCATTTCTTTGGTGTAATATTTATCAAATGCCACCAGTTTCTGGCTGTCAAGTATTGTTACATGGTTTTTGCATTGAACAGTTTCCAACATGCAAATGTGGGCTCAAATGTGTGAAACTGGACTTTACTCAATGGCATTAAGGTTGATAACTTCTCACAAGTGCAGTCATTGTTTTATCACATTAACAGTTCAAGCTGCAAGTTTGAAAACCTAGAGCGGCAAATAAAAAAGAATGAATGACAATTTTATTTTATTCAATGTATTGAATCATTGTGTTAATGCAAGACATTTCGTTAGATTACACAAAGGTTAGCTTGGCAAACACAATTCTAAATTGTCAGCAGGCCCAGTTCTGGGCATGGGCACACTCCGCCTGCCCCACCAAACCAACCAAGCATCAGGCTTAGTGGGAGAAATGACTGGGTGTGCAGGGGGTGTGGTATAATCATTGTTGTGACACCCCAAAGTTTCAGTAATAATGTAATTATTATAGTCATAATGCCACAAATCACATTAATTCTAACACACAAATAGCATATATCTCAGTTTATTAACAGCACTAACGTCAAACAAATGTCTTAAATGGTGACTGTTCTATTTAAGTTTTTAATCAGTCCATGTTTAATAGTCATGTGAATATTTAGGGGCCAATTTTAGACCTAGATAAAGATTTTTAATTGTTGGTATATAGGTCGTATAGTTTCTGTTAATATTTTGGAAAATATCCTTCCTTTTGCCTTCCCTCTGTGGAGATTTATGGGAAATATGATGAACACTTAATGTCCTAATGGGCTATTTTGGTTGGCTAGCCTTTTTCAGTGACATCACTGAGAACGCATGCATGAAAGAACCAACAGAAGAATTGGAGCAAAAAAGAATCTAGGGAGGAAAAGCAGCGAGGGTTAAACTGCCTAAATTACGTTGTATATGCACATTTTCATCGGCAATCTGCAACTGTTGAATAGCTGAGGAACAACAGAAGGCGAGTGCCAGTTGGTAAGCTTACATGTACTAACCATTAACATTAACTTAGCTAACCAATAGCTAGCTAATTAACTGACAGCAGAGACCGACTGAGTTTTACTTATTAAATTGGAATGGGTCTGAGAACACCAAATCTGTCATAACAGTTGTCTGTGTGGGAACTATGTGGAATGTTCAAGCTACACGGAAACCAAACTCATTAGTTAGCTTCAAAAATTTCATGGTCTGTGATTTGTACAGCCGTTATTGTGTAGCTGGCCACAACTTAACAGACCATAGCTAGATCATTGGCTAGCTTGCTATTTACCTGTTAATAATGACAGTAATGTTAGCTAATAAAACAGCATACTTTGTGTAATTAAATAGTAAATTGTGAAGAGTTTTATCAATTATTTGACATTGTTAAGGTTTATAATTAATATGAATGACACCAGCAAAATGGTAAAAGTGAATTCATTTTCATTAGATTGCTAGCCGGCTAATCTGCTGTGTAAGATTTAGGGAAGCCATTTTACATGGTGCTATTTATTTTACTTGGCTAAGGCAGACAGAATCAAGCACTCAATGAACATTGTCCTTCTCCTAAAACTTAACTGATGTAATGCTTTTATATTCTGTCAGAATATTCCTGTTGTGGGTGCATTAACATCTGCAAACTAACAGGATTTGATCAGGTGCATATTTTGTGAATAAGTGGATATTATGAATGTTTATTTATATCTGATTGGTGGTTGGTCTGGCCACATAAAAATGGGTTTCCTTTCCATGATTTCACTTTGTCACTACTCATTTGCTTGTATATTGTAGCTTCACATTTAAACTGAAAATATGTTAGTATGTTAAACTATGCATAGAGTATGTTTTCTGCATCAGTCCTAAGAAAGAATACCATTAGACTTCTGCCGATGGAACTACAGCGATGCTAATGTCTGGGTTGCCCTTCAAAAACAGTCATCCCTTGGGCACTCAACACAGCAGCAGTTGTTGTCAAGTTCAAATCTTGTACTACCCCCCTAATCGAAGCAGTCTGGAACTTGGCCTGATTATCAGCTTGATGGATATTGTATGATTATTTATTTGGGAGATTGAGTTACATCTCTTGGTAATGAACTAATATATTTATTTGCAGACTGTCAAGATAGCAAAACTTGCAGCTTCAAATTTGCATTTGTTTAAAACATTAAGAACTTACAGTCCCTCCTATTTATGAGATACATGCAGTACTATGATGTGACGTAGTAGCAGTGTGCCAGTAAATCAAGTGAAAAAGTGTGTACAGCATGACTCAAGATCTGAATCCCTCCTTTATGTGATTCAAAGGCCCCGACTTTTCAACTTGACAAATTTTTTGCCTTGTTGTTCAAATTTGCAGCATATTTGCACTTTGGGAACCAGTTCAATGCTGAAACTACATCACAAACCCTGAGGTCATGCATCTCGTGGGCAATAAATGGATGTGATTTGTGAAACCCAACAGATTCCTGACTCATGTGGATACTAGGTGTAACTGAAATTGCACACGTGAGACCACAGTTAGAGAAGCTCCATCAACCTCCAGGTTCATATTTGCCTCAGCATTATCATTCTAAGCACATGGAGAAGGGCAGTTTGAGGCCATATCTATACGTTAACAGGGCAGCGAGTCTCAAACACTATGGGTTCATATGACAGCATAGTAATTGAGCAAATAAAATGTATTCCTGTAGCTCATTTTGCAAACAAATAATCACAGTACATTTTTCAGTTTACTTTGGCCTAGACCCCCTCTGAACAAGCCAGTGGCCTCAATGGCCAGGAAACACTCCATGATGAAACCTTAGGTGGAACCAGACTCAGCGGAGAGGCATTTCACTCTTGACGGCTGAGGATGTGTATTCACAGATACAAAGACCTATTTTAGACCGGGACTGTGGAGCATTTGGAGGTGGCAGTCCTATTGTGGGGTTGCAGGCTGGAGCAGTGGGTGTATGATGGCTGACTTCTGGGTGATTCAAGAACGGGGTTGTTCAGTAAAGGTACATATGGGCCAGGGGAAGAGTTGAAAGCAATGATACAAAGAGCTGACAGAGTACAAGGGGTAGCATAATATGCATGCCAGGAGTTTATGGCAACATAACTACAAGAACAGAGACAGAGAATCCACACTGGCATAAACATTTCCACCCTCAAAGACTCTAACTCTGACTACAGGGGGACATTTCAGTGAAGTTTATTGCCCTGAGCCATCACCAAGCCTAGTGGGCCAGTTGAGTCAATAAGAATGATGGTGTGGCCCTCGAAAGGGCTCCTCAACTCAGCCATATTGTTACTGGCCATGTTTGCCTCAAAGGCTTGCTGGGAGGAGTGGCAGAGAACAAAACAAAATTCTGGAAGTCTGCACAACACTGATATGCCTTCAACCAGGCTAGAGCTATACTTTTATGGAAGTTGAGGGAAGTTAAAAAAGAAAAACTTAAATTTTCTTAGAAACAGGAAACATGTTTCAAGATGCAAGAATACATACTTAACTTTATCAGCTGGCTTTTCAGAAGTCCTACCAAAATTGCTAGTCTTCCCATGCAATAATAATGTTCTGTGTATATATGTATATAAATTAACATGTTGAATTGAGAGCAGAGAAAACCTGTCCGAACTGGTTCCCCCCCTACAGAATGCCTAAGTCAGGTGCCTTTTAAGGAATGTTATCCTTGTCTGAAATCCACACAAATACATTTCTTCAAGTACTGCAGGAGGCATGTTACTGTGTTTTTATTTCTTTATTCACCTTTTTATATAATTTTGTTCTGTATCAAATTGTGTAAATAAAATATCTTTGCCTCGGTTGTCCAAATAGAACCCTACTGTATCTGCAACTGGATAGCATGTCATTTGTAACCCTGCGTCGCAACTCTCGACCGCCCTCCTCAACAGCTTGCTAGCTTTGCTTCTGTGTCATGCCTCATTTGACTCCACACTGCATCACCGTTTGCTCTCGAAAACAAAAACAGACCTCTTGCCTCATCAGATATTCTTTGCTATTTGATCCCAGAAAAGGCTCTCCAGTGTGCAGCTGTGTCTGACATTTCTGTACATTTCTCCGATTACATTTTCCATCTGCATTTCTATTCAAAAAGAGGGGAGCCCCTTCCATCCTGTCATGTGCAGATCCTCCTCTTCAATCTAGATGACTAATTGTGCAGGGATGGACACATTTGTTTGGATCTTGCCTCCTTCCGTTCTCCAGAAATTACTGCGGCCACTAAAAGGCCGGCCTGGGATGGACTCACAATGATGGAATGAAATGAATTTATTTGAGTGTTAGCTTATTGTGGGGATATAGTGTGTTTTTCATCTGAGTGCTCTGTGTGTGTGTGTGTGTGTGTGTGTGTGTGCGCGCGCGCGTGCATGTGAGTGTGTGTGCGTATGCCTCTGTGTGTGTGTGTGTGTGTGTGTGTGTGTGCGTGAGCACGCGCGCGTGTGTGTACTTTATGTGTGTGTGCGTGTACTCTATGTGTGTGTATGTGTGTGTGTGTCTGCATGTGTGCGTGTGTGTGCGCGTGCGTACTTTATTTGTGTGTGTCTGCGTGTGGGCGTGTATGTGTGTGTGTGTGTGTGGGAGTTACTCCTCAGTGTAATGAAAAATGTTTAATCCACAGGGGGATGGCCCGTGGTTTGCTAGAGGGGAAATGAACAGAAATGATGACTGCTCAGACGAGCACACAGCAGCCTGGCACTCAAAGCTACTGCTGATAAGAAAATCCCTCTGGTTCAGCGGAAAAAAAAGTTTCTCAGATGCACTAAGTGAACATTCTTTGTACTGCTAAAGTTGGGTAATTGTATTATGTCAGTGACATGTCTGCACTTAATATCTTGACTGATTCAACTTCATTCATATTTCCTTGTGTTTCCCTGAACAATAACAATTTGGATATTTTATCTGAACCCATTCTTTATATACAGCAGTCACAATATGTCATTCTGAAAACAGTAAGCCCGCAGTAAATATTGTAATGCATAGTTCTTATTTTATTGAAGAAAACAGCTGGTTGTTTTGAGATTTATAATATGCACAAAAATACATGTGCATATCTATGCACTAAAAGTAAAACCATTTGAGGCCTCACTGTAAAATTAAGGTAGGCTCAAAATCTCTTCACTTATTTTAGGTATAGACCATCATACATGTAACCATGTAACTGAATGCACATCAAATTACCACCCGTTGGTTTTTCTTCCAGTATGTGATGATAGTTTTACAGTAAAATTAGCAAAATGTATTTATTTTGTGCTTTTAGCGATTTTAGTGTTCAGTGACTGGGTATTTAATCTAGTTTGTTTTGGCTGAAACATGACACGTCCACAAACTGTGCAGCGATTGTCCAGGAACTTGACTTAGAACCAAAAGTTCAGTGAGATATCACATCATCTCAACTGGAAATGTTTGAAATGACAGCAATGTAAATCTGTCCGGACAAACATACAGATGATAAAATAGAGCAGTCCAAAAAAAAAAAAAAGCTTTATTGAGTGCATTTAAGAGCTCTGAAGAAGCATAGGATTCCTTCCAGGTGTCGAAGCATGACTGATCTTAGCCAGCATGCCAGTACCGGAGAGTATTCAATATTCACATATCATATGTTGTGGACCTTCAGTATGGTCTTGCCCTCGTAGATTATACGTACTTCTTGGTGGATCGTACAGGATTACTTGCCCCAGGGTGCCAGGTTCAGAAGCCAGACAGGCTTTTATTCAGAGCAGTGGTAAACGTAATCAATCTGGCATTACTCTGTCAAATCTTTATAGTAAAGCCATTTTATGAACCAGGCAAGCCTAGTGCTTCACCAAAGGGAGGAAGAGCTGTACTGTCTGATTGTTGAACCATATGACCAAAAGCCCAGCTCAAGTGCAGGGCTTCATGCCTACTGCTGTTCAGAGCTTACACCCTGACTGACTGCTGACAGCTCTGCCCGCTCTCAGATCCGTTGCCTTGTCTGGCTATCTTCTCTGAAGTGCGACTGTTCCAGTTCAGCTGTCTCAGGCTATGAGGAACCAGACCTTCGCCCACTGAAATCCACTTGTTTCTGCATTGTCTGACATTGTTATTTTGAGTGATTCATGACCTCCACTATCATACTCCACTGATTGCCAGCTACAGCGCACGAGCACTTCTCTGTGGAGCACAGTTAACATAGAGGGCTTAACGCTGCTACTAGCTCATTGCTTATGCAGTCCCAGACATTTTCAATTTTGAATTTGGTTATATTGCATGACTTATCATAAATATAAGGTAAATTCAACGGTCTGATATGCCCCTTCTTCTTAGGTGAATATCCATTTTCCACTCCTCAGTTAAAATTTACTTGCATTCATTTCTGGATGACAATGACTCAGCCAGCAATAACTGCTGGGCTATTAAATGCTGTATCAGATTGTTCTTGCAAGCTTGAATCCTGCTAGACAGGAAGCGGATAATGGGAGGCTTGCATAACCTTTTAATGACATCACTTCCCATGATCTCACAATGTATTGTTTGGGTTTTTCCCAAATATGTCTATTTCAGAGAACCTTTGGAAGTATGACCCTATTAGATACCTTCAATCTTAGGATATATCCTGGAATGTCTTGAGGGCCAGGTTTGTTCAGTGCTCAGAAAAATAGCAAAGGAATTTCTGATATAATTTTGAAACATGTTATCACACGTGGGTCAGCATGACTCATGCTGCTTTTCTTGGAAGCAGGGAGGATGCTTTAAAGCATAAATATGATTAGGTAATGATTGGTTATTGTGGTGGTTTTGGTTTGAAGCCACATAAAAAAATCCTGCTTCTTCCTGGCTTTTTAACAAAATGTCAAGCATAAAGTCTGTTAATGCATTAGGTAAAACATATTGAAAGAAACCACTGAGCAGAAGCATAGTGCAGCGCTCCCTGAACCCAGCTGGAGGTGAAGTGAATTAGCAAATGCTCAGGCCACGTTTTTTTCCCCCTCATTCTGCCTTTCCTTTTCTCTTCTCCCTTCCTGTATGAACTTGTTAATTTGTGTTAATCCATAGTGTCCTTGTACTGTCACTGGGAAAAGGACTATGCCTTCATAATAATGCATTAATGGGGTTGGACATACTATTCCACAGAATTTTTTTTTTTTTGGTGTGCGTGTGTGTGTGTGTGTGGGGGGGTGGTTTATTGAGACTTAATAAAGAGATTTGAGCGTTGTATGATGAAACACTGGACATTTTCTTGCTTTGACTAGTGGAGGCAAATCGTCACGCTTCACTACGCTTGTCTCAAATTATGCAGCAAAGTCAAATTCTTCCCATGTAAAATGAAAGAGGGGCATATTATGCCTTTTGTCAGGGCAATTGAAAAGAGCCTGCATATTATATAACATTTCACAGAGATATTATGAATTCCAGAGCAGAGAGGAGTCAAATGCAAACAGAATGTGCCGCAATTGGCCTTTTTATAAAAACAGAACTGAACACAAAAGAGGCTTCAACAATGTAAGGGCTTGGACTGATCTACACCGAGGTGGCGAGCTGGAAGGACCAAGGGGACTGTGTTCCTTCACACTGCACAGAAGGCCAAACAAAAAAATGTGAACGGCCTGGACTGGAGGATCTGAGAAGGTAATCCATAAAGGATAATAAGCTTTTAATTTCAGTCGCATAATTTTCAAAGATGGTAGACACAAAACGCTTGACAAGGCAATGCAAAAATAATGCAAAGGGAAGACGGAGACTAGGGACTCAAAAACACAAGACAACAATGAACAAATTGGGAAGGGGTGTGCGATGCACAGGAATGGACTACAAGAAGTGAGGAAACAACAAGACAATAATTGAATAATAAATATCAATTAACAACATGGAACCATAAGTGACGCAGGCAATTTGGCTGCGGGGAAAACCAATTAGAGAAACACTGAGGACGTGACAGATATGCAACATAAAAATACAGCAAGATGCACTAATCATCTGCTGAAACAACAGCTGGCATGTAAATCTCTTTCTAAACAGTCCCGGAAACGTAGAAACCAGTAAGTACCAATATGAATGTTAAGGAACAGAAATGGTAAGATTACTACAGACTTGGACGAGAAAATTCCTCTGAATTATTTCAGTAAAGACTAAGCTGCTTAATTAACTTATGTTGTGATTTTTTCATACATTAGCTATCTAATACAAAGCTTATTGATAAATAAAAACAGTAGGATTTGAATAATCCTTTTAACAAGCGTTTTTATTTATTAAAGTCCAGCTGGCAGCAGAATTGTGGCAGCTGTTTCCATGGTTTCGATACTGTCTACGCCACAAATAAGTCTGAAGAATCCCTTTAGCCCTCTAAATTTATTTTTGAATGCACATATTTTGTATGATGTGGATTTTTTTCTGAAATGCTGGCATGGGAGCCTTGCTTCATGTGGCCCTGTAAGGAGGATGTAGGGATGTCAGCACAAATGCAGTGTTTGTGCCATTTTTTTATGTCTTCTGAAATCAGAAAAATAGGAAACAACACAAATGTGGGTTTAAATGACCAGTTCCAAACCACGGGAAAAAAAAACAGGCTGTTCAAAAACAAGCCTGTGGGTATAACAAACAATTTTTTAAATAAGTCATTGTTTTCTGATCTGCGATCAGCAATGCAGGTATGAGTCATAAATTGAGCTCTGCCTGCATTATTCATTTGTATGCCTCAACTCTCCCAAAAGACTTTTGGCTGCCAAGTGCACTTAAAATTTCTGTGCATCTCAATCAAAACATTAAGTTCAAACATAAGCTGAGTAGACTTATCAGTATACTTTCATTATAAGGCAAGTAGTGCAAGTTTGTCAGATACATCCCTGATAAGTACATAAAAAGTAAACTAAAAGCATAGTCTCAAAGCATAGGAAATAAACTGAAGTCACACTTTAGGAAACTTCTTTTTTTAACTTCTGGAGTAATTGCTTGTATGTGAATTTCATGTAAGCAAAACATTTTCTACATATTTATTAATATACTTCCATAGCAAATTGAACAAATAGTCAAACAGTCAAAGAAAAACATTTCTCAGCGTGTGATTGCATTGAATTTTGGGTTTTCACTATCGCCAGTCCATGATATAGAGTAAAGGTTCAGAGGATTCAGAAAAACCTGAGCCATCTCCGAGCAGAAAGGATGGAGCCAAATAACAATACTGGACAATCGTCTCCTTCAAGCCCCCGAATAGCATAACACTACAACATAGTGGTGTAGTCTGCGTGATACGCAGGTATACGCCATATACCCAGTAGAAAATGTTAATGATTTGCGTATACCCTCTTAAAATGTGTGAGGATACGTAACAACATCATTTTGTAACAGAGCTTTAACGCGTTTATTAATTAAATTCACCCTGGACCCCATCTGTGTTAGGATTGAAGCACGACTTCTAGACCTCTGGGGCTTCCGTCGCCGGTGAGTCTGCGACCTGTTGCTAGGCAACAGCAACAAACTTGCTTGGCGGACATTCTCTGCTCAAATGCGAATGAATAACCTAAAGAGATAAAGTGTGATACGAAAACAACGGCAGACTACACTCTTTCAGTGTTTTCAGAAAGTTGCCCAACTTGCCCCTCAAACTACTGCCGGTGTTCTGTAAATTTTTGCTACCTATCAAAATATGCTACCTTGCGGTTCTGTGCAGAGTGCACAGAACCGCAAGAGTGCAGAGGAGAGGATCCAGGTCGCTGGATGATTTAGAGAGATTGTGCAAAGAGGAATGGTCGAAGATCCCTCTTTCTGTATTCTCCCATCTTGTGAAACATTATAGGAGAAGATTAGGTGCTGTTTTGTTGGCAAAAGGGGGTTGTACAAAGTATTAACATCAGGGGTGCTAATAATTGTGGCACATGTGATTTGATGTAAAAGAATTATTTCTTAATGTGGGATTTTTTTCCCACTGAATAAATGCACTTGAATTAAAGGTTGGATTTTCCTCTTTTTTTCATTGTGGTCCTATATTATTTAGAAAAAAACTGAACTTATTAGAAGCTAAAGAACACATCTTAACCAGGGGTGCCAATAATTATGGAGGGCAGTGTACATTATATTTACATATATATAATCATTTTATATAAATCATCATTTAAAAACTGCATTTTGTATTTACTCAGGTTATCTTTGTCAAATATTAAAATTTTTCTGATGATCTGAAACATTTATGTGCGGCAAATATGCAAAAAAATTAGAAATGGGGAAGGGAACAAATACTTTTTCACCGCACTGCGTGTATATATATATATATATATATATATATATATATATATATATATAGCTCTGAGACGGGTGAGTGTGAGTTTCACAGTATACCCACTAAAAAAAAAATAGACTACACCACTGCATTCACCTCATTTGTGCAGAAGCCAAATCTGGCTATTTATGTGTTATCTTATATAAGGCTTTATAATTCAAGATTGCAGCGTCACAGAGAGGAAGGGACTGGCTCAACTGAGTCGAAACACTCGTGACATTTAGAATTCCATTGTATTTCTGTATATTTTCATGATTTTGGTAGAAAAAAGAGGCTGCAAACATTAAAAATCTTCATGAAAATTCAGCATTGAAATTGTAAAGAAAATAATACTGAGAATGGAAAAATTGCTGGAGGTTAAAACGATACATTTCTGGGATCAGAATCTCCTTTACCACAAGTATTCTTTATCTGAGCATGAAACTCTAAATTATCCACTCTTTTGAAGCCAAAAAACAGCCAGGTAGCTACCCAAACTCTCAGATCCCTCAAAATGGCACACTGTAAAATCATAAAATAATCATATATTTTCCACAAATCATCTTTTGGCACATGAAACTCAATGTGAATCAATGATTTTCTGGTTAAATTTAACACTAGTTTACTGCAGGGGCTGTAACATTTTGTGTACTGTACTGTCCTGTAACGCGGACCACTGTAATTACTGTCCTGCTCCACTAGAGGGCTGGTCCGGACCACTGGTCTTTGGAGCACGGACCACTGCAGTAACTGTCCTGCTCCACTAGGGGACTGGTCCGGACCACTGGTCTTTGGAGCACGGACCACTGCAGTAACTGTCCTGCTCCACTAGGGGACTGGTCCGGACCACTGGTCCGGGGTGTCTCGAGACAGTGAAATTTTGCTTTCAGTGGCCTTGTAGAGGTACGGTCTCGGAACCACTGACTGTACAATCCAAGCTAGGAATATTGCAATTACATTGTAAATGCCTGCTTTACCCTCAGCATTACTGTTGGGCAAATAATTTATTTGGCCGCTATTTGGATAATTAAATCGTTAGGACTGTGGGTCTAATTGTTCTAAATATTGGATGCCAGTAAAATATATGGAAGCCCAAAGTGGACAATATTCAAATTAAAATGTAATCCCACTATTGCATTATAATTTTCCACTTATGAATGAGTTATTTGAGACAATATTAAATTGAAAATGCATTAATCCAATTATCACTTTCATTTTCACATACACATATGGGAAATCTATGACTATATTCAAATGATAATGAAAAGCTGTTTGACATTTCATTTTCAAAGTCATGCTCCATAATACAGTGGACAATATTCAAATGCAATAAGCAAAACAGCACCCCCAGCCTATTGCATTTACATTTACATGTCATCACGCTCTTTTAGGGTCAACATGATAATGAAAATGCTGTTTTCTAATCACTTGGAAATTATAATGACATAATAATAATGACGACATTTGCCATTTCATTTTCAAAGACTTATCCTGCAATACATGGGACAATATTCAAACGCAGTGGGAAACAGCGCCTCCCAGTCCATTGCATTTTCAAATACATGTCACCACGCTCTTTTGGGACACAATGAAAATTAAAATGCAATCTGTCAGCGTCTCATCAAGGCGGGTTTTCGCTAGGGCGTCACTCATTAGGGGCGCGAGCGAAACCATGTTCCTCATTTGCATACCAACTAATCAGCTTCTGGGTAGCGCTTGTACGCACGGAGGCTTACTGATAATGTCATGATGGCTAGGCTGCTGTGTATTGTGTGCCATCGCGCATTAGGCTACGTTGCGCTTTGGATGTAGCCATCTCGGCAGCTAGTATGCTAGCTAACGTTAACTAAGGAAAAAATTTGTGAATGATCATCACATTAAAGCAATATGATTTGATTTTTGCCCCAACTCTATTAACTGAGCTAGCTGTAATATGCAAGAACTTATCCGAGGCTTCGCGGCAGTGCTGTGCAACTGCAACCCAAGTGTGCTTGCAGATTTCAGAGACGTTCGCTAGCTTGCTAGTGAGTCTAAAAGCAATCGCTTAGGTACAGCTAGCTAGCTATGATGCCGGCTGGAGAAGCTCTTCCAGCCCTGATTTTCCACTTTCAACGCCATCTTGCACACACGACCTCTTTCACCATTGATCAGCAGCTTCTTTTCCCGAAAGAACAAACTGTCAGTTAAGCCTGAGACATGTTATTTCATAGCTAGCTAGAGCAGCATTATCCTTCCATGCGTGCTATAGCGTATTACATTACTCCAGATAAAACGCTATCCGTCTCCCCACCCTGCTGGCGCTAGTTAGGGGAAATGTTTGTCATCATTTTTATACTTAATCGCTGTGATTCGGTTTTTCCCCTATCTTCACAAGCTAGCTAGCTGACAGCGACTGCTCTTGTGCTTGCAGATTGTTCTTGAGCTAGCCAGGTAATGAGCTATCCATTTAAATCTCCCTGAAATCTGATAGTACAGAAGTGCTGCCAAACATATCGAAGAAGTTCATATTTCAGCAGGTTAAGTTAGCAAGAGAGGAACATCGTTTTCAGCGAGTCAGAGTCATCAAAACTTCTCCCATTGCTACATGGCTTGGGAATCGCGATTAAATATGGAACAGCGGTAGCCTGACTGCTGGCCGTTTATCGGAACGTCCTGCATGATGCCTACATTGCGCATGTTTCAGGAGTGGTGAACTTGCAACTCGGCAAGCGCAAGAGCAATCGCTGTCAGCTAGCTAGCTGGTGAAGCTAGGGCAAAAACCGAATCACAGCAATTAAGTATAAAAATGATGACAAACATTTCCCCTAACTTGCGCCAGCAGGGTGGGGAGACGGATAGCGTTTTATCTGGAGTAATGTAATACGCTATAGCACGCATGGAAGGTAATGCTGCTTTAACTAGCTATGAAATAACATGTCTCAGGCTGAACTGTCAGTTTGTTCTTCAGGTAAAAGAAGCTGCTAATCAATGGTGAAAGAGGTCGTGTGTGCGAGATGGCGTTGAAAGTGACAAATCGGCTGTAAGAGCTTCTCCAGTAGGCATCATTGCTAGCTAGCTGTACCTAAGCGATTGCGTTTAGACTCACTAGCAAGCTAGCTAACGTCTCTGAAATCTGCAAGCACACTTGGGTTGCAGTTGCACAACACTGCCGCGAAGCCTCGGATAAGTTCATGTATATTACAGCTAGCTCAGTTAATAGAGTTGGGGCAAAAATCAAATCATATTGCTTTTATGTGATGATCATTTACAAATATCTTCCTTAGTTAACGTTAGCTAGCATACTAGCTGCCGAGGTGGCTACATCCAAAGCGCAACATAACCTCATGCGCGATGGCACACAATGCATAGCAGCCTAGCCATCATGATATTATCAGTGAGCCTCCGTGCGTACAAGCGCTACCCAGAAGCTGATTGGTTGGTATGCAAATGAGGAACATGGTTTCCGTTCGCGCCCCTAATGAGTGACGCCCTAGCGGAAAACCCGCCTTTGATGAGACGCTGACAGATTGCATTTTAATTTTCATTGTGTCCCAAAAAGAGCGTGGTGACATGTATTTGAAAATGCAATGGACTGGGAGGCGCTGTTTCCCTCACTGCGTTTGAATATTGTCCCATGTATTGCAGGATAAGTCTTTGAAAATGAAATGGCAAATGTCGTCATCATTATTATGTCATTATTATTTCCAAGTGATTAGAAAACAGCATTTTCATTATCATGTTGACCCTAAAAGAGCGTGATGACATGTAAATGTAAATGCAATAGGCTGAGGGTGCTGTTTTGCTTATTGCATTTGAATATTGTCCACTGTATTATGGAGCATGACTTTGAAAAATGAAATGTCAAACAGCTTTTCATTATCATTTGAATATAGTCATAGATTTCCCATATGTGTATGTGAAAATGAAAGTGATAATTGGATTAATGCATTTTCAATTTAATATTGTCTCAAATAACTCATTCATAAGTGGAAAATTATAATGCAATAGTGGGATTACATTTTAATTTGAATATTGTCCACTTTGGGCTTCCATAATAATAAGATAGTAACAATCAATGTGGCCTGACAATATGCAGCTCACCGCTTTTTACTTTTACACCGCTTTTTTGTCCGATTGGAACAGCTGACTGATTGGAAAACATAAATGAAGGACACCACACTTGTCACCGAAATTACCTTCATTCGCAGCAGAATTCTGAAATGTCGCTCTCGCTGGAAAAAAAAAAAAATCGTCCTTGAGTGACACTGCATAGACCTAATTATAATTAAATTATATTTATGTAGGCCACTTAATGTAGCCCATTATATTGGCGCTGTTAGATCGCACAGGGGTGAGATAATTCTGGCACCGGCCGTGTTAAGAGGAAATTTCAACTGTACAATTATTAGACTTGAATAAATTTTTGTATTACATTTGTATTACATTTCTTATAGGCGTAGTCATGGCCTCCTGCCATAAAACATTTTTCTTTGGGGTAAAAAGAAGCGCCTAAACTGAGGTAATCTAAGCTGGAAAACGTGATTAGAATTCATTACCGTTACTGATAATAACTTGCCGACTTTTTTTAAT
This sequence comes from Gymnothorax javanicus, assembly GCA_029692085.1. Taxonomy (NCBI): domain Eukaryota; kingdom Metazoa; phylum Chordata; class Actinopteri; order Anguilliformes; family Muraenidae; genus Gymnothorax; species Gymnothorax javanicus. Next base: position 30,668,994 of record CM056195.1, on the reverse strand, counting down.
GCTAAATAGCCTACTTAAATAAATCTATTCAGAACATTATGATAAGCTAGCACAATTTGAGTTATTATTTTATATTCATCGGGTTTTACCAAAAGTCATTCTCGAAAGTAGGCTACGTTACGTCGATGGATTCTAGTAGCCTAACTCTTTTCAGTCGGTGATTATATCAGAGGCTAGATCGTGGCGCTTTTATTCAGCAGATAGACATAATTTTAGGTAGAAGGCGAGAAGAGTGAAATATAGTCTGATTTCATCATTAAAATTTAGTTTTGACAACAACTAGCTTATCTCGGCCGATGCTGCTACTGTACTACGATCTGCGGTAAATCGGCTTTAACAATTAAAATAGGTTATAGGCTATTACAGTCACGGAGATTATTTCAGTCCCATTCCTGATGGACAGCGGCACTAGCCCTCTGCATGGGTAAAACATTTATCCCCCTTGACAGACTAAACACTTTTATCCTTTGCTCGGAAGGATTGAATGGTAAAACCATGAAGTCATTTTCTAGTGTTTTCTGTAAAGCCAATTTACTTGTCAGAAACGGCCACCGCATTTTCAAATGAATTACGCGGAGCTATAATCAAAACCCCATTTCGCTTATTACATCATAGGCTGTATGATACCCCTCTGCCTGAGTAGCCTATAGCTATAGCCTTCTATTTAAAATTTTGCTTTTATGGTGCAGAAAGAAAGCACAATATTCAACCGAGATTAACAGCCGAAAGCAATGTGTGAACTGGCTGCAATTTATTGACACAACTTTCCAAACCTGCCAATCATTTTTATCGTTCGCTAGCTGGGCTAGATAAAAATAATCTTTTCAGAGCATTAATATTTTAAAGGATAAACTGAGGCAATATCGTTTTTTTTTTTTTTTTTTACTCTATATTCATCGGGTTTTGTTGGGTGTCACTAGCTAGTTTGTTAACTCGGGTCAGTGTTTATAGTGACTGTTGTTACAACCAAGTTTATATAGGCTATACAGGGCCGGATTTGGGGGTGTTTCCTGGGTTCGGAACCCCCTGCCCTGAGCATGTACAATCAAAATAAGCAAAAAATAAAAAATAAAAATCCTCACAGGACTACCCAGCCGCACGGGGGAAAAAAAAAAAAAAAGTTATCCATACGCGATAGTGGATGCAGTCTCACAGCTGAGTCAACGGGCACCTACGAGGGGAAATCACTGGTGCTACGCCAGCCTTGAAAGTTACTTCCCTTCGTTTCACCACTTCCGACCACGCGCTTTTTCACCGGAAAAACAACATTGCCTACGAGTATTTTTAAAATTCGAGATGCGAGTCCGCAAGAACCATGCCAAGGAAAAAACCACTGAAACCTGCCGATGCATATGGGACAAAGAAACTTTCATCGTTCTTTTCTTCTCAGGCACCACATGATGCAAATGAAGGTAAGAAAGACTGAAATCTTCGTTGAGAGAGATCGCAGGCAGAGAGATCCTGCGTGACTGCAAGGCTCGAAATCAGCGGGCTCGCATCGAAATTTGCGAGTCAAAATTTGCATTTTACGCCTCATTAAAGGGGCAGTTACACTTCAAATTTTGTGAATAAAATCAATATTTATTGGGTTCATTACAATTTCCTATCGACACAGAATCTACATGCCAAGTTTGAGATCATCAAAGCCAACGAACTTTGAGATATTCTTTCTAAAAGATGTCATTGACGTCTATGTATTTCAACCATACGACTCCCCGACTTAGGTTCATAACTTTTGAACAAATCAATATTATAATGTTAAAACTTTATAAGGTTTCTTTCCGTAACACTTAAAACGGTTATCTTTGAAATTATATTTTACTCCATTCAGCGAAGTGTCCTGCCCTTTTAAAATACATTGAAAAGCAAAACCGCGAATCACAGATTTTTGAAGTTTTTCCGATAGGCCTAATAAACTAATGGAAGTAATCCGAGTGTTCATCACATGTGACCTACATCTTGGCCTAGATCTGATCAAAGCCGTAATGAACCAAATTATAAAATGTGTCCTTGCCAACAACTATCCGGAGAATTTCTCATCCAACAAGTGATACGCTTTATTAAATCTAGTTTCATGTTTTTGAAAGAGTTTTAAAAACTTCAATGGGGAGAAAATGGCAGAAAACTAAGTGAATAAAGGAAGACGAGAGAAGAGTGATGTATGTCGTACATGTATGTCCCTCTTCATACAAAATTTTTATAGGTTAACTAGTAACCCAAATGTCCTATTTATCCTGTTGACAGTACACTGTTAGTGTTCATTGCATTTCCAGGCATTCTACATCTAATTGGATGTAGAATGCCTGGAAATGGCTTGATTTTTGCCTCAGAAATAGCTAAAATGCTGGATTTTTCGGGGGCTTCGCCCCCTTAGGTCCCACATAAGCACTGCCCCTTGATCCCACCAGGGGGCCTATGCGGTCCCCTGGACCCCCGCCAGGAACCCCCCCTCACAACTCATTTGATCTGCATCCGGCCCTGCTATAATACAAGCGAATAACCTCTTGTTATTTATTTATTATTTCCCCCCCGGAAACGGCCACTGCATTTTCAAATGAATTAACCAACGCGAAGTGGTAATAAAAGCTCAATTTTAATGTAAAATCATTGGGCTATATTTCACCCTTCTCCCACAGTAGAATGGTTTCTATGCTGCTGATTAGAAGCGCCACAATCTACTGAAATAAACACCGACTGAAAAGAGTTATTAGAATTATAACGTAACCTACTTACGAGAATGACTTAGTAAAGCCAGATGAATATGAAATAAAAGTTCAAATTGTGCAAGCTTATGGACTAAAATCATAATGTTCCGAATAGATTTATTTATATAGTATATTTATAAAAATAGTCGACAAGTTATGACCAGCAGGCCTAACTTTAATGAATTCTAATCACATTTTTTCAGCTTAGATTACCTCAGTATAGGCGCATCTTTTTGCAGCAAAGAAACATGTTTTATTGCAGGAGACGTGACTATACCCTGTCAGAAGCGTAAAATGTATCAAAGTCTAATGATCGTATATAGCCTATAGTTAAAATTGACTTTTAATTATAAAACCGTATGGGCCTCATTCAATTGAAAATGTGGTGGCCGTTTCCGAAGAGAAGGGGAAAATACATGAAAACAAAGGGCTGCTCGGTGATAAATATAATAGCCTAAGCTTGGTCGTAGCCTAACAACAGTCACACTATAAACACTGACCCGAGTTATTCATGGCTAATCTTGGTCGATGTACTCTAGCCTACTACGAGTTGCGGTAAATCGTCTTACACAATTACACTATGTTAAAGGATTGCTCGTTTTTCGGAAGGATTGAATGGTAAGACCATTAAGTCATTTTCTAGTGTTTTCTGAGAAGCCAAATTACTTTTCCGAAAGGGGCCACCGCATTTTCAAATGAATTACATGGAGCTGTAAGAGAAGCTCCATTTCAAGTATAAAATCATAAGGCTATATCACACCCCTCTGCCTGGGTATAGCCTTCTATTTAAAATTATGTTTTTATGGTGCAGAAAGAAAGCACAATAATCTACCAAGATTTACAGCCGACAGCAATGTATGAACGGGCTGCAATTTATTAACATTACTTTCCAAACCTGCCAATCATTTTTAGTGTTCTCCAGCTAGGCTAGATAAAAATAATCTGTTCAGAGCATTCAAATTTTCGAGAATAAGATGTCACAATATCGGTTATTTCACTATATATTCATCGGGCTTTGTTAGGTGTCACTAGCTGCTTAATTAATATGCCAGATTAGTGCAGTATAGAAAAAGCGGCGAGCTGCTTATTGCTAGACTACTGGCTTCAAACATTTTGAACAATCACATTCATTACAATTTATTTATGAAAATGGCATGCTAGATAAATAGTTTGGCCAACAGTTATGCTGAGGGTAAGGCAGGCATTTACCATCTAATCGCAGTATTCTGAGAATGGACTGCTCAGTCAGTGGTTCCGAGACCTTACCTCCGTGCAAGGCCAGCAAAGACTCCAAATTTCATTGTCTCGAGACACTGCGGACCAGTGGTCCGGACCAGTCCCCTAGTGGAGCAGGACAGTTACTGCAGTGGTCCGTGCTCCAAAGACCAGTGGTCCGGACCAATCCCCTAGTGGAGCAGGACAGTTACTGCAGTGGTCTGTGCTCCAAAGGCCAGTGGTCCGGACCAGCCCCCTAGTGGAGCAGGCCAGTAATTACAGTGGTCCGTGTTACAGGACAGTACAGTACACAAAATGTTACAGCCCTCTCTCGGAGTTTATCAATATAGGAGCAGTTGGACATCAATGGTCACTAGTAACCTCTCCAAACCCAAAACAAGCCTTTTCTCCATGATAAAGTTTAGAATTTTGTCCATTTTTTAGAGTCCCACAAGCCAGCACACATACTCATGAAAGGGACTGCTTATTTGACGGTCAGAACACTCACCCTGCAATGAAAAACTAGCATTTCCGACTTCCGAGCTCGCAACCTTAAATAAACACTTTCCACACCTTATAAGGAACAAGTATAACTCAGTAACTCAGTAATATTTGAAATATACTGTACCGTATTATAACAGAACAGACATTCCACTATCAGGAAAAAGCAAGCAATTAGCTACCCTTGATTGAACAGAATGGTCCAACGAACGTTAGCAGGGGGGTCTACCGAAGTACTTGAGTTGTTCGCATTTTAAACGAGCCAAAACATCGGCATTTGATTTTGTTGGATACGGTATAAATTCGGAAAACAAAGAGCCACACTGGGCAAAATGTCATCACATGCAGTATTATTAGCACAGACTAATGGTTATTCTTACAAACCAATGTGGTAAAAAAGCTGTGTGATCATCATGGCTATGGTAAACCGAGAATAAAAACAGCTAGCCATAAGTAAAATATAAATAAATTTTATATATATATACTGTATATGACCATTTAGTAGCCCGGGCGTTTATTTCGCAAAATCGACTTGGACCCCAGATGTTTATAGGAACCAGGCGGGTATTTGCAACAGGCCATTATTTATTTCTGCACCGACCTGCACCAGGCCAGATCGGCTTTCCTACACAGTTATAAACTGACTGAATTTAACCGTTAAATTAACGCATTGTCTCATTTAAACTGTAAGTGGAGTCCTGCGCGCATTTAATCATGGTTTACACTGAACATGCACTGAACTCCGTGGTAAACTTATTGTAAAATTACATTTAAAATGACTGGCCAAAAGGTGCCAGTTAAATTACCTGGCAAAAAAGGCTTCAGTTTATTCGCTTATTATTAACAGTGTATTCGCGGAAACTGAAACTGGCGCGATTTCAGTTACATACTTTACTTTTGAGACTTCTACATTGATACCAGTTGGGGCAACACGCAATATCATCCTGTTATCCATCGTGTCAGGGCAAAGACGGACAAAATGAAGACAACAAGTAGGTATGAACACTTCAGAATGAAGTTGTTCCGATCTTAATACACAAAGCAAACATATGAATTCATATATGCGTATAACGACTAGTTTCTTCCAGATATAGACCTGAGTCAGACTCGCAGGCACAGCTGAATGCGAACGCTTTTTCTTTGAACGAAACGAAAATGTAGGTAACTGAGCGATTATATAAAGGGTAAGGCAATCGCAGCCTATTCTTTAGCTTTGCCAAATAATAGAGCATAAATATTGTTAATTTACAATTCCTTATTCGTGTCCTTTTTTAAGTAAGAAAAGAAACAAAGCACACGGAAAACAAGTCCCCCACCCAAAAAAATAATAATTGTCGACACCCATGTTTACTGTTTACATGTGTCTCATTGGACATTTATACATACACAAGATGGGAGCTATTCTGCCTTGTGCGCTTTGGTCCAGCCAATGACGTTGTCTACTCATATCTCTGTGCCAAAGGCCGTCTGCTATTTTTTTCACCCACATCTTTATTGACATCAGATATGCATACAAAGACAAACCGAAGCTTGTTTTAGCATCTGTGTTACCGCAACACGGGGTAACATAGACGTTTATATAGAATAGTGCAAATAATCGCCCGGGTGTTTAATTGAACCCCGGGCATTTAATTGAACCTGGCGTCTAATACGCAAAATGAAGTCGGACCCCCGGCGGCTTTTTGCACACAGGCGCGTATTTGCACGCGGGCGATTATTTGGTCATATATGGTATATATATATACACACACACATAATTTAATTCACTCATACATTGAAGAAAAACCTTTCCTCATTGAATCCCTCCTCCAAAGACAGAGATCTACCCAGTAGAGGGAACCCTCCAGTCCTGTTTCATTCAGAATAATTCCCATTGACCATGTCCATAACTAAATCCTGTAAATGTAACTGAGCAATTCAGGCCAGTTTTGGTCTTTTTTCTTTCTTTGAAATCGCGTCATTTTCAGCTGTGCAACCGTGCGCTACATTAAGAGAGTACAACCTTAGATACTTTCACGCAAAGGTTTAAATACTTTTCTGATGGTCCATACAATGTATTTCAGTTACTGTGGAAAGTTTATACTCTCTGGAATTGAATTAGTAATGTGTCAATCAATAGATGATTACTGGGAAAGTTTCATGTGGACATGAACTATATCTGCACATTGCGCAGATGAGCTTAAGTGAGCAATTGAGTGAGTGGTTAATCAACGAGAGTACATAGTAAGATATAAGGGAGCGCTGAATTCATGGATGGGGGAGTTTACGCGTAAATCCACAATAGGGAATTGCACGTTTTTGATGTGATGACTATAATTGATAGTAGTATGACATAGTATCAATACCATGTCAAATTTTTGCTTCAGAAGACTGATTTTTCTTAACTACTTAAATGGGATACCATAGGCTCACTAAAGCTGAAGTGGTTGCTACAAAGGACAAAAATTTTTTCTGTCGCAAGAGATAATTTTTTTTTAACTGCTGGATAGATACTATGGGCGAGTATATTGAGCAGTTTGCACATCAGGCTTAGCTGAGGAGTCTAATTCACGCAACTCCTGGGGAACAGGGATGGGACTCCCAAAACGGTGAGCCACTTGCCAGGCACTTACTCCCGCCTCTAGCATACCCAGGGCCCTGTTCCGTTGTTCAGTTGACAGACGTGGCATTATGACACTTAAAAATGTTTTTTGTGTGGCTTTTATCATGCCTTTATATAGGGAAGACAACCCCTCCTTCATTTCAACCACCGTACTTGCACAACTCCTAATTCCATATGTTGTACTCAATATGGATTAATGTGAGTCCAACTCAAACTGTTGAGTTACATGATGATCATTCATGTGTAACGAGGTACACATTGTGACCCCAATGGTCACTTAAGAACTCAAATTGGACTACTCAGGTCCTGAGCAAAAATAAACCAAAATTTAGAGTGTTGCGTTTTCATTGCCTTTGAATATACATCTACGCAGAGGGGTTAAGAACTGACATCCTTCTAAAGTGAGTATGCTCAATCTGATATTGCTATGTAAAATTTATTCCAGAATCAACAAAACATTGCTTGTCTAGCGAATAGCAGCTCTGATATATCTTTGCTATGTTTGTCATAGTAGAGCCTCTATTCAATGGTGGACTATAATGCTACTCCTGGACGAACATATTTTAGTTGATCCTAAAAAACAACACTTTCAAGGCAATATTCGACAGTGCAGTGAATGTCACCACATTGACTTGTAAATACTTTGGAAGACCAGTGTCTGTGAACACAGTTTGTCATAGCACCATAAAATGCAATTTCAGACTTCACTATGCAAAGAGGAAGCCGTATGTGACCAGTGATGACAAAATGAGTCTTAACCCCTGAAGCCCTGAGCCTCTTCTTCGAAAATGGCAAGCCCAAAATGAAATGAGTATATTACGGCAACTATTTGGTCCATTTGAATAATCTTGGTATCATAATAAAGATAAAACCATTTGGGATTTCTGCCATGGTGTAAAAATCAGTATATATGTCACTGAGTCAGAGTAAATGAAGATGGAACACAGTATCCATCAAAGACCTCATTTTGCACCAAACAAAGTTTTACTTCTATCCCTTGTAAACTTAATTAGTTGCTGTCAGAAACCTCTAAAAATTTACAGCACAGAATCTCACCATTATCTGTGCCAAAGTTTATTCTAATCAAGTAAATCAGAACAAATTTAGAGAGGAATGTCTCGGTGGCTTCTCCAAATTGGCAATTCAGATACCTTGTGTGCCAAATCAGATTTCTCAGATATTAAACTGTAAAACTCATCTAATTTCACTTATATGTCTCTACAAGCATACATTCCACCCAAATACAACCAGTTTTTAATTTTTAGAATTTATAATTTTTTTTTATTATTATTCCTGCCAGTCCTATAGCCTATACGATTTACCATTCAAAGTCAATAAATACAAAGAAAATGAAGTTTGGCTCCACTGGAGCAGATTTATAAAAAAAAAGCAAATTAATAAGACTATGAATACAACGGAAAGCTTAAAAAATGGAAAAAAGTAAAAAGAGCAAAAACGCCACCAATTTGTTTATGCATGAAAAATGCTACCGCTAATACCTAAAAGCATGCTTGACCGGAGATCGAACCCTGGTCGCCTGCGTTGTAATCTATCATCTAAGCCACTAGGCTACATCAATTGGTGTAAAGTAGTGCAGTCAAATTTCCCATATAAAGAATGAGTCAAGAAAACAAGTCACTCACCTTGTTTGTACTGTTGTGCCATCAGTATTCTCGCGTTTCTGTCAGAAAACGACTTTGAAAACGACGGTTGAATATTTAGCAGATAATTATACCGAAAATACCACAAACAAACCTGTTAAGCGTTTATATTGTCGCGCTATGTAAGTACATTCGAATGGCCCATGGACTCGGTTTGACGCACTGGGAACCCAAGGCAATTTCTCGGGCTAGGTTAGTGCGATCAAGCTGGTTTAGGGCGCTTTGGAAACGCCAGAGCCCATAGAATCAAATGGCTACTGGCAAAGTCTTACTGACAGCATCACAAGCCGATCACAGAGAGGAAAATACATTGCAAGCAAGCTGAATGCTGAGGAACTGAGATCTTTGAAGCAATGCTCGAGAAGAAAAACACGCTTTATGACTCGCAGATCTAGTTTTGTTATAACACGGACACATTGAGTTAACAACAGCAAGCGTGGATTTATCTCAAACAGTTTTTTTTAGTACAAAATATCAAAGGTAAGAAATTTCTTTGCTCATCGCTGTAGACTGTAAAGTGTATGTCTGCAGTTCTTTGAGTGTGGTGTCTGTTTAAAATGACAGTACGTATATCGTTGGATTCTGTGGACTTTCCTCTTACATTTGAGATATCGTTTTTATGCATAGCTCAAATTCTGGAGAAATTATAGCGATTCAGCGCTGATATGATTTTATCCTATCAGGGGCGTAGACTCACTTTTATTCCCATGGGTTTTTTTCACCCCAAAGGGGCCCCTGATTAGCCTGTCTGTCTGTCAATCAAAATATATCTATCTATTAATGTATTCATTAAAATATTGAATTTATACCAACTGAAACATATAGCTAGCAGCACAAATAAATGTATTCATTTAGGCAACCGTTTTTGCCAAAGATAATAGGCCTATATAGAGTGCAGCTGCATGATGCTAAAATGTTGGAAATAATGTTTCAGGAATCTGTTTCCAATGTACTGCCTTTTATTTTGTTTTATTTTCACTCAGTTCGTTCAGAGGCAACATGTCATGGTAAAGGCTTATAGGCCTAATGATCCAATGTCGGCTACTCAAAAAAGGTTTGAACAAATGAAAAACGCCTTAAAAAAATAAAAAGTAGGCCTATTGTATGAATGTGTAGACTATATGAACTTATTTTCTTCATCCTCGCAAATGTGGGCTATCAGTTACATTGCTGAAGTCCACTTGAAGTCCATTTGAGAGACGATTCTCACTCATTGAAGACTGCACATATGTTTTAATTAAGACGACTGAAAGTATGCTCTGCCTGTGCGTTGCATATGAGAATAGTGAGATAGATCCGATATAAAGTTGAGACGCGAGGAAAAGTTCGGTGCATGTCATTGGCGATGCAGGAAATACAAAAATTGGCCTGTATAAAACTCTCCACCTTCGGGGAATAGCTCTTTGTAATACTCATCAACAACACAATCTGCGTCCTGATCCGCCTTATATAACTGAGCCAGATCATTGATCTTCTCGGCTGAATTTGGATTTTTTTTTTTTTTTTTTTAAAGTGCCGTTCATTGAGGACTTGAAAATGACTTGCCATGTTGCGAAGGTCTGTGAAACGTGTCACAAACTGTTGGTCAAATACGTCCAGGATATAATTGAATGAGTCCACTGTAAAACGTGTTCCACTGTCCTATATAGGCTCGTCTGCAGTTTTTTCGTCGGGGAAACGCTTTCTCTTTCTCGCTCTGCCCTCCTGGAAATCAGTTGATATGTCACATTTTATTGATTAAGTTACGGTGGATTTCGCCACTGGTAATATGGAAATCAATTATTATTCCGAACTTCTCACGCTTTTCTTCACTCAGGGGTTGGAAGCAATGGAATTGCATAAAAAATGTTTCAAACGGTCTTATTTCATTTAAACAATTTAACATAACATAACATTACATGAATGGCGAGAACAGGCCGTTCAGCCCAACTAGGCTCGCCAGTTTCTTTGTACTATTGTGAATATATCACTTCAGATACTCAATGACTCAATGGTATCTAACTTTAAGTCAAGCCTGCTCTTGAAAACTCCCAAGGTCTCTGCCTCAACAATATGGTCAGGCAAGCTGTTCCACACCGAAATTACTCTTTGGGTGAAGAAATATTTCCGAATATCAGTGCTAAATTTACCTTTGGTCAGCTTCCATTTGTGACCCCGAGTTCTACTAACAACACTTGGTTGAAGGAATCCTACATAATTCACTTTGTTAATCCCTTTAACATATTTAAAGACCTCAATCAGATCACCCCTTAGTCTCCTTTTCCTAAGACTAAAGAGATTAAGGATTTTCAGCCTCTTCTCATAGCTTTCATCTTTAATACCCGGAATTAGCTTTGTGGCTTTTCTCTGAACTTTCTCTAAAGCCTCTATGTCTTTCTTAAAGTATGGTCCCCAGAACTGTACACAATACTCTAGATGTAGTCTGACGAATGTGTTGTACAAAAGAAGCATCACCTCCTTGGATTTGAACTCAATACTTTTGGCAATGTATCCCAGCATCCGATTGGCTTTTTTAACTGCTATGGCACAATGGCTAGAGCCTGTGAGGGTTTGGTCAACAATCACTCCCAGATCCTTCTCTTGTGGAGCACATTCCAGTTTAAAACCTCCCATGAAGTAATCCCGTCTAATGTTTCTATTACCTACATGTACTACTTTACATTTCGCTACATTAAATTTCATTTGCCACATTTCTGCCCAATTCTGGATTCTATCCAAATCATCCTGAATCACTTTAGTGGACTCTAAACTATTTGCCAAACCTCCCAATTTAGTATCATCTGCAAATTTCACTAATCTGCTCTCAATATTCCTATCAAGGTCATTAATGTAGATGAGGAACAGCAGGGGTCCCAACACCGATCCCTGGGGGACGCCACTCCCCACCATACCTAGCTCAGATGAGATACCACTGACCACTACTCCTTGTGTTCTGTCCTGCAACCAGTTTTGAATCCACTTCAGAATACCTCCTGTAACTCCAATGGAGCTCATTTTAAAAATTAGTCTCTTATGCGGTACTGTGTCAAATGCTTTCTGAAAATCCAAATATATGATGTCATAAGCCCTGCTCTGGTCATAAGTCTTGGTGGCCTCTTCAAAAAATTCCAGAAGGTTTGTCAGGCATGACCTTCCTTTAGGGAAACCATGTTGGCTATCCCTCAAGATATTGTTACGTTCAAGAAATAAGTCCAGCTCATCTTTTATGATAGATTCCAATATTTTGCACGCAATGCAAGTTAAACTGACTGGCCTGTAATTACCTGGCTCAGTACGGTCCCCTTTCTTATATATTGGTATTATATTACCCTGTTTCCAATCATTTGGTATTTCTCCAGTTTCTAAAGACCGTCTAAAGATGGCGGATAGCGGCTTAAAGATGATCTCACTAACTTCCCTGAGCACTCTAGGATATAAGCCATCAGGACCTGCCGCCTTATCTGCCTTTAGTTTATGCAACTTGTCTAATACTACATTATCCCTAACCTCAATTTCCGCTAAATAATCTTGAGCATTTGACATGCCCTCTGGCCGAATAAAGACCCGCTCTAAGGTAAAATTCTCAACAAAGTAACCGTTTAAGGTGTCCGCAATATCCTTGTTATTAAATAGCAGCGATCCATTTTTATTCTTTATGCACTTAACCTGCTCTTTGACTTTCCTTTTTCTACTACAGTACTGAAAGAAGCGCTTAGGGTTAGTTTTTGCCCCCTCTGCAATTTGTCTTTCATACAGTCTTCTAGCATTCCTCAGCTCTTTTTTGACCACAGCCCGCATTTTACAGTATACGGCCTTAGTAATCTCATTGTTATCCTCTATGTACATCTTATAAAGATTCCTCTTTTCCCTCAAACTCCTATGAATAGCTGCGGTCATCCACTGAGGATTCTGCTTTTTCAGCTTACTTTTGGACACCTTTGGAATGAATTTGCATTGTGAATCAAGTAAAACCCCTTAAATCTTTCCCACATCTCAGTTACAGACTCACAGTCCAGGAGTGTCTCCCATTTTATTTCACTTAGATATGAGCGCATCCTGTCAAAGTTTGCTCGCCTAAAATTGAAAATTTTTGTTTTTGAATACACCTTTTTAACTTCCCATGAAACCTCAAAATTAATAGTAGAGTGATCACTTGTCCCAAGTGGCTCTCGTACCTCAACATTGCTAATTCTATCTGGGCCATTACAGAGCACTAAGTCTAAAATTGCCCTCTCTCTTGTAGGTTTATTAACATACTGCACCAAAATATTATCATTTATGACATCTAGAAATTCTTCCTCCCCCTCCCCTGTCCTTTCACCTTTTCCCAATCAATACCAGGATAATTTAAGTCTCCCATAATAATAGTCCCTCCTCCTCTACAAGCTTGCGTAATCCTCTTAAAGAGCATTTCATTGACTGTACTGTCCAAAGCTGGTGGTCGATAGCATACACCTATGTTTAAACCAGTCTCGTGTTTGCCAGTGAGCCTGACCCAGACATCTTACTTGAGGGCAAGGAATGTTCAATTTCAGGAATTTCCTGCAAATTTATGTGTTCGTTCACATAGAGTGCTACACCCCCTCCTCGCCTATTGCATCTATCCTTCCTAAAGAGCTTATAACCTTCTACATTATATTCATCTCCATCCTCTTCACTAAGCCATGTCTCTGTGATCCCAACTATGTCATAGCCTTCACTAATCATAACGGCCTCAAGTTCTCGAAATTTATTTTTAATGCTTCTTGCATTTAAATAAAAACATTTCAGGTTATCACGAACGCTCTTCCCCTTCGATTGCCCATGTTCCCGCTGCTCAAAGCCCCTCACCACGCTTTTTTGCTTTAAAAATATATCATCAATAGTGCATGTAACGCTGTCAGCTTCCATCAGGGCAGTCTGCATTTCCCTCTGTATAACACTCTCTAACCTCCCTGCCCCCCAAGTCCCTAGTTTAAATAACTCTCTGCTACCCTCAACATACGCTGACCCAGTGCAAAGGTACCCCTCCGGTTCAGGTGTAGCCCATCCGACTTGAACAGGTCACCCCTGTCCCAGAAGTAGTTCCAGTGCCCCATAAACCTATACCCCTCTTTCCTACACCAGGTTCAGAGCCACGTGTTAAACCTCCAGATAAAATTCTGCTTCCCTCTGCTTGCACGTGGTACCGGTAGAATCCCGGAGAACACTACCGTGGAGGATCTGCTCCTAAGCTTTTCAGCTAATTCAACAAATTTGCTTTGCAGAACCTCAAACCTACCCTTACCTATGTCATTAGTCCCAACATGGACCATGACAACTGGATCCCTCCCGCTCTGGCCAGGAGCTTGTCCAAGACGCTCAGGAGGTCTCCTACCTGGGCACCAGGCAGGCAACACACGTCTGAGACTCCTTGTCGCGAACAGACTAAACTGTCTATTCCTCGAAGTATTGAGTCCCCCAATATCAATAACTCTCTTCTCTGAGGGGTAGAGGCCAACAGGGTGCCCTGCTGCTCATCAGTCCCCTCACTCTCAGGGTCAGGGGCCAATTCGAGTTCCTGCAAGGGGCGGAATCGGTTGGACACTTCAACCACTGGAGGAGCTGTCGCTGTCACGGTGTGCACGCCCTTTCCTGCGCTGACGTCCTACCGTCACCCAACTTTCTCTCCCTGCCTGCTCTAGGGTCCCCACACCACCCTGCTTTGGCGTACAAACCATTTCTCTAAACGACATATTACTTAGTTCCTCTAGGAACTCTACTGATTATGAACTATGTCGTGCCATTAACTGGCCCTGAAGATCAAGGATCTTGCTCTCCAGATGCTCAATTAGCTGGCACCGTGACAGACAAACCCACCCTGAAATCTCTTTCCAAAAGTGCGATCATCCTGCAACCGTCACATAGTTTTGGCCACATTTTGAACCCCCTACCTAATGACCTCGCTCACCCTAGATAACAAAAGAAAATTACTAATGCGAGACAGAAGCTCAGGAACCACAATTTATTTATTTATTAACCTGAGAAGCCCTAAGCAGCAGTCACAATAGAAACCGTGGGGGAAACTATGTGAATGGATAATAAGCCTCTTTTAACAGGGGCTTAGTTTCAGTTAACAGAAATGAAATACCAAATTGAGAAACTCTATGGATAATAAGCACTCCTAATAAGCCAACTTGAATTTATCTAGTCCGGTACTATTAATATACTAACCTAAAAAATATCACAGGGCTTAGCTGAGAACCCAGATAAAAAAAGACTGGCCACTACGCCCAGGAGAAACTGGAGGAGGGAGGAGGCGGAGCACTCGGTAAAAGCTTTCGTTTAAATTCCAACCAAACCGAATGGACGACTAAAGTGACTGCTGCCCTACTAACTAAATACTAAATCTCAGATCCCCAGCCAAAAATGCAAACAGTAACTATCTCGCTAGCTTGCCACAAATACAACCAAGGGTAACCGAGATAAGAGTAAAGCCTCGGTTCCTTTAATTAAAACGGACCGAATAAACAAGTCGTTTACTTAGTGAGCGAACTATACACGGTACCTCCCCAACAAGCTGTCGCTGAGCACTCAAACAAGCAGTTAAACTTTAATCAGCTGATCAAGGCACCGCAACCGGAGGAAAATACAAAGATAACGTAATTTGCAATGTGTTTAATCAGAAGAGCCCTTCGATGATAATAAAATCAAAAAAGACAAAAACCCGGTTCGCGTTAATATTCAAGCTTGGCAATGCGTTTATCGTAATGCGGTCAGGATAGAGAATGAAGGGGACTAAAAACCCGGTGAACGTCAATATTTATTGGCTAGAAGACTGTATGAAAGGCAAGCGACCAAGTATGAAACCAAACGGGTTATAGTTAGATATCCGGTAATTTGATATATTCTTGGCGTTGAGAGCTTACTATAGTTCGTTAGCTAAATCAGCTACAGAAAAAGCAGGCGACAGTGTACCTCAGTCCTTAAAAACAACTCTGTTTTTTACTTTGTATAGCACACAATTCACTCAGTTAGACAATTATTTAGCGTTTAACTTATTCTTTAAATTTAGCGTTTAAATTTATTTTACTTTACCTTACTTTGCTCCCGGGAGACTGAAACCCCCAAAAAAACCCCAAAAAACCCCGTCGCCTTTGTTTGACCAGATTAGCGACTTAATTTGGCTGTTTGCTCACAGAGTTGTTACAGGGAAAAAAGGGGAAAAAAGAAGGAGGAAGATTCTCCCTGCCCCTAATGCGACAAAGGTTATACCTCGGGGAGCAAATTGTCTAATCTCTAATACTGTTTGAGCCTTAACAGACGAATTATTTTCAGAAAACTCCGTTTAGACAAGAGTAAATCTTCAGCTTAGATCCTACACGTCTTCCTCTGTCTCAACTCAAGCAGAATGAACACCAACGAACAGCGCTACAGCACAGCCAAGAGGTCAGCCTATTTGAACGATCGTGAAACCCACGCATTGCATTGATTGAATAATTGCTGACTACAGCACGGGAATGTGAATGAAGCACTAAATCTCACGCAGAATGCGTGAGAGTTGGCAGCCCTGATTTTTGTTGTGCACAAGCCTCGATATTTGCAAAGCCCTCCTCTGGCCGTAAGCTTTACAGATCACTTGCGCGGCGGTCAATAAGCTCAAGCGCGATGTTCAAATCGATGGATTGTTTTTGAAGATAGTTTGATAGAACAAACGTTTCCCTAAAATTGTGTTCCAAAATTTGACTCTATGTTTTTTTTTTTTTTTCTCAATTAATAGCCCTGCTTTCATTTGCTTCAATCGCTGAACTCAACCGGCCTTTTTTTTTTTCCTGGCCATCCTCCTGAGTGGGCCCATGGGTTCGCAGAACCCACGCACCCTATGCAAATTACGCTACTGTATCCTATGTTTTCCTACGTGCTTATTTACTTGCTTGGTGCTTGAATTGTGTTTGGTCGAGGTAAAAATGGTCTACATGAGCTTTTTGCCTAGTTTCTTCGCGAAATGTGGATATGCCGCATGACAATGTTGCGATTTGGAAACATGCTGTATTTATTATGCATAACCACCGCCCCCGGTACCAGGGCATAGGGCTTAAGGGGTTAGGTTGTGCCTATGCAAAATGCCAAATATGTGCCCGAGGGCATAAAATTTCAAATATAGTTTTGTCCATTTTCAGCCAGTTTATAATGTTAAAATTCTACCTGGAACACAGCAAACATTGATACAGAACATAAATTGGGCTATTTTTAAACAGTAATTCACTTCATGATGGAAAAATTACCTGAAACAAATCCATAAATCAAGCAATTTCATTGATAAATTCTCCATGTTTTTGCTGGGGAATCCCCATCATCTATTTCAGTACTAAAATACTGTGTGGAAGCCCCAATTTCCATATGTGGTATTCATTATGATACTACACATCACAGGCAGCCAATAGCAGGTGTGGAAATCTGTGAGCAAATTAGCCTTGTTACTATGCTAGCAACCGTGAGACATGTCTTCGAAAAGCTCCACTTTTAACTTATCAGTCCTCAGATGATTATCCTAAAAGTCCTGAGGGGTCATCAAGATGTTTTTTTGGGAAATATGAAATAACCTTTTGGGTTCATTTTGGTCAGTTTTTCCTTGCAGCCCTCCCATGGATGCCATTTTTCCCCAGTCTCTTCCCTTTTGTGGAAATGTGAACACTTACCTTAACTGAGGCAAGTTAGGCCTGCTGTTCTTAATATTTTGGTCTGGATTATTTTATGACAGTCTCACTGAGTCTTTGATGACTCATAGACGAATTCTGGAAGGCTGGCCATTCCTGGGAAGGTTCGCCACTGTTCCAAGCTTTCTCCATTTGTAGATGTGGTTCGCTGTTTTGCTGGAGTCCCAGAGCCCTAGAAATACCTTTATAACCATTTCCAGACTGATAGATGTTGAAGATGTTTAATCTCTCTGAATGGTGGCATCATGGGCTGCATTTTGTCTACTCCACATTACGCAACTGGTTCTATTAAAGTGATATTCAAACTATAAAAAAATTCTGGAGGTAATCAAGCCTGTGTTTGGTGACTTTGAACTCAATTATCAATTAAATTTGTTTAATTGCCTAATTTAGTGACTTAGGTAAGCAAATACTTTTTTCACATTGGGCCCAGTAGGGTTGGATTGCTTTTTTTCCTACAGTAAATGAAATCATCATTTAAAGGCTGAATTATGGTTATCTTACTCTGGTTATCTTTGTCTACTTGTAATACTAGAGTCAGTTTGACGATTGAAAACATGGAACCTTGTCAAATATGCAAAAATAGAAGAAACAAGGAAAGGGGCAAATTCTTTTTCATGGAGCTGTATTTATATGCGTGAAATAAAACTGCAGTGGCTCAGTTGTTTGTTTGGGAGTTTATGGCCACTCTTGACCATGTAGGGGTGTCTTCTCTGAGTTTTTAGGATTTTTATCTTCCCTTGATTTGTAGCATGACATGACTAAATTATTCTATCAGGCAATTTCAACTGGCATGCTGACGTCAAATCAGACTTGTCAGCTAGCAAATTCTTGAATTCAACAAAGTCTACAAAGTTTATACAGCATGAGGCTATACCTACCCATAATTTTTACCATTCCCAGAAACCTCTTTTTACTCTCAGTTTGAAAGTACAAAACCCAATGACAAAGGTATCCTCAGTTTCCAGCCATTATTTCTAACTTATTCAACTTGTCAAAAAACACGCAACCCCTTTAAAGTTTTACACTGCTTTCATCAGCCCTAACTCTTTCCTGACCCTTTCTACAATTGAAATGTAAACAAATTACAATAATGCCTGTAATATCTACCATAGATGTAATTGTTCCCTTTTAAACTTTTCTAATACCTGCAATCAAAATCTCGCCTTGGATAAATTATTTTATCTGTAGCTAAAGAGACCGTGGAAATATTTAAGGGAAACAGAAAAATACTTAGCAACAAGTACATCATAGACAGATTCTTTGTCTATCAAAAAGCAGTAGAAGATGTGAGGGTCAAATACTTTTGTGATTGTATTGCTGCTCATCAACGTGATTCTCAGCTTTTTTTTTTAACACAATCAATCCGCCAGTGAATCCCAGATCTGCTGCTCTTTTTGTTTTCCTTTTTCTTAGAGTAAGTGGTTTTTTATCATTTTATGCCTAGAAAGTTGTGGTCATTCCATGCAAGATACTATCTTTATCTGCACCTTACACTAAAGTCCATGTCCCTCAACCTCATTTTTTTTTCTTTGAAACATCTTAAGCCCATTTCACTTGTGGAACAAATTGATATTGTGACCCACATGAAACCTTCCTCTTGTCCCACAGATATAATTCTACTTTGGCTTATTTGAGAGGCTCTCACAACAAGTGGCCCGAACCCTCTCTCAATTTTTAATAGTCTCTCTTTTTGTATTTGCTCTAGATGCTTTTAAATCCGAGATTGTCTACCCTCCTTTTAAAAGAGTTAACCTAGATGAGTCAGTCTTGAACTACTACAGAGCCTCCTTGAAGTAGCAGAAAACAATAATTTATTTGAAATGATTTTAGTCTGGTTTTAGATGCCTGCAGGATACAGAAACTGATCTCTTCAGGGTTGTAAATGAGCCCCTAAGAACCATACCGGGCCATCCCGCACTTTTGGCGAAATAGAGTTGAGGTAGTCAGCATGTGCAGAAAACTAAGATCTACATTTCCTAAATGAGCCAACCCAATCTACCCACATGGATTGTTCATACAAGCAAACGTCCTCTCTGCCCCTGTACATATGCACTGCACTGCCTTATCCATAATAGGCCATCCCAGAACCTTCCCATAATTCATTGCAGACATGGCGGCTAGGTATCTCACTGATGAGGAACTGCTTGCTATGATTGATGATGATGGTGAAGTGTAAGATAATGGAGACCCAGAGTTTGTCCCAAATTAATCAGAAGATGATGATTCCGCTTCAGAAGGAGGTACCTTTCACTTTAAACGAAACAGAAGGGCATCCAAAACCTGCAAAAGAAGTGCATTACGTAATTGAACATATCATGAGTTTTTAACATAAGCAGTGTTTCTAGTTCCCAGTTACTCTAGGTGACACAGGAGGCTGGCAACTTTAAGTCCCATTTTCTCAAAAGTTCCCCAACATGGGTTGGCCCAGTATGGTTCTTAAGGGCTCAAATGTCCTTTTAATGCATGCTGACTCTGATGACTGCTCTTTGCTGGCACTATTTGAACTAACTATTGCTGTCATGGTTTTTGGAGGCTGGTGAGCTTTCTTTGTTACTCTCGTCCGGGGTGATATCGTTTTGCCCACAATCGGATTGTTTGGCCAGCTGGCATCAATTGTGGGCGGCGCCCAGACTCTATTTAAACCCAAGTTCCGCCTCGCCGCTTTTGCCAGAGTGTCAGTGTTACCATTGCACGGTAGCCCACGAGATCTCTAGCTAGAGAAGTGTTGAGGAATTAGTTGCAAAAAAGGAAAGTGTAAGTTAGTAAAGATCTTTCTCTTTCCTTTCCTCTCTCTGTGCACCGTCTGGTGCTTTGTCTTTTTATCTCGGTTCCCGAGATTTTTCCTTTGTTTCGTACTGTCTGGCTCGCTCTGCTTCCTTGTTTCCCTCGGACTGGATTTATGTCCTTTGGAAGCGCGAGTCTCTCTCTCCTATTTTGTCTGTGTTTGTCTCTCTTGCATTCCTGCGCTTCCTTTCGTTCCGGCCACTGCGTTTGGCGTCTCGAAACACCAGCCATCACAATTGCATTGCACACCATTTATTATCTTATTTTACAGAGACTGACTCAGTGTTGCCGGGACTTCATTGGAGAGGTTTTCATCATACCTGTTTCTAAGGACCTTCCTGGGTCTAGTAGGGACTTTCAGTCCATAGCAGCTACTCCCTGTGGTGTTCCATCCATCAGCATGAAATCATCCTCCATGGCCATGCTTATGATTCTCAAGGTTATTATCCCCCGCCGCGTGTTTAGCGCGAAGCGGGGGATATAGCATTGGGCTCCGTCCGTCCATCCGTCACGTCCGTCCGTCATGTCCGCCCGTACGAACACATATCGTACGGATGGCGGGGGATATTGCCATGTTAGTGGCAAACACTTGTTTATCAATTGTACTAAATGCTTGGACTAGAAAGCACTCAAAGAGTGCATACCTCCGCCAACGCATTTGGACCTTTACTACCATCCAGTGGATTTTAAGATGTATCACACTTATTCCACTCTTGTATTCCCGCAATGGAGAAAAATCCTTTTAAAAATTCTCGGATGCAGATGGTGTTCCTGATCACCGCCAGAATCTTTTTGATTGTTCCTTAAGCCACATGGCCCACATTTCCACCAAACATCATTGAATTGGATTGTGAGATTTGAGAGCTATCATTTTGAAAAACAAAGAAACAGACATGGGTGAGAACATATCCTCTGCATTGCTGGCTGTTTTGCAGGATTGTATCACTAATGTTAAGAACTGGATGTTGAAGAATTTTTCGCTAGCTAAATGCTGACAAATCCGCTTTCTTATGAGCCCCATATTGCTTTGATCACGTATTCAGGCAGATCTGAGCCCGCTAACAAACAATATCAATACAACACTAGATATCTGTGAAAAATTTGGGTGTCATATTTTCCCAAAATTTAAACTATGATTAATGCACCAAAAAGCTGGCCTAGTTTAGCTTTTATCACCTAAGAGGCATGTCAAAAACAAGATGCCTTGTCAATTGAGGATGCAAACAGAATAATAACTCCATATTATATCTTCATGCTTTGACAACTGCAATGCCTTAATTTGAGTCAAAAACCACAAATATCTGGGTCGTTTTCAGATAATCCAAAAATTCTCTTTTTTGTCTTAAAAGCAAATTGTGCTTCCCACGTCACTCAATTGCAGGCCGCCCTACACTGACTACCTGTGAACCGTCTGGTCCTTTAGACTTCTGAAAGGCAGCTCAGGTATTCAGACAATGTATTTCTGGCTCTAACCTCTTCCACCCAGGACTTCTGAGGGATTATAGCCCTGCTCTTATCCTGCCTTAAAGCGCATTAGTTCTCAAACCCATTCCCATTTACATTTCCTAATTAGCAACTAAGTGTTAATTTGTTCAGTTGAGAGGATCCGTTGGTACAATTACAGTTGATTTCCCATCAGCTTGCATTATTGTACATTGCAATAATTATCAAACATTTTATCATTATCCACATTAATGGCGAGACAAAACGTCAATGTTTTTCGAAGCTTCAGAATTCCTGCAGCTCTCAAAACAATGTTTTTTTTTTGTGTTAGTGTCCGATTGGCTTGATATGTCTGAGAAAACATTTTAAAAAAATGAGGTTTTGCAAAATCAGGTCCCCGTGTTGAATTTGCTTGTGTAAAAATAAAATTCCGTCTACCAGTGACATTAAAATAATGCAGGTTAACTTTCAACCTGTGTCTGATAAAGAATTGAACTATTAATTGAATTAATTTACTGAGCAAAGGCAACGAATAAGCTGCATTGCCATTAATGATTAAGACATACTGCACCTTTGCATCAAAGAGGAAGACTACAATATGAGATTTCACAGATGGCAATTAAGTGAAATTTCCCAAAATTCCATCTTGAAGAAGAATGTTATGTAAAAAATGCTGCTGAAGATGGTAGCCTATTAAGATAAGGTTTAGATTTCATTTCCAGTCAATTAACTAATTATAAAATTGCCATTCATACACGTTCATTTCATATTTGTCGCCTTCCTACAACTTTCCCAGAAGCTGGACTATGAAGACCTTAATGGTTTTGCTACCATGAAAGTTTGACAAATGGCAATGTATTTTCAAGGATTTTAAATGCATGCCATGCATCAAACTTTCACAATGCACTAATGACCAATTTGCTAATTTATTCAATTATCAACGCTTCAAAGTTAGAATTGTTGGTAATTAATTAATTATTATTGCATCATGGCAACCAGTACGCATATTCTTTTGAATGCTGAAAACGTTGAGATTAAATGCAATCATAAATAAATTAGGTTGCACTGCTGAAAAAAATGATAAAATGGGAAATGGAATTCAGTGAAAGTATTGTATTCTTTTTTTTTCTTTCCATCCCAACAACGTCACTATTAAGTGCGTTGTCAAGGTAGCCCATCGGCGATCTCTGTCATCTCTTAATAATATCTTAATAATTAACTTATACATTGGTCTTCATTATTCAGGAAATAAATTAAGTGATTATTAACAAAGCGATCTTAAAGAGGAACAGCTTGAAAGCAACTATGCATATAAGGATCAGAGGCTCACAGTAAATCCTGTAACACCGGCGTTACTGCCAAGGGGGACATTGGGCTTTAGGAAGTTAAAATCAAAGGGTGCTCACACCTTCTCGGTCCACACCCGTAGACTGGGGAAAAGCCTTCCCTCTTACAGTAAATCTGCTAAATCAGCCTCAGCTTTTTCATTTAATCTTAATATGCACTGGCCTTCCCCACTGAATGATTGTATTGCGTTTATGGGTTGTTTTATTTTTCATTTTATTGTTTATTATGCATGTTTTTTTATTTTCACTTTTGATAGATGATCTTTCTTAAACCAGTACTTTAATGGATCTTATACATTTTTTAATTTAGTGTATAATGCCCTTTTGCCAACCATCTCGAGCCCACTGCTGAAAATGTGCTTAGAAAGCTTAACAAATGAAGCTCTACTGAAGGTTAAGTCAGGCAGACTCTCCTTTCGCATGCTTCAACAAGCAGTTTATTTTTATTCAATCCACCTTCACTCCGCTCTCACACGCTTTCTCATAATTCCAGCTGCGATCATGTGGGGCTGTCAATTGAGACATCAGCTGTCCTATCAACTGATCACATCTATCCAATACCACTGCAATACACCTTTGTTGTCCGCCCATCATCTCGCTGCTGTCTTTTGAAATATGATTCTCTGTCTGCCTTGAATATGGTCTTGCTGCTGTCATGTGTGTCCTTCACCTCTGCATCATCGCCCATCCTTTGCAGGTTCATCAGCTTCATCAGTCTATCAGTCAACCAGTATCTGGACTCTGTGGGGGGATTTGTGGCTCAGGGCAGATGCTCTTCAATTACAAAATCTCCCTCTTGAGTCCAAGCACCAAAGACTTTGTTAAGGCTATCAACACATCCGTTAATCTGTTCACTCTGTAAACTGTAAAAATAATTACTTTTAAATAATTAATTGGTCTCTCCTGATTAAATTACTACCACTCATTCTTCTACTTCTTCTTCTACCCATTATTATTATTATTATTATTATTATTATTATTATTATGTTTATTTTAGGAATTTAGATTTATTTTAAGAAGCAGGAATTTGAATTTAGAAATCAAGACCCCTTTGTATGTTAAGATTTTAATTTACAAATTAGGATCATACCATCATACTATCTTGCCCATCAATGTTCTCCACTATTTAAATGTGCAAGAAGTTACCATCACTTTCCACCGAGACTAAGGTATATATAGTGTACCTAGATAAATATACTTCCTTTAACCCTCAATTCTCCTCTAAACTTTGAATGTTCACACGTTTTCAAGAGGCGCATTGGTCAAAGCTCTGGCCTACTCCTGACCACCTCATACCTCAACCATCAGGAAAAAAAAAAATCATTTGCAGTGAAGCAGCCAGATGAAGGGGCAGATTTGGGAAGCACAAAAAGCCAATTGTTTGGAGAGCTACAGTAATGTGCCGCAAGTGGCAGCCAATTTACTGTGCCAGGGCTTTAGAGAGGCAATCTGTTCCCGTTGTAGTGGAATTACCTCATGTCTCGTGCAAGTCTGCTTCCCTCCCTCATGATAACTGCCACTAAAATTAGCTAATTCAGGAAAGTTCGGCAGTGCTGCTCATGCATTTGTACTGGCACCATAAAGATATTGACAGTCTTGTCCTTGGCCTTGCCGCCAATTACTGATCACATTTCCCAGGAGATAATTATAAACAAGACGGTGAGCCATCAAGAGAAGCGATGGCTGCTTCTGAAACCATTGGTTGCAGCTGAGGCAGGCTGCATTTCTTGGCTGCTTTGTCATTGAGGCCCATTTTAATTTGACAGCTCCTTTAAATACAACCAAGAGATGTAGCCTTCATTGATTGGATTTCAAAGGATGGGTAAGGTGTATCCTGCATAGTTGTATGTAAAGCGCCATCCATAATTATTGGCACCCCTGGTTAAGATGTGTTCTTTAGCTTCTAATAAATTCAGTTTTTTTCTAAATAATATAGGACCACAATGAAAAAAAGAGGAAAATCCAACCTTTAATTCAAGTGCATTTATTCAGTGGGAAAAAAATCCCACATTAAGAAATAATTATTTTACATCAAATCATGTGTGCCACATTAGCACCCCTGATGTTAATACTTAGTACAACCCCCTTTTGCCAACAAAACAGCACCTAATCTTCTCCTATAATGTTTCACAAGATGGGAGAATACAGAAAGAGGGATCTTCGACCATTCCTCTTTGCACAATCTCTCTAAATCATCCAGCGACCTGGGTCCTCTCCTCTGCACTCTCCTCTTCAGCTCACTCCACAGGTTTTCAATGGGGTTGAGGTCTGGGGACTGAGATGGCAATGGGAGGAGCTTGATTCTGTGTCTGGTGAACCATTTCTGTGTAGATTTGGCCACATGTTTAGGGTCAATATCTTGCTGAAAGACCCAGTGACGACCCATCTTCAGCTTTCGGGCAGAGGCCACCAGATTTTGATTTAAAATGTCCTGGTATTTCAAAGCGTTCATGAAGCCATGCACCCTAACAAGGTGCCCAGGGCCTCTGGAAGAGAAACAGGCCCACAGCATCACCAATCCTCCCCCATACTTCACAGTGGGCATGAGGTGCTTTTCTGCATACTCATCTTTTGTGTTCCACCAGACCCACTTAGAGTGTTTGTTGCCAAAAAGCTCTATCTTGGTCTCATCTGACCAAAGCACACGGTCCCAGTTGAAGTCCCAGTACCGCTTAGCAAACTCCAGACGTTTGCGTTTATGATTAATGAGTGAGAAAAGGTTTTTCCGTGCATGCCTCCCAAACAGCTTGTTGGCATGTAGATAGCGCCTGATGGTTGTTTTGGAGACTTTGTGACCCCAAGATGCTACCATTTGTGCAATTCTTTAACAGTGAGCTTTGGAGAACTTTTTATTTCTCTTAACATCCTCCTCACTGTGCGTGGTGGCAAAATAACCTTGCATCCTCGTCCAGGCTTGTTTACCACTGTTCCAGTTGTTTTAAACTTCTTAATGATTCCTCTGACAGTAGATATGCGCAGGTGCAAGCGAGTGGCTATTTTCTTGTAGCCATTGCCTGACTTGTGAAGGTCGACACACATCTGCCTTACTTGAATGGTGTGTTCCTTTGTCTTTCCAATGTTGAAGAGTGGATGAGAGAAATGGCCTCTGTGTCACGTCATATTTATACCCCAGGGAAACAGGAAGTGATGAATTACTAATTATATGTTCCTAGATACTCTGATCAACTTTTTAAACTACTGTAGAAATGACAGAAATACTTCAATTACATTTATTTCCTAGGAATTGTTAGGGGTGCCAATAATTGTGGAACAGGTGATTTTATGAAAAATAATTATTTCTTAGTCAGGGATTTTTTTTTCCCCTTGAAATTCACTTGAGTTGAAGGTTACTTTTTTCTACAATTTTCAGTGTGAGAGTATGCTTCTGCAATAAAAATTGAATTTATTTTAAGGCTTTTAACGCATCTTAACCAGGGGTGCCAATAATTATGGAGGGCGCTGTATCCCTTAATTCCGTGCGGGTATAGGAACCAGGTGTACATTTTAAAAAATAAAATAAGGTGGATTGCAATGTTGAAGCAGCTTCAGTGGAAGTTGTTATTAAATGAAAATAGAATATGATAGAATCTTGCATGGGTATTTCTATATGCATCAGAGACATTTAAACAAAGTTAAAACCTTACTATATGCACGCACAAATACGAAAAGAAAACACCGCTAGCTAAGTCTAATACTTTCAGTATGTACAGATAACTTTATAACTTGAAGCACAAGCTTGATAAAACTGTCTTAATGAAATTGCTTGCCTTACTGAGCACTGAGTGCATGTAAAAATCAGCATTTCCAATAATGCAAACATCCGTTTTTGATCAACTGTTTAAAAGAGAAGCCTAAATATGAACAGTGGATCCTAATTCTCTTGAACGGATGTAAGCGTCGGCACAGAGGCCAGGAAAATGTGGACTGGACTCTAGTGCAAGGATGGACTTAGTCATATGTTTTATTATGCCGACCGTACAAGTGGGAGGCATACGCAAAATACACAAACAAAACAGGAATGGTGGTTCCAAAAACAAACTATTAGTAATACAAACAATACGTTCTAACACAACAGTACTTGTATTTCAATAATAGAAAAAGAAAAATGGAAATAAGTTTCCGTAAATCTATAAAGTGCTGGTACATCACAACACTTATATCAATGGTTTGGTTTAGCAATAGAAAGTACGCGAAATGGAGCTCTAAGCTATACAAGCTTTCGAGAAGTTGCGAGGAACAATGGGAAAGCAATGGTATTTATACATGCTGCCACCGCTCAGCGGTAATAACACACAGATGATCCTTGTTGATGGCTGAGTGAGGCAGCGCTCCAGGTCTTAATTGGCCTGACAACGGGCAACCTTTTTGCTTCCCTCTCAACTTTGCTTGATCTTGATGGAAAATGTTAAAAAGTAGAATAAAGACTTAAGTTACCTTTGGACATGTTTGAGGAAAAACTGGTTGTCTTTTCTTTCATTATGTCATGAGCCTGACGGCAATTGATAATGACTCCATTCATGCAATAGGAAGGCTATGACAAATGTTGTATTCAATCACTGGGACTGCAAAGGATTTTGGTCCATAATCTATGATTCTTTTCTTCCAATATCCTGTGTTTCCTTGCTGAGAAGAAGCAACAATGGAGCTAATGCCCTCTTTCCCTTCAAGTAATAGACACTTCAGATGCTCCTTGTCATGGCTACCAACCAAAGGATTGCCAGTTTGTGTCTGTTATTCAAGGAAGGTCCCTGTAGCTTTCATATCGCTGTATACTGAGGATGCTTCCGTCCTTTCCACCAGCCTCAGCTTTGAGAAGCCACCAATAAAGATGGTGACAAGTGAATAAAGTATGTATTCCAGTGCGGTAAGGATAAATAAATTCAACCTTTTTTGTTTTTATTTTTGACTCGACCGTTGTTGATCTAGTATAAAAACACAGTGAGACATTACACAATTTAACGCCAGAAAACATTAGCTGACATAGTCTAACAATGAAAGACCACATAAATTCAACAGTAAATGTACAGTTAGGTGGAATTTCCTGCTGGGCATTGCTGCCTATCGCACCTCCTCCAGTGCCCATGGGTCAGCTGCAGGGTAATCAGCCAGGAACCACCATTCACCAACGTTTCGCCCCTTTAATCCTGGAACGTCCCCTGGTGGCAGGGCAGTGACCAGGATGTCTCCCTGTCACCCCCTGCAGCTGATAGGTGTTCCCCCCGGCAGTTGTTGTCGGGGTTAGTTGTTCTCTCCCCAGCACCTGTCCTTCCTCCTCAGCCAAAGCTAAAAGCTGCCTTTCTCAGCCTCCTCTGCCAGTTCTTCTGTTGCCTTCCTCAGCTTCCGTCCGGTCACTCCTGTGTCACTCAACAGGCGTGTGGTTGACAGCCCCATAAAGCCTCGGCATCCAACTTCCACTGGGTAGATGATGGTCTTCCAGCCAGCCTCCTGGCACTCAGCAGCCAGCTTGGACTACTTGGCCTTCTTGCACTCAAAGGCAGCCTTGATTCCCTCCTCCAGTGGTACCGTGAGCTTGATGAGGTACACCAATCTTGCCTTAATGGACCACACAACAATGTCAGGACAAAGAGATGTGGTGGTGATCTCAGTGGGGAACTGAAGCTGCCTGTTGAGGTTAACCCTCATGTTCCACGCCTGGTCGGGGCGAAAGAGCCTTGGTGTTTCTCTTAGCCTGGTGTTTCTTCGTCCCCCACCTTCCGTGACAAAGCTGATGTAGTTGTAGTTCTCTACTGGTGATGATTCTTTGCTGCCCTGCCGACGCCCCTCCAGCACCTCAGCTAGCTTTCTCAGGACTTGGTCATGGCGCCATCTGTAGCGCCCTTGAGAGAGCGCGGTCTTACAGCCTGACAGGATGTGCTGGAGGCTTGCGTTGGGAGCATTGCAAAGTGAGCAGCATTCTTCATTCCCGAACCACTGGCGAAGGTTACGAGGACAGGGAAGCGTGTCGTAGGTTGAGCGAATGAGGAAGCTGAGCCTTGCCTGTGGAATCTTCCACAGGTCTGACCAACTGATGTTCCAGTTGACCACTCCCTCCCAGGTTGTCCGGCTTCCTTGTGGACTCTGCGACACAGCCTTTATCTTGTAGCGCTCCTCCTCCATCCTCCTCACCTCAGTATTCGCGTCTTTGCATTGACTTTGAATGTAATTCGTCGTGCGAAAAATTCGTTTTGCGTCTGGTGTGAAAGCGGCTTAAAGCCTATGTTTCCCATCTGGAAATGTGCAGACAATATCAAGTTATCGTGGTGAATAGAGCGCAATATTATTGTGATTCCACTCCTGTCATGAGATGACATTACGATCCTGAAACAGCAATCTAGAGAAAAATAAATTTAAAAAAATCCACAAAGCAATTGCCAATTACAAACCCAAAAGAATTCACTTGTAAAGAAAAGCTTAATTTTTTTGCACTGGTTTAATTGAATAATCGCTGACCTCGCACAATACAAATAGATTTAATTAATTTTTTTTACGATTCAATGCGGCAAGAAATTCTTCAGCAAACATATTTTATGAAGCTGCACAGTATGTAAATATTGGTAATTTCACTATAATTGAGACTTATTATTCAAAGGACAAATTATTTGTTCTGCGTTTCTTCGAAGCCCTTATTTGCTTATCTGTTTTCGCCTAAACTAATACATTTGCTGCATTATTGGGCATGTGTGCATCTCTGTCTCAATTACCATTTGCAGACCTCACAGTATAACTTCAGTGTGCGCTAACATAAATGATGTCATAAATCAATTGCTGTAGCACGCATTGAAAAAAGAAAATTGATTTCATAAACCAGAACTAGGTGACACTTAAGGGGTATACAGTGAAACGTGATTAGTCGGTTAGAATTGTATGTCAACCCTAAAGGCAAGGTTTTCATTGTCCCATGATGAATCTCTTGTAACTTGCCATGGCAATTCATGGTATCTCAGCGAGTTAAGGGTTGGCCAGCACAGGCTAAAAGTGCTGAACTTGCTTTGTAGTGCATTCCCACCCCACCCCCCCTTTCAGCCACAACCAGTGGATCAGATAAATCAGGGAAAATGTGGAAACTGTAGACTATACGAATTATGAGGCCCATAGGCACATCAATTATCTCCATTATAGAAAAAGGTGAGTTCACAAATCATAGTCTCTGATGGAAGGCTGACAGTGTCAGAAACTTCTAGCCAAAATTGAGCCATGGCCAAAATTGAGCTTGCTATGACTACATGTACAAGTATGAATGAGTATTTACACACGTCATGGTATGACATGAATGCACATGATGTATCGTAAATGCTACATTCATCAGTCTCGTTTGGCAAATTAGGCGTACCATCTTGAAGGACTGCATAGAGTTTTTCCCTTTGTGGTAGCGCTTGGCTACCACAACAACTTAAAATGTTATCAAAATATTAAGTGGCACTGTAACAAACTTTTCGTAGCATTAATAATTTGTGCGCTCCTGCAGGGTATTTATGCTGCTGTTCCAATGGATAATAGTATGGTAATGTAAAATCACTGAACTTTTCCTCCATGAATCAGGTGCACCTTAGCTTATTTCATAGTTCTGATTCCAGAGCAAATAATCAAGGAGAGCTCTCTGGTGATAGGAAAGCCTTAATTATTGTGACCATGGACGGCTAGTTTTGCTGAGGTGTGACAGCAAGTATTCCCTATGCACTGGACTGGTAGCCAGCTATGGTGTGTATGTGAGGCATGCTAAGGTAAAAACAGGGATCTTTTGCTGAGTGTCTTGGTAATGCATTTCAACTGCTGGGTTCACAATGGCATATTCACTACATGCGGCATGATGCACCAGTATATACTAGATACTACATGCTTGTCTCCATAACAGTATGAACTACGGCAACCAGAATGGGATAATGTGATAACATTAAACCAGTTTTTTTTTTTTTTTTTTAAATGGCGCAATGTGACTGGTAAGCATGGAAATATTTGCATATACAGACTGGCTTTGCTGCAGAATGTAGAAATTTAAATGATGATGGTGTGTAGCATGTGTCATTCTTAAGCAGATGTAACTAGCTGGATACAACATGTGCATATGTTATAACCGGCTAGCCAATTTCTGAGTTGCTAGTGCAGGCTACCATATTGCAATATTAAAGTACAAGGAAACATTCTGCAATACGGGAGTTGCATGTCCGCCATATTGGATTTTCGCTCGCGCAAGGGATTGTGGAGCTAGTGGTCCTGTCAGTGCCCTATCTGTGCCTCCGGAGCTTCAGGATGCCGGGTTACACGTGTTCTGTGCCTGGATGCTACAGAAACCATCACAGGGATGGAGAATTGAGCTTTTATAATTTTCCGAAGGACTCCAAGCTTAGAAAGAAGTGGCTGATTTACATAGGACGGGCTGGAAAGAAGGGCAAATACAGCAAGTTCGCTGTATTATTTTGCCATAAAACCAGTCTTTTTCCCGCTTAAAAAGATGCAATATTCAGGAGTTTTTCAATTGTCACGTTGATGTACAAGGGAGCGACTGAAGAATATGGCCTGCATATCATAACGATAACGATAATTT
The DNA here is from genome assembly GCA_029692085.1 of Gymnothorax javanicus. Lineage (NCBI taxonomy): Eukaryota > Metazoa > Chordata > Actinopteri > Anguilliformes > Muraenidae > Gymnothorax > Gymnothorax javanicus. The sequence continues at coordinate 30,637,538 of CM056195.1, read as the reverse complement.
TACTGTTTCATAATGATTCATGAAATATAACTTGCTAACCTATGGGAAGCTTCATTATAACCTAGCTTGCTTCCCGTTACGTTTGCTAGCAATAATGAACGACAGTCACAACACTGTAAGTTAGCCAGCTGGGTAACGCAACCTTAGATTTGCGATGCAGGCCGTATTCTTCAGTCGCTCCGCGGCAACGTTCGAGGATGAATTCATGGAGTGCAGTGGCGTGCCGTCAGATGTCAAGAAGGCCTTCAGTAACATCACCCTTTCCTGCATAATTGCTCTTAAACTGTTTGCGATCAAGTTTGCCTGATTAACAATCAAACAATTTATTAACTGAACAACCACCACAAATGCATGACAGTAATGATAAAGAAATGCTAATGACAAAGCAATTGCCTATTGGCTACGTTGATATAATTGATGTGACTCCGCAAGGATGACAGTCTGCAAAAAATCAGAAACATTTGCAGACTTAGCAGCAATTATTTTCGCCATCACTCAGCTGTGCATCGTACCTAACAACGTACTTTAGGTGTCACTCCAGACTATAGAATGGATTCTCATGGCTTATTGCTCAATGAGCCTCGCAAAATAATTTACGCAAATCTGTTCAATAGGAGCGGAGAAATTATAAAGACATATTGATATTTTTCCACTGCAACAGTTCCAAAACAGATGCTGCCTCAGATAACAGAATTACAGCTCTTGGCACTTTGTCTGGGGTGAAATCGGACTCCGAAAAACACCTAAGTTCTGCGGTCTCCACGTTACACTCTATTTGTTTGGACCGCTGTGAATCTTGATATGCATTGCGCGGGAGCTTCTTCCGGCTATGCGCAGTGAGACATACAACTCCCCGTATTGATTCATGCTATAGTAGCATTTTTGCAACAAGGCGGCAGAAATTGTCAGAACAATGAGTAATTTTTCTATACTGGCATTTTTTTTTCAATTATGGATACTTGTTTTAGTTGTGATTAGTATACCAACGAAGTAAATTAGGATATTTCAAACTGTTCTCCTGCATACTGTATAATGATGCACGGTCAGGTCAATCCGATGCAATAAATCTGCTTGTGGTAAAAATAGATATCGGCTTTTTACATCAATCAGTTAAATGGGCTCAAGAGTTAAATATTACAGCGATGTCAGAGGGAAAGGGCTCAGGTATGCTCACAGGTTAAGAAAACATATGACCTGGGCGCCCCGGTGGCTCATCGGTCCAAGTGCGCGTACCATAAAGGCTGTGTCCTTCCTGCAGCGACCTGGGTTCGAATCCGACTCGGGTCATTTGCTGCATGTCTTCCCCCATTCTTCTCCCCAAACTTTCCTGTCTCTCTACACTGTATAACTATCAAATAAAGGAGAAATTCCCAAAAAATAATCTTTAAAAAACAAAACATATGAGCGAAGCAAGAGGCAAAATAATCAATCAATCAATAACTTAATCAAACTTAATTCAAATATTTCAATTCATGCAAAAAATGCAACTCAAAGTGCTTTATATAAAATCAGGGCATTAAATATGTATGAAACAAGGCAAGAAATGCTATAATAAAATAGGAAAAAAGACAAAAAACAAAGTAAGGATAGTTAAATGAAGTAATCTTACCTGAAGGCCCAACTAAAAAGGTGACTACTGAGATATCTCTTGAACATGTTCACATTCCCTGCAGATTTCAGAGCCTCTGGTAGGCTGTTCCATAGGCTTGGTCCATGATGGCTGAAAGCAGACTTCCCATGATTCTGTTTCCTGACCTGTGGCACAGCTCGGAGAAGGCTGTAGGAGGACCTGAGAGGTCACGCAAACTCATATCTCAAAAGTATGCCATATAAGCCATTTAAAAATTTATAAATCAATTAACCTATATTAAAATTGGTTCTAAAACTCACAGGTAACCAGTGCAAGCACTGTAAAACAGGAGTGATGCCTTTTAATTAAAATGCATTCAACTGAATTTTGAGCTGGAGCTGACCAATGACTTTTGTACTTTGGTAGACCATAGAGAAGCGCATTGCAATAATCAAGGCTGTTTGAAATTAACTTTTGGATTTATAGCTCATTGTTAGCCTGAGAAAGAAATTACCATGGTCTAGACATGTTCTGTAAATTTAAATGCATAGTTTAAAATTAATCTGCCGAATCATGTGCGTTCCTATGACAAACAGGTGACATTATATATGCCTACAACTAAACTCATCGACCATATCTGTATGTACGATTTTACATGTAAGATTTCCAAACCAACACAAAAAGATTAGCAATCCACTAACAATTTTGACACTGAACAGCATTTGCCGACATTACAATTCTTCGGCCATTTCAATGAAATGTACACAAATAAATTTGCAAACCACTTCGTTTGTAGGCTACCATCTTGTACACTTATAGTACCACTCTAAGCACCTCTTAGGCAGCATGGCAGCACACAAACTCAGCCCCACAACCCTAGTGGTGCATACTGGTATTGCACCACACATGCGCGTTTTAAGAAGGCATGACAGTCATGCAGCCACAAATGGACAAATGCTTTATGAATTATGAGCAGTAATGGTATTCTGTAAATCAGAAACCTTGACTTGAGTCGGTTTATGGAAAGGTGTAAAAACATCAGAAGTCAGCTGTCACCACAAATTTCAGATGCGTGTAAGGGGCTTTTATTTGAAGAGGCAATTGAAAATTTTTCATCTCAGAGTGGAAACTGTTACACTCATAGCTTATAAATGTGCCCGTCACATCTGCCTTTTTATTTATTTCATATTTTTTATTATATACAAGCACTATAAAATGCAAGTATTCAGAACTCCAAGGTTACCATGGAAACCCAGTTTTAGGGAGCATGTGTCTTAGGCATGGAGATTCACGGCATTGGCGGGTGTTGAGGCAAGGCTGTGGTTTACAGCAGGTGTTGTAATCACCCGCGCTCCAAAAAAAGGCCAGAGCTCTGAAGGTTGCTCATAAAAGAAACATGACCTTTTTTATTAATTCATTCGCTCGCCTGTTCATTTAGCTCTATTATTTTCACCATTCCTGTGCGTGAGGCTCGTTGGGTACACGCATCATGATTGTCGGTGGTTATTTACAGCGCTGCAAATATTGAAACGCTTTGTCCCTGGTGGTTGCTTTCTTCAAGTGGTTGATTGATTGAACAGAAAAAAAGCAATTACCACAACACTGTTGCCTTTCAGGTTTTGTTTGCAAGCAGATGTAGGCCTACATTATTTTAGCCAGCAGTGTCTGTTACCGCTTACCCTTTAATGACTAGTTCACATTTGCTGAGAGCAGGAGCAAAAGCACAGTGCAAGATCATTTAATATCAATAGGATTCATTGTAACCACAGTGAGCACTTATATTCTGATTCTGAAAGAGGGGGTGCGATTTTCAAGCTGCATCTTTCAACTACAGCAATGTTTCCTGGTGCATATGTGAATTATAAATGATTATGGGCAACAACCATTTTGGGGACAAATTCTTAATGAGTTTTTGAAGGCCTAGTATCACTATATAAATGCAATTTAATCCGCTAACTGGCAGAACAAATGATCAGCACTTGCCAAGCCACTGATAAAAAAAAATGTCAATTTGTCATCCGTGAAGCACACTGGCCAATTTTAGCGCATGACATCTGTTGAAGGACTAGATTAAAGGCTGCAATGAAAGGTTATGGGGGACTCACACATCATATGAGCTTTTTTGCCAGGTCATCAAATGCCCATAGCATGGTAAAGAGGCAAATGGAGTCACAAAAAATTTTTGAATATTATTATTGCATCTATCATGGAACAAGGCCACCTTGCTGTTCCTAAATATTGTGGAACAACGTGGGTCTGGACACAAAAATGTGATGGAGGGAACAGTCCTGAGGCGACAGGATTGTCATTACCAAAGCAAGAGGACAAATGTGGGAATCATAATCAAAATGTCATTATGATGCGTGTGACTATGCTGGTGTCCCTGTAAAGGAAGCTGTCATCCAAGACCACAGCAGAACAACCTCATCGGCACAAACCCATCGGTCATTAATAATGGAAATGTTAGTAACTATGAAAGTAAGTCATTCAATTTAAAATTCAAATTCCATATGTTATTGAAACTGGAATATTGGAATTTTGCCCAACATTATTCTTGACTTTAAAAAACTGTCATGTCGTTATAAATCATTCGGTAACTTAAAAATTAGAAAGTCAAACAAGCTCCAAGCAGGATCTCGTTGGAGCGTAATTTAATGTTTGCTTGCCAAGAAGCTCAGCAAAGTAATTTATGTGCATTTAAGTCCATGGTTAACAACTGCTGGCAAAATGCAACCCTTTTAAAATTCTCAAAAATGTAAGCAGTGCAAACAGCGGTAAATGTCACAAAATATGAAAGTAATTTGTGTGTTTTGGAATAGAAACTGAAACCTGACATGGAAAATTTCAAGAAAAGTAGCTTGGATGGGCTTCAATGTAATCCCAATACCAACTAGGGTGGTTTTTGGGAAAAGACATAGCATTAGTTTGGGGAAATATAGTACCAGCTAAAAGTCTGGACATGCTTTATTTATTTTACTACTGTTTTTTGGTGAAATTTAAGTTGTTCAACCTCTGTAATAACCTTAAATGGCACAAGGTAAGCCCAAAATTTGGGGATTTGTATGTAAAACAGAAAAAATTTGGAAAAACAAGAAGACCACTAAATTCTTTCCATTTTTTCTAAAATCAAGCTAATTTGGGTTATATCGGACAGAAAGTTCATGGAGAGGCGAGCCAGAAGCGCAGCACAGCTATGGGAACTACTGTCGTGCAAGTGTGAGCTCTCAGAACCGTCTGACTGTCCTCAAAAATAAAACTGAACATGCTCGGCATCCGCAATTATGATTGCAAATGGTGGTTATTCAGATGAACATAAGATTTTTTTTATTATAATGCTTTGTTTCTTTTTAAAATCTGTTTGTTTTTAAAATGTGGATTGATCAACTTTTAACTGTTACTGTAAGTGAGTGCCTCTCTACAGGTATGAGACAGCTACTGAGAACAGTTTTAAAAGCCTCATTTATTGGGGCACCCTGGTGGCTCACCAATTTAAAGCATGTACCACAAGGCTCAGGCCTAATGGCAGCGGCCCGGTTCAGTTCTGGCTGCAGCCCTTTACTGCATGTCGACCCCTCTCTATCCCATTCTTCCTGTCATTCTCGACTGTACATGTCTGATGAAGAATAAAAAATGCCCAAAAAAATGTGTCTATGAGATGGAGCTTTAGCGTTAGTTAAGCTGAGCACAAAAGTCAGGCTGGTCACAAGGCCCTTTCTGTCCAACAATTCCTGACATCAGAATCTCCCACCAAATTGGCAAGCATTTTTAGCCAAGGCAGCATTTATTCAATTCTCTGATTCCATGCCCTCTGCACTGCTCCTACTTTGGCTTACTAAAAATCTGCATCTCATCTCCCCCACCTCCCCACCCGCGTCCTTTATAAATAACATTGTTCATTGCAAGCAAAATCTGTTCATATTGTGTTCAATAATTTAAATGTGAACAATCTGAGGCTCTGCTCGGGGATTATCTCAGGGACTGTCCGGGTCATGCTGGCTCATATTGTTCCAGCGCATCACTCGAGCAGAGTCATCGCCAAACTCAAATGCATGTGTTTTGTAATAAATGGTTAAATAAATAGTGTCCTGACTGAAATATTTAGTTAATTAGATGAATTTTAAATTTTTGTATCACAAAATGAGATTTGTTTGTTTCTTCTTCTAATCTCTATTTTAAAAATGTGGATTGTTGAAAGCGTTGCCGTGGGCGAGTGCCTCTGCAGGTATGAGGCAGCTACTGATAGCAGTTTTCAAAATGCTTCTTGCACTGTTAATTGACCCCCCTGGGGCCGACGATGTCATATATGCAGCGTGTATTAAATATTAAATATCTCCAGAATGCAGTGATTGACTTACTTCTTTTTTTTTTCTTGAAAGCTATGTGTTGCCCTGATTCAACCAATGCTCTGGTGCAATCGTATATCTTTCAGAAACTTTGTAATCCAGCCCTAAACTACAGTGTTTTTGGAGACCATAATGCTAAATCCAACACTGAATGTGATGATTTGTTAATTTATCCAATTTCCCATGTTGAAAATAGCTACTACTGAGTTTATCAATCCAATGATCCCTTGGATCGAGTCCTTTGACCAATCAGAGGTTGTGTTCTTTACTTTTGAGCAATCGGGGGTTGTGTTTTTGACCAACAGCCATAGTTGTTGGTAACAGTGATCTGTAGAAAAGGTGAACATAACTTGATTGTGGATTACAAAGTTAAGGTTATACAAGCATTTTTACACAGGGAGGCCAGGCAAACCAAAAATTGGGGGAAAAAAAATGACTGAGATCCCAGAGGGTTAAAGCATGTGTCTATCTATAAATTATGTAAAATATTTTTTACTGCACTCAAGAAATTGCCATTGCTTTCATTTCATTATTTCATTCCTTGACAGCTCCTTGATTTTAGCTGAACTTGGCATGCAGTTATTGATTTGCATGTGCTATAATTCATAGGAACAGACAAAAATCTACAATTTAACTCTACAAAATAAGTCTAAAAAGTCAAGTCTTGTGTAATTTTTTTTTTTTTTTTTTTTGACTTGTGAAGACGAGTCAGGACAAGTCCATGGCTGTGCTTGACACTCTTAAGTTGTTGGTCGAGGGGCTCCTGTAATCTACTGTTTGTCATCTGTTGTGTTGGAGCTGGTTGGTAACACTACAAAAGCACACAAGCATGTCAGGCTTTCCTCTGTTTTAAAAATGTTTGTGTGAGTCATTTCTGCGATGAAAAAAAAAATCACACGTTAAAATTTCTTTATTACCTGCCCAGAGGACATCTAGATATAAGAGCAAAAAAAAAAAAAAAAAAAAAAAACTTGTGCTTTTGGGGAAGCGGAGAGAGTAACAGATGGGACACCCTCAAACATGCAAGCAAATCACACGTGGCTCGAGACTACCCTACAGGCGGTGCTAAATTTCACACCCATGCACACACAAAGTCACACACCACTGATATCATCTCAATTCATTTACTACATGCGCTAGACCACTCTACACTGCATTTCCTTTTCCTTGAAGCTCGTTGATGGAAACTTGACTGGAAAAAATATTGTTTTCTTCAGAGTTCTGAATTCTGTTGGTATGCACAAAACTACCTTCTGTACTAAGCTTCAGATGGAATGAATGCTGAATGCACCAAGTTCCTTTTAAACATTCTTCAGCCTTTTTCCCCTCGGATTGGTCCAGGAAATGTATGTAGCAACAGTGCATTGATGGCCTAAGTTGTTTTATTTATTTATTTTTTTGGGAACTATTCTTTAGTTGACTTGCTGGATGTTTTAATTGGAGCCGACACACCATCATTGACCATGAATTTTACATTACCAAGGACATACACCAAGGACTTAGCATAATGAGTTTTACATCCCTACATTTCCTAAAAGCATTTCTTCCCTGACATCAGAGTTGCATCAGCACTGTGTTTGTCTCATCATCTGCAACTGCACTCAGTGCTGGTCTGACTGACGTTCATGATATTGGGGCAATGAGGACAAAAAAAGCTGTGAAGTTAACTACTCCAGGAGCTGTCTGCTTCTGTAATGGCAGTCCAGGATATCCACGCAGGTACTAATAAGTGTTGTTCAGTTGGTCAGATGTGCACCGTCTCCCTATCCCAGAACTGTACTATACACAGTCCATTAGCCCAGTGGAGTGCACCATTGTTCTAGACTTCATTAGCAGACAGCGCACAGCTGTTCCGACTTTGCTTTTCCGAAATACTTTGCCGAACTCCAGAATTATTTCTGTCCCTGCTGCTTTGTTGTTAAGCCTGGGTATATAGGCTGGTTTTGACGCTTACAGACATCATTAAAAACCTCTGAGTCGCTGCTGTGGATGGAGAGTCTATGCTCAGTGAATCGGCTGCTCTTTCGGTCTCTCTGTGTTTCTCTGTGTTCTGTCCTAGGCAGGGTCGGAGATGCTAATGGTGCTGAATATCCCTGCACACGCCCACATCATTTATGCTACATCATTTAAACCTCTCATTTGGGCTGCCCCGGCATAATTCTTTTTCATGGAATCATCATAAACATACACATTATACATACATATATTAAAATATGAAAAAACATTAAACATACATGTATTCCAGGCACTTATCATAACGGAGTTTCTATGCTTATCATAGTGTAGTGTAATGTGTGCTTATGTGTATAAGTATGAATGCAAAGTGCTTTTCCCAAATTCAAATACACTGCCTCCCATAAGAATTAATTTAAGAGTAGAGTATGTAAAGGCAGTTTTCATAACTTGGAAGAGAAGAACCAGCTCTCATTAAGTGGCCAGTTAAGTTTGTGCCCACACAAGCCACATGGGACCTGATGACAGTAGTTAAAGTTCAACAGGCTACTAACAAAGGCAGCACAGACTAAATTGTGCTTGGACAAATATCCCATCTGCTTCCAAATGTTTGTTAGATTCAGTTTGAAGAATTAATCATAGAGCATTCATAGTTCCTCAAGGGAAATACTCAATTGCATTAAATATTGATTTATTTGTGGGTGTCCCTGTGTGTATTATTATTATTATTATTATTATTATTATCATCATTTTTTAAGCTCAGTATAAACTGGGGATGTTCCATCCTTAAGTTGATTCAGGTAAAAAATGCTATCCAGAAATAATTTTACTCTAGATAAAGAGTAATTTAAGAAAATGGAAATTGCATATTTGTGTTGCTAATACATAGTGTACATAACGAGTTAGTAATGAAGTTGAGCGAAAGGTTTCTGCTCAGTTCCCACAGCATGGCATATGGGGTTTTTTTTTTATTACTTTACTGCTTAAGAGTGCGTCTACGAAAGGACCAGGCGGGGGTGACACATACTATCTCATCAATTTTCGTCAAACTCAACCTGGTGAAAGGGCTCACCCAAGAACCTTAGAAGCCAGAGCTATTTGATCTTTAGGTTTTTTGACACAGTTAGACAACCCCCCATGGTTTTTAGGGAGAAAACTCCAAATTCTGGATGCAGTATTCACACTACGGCCTGAGGTTTCCAATGAGGTCAGAACTGTAAACTCTTAGATCACCCAAAGAACGTTCTGTTATTTTGGAGGACAAAGTCTTTGAATACCTACTGGATCCTCAAGTCAGATGTCTTTCAGTGGCTAATATTTAGCCAGCCAAATGGAGCTTAATATCAACTGGTGGTTCGCTGCTTCCTTCACCGTAAAGAACTGTGAGGTGATGAGATCTAAAAAGGCAAATACAAAAACAGTGTGCAATTATATTTTTATTTTGAATTAATGATCTCATCCTTGAATTGTCTGTGTACGAAAGTATATAGAATTAGATTGAACAAAATAAAGAAATAAAGGATAATTAAAAATGGATTGCAGCAAGTCTAAGTGGTATGCGGCTGCCTCCCCCACTGACGACAGCTGTACTTGTGGGAGGAAACCGCAGACGGCAGTGGATTGGGGTCCCCAAACAGGGTCATTTCTCAAGCAACCCACTCCTCCTCTGCCAACACCAGCGAGGGATTACATCACGCAGAGGAGGCAAGAGGAAGGTGACTCATTGTCTTGTGACAATTTTGCTCCATTATGGTCATTTTCCGGCCTCTCATCCTGGCAAAACTCAGTCCTCAGCATTTGCTAGGAGGCAGAGGCATTCACATGGAGAGCCTGTGGCTGTGGCAACTGCGTCTTATTTACATTTCAATTCTGTCACACCCTCAATCTGCTGCCATTTACTTCCGACCTCACTGCTGGTAAGAGCAGAAAGGCAAAGAGTGCCGATAAACCACATCTGGAAGGTTACAGGTCCGATTCTGTGGAGCAGGAGCTAAGACCGGGCAAAGGGTCACTGCCACTAATGGATGGTTGAAAGGCACTTTGTGAAAGCAAGACAAGTCTTGCTACACAGAAAAATTATTGTGGAACATTTACACAAATATTCAGCCTGTTTTAAAGTGAATATCTCTGATGCTGCCTCTAGCTTACTCTCAATCTACAACCTGCACAATCTGTGAAAAATTCAATCTTTTTTATTATGCTGCAACCTTTTCTGAATTTCACATATAAAAAGAAATACATGTCCACAAAATTATCTATAACCCACGAGCAGATTTACAAGTGCATGTTAACTTCGGTACATTCAATTTCCACTTTATTTTTTCTCATCATAAATGTAATTTGTGATTTTACACAATGTTTTGCATGAATGCTACACAGGAACATAAAATGCACACTATATACTACACTAACCTATAACAAACACCAAGTAAGAGGGAACTCGGTAGAGCACATACTGCCGCCATTCCATATTTCTGTTCTTTCGGTCACAGAATATGCTCCGGATCACTTCCAAAATTTAATTAATTCTTCCCTGGACTACCACCTATCATCCTGCCAAATTTCATGCCAAACCGTTCATAACTTTCTGAGTTATCCTATTGACAGACAGACAAGCAAGTAAACAAATAAACAAACAAACGAGTGAAAACAACCTTAGCGGAGGTAATGACTCTTTCTCTTTTTGAATGTGTCTTGGTAGTTGTGAAATTAAACATTTCAGCAACAATTTTGTTGCGTGGATCAATCTTAAAACAGTTAAACCACATCTCATTCTGCCTGTTGAACAGTGAATATCAGGGACATTTTGATAACTCATTACAAATGGTTTTATGGTGGAATAGAGAAGGAATAGTAGGCATATAACTGAATGTGTGTACATGCTATTTTTATTTATTTGATTTCAGTAGATTGGGGTTCTGTCACCAACAATGTTGTATCAAAATTTCCCATGGCTCAAAGCCCATGTCCTCAAAAATGTGGTGCTACCTCGGAATCCTCAGTGATAGCTCAACTTGTATCTTCTTTCTATCACAAGCGAATTAGCATTCTGTCAGAGATAAACTCCTACACTAAATTACTGAAACAGCGCTTATTATTTTGAATTATTTCTGTTCACTTGTTCGCTGTTGTTGTTGGCAACCAGGAATATGTGGTGCAGCTGAGCACAGAACGGGCAGCCAGCGCGCGATCACTCACAAAAAGATCTTACAGATCATCGTCGCATCTGAATTCTGCATTTCGCAAGCAAGCATCAATTTCCCTTCTGTCACTCAATTTTTCATATTTACTTTGAGAGAAAGATCAGTATCTACAGCAATGACAAGCACCTATTCCGTGTGTTCATCATGCTACCCTACTCCACAGTCTCCCTAGTTCTTCTTACCTTTGCAAATGGCGTCCTCACCAATGGACCTATGGGCTAACAGATACACCAAACAGCTCATGTAATCTGACCCTGTGCCACCACCCCTCTGATACTTCTTCTGACTGACAACATTCCCATTGCTCTCTCACTCTCTCACTTCTTTCCAAACAATTGCACATATACATGCTTTCTCTTATGCATTTTTGATTCATTCACCAACAAGTTCTTTTTTTCAGCAGTCGTATTTTCAAGTCTGTTTGGCTGGGTGACAGGAAAGCATTCTTAGCTCCAGAATGAGCACTCTGGTAGCATGGCTGCATGGATCAGGCCTCTCTTTGAGAGAGTATCAGAGAGTGTAATTGTCCTTTATACTGGCTCCCATCGATTCAGCCCTGGACTGGAGTTGCGTTTGGAGGAACAGGATCTGGGAAATAAAAGCATTCATCATCATTTGAGGTTGTGACAGGAGTCTAGTGGGTGTAGGGGATAGGCTGTGTCAGCAATCTGTCGGCAGTCTCACACTCTCGCCCTCCACGCATTATTCTACCCACTAATGGCTGCATCTTTCATCTACCACCATTACAAAGTCCTTGTTGCGGCGTGGCATTTTTAATGTTTCAGCTGTTATGGACAATTTCTTTTCCCACCCTTTCCATTCAGTGATTTATGACCAGGATTTGTGCTCGGATCACCTGAGAAAAAAAATGCTGGAAAATCTAAAAATGACAGCAAAATCATCTTTAGTGAGGTGCAAAGCGATCATTTACGTGTACCCCCCCTACCCCCTTCCCACCCCCCCGCCCCCCACCTCCAATTTCTCTCTCTCATACACATAAGAAAGGTCATGGCATGAAAATTACCCTTTTATCTGACTCCTTCCTGTTTCACCCACGCCTGTCTTAAATTGTTCATTGTCTAACAGAGCATAAATAGCTGACCTCTCATTTGTTTATTTGGTTTTGTGGGACAAAACTTTGTCTTTTCTCTTTTTTATGTAAAAGCATAATTATGATTTTTTTTAAATGCAGAAATCACATATGTAATCTCCTCACCCTCAGAACCTATTAGAACAATAATTATGATGACATTCATTCAGTGCATTTCCACATTTTCAGTGGTCCTTGCTGCAGTTTAAATGAGCAAGTTAGTATTTCACACAATAAGAAAAAAGCAAATAATGTACAATTAAACAGAAAAAAACCAAACAAAACCAGGAGATAAAATTCTTGACTTTATTTTACATAATAAGAAAAGATTAATGGCTCATGAAAATTTGACTTTAATGGCATACATAATTCAGTCAAGCAGCACTTTTTATGGATTCTGTAAAACCAGACTTGGTAATAGGCATCAGCTGTAAATGACAGAAAGCACTAAAAATGCAGGAAACTGGAAAAGCATGACCTGAAATCTGCAGTGCCCATGTCAGAGGCAATACATTGCCGGTAAGTTTTTGTACAAATATTCAGTTTGACAGCTTCCTAAGTGACAAATTCACAAATACATAAAAGTTTCAAATATGTCTAAATGACATTATATATTTTGCCATTTTTAATAAAACAGCCAGACACGTTTAGACACATGCAATATGTCATTTTAACATTAGCAATCAATATACTATTTCACTGATGCATCCGCCAGATTTTCTTCAAAGAGTATACTTTTGATTTATCAACCCAAAGTTAATCAATGATACACATTTGCGATAGTTGCCAATAATGCATTAATTAATTGTGAATAAGATCCCTCAATAGACCTTGTTAATCCGTACCTAATGGCTTGTTAATAATTAATGACTTTTCCCTGCATTGGTCTAAATAGGATATAATGAGCTAAGGAGTAGTTAAAATTAGCACACTGGCATATACTTCATCCCGAGAGTCCAATAAAAACTGGGAAAGAAATGAAGATATTTGTCAAGGGTATATTGTATAGTCTGTTATGTTGATCCTTCACAACTAAAAAGCCAGTAACTAGTTATTTTCTTTTAAAAGCACTAAGTGGTAGAAACATTTCCAGCCAAACTAGAACCTTTGGTCTAAAAGGTTGAAAGCAACCATAGATGGAATTATTATTATTATTTTTTTTTTTCCGGCAATGGATTATGAATATTGCTTGCAAAACAAGACACGAGTTGCGGTTGACATTATTGCTACTTGATGTCCTAAATGCAAGTGGCAAAGGCAAGTGCTCACGATATTGCAGATCAAAACAAAGGTACGTCTAACCATTCCGGTAATTTTATTTAACCTTATTTAACCAGGGAAGTCCTGTTGAGTTTGAAATCTCTTTTTCAAGGGAGCCCTGGGGGTTGAGGTGGGGAGAGAGAGGGCAATTTGCACAGCCAATTAGATCAGGGGATGATTAGGTGGCAGGTCAAAAGTGCCAGGTAAGGACTTTCGCTATGACACCGGGGAACCCCCTACTCTTATCGAAGTGTGTCATAGGATGTTTAATGACCACAGTGAGTCAGACCTCGGCTTAACGTCTCATCCGAAAGACGGCGTCTCCTTCAGTACAGTGTCCCCGTCACTGCACTGGGAATTATTCCACCAGAGGGAAGATCGCAAGCTACTGGCCCACCAACACTAGGTTTTCCCAGGTGGTCTCCCATCCAAGTACTAACCAAGCCCACACCTGCTTAGCTTCAGCCACGCAGCTGGAGCAGATTGAATAGTGATATGGCTGCTTAAATGATGAAAGGTGATAGCTTATTAACTCTACTGTCAAAAGGGTTGGTTTAAGGAAAATTCTACCATTCATTCCAGCGAATTCTGCATTTTGATTGGTTAACACCAGGTATCTGTTCACCGGTAAACTACCTCGCACTGGGTCAAGACCTCGCACTGCGTGAAGAGTTCTCACTTGATTATCGAGCCACTTCAATAGAAAACGTAGGCTATTAATTTCCGTGTCCAAAAAAGGAGACCACTATGGCGTCTGACATTCCCACTTCAAACTTCAACTTCGGAACTTTAGAGGAAATATTTCACAATGATGATATTAAACATGGTAGAATGGTAGGATGGAGATAAACCTACTGGAAATTTTTTGAAATTTCCAGGTATCTATCGTACAATAAATACCTCGTGTTCGAAAAAAACTGTGGGTTTATCTCCTAATTAATTACTTGTGGGTGCTGTGCTGGTCTGGTTCCATTATGGCTGATCAGATCAGAACTGGCAATTTGGCAAGGTGGAGAGCAAGCACAGAGGTTGTGTCACTGCCCCTCCTTTATTCTTTGAGATCTGCATCCAATGTCGTAAATGGTTCAGTGATGTGAGGTGAAGAGGAAAGTAGCATCAAACAAACAGGACGTCCAACTGTGCACCCCTCACACCAGCGGTGGACATAGCTGCCTCTACCCTCCCCACGTTTGGGGGGACAGAGGTCGATTCACTAAATAATGCGTTTTGTTTTAAAAGTTATGGGTCATTTAAACCACATGCAAAATGGATGTTGAGGTACTAAAACAAGAATGAAACAGAAGTTAATTATTTGCATTTTCCTCCATACAGAGAAAATATTCACTTGTAAAAATATCCTTCCTCCCCTCCCTTCCCATTAGACCCCATCACTATTTTGTGGGCATTATTTATAGGGCACATGATGACAGTGGGAAAAAAAGGGAGGAAAATCATATGAACAATGCAGGTTATTCTGCGAACTGCTCAGCTGACTAGGATTTAGTCTTATGAAATTATCATAGAGCATCAGTATTTGCATTATAAGGTGGTCTGGGTAGTCAAAATGCAAACATGATCTATGATACAAAACTGAAGTGCCAGCTTTATGTATTGACAGACCCTTGATGCACTGTTCATTCAATTTTAATTCTTTGTTCTAGAGTATGAAACTACCATCCATCCATTTTCTTCCACTAATCTGTGGCCGGGTCGTAGGGGTAGCAGACTAAGCAAAGTGGCCCAGGAATCCCATTCCCCAACAGCCTCCTCCAACTTTTCCTGGGGGACCCCAAGACGTTCCCAAGCCAGCCGGGAGATAAAATCTCTTCAGGGTGTCGGCTCCCAGTTGGATACGCCTGGAACACCTCCAAAGGGAGGCATCCATGGGCATCTGAACCAGGTACCTGAGCCATCTCAATTGACTCCTCTCAACACAGAGGAGCAGCGGTTCTACTCTGAGCCACTCCCGGATGTCTGAGCTCCTCACCCCATCCCTAAAGGTCAGCCCAGCCACCCTGCAGAGAAAGCTCATTTCGGCCGCTTGTATTCCCAATCTTGTCCTTTCGGTCACTTCCCAAAGCTCATGACCATAGGTGAGGGTTGGAACGTAGATCGACCAGTAGATCAAGAGCTTCACTTTTAAGCACAGCTTCTTCTTCTTCACCATGACGAAGCGGTACAATGCCCGCTTCACTGCAGACACTGCTCTGATCAGCTCGTCAATCTCACGCTCCATCTTACCCTCACTCATGAACAAGACCCCGAGATACTTAAACCGCTCCACTTGGAGTAACAACTCACCCCCCAATCAGAGGGGACAGTTATCGAACTACTGCATGAAACTACCAAACTGGGCAAAAGTGATATGCTGCTAACAAGAGACGAAATTGAGCATATTGTTACAGCCCCATGTGTTTCCATTTGAGAAGGCACAAAAATAGAGCTAAATATCTCTTTTGTATGATTGTATGTTCAGGATCATGGCATGTCACTGAAAACTGTCCAGTGTGGCAGAAGGGAATCTTTAGAGTAAAAGTATCTCATGTATTTGACCCAGACCTGGTCATGCTCAGTACAGTAAGCATGCAATCATCAGTACTTTGCCTCCTCACCTTGACTTTCTCACACTCAGAAGTGTAAAAGGACTTGATGGACATGCTGCAATGTGCTCTATCTGGGCTCCTTGGTCTCTTTGGAAGGCATGTCACCCCCACTGAAACAAGAACATTGTTATTCACATCTCCTCACTTCGGTGAGTTTTAGGGCACGATGTAGGGACAGCGAGCACAGTCCTTTACTCCAGGGCTACATTTCAATCTACAGCTCTTATTAAATTTCATCTTCGTGCCTGAGACCTGCGCCATGCCAGCCTCGGAGGAGGCAGATTGCATGCCTTCAGGACAGCACAGTGGCCCGTGTTCTTCCACCTCTCCTCCTATTCTGCCGCCCTCAGCGCTTTTCCATGTCTATGGTCGTAACTCAGGCCCCAGTCCTCGTCACTCCTAAGTGCTCGACTCTCTCTCTAAGGTAAAAGACAGTATTTCTTACATTACTCACTCTGTGTTTCCCTTCTAACTTCTCAGTACATCTGACTTTGACAACATATCAAGCTATGCACAGTTATGATTAATTAAGTGATAAAAATATTTTTTTTTTTTAATGAAGACATCACTCAAGACACAGCCTGCTGGATTTTGATTATAGGCTGAACATAGACTGGGGGAAAAAATGAAGAATAAAATCTCCTTTATGAATAAATACAGCCAGACTTTCCAGTAACATCACAAAACTGTTCAAGTAGAACCGACGGCAGGTGATGTGACAGTAGCTTCTGCTCCATTTTTTGCGGCAGGCATTTGATTGGCAAATCATTTTCTCAGAACTCAGCAGGAGACTTCGAGGGTGAAAACACTGATAGCACCTCATTGCTTAACAGCTTAATAATTGTGCTCTCTTACTATCTATGAACAATTATTGAGAATGCATCCACAGTCTTATGAATAGCTATACAGGCAAAAAAAAAAAAAAATAGCCATCTGAAATCTGTCAAACCATTTTGGCCTGCGGGCTACCTCTGCAACAAAAACAAGCAGTGGAGACAGGCATCATGAGGTGAATTATTGGACTGTGTGTTCCAGATTTTTATGTGCAATACAACAGTGGCTTCTCATTATTTCTTATGGCCACCCGCTCCTCCAAAGCACAGACAGGTGAGCAAATAATTCTCCACGAGACAGTGCCGCAGGTAAGAAGGCAACAGTTAACTGGGGTCTACAGACACAAAATATTCTTCAGCGAAGGAAAAGGAGGAGAGGGATTTGGTTTCTAAGAACCTACTGAGCTGAGCCGAGAAAAACTCACACGGACAGCATTTGCTCTCCAGTACAGATGGGCAAGTTATCCCACAGTGCAATATGTACACACTCAGATAAACTATTTTTATTGGTACTTGCTCAACTGATAAAATCATTTGTATTTGGAGAGAACATAGGCACAATGGTGGCAGTGGGGAGGGGGGTGGGAGGGATGGGCATAAAACTTGTCTTTATACTGATGATTAGCAGCCAGTTTTCAATCATTTTCCTTGATTGACATATTTACCAAATGCCATATTCTAATAGAATATGGCAATTAGACACACCGCTTTTTAATGAACTGTTTCGGCCATTAAAAACATAATAATATTCAGTTGCCTAAGTAGGCTACGCTTTACAAAAAAAGATAAACTACTCTGGATCTTCTGCGTTGACTTTTGGTACATTCTGCAAAGCAAACAATCAAACCTGCATTTCTTGATTTTACACATGAAAACTAAGATTTAAATGTGT
Organism: Gymnothorax javanicus; assembly: GCA_029692085.1. NCBI lineage: Eukaryota > Metazoa > Chordata > Actinopteri > Anguilliformes > Muraenidae > Gymnothorax > Gymnothorax javanicus. Next base: position 30,619,791 of record CM056195.1, on the reverse strand, counting down.
GAAATTTTGCATCCAAATGAAATGTTTCATTTCTTGTCTTACCTTAACATTTAGCTCATTCGCAAATAGCTCATTTGCTATTGAGTGGATAAGGAATGGTTATCATAGTTTTGCTCACAATAGGCTATCACTAAATGGAAAAGCATTCAGAATATCAAGGAGAGACATTGATGGTTCAAACATACTTGCGTAATATTGACATATTGTATTTCCCCGAGGGACTGTTTGGAGCATCAATGGCGAATTAGTGAGTCTATTATTGCAGTGACAACAGTAAACAAACCTGTGACTCCTGTTTTTGGATGAATGTATGAATCACACTTTGCTTGCTTAGTGTATTTGTTCTTGTTAATCAACCATCTGGGGAAAGAATCTGTATGACAACAAACACTAGAGAGGTACATCCAGCCTGACCAGACACGAATAGCCCACACAGACCACTTCCAACCCACCAGGACACATGCTGGAACTTTATGCTCTTCACAGCTTATAAGTGTGATGACCGTTGAGAATATATCATACAGAAACAAATTTATTCAAATGAAAAAAAATGTACAAAATGTTGGGTCTTGGAAAACTAAGCGACAGATCACAGAAAAGCCTTGCACAGTCACCAACTGCTCAAACAGCAGGCATTGGTATTTACTGGGACATGTGGATGGTTGTAATGCTTTGGCCACAATGTGTTTCTGGCAGATGGACAAAATAATGAAGGCCTTTATGGTCAAAACTATCAAAAATTTAATTATTTTATTTTATGAATATATGATCAAAACTCTGCTTCCAACTGAATGTTTTTAATAGAGGCTGCAGATTTTTCTGGTTGTGTGTCAAGTAAAGCTCACAAATTTTGTTTCAGTTGAAGTTTGGCCCATTATGTTCTAATTAAATTGGACAAAGTCACACCTGAGCTTGACTGAGGCTGGCCTATTTTATCCATCTGTTATTCAACTGCAATATGAAGGAATGTAATAACACAGTGTAAATGCAATAACTCAGCATTTAATTACACTGGTTTACTTTCGATAAGGCAATGAAAGAAAGTTATAAAGGTCTCTCTAGTTTTTTTCATCTTGGTGAGTTCAAGACATCAGACAGAAATAAGCTCGGGAAGGAAGACAGAAATATCTCTGTAGAACAAGATGAAGACTGAGATCTAGTGGTCACAAAAATATTTCATCTGCAATGTCATAAGCTTTGAAAAATATGCGATGGCATAATGTACAGGCTGGTGTGTATGCATGCATGTACAACGTGTGTGTGTGTGTGTGTGTGTTTGTGCGCACATGTGTGTGCACGTGTGCATGCGTATGAAAAATAATTATGCCTTATTGACTTTCACACCATACAAAACTAATTTTCTAGAGATGAAACGTTAACTGGAAGTTCACATTTCAAATGTTCACATTTCCTAGGTACTGCTCATATAAGTGGATTGGTCCATTTGGACCTGATTTTTCCTGCGCTGTCCATTGTTCTGAAAGCCCAGCGTAGTGCTTATGTGATATGCAATATATAGGCATATTATCAAGCATGCTAATAGAGTTAGAATGACTCCCCCCCCCCTTTTATGGAGGGCTGCAGAGCCAGAGTACTTTCGGCAAGTGCCCAGTCACACAAAGATACAGAGGAAACAAACTGAATTCGACACAATGAATTTTAATTACAATTTCCATGAGCAGTGTACTTATTACTTTAATAGAGAAATGTTGTTTATCACTGTATTTACATAGCAGTAATGTTTCTGGGGTTTACATTCTGAATTCGGTAGGGGTTATATTGTGGCACATTTGACAGAGTGGAATTGATTTGTTTGTGTTGTTTAACAAGGCGAAGCATTAATAGTAAGCATAGTCCAATGGCCTCAGGTACTTGCAAACTTGATTGCCGGTCCATTTTGAATAATTAAAACTGGGGCCTTAAGTGCTCTTTTGCCTATAACTACTGCAGCCAAAATATTCACTTCCCTAATTGTCATCCAGCTGGGAGCCCTAATTTGGACAATAATGTCAAGATGAAATCATACATTTTCGCAATGAAATGAGCTGGATTTTTTCTACAGAGCCATAGCCGGCACGGTACATATGCACTGCTCTTCTCCTGTGTACAAATGCACAGCATTACTATTGATGAGACACTGACCTTTCTCTGCATATGATTGGATTTATGTAACTAAAGTAGGGTGCATTGAATCTTTGCCAAAGTAAACTTAATATGAGATGAAGTAATTGCACTGACAAGAGTCAAATTCATCAAGAGGACCCAGTCATCATAATTCAACCTGCTAGAGTATATTGAAAATTGTTCAGCTCCCATGTGCATTACTAAATAAAGCAGGAAGCACAATGAAAACAGACACTACCATTACTACCCACATTCAATTGTGAAAGTGATTTTTTATGAGAAACAAGAATTAAGGGCATTTTACCCACTGTGCCAACCAGAGCTGGACATGTGACAATGGCTGGCACCGTTGCATGACTGTATATGTGAGACAGCCAAAACAGTGCTGGCGATTGCCAAGTTTGAAAGTTATTCTGGGTAATTTTAAGAGCAATGGATAGTATCTCTGTTTCTCTCTCCACACAGCCAAGTGATAAAGCAGAGGGCTCCAGGCAAACACCACCATATGTTTCCTGTTTTTTACATCTTTTCTTCTTTTTTTTGGAGAGGATTCCTAGAAGAGAAATCACATATCATCCTTATAAAAGAAAATAATATTTGATGAACAATGCTCTGGTTGAGATGAAGGCAATGTTTGGAAAAATATGCGTGTGTGTGTGTGTGTGTGTGTGTGTGTGTGTGTGTGTGTTTGTGAAAGAGAGAGTGTGTGTGTGTGTGCGCACGCGCATATGCGTGCTCTTGCTCGCGCGTGTGTGTGCGTGCGTGCGTGTGCGCGTATGTGTGCCCGTGCGCGTGTGTGTGTGCGAGTGTATGTATGTGTGTGTGCGCGCACGCGCGTGTGTGTGTGTATGTTTGCGTGTGTGTGTGTGTGCGCATGAGCGTGTGCGTGCGCACACCCATGTGGGTGCACATGAGTGTGCGTGTGTGTGTGTGTGTGTGTGATGCTTGGAGGGCAGGGGGATGAGGGTTTGACAGTTGAGTGTTAAGTTAAGGTACAGAATTACAAAAATCACTATTTATGCGGCAGGGACCCTCCTGAAGGGTAAATTCACTTTAGCTTGAGGGTAACTATGCATCCACATGATCAGAAATGTATAGGAGTTACAGCCATTTTGCACATAGTCCAAATACTTATGGAACTCACAGAAGAAATGTGGGGGTCACTTAAATGTTTTTTTTCGGGTTTGTGTTTTTCAGCCAATTCATATGTTCCTGTGACATGGACAGCACAAGGATGATATCATGGAATTAAACAGTTGCCAACAAGACTATGTTTCTATGAAAGGATTTATACTGATGGGCCCTTTAAGAAAATCATCAACAAATGTTTTTAGTACCGCATGTTACTTATGGGCTGCTATGGCCTCTTTTGGCCCAACTTCACAATCAGCTCAAACTGTCCAGGCATTTTGCTCAAACCCACAACAATCTATAACAGATAAACACAATAACATCATTTTAAAGATACTGAGAGGCAAATATTCCTTGGATGGGTCCCAGGTAGATCTGGAGCCCACGTCGCTGTATTGCAATCTTTGGTTGCACATAAGGAAACACTTACAGTTGATGTCATCCTCACATTTGAACTTGGGGAACATTATATATTGTATATGTATCAACATGTCGGCGACAGTGCCGAAAGGACCAGCATCACATTGAGTCACCTTCCAATGATTTTCCACTTATTTATTTTTTGAAATGCAGGATAAGAAAAATCACTGATCTATTTAATAGGTTGTATTGAAGGGAGCAAGTGTGATGTTCAGTTTCACAAGAGAACCAGCAACGAAAATGAAACATGAAAAGTGTGCCACGTCCCATCATTTCCTCCTCTCCTAACAGTTAGGATTTTTTAAAACGTTTTTTTTTTTTCAACGATCAATTTCTAAATTGATTTCAGAGTGCACTGTGCTGTCAAAAACTGGAAAATATACACGCATCTAAGAACTTATCCTTGGATCCACTGAATACTGTATCTGCAGGTTCTGTGAGATGAGATGCAAGGTTGGATTCTGGAGGGAGAGTTCTTAAATTTTTGATTAAATTTTTGTAAAAAAAAAAAAAAAAAAAAAAAAGGCCCAGGATACAGTATTTCCCTCTTACCAAAATGGAAAATTGGAAAATTCAGGAGAGATCAGATCAATTTACGCTGTCCCACTTAACACATTCTCTGATTCACAGTTCAGTGTCTGACATGTGGGTATTGTTTTTAATTATTAGCAGGGTGGTAAGATTTGCAGGTCGCTGGTTGAGTAGGAGACATTGATATGCTCTCACTCACCACAGCTAGCCTCTCTCAATACAACCCCTCCTGGTGATAAAATATTAATCTCTTTAAATTCACCACATTAGATGATTGAATAATCCCCTCTCCCCAATGTCATTTAGTGTTACCCTCTGTGGATTGAAAGGTAACAACCACATCCGACAATAGCAGGCGTGAAAGAGTGCACCAAGCTTCAGGAACAGTGTGATTATTTAAAAGCGGAACACAACCAAGATAATTTCACGGTTGCGCTCCTTTTAAATTAAATTGTCTGTGTCACTCAGCTTCAGGCTCTTTCCTCTTCCTGTTTGGACTTTTTGTCACCCAGAAGATTTGCTTTGATATGCATTTAAATGAATCAAGGGAATTCAGATTTTGTAATGCAAGGTGGCTTCAAATATTCCGCGGTTTAGTGTTTGTATCAGGATGAAAGCCATTTGCAAAAAAATTAAGCTTAGAAATGAAATATCCTATTTGTTTTGTTGTAGTCAGTGTGCAGGGACCTTTCTGATATTAGCATTTTCAAAAAATTGAGAGGATATTCCTGCAGCGAGCTTTATACAGTGTAAATACATCCGCCTGACGTGTTAAAATTAAGTATTACATCCTGCCTTCAATCGCTGCTGCTCCGTGATCTTTGTGGCATGAATATTACTGACTGTTATCTTCCCTGTATGTGTCTTCATGGTAAACTACCATCCCCATTCCCTCCGCCATAGAAGCCCAGAATGACCATCATTCGAAAATAGGCCTTCCTTCTGTCACAGTTACAACACATTGAGGATGACTGTTTGGGGTCTTCAGGCAGAAACTGATTTGAGATTATTATCCCTCAGTTTGTTGGATTCTGCCTCAGCAAAGTTTTGTCACTGTCCAGTCCCTTTGGGTCTTTGACAACTCTTTCCCTGGATGAATTATGACTGCTCTTGCTTGATCTGAAATGAGATTCACTTCCATCACCAGTAATGTTCGGTGTCTTTTTCCCCCCACTGTTGAAGAATGCAGCACAGATGTCTTTGGGGACGATTTTGTGAGGGATGTTGTCAGCTGGAAAACAGGATCTGGAGAATAGCCTCAGTACTTTCCCTTTGAAGAGACGACTTGTCTTTGTTGATTGCCGACATCGGAAAATGATTCAGTGAATAACCACACCTCATATTCAATACATAGATACAGATTCACACATGTGAATGAGGAATTCATGGACAAAGCACGGATGGAGCTGCCGGGCATCATGACATTGTGTGCACAAAGCAATCATTCATCCAGCACCTCCTCACAGCACCATGGGACACATACGGCCTCAAACAAAACAATGGTAGCAGAATTTATCAAGAGAATAGTCCATTTTGCTGACTATCAGTTCCCACTTGGGTTTAGGAAAGTCCAGGTACAGGACAACAATACCAAAACAAACATGTTTTAAAATTGTAATACTCATAGAGACAAGTTTTAAAATATGAATTCAAGTAAACCCTTGTCTGTAAAAGCAGTACCATTATTATTATTGATGTTATAACAGGTAACAAAGCTCTACCAAGCACTTATTACATTGTTATGAAAGCATAAGCAAAGTGGCCAAAAAAAAAAAAAAAAAAAAACAAAAAAAAAAAAAAAAATCAAAGTGGCTATTCCCCCAACTGTTAGTGGTACAGGAAGGAAAATTGCTCTTATTCATCCAACTGTCTTCGTGATGCCGAACTCCACATGAGACCATTAAAATGACGCCAAAAAGTTTCACCGAAAGATGTTGCTTGCAAATATTCCACGCATTTCATTGGCTGAGAATGGTTAGGTGAATAACAAAACTGGCACTTCCAATTCACTCAACGGTTAGGGGAATAGCCTTTGCCAAAAAAAAAAAAAAAAAAAGGATTGAAACATGAAAAGTTGTACAACCCCAATTCTGAAATAGTTGGGACGAAGTGTAAATTGTGAATAAAATCAAAATGCAATGACTTTCTGATCACGAGTCAATATGTTATTTACAATAGAACATAGATAAACTTTTACATTTTTATCCACAAAATGAGCTTATTTCAAATATTCTGGCTGCAACAGGTCTCAAAAAAGTTGGGATACAGGCAAAAAAGGGCTGAAAAAGCAATTAATATATTAGAGAATCAGCTGAAAGAACATTCAGCAAGTAATTAAGTTAACTGACATCAGGTGTGTAACATGATTGCCTATAAAAGGGATGTCTTAGAGAGGCTGAGTCTCTCAGAAGTAAAGATGGCCAGAGGCTCTCCAACCTGTGAAGGCTTGCGTAAAAAAAATTGTGGAATACTTTAAAAACAATGTTCCTCAACATCAAATTGCAAAGGTTTTGAAGGTCTCATCATCAACAGTGCATAACATCATGAAAAGATTCAGAGAAACTGGAAAAATCTCTGTGTGTAAGGGACAAGGCCGAAGACCTTTACTGGATGCTCGTGATCTTCGGGCCCTCAGACGCCACTGCATCACTCACCGGCATGATTCTGTCATTAGCATTACTAAATGGGCCCAGGTTTACTTCAAGAAACCACTGTCTGTGAACACAGTCCGCCGTGCCATCCACAGATGCCACCTAAAACTCTATCATGCAAAAAGGAAGCCATTGTTGAGCATAATCCAGAAGCGCCGCCGTGTTCTGTGGGCCAAGGCTCATTTAAAATAGACTGTAGCAAAGTGGCAATGTGTCCTGTGGTCAGCCGAGTCCAAATTTGACATTCTTGTTGGAAAGCATGGGCGTCGTGTCCTCCGGGCTAAAGAGGAGAAAGACCACCTCTCCTGTTATCAGCGTTCAGTTCAAAAGCCAGCATCTCTGATGGTACGGGGATGCATTAGTGCATATGGTGTGGGAAACTTGCATGTTTTAAAAAGCACCGTGAATGCTGAAAGGTATATAAAGGTTTAAGAGCAACATATGCTCCCCTCCAGTCGACATCTACTCCAGGGAAGGCCTTGTGTATTTCAGCAGGACAATGCAAAACCACATACTGCAGCTATTACAACAGCATGGCTTCGTAGTAGAAGAGTCCGTGTGCTGAACTGGCCTGCCTGCAGTCCGTATGTTATGGTTCTGCCTCTTGTGTGCTGTCTTTGTGCTTATTTGTGCTTGTGCTTTACTTTCGTTTTATTTTTCAGCTTTCATTCCCGCCGTCTGACGTTTGATTCTCTCTTGCCCAAACTCCTGTGGTGTCGTGTGACAGCCTTCAGCATGCCTGGGTCTCGTTGTCCAATCACGTTTCTTCTTTCGGTTTCGGCTGTGGTATTTCATTCATTGCTTCCACCTGTGCTTAATTCTGGGTCTCGCGAAACTCTGAGTGAATGCGTTCTCTGATAGGATAATTACTAACCCGTACTAACCAGCACTCATTTGAGGGTGATTGTAATGTTTCGTCACGTAGTATTAACCTTTATTAACTCATTAGCGAGTGCGAGTGTTTCTAGCTTTAGTAATTTCTGCCTAAGCTTTCCCTGATTAACTGCGTTTAAAGCTATGCTTTCCTTTGCCTCTCTCGTGGTGCTTTTTACTCGTCACGTTTAGATTACCTCAATCTAAACCGTCTAGCTTGATTGATTGTCTCAGCGTCTTGTCTCGAGTCATTATTGTTAACCCGGTTCTTGTAATTGTTTCATTAATCCCAGGTGTTTCTGTTTCCTTTCGAGATTGCGTTCCGAGTCCCCGCCGCCTTCCGTGTCTATTTCTGTGGGCAGGAGAGAGGAGACATCAGACGGAACTTTGTTAGACTCTGCTCTGCATGGTGAAATCTCAGCTTCTTGTGCCTTCCGAGTATTTCCTTTGTATGATTCCCGAGTCTTGTATTTTGCTGCGCCCACGTCTTGTCTGCCCCTTGTTTAAGTCTCCCAGTGTGTCCGTAAGTCTAGTTAGGTTCAGTTTTTGTTTTTCTAGTTTAGCCACTCTTGGAGTGTGTACTTCTGTTTCCCCCTGCCTTGGGCAGTGTACCTTAGTTTTCCCATTTGTTCAGTGCATGTGCACGGTGTTTTATTTCTGGCCTGTGTGCCTATTTTCTCCTAGTGTTTTGTGTGTCAATAAACACTTCAGTTCCTGCATCTAGTGTTCCCCTGCCTACTTCTTAACACCTGATGTTTCACCGATTGAGAACATTTGGCACATAATTAAACAAAAAGTCCATCAAAGGAGACCCAAAACTCTCCAGCAGCTGGAAGCCTGTATTAAACAAGAGTGGGATCAAATTTCAATGGCTAAACTCAAGAAACTTGTCTCCTCAATGCCCAGACGCTTCCATTCTGTGCTAAAAAGAAGAGGGGATTCTACACCATGGTAAACAGGCCCCTGTCCCAACTTTTTTGAGACCTGTAGCAGCCATCAAATTTAAAATGAGCTCATTTTGTGGATAAAATTGAAAAATTTCCCAGTTTCAACATTTGCTATGTTATCTCTGTTCTATTGTGAATAAAATACTGGCTGGTGTGATTTGAAAGTCATTGCGTTTTGATTTTATTCACAATTAACACTTTGTCCCAACTATTTCGGAATTGGGGTTGTAGTACTGCTACCCTTGGAGGGTTCAGTCATGTCATTCAGTGTTTCCATGGAACCAGCATGAGGTAAGTCCTTGGCACATAATTGAAATTGCAAAAATGACACCTTGAATCTAAACTACCCGGCAAACAGAACCTGCTCGTCAACCTCTTTGTGAGTACAGATACCACTCATAAAGGGAGGTGTATAAGTGTCTAAGTTTGGAGAATGGGAGCTTGGTAAAGGTTTGGACCTTTAAGCTTACTTGCACACATTTATTCAATGGCAATAGCTCACTGTCCAAGTGGATGATGGAACACAAAGGTAGGAAACATACTGATATACACTGAGAGAAATCTGTAGAAGGCTTAAAATACTGGAGCACATTCTCTGCAAACACCTGGCACACATTGTACAGCCCCTACTGGGGTTCTTAAAATTGCTTCCCAGACAACCTGAGTAGACTGATACAAAACTAATTATGTTTTCAGAAATTGCCTAAATACATTGAGGATTTCCCTTCAGTACGGTCAAACACTTGCCTCTTTTACCGTGTACAGGAAGGCCAAAAAAAAAAAAAACAAAAAAAAGGAAATTAAAGTGAGAGATTCTACATCTGCGTGCAAAACAAAGTATGAGCTACAGAATTATGAAGTAGAATGTTTATTTCGGTTTGTAGGCCATTGGCCCATGTACAAGTAGTTACAACAATATATACCTGGTGAAGAGATTCCAAAGTATAAAAACAAAGTTATTAGCCATTACATTCAGACCTTACTTTAAGCTCTCTGACAAATTTAGCACAATTCAAAAGTACTGATACGTCTGTAGATGTTAATAGTTGATGAAATTTAAAACTCTGAGAAAAATTATCCTATTTTGGTAAATACTTAACCCTTAGTGAAGCATATGCTGTACAGTCAAACATAAAATGTAACTTATCTTCAGTACTATTTGAACCACACAGTTTACAAATAAGATAATAATACATTCAGTTTCTTTATGCCTTACATTACAGCGAAATGGCAGCTCATGCAATCGTAAGAGACAAATATATCTTCTTAACTCTCTTATATTAATATTTGACACATAATATTCACTGGTAAACAAAGTTTTAACATGCTTGTAATATAATAAGCGTGATGATTCTTGAATTTTGTCCAGTATTGTTTGCTTTCCACAATCATGCAGTCTTTGCTTAAATAATGACAGAAATAGGGAGATGTCACCAACATCCTGATTAAACCAAGCAATGCCAAACTAATATTACAGAAAGGAGCTCTCTGAAGGAATGTTGTGACATGCTGCAACATGGCCTCATTGATTTAGCAGTGCACACACAAAAAAATATATACATTTATATTTTATTGTGCATTATTGTCATTAAGGATTCAGCTGAGATGCTGCCGTTAATTGTAAAAATTAAGCTCCCACATTATTTCAGGCTGGCACAGACGTCAGTCCCAGTCACAAGGTCCTCTTTGTCCAATCACTCTTGACTTCAGCATCTCCCACCCAATTATTGCGCATTATAACCAAGGCAGCATTTATTCATTTTTCCGGCTCTGAGCCCTCTACACCACTCCGACTCCGGCCAACCACAGATCTGCATTTCATCTCCCCAGCCTCCTCTCTCATAAACAGCAGTGTTCATTGTAAGCAGTATTTGTTCATACTGTGTTACTTCATTTAATTGTTGTGAATCTCAGATTCTGCTGGGCGATTTGTGGTCTCCATGACAGTCTGTGTCATGCTTGCTCAGATTGTTCCAGAACAGAGTCACCACGGTCAAATCTAACGCAAGTGTTCTGCCTGAACGGTTGAATCTGAAGTATCAGTTCCAGTGGTAGATTTCCTAAGGTTCCCATTGCTGGGGTAGTCTATATCTTGGGCTTGCAGCATATTTGGACATGCTGCCCCTCGAATCATTTTCAACTGAAAGAATCATAACGTTAGGTACTGTTAACACAAATGCTCTTTCATCGACATTTGTCTCGAGTTTCATCTACAACCTGCACACCCACATTTCCCTCAACAGTGTCAAAAATGTCCAAGTGTCCATACATGTCACAAAAATTAGATTTCTGTTGGTATTCTGCATTGCTCTCAGAGGGTGATCTAACTTTATAGGCGAAAATGTATTCATGTCTGCAGGTCTGTTGATACCATCAAAGTGGCTGCTGCAATACACAAAGGCCAGTGTCATCACTATTTTTGACCTTGTGCTAACACTAAAGCATCAGAGTCACTATCATTGTAGTCATGAAGACCAAATGTACTTTTTAAATATTCTCATACTTCCAGTTGCGGCACTCAACATACACAAGTCCTGTTAAAACAACACTTTATATTCTTAATATTATAAATATACAGATAAAAGGGAGGTGCAGTAGTGCAGTGTGTACATAGCACTGTTGGCTCACAGCATGGTTCTGTGCTCGAATCTAGCCTGGGACCTTTCTGTGTGGAGTTTGCATGTTCTGTCCGTGTTAGTACAGGTTTCCTCCCATCAGTGGAGTTTGTAGACATTTGGAACACCTGGGGCAGAGCCCAAAAGCGATCTCTAGATTCTGTATGCATTTTTAAATTAATTATATGATTTATTATATGATTTATTCATTTATACCAAGGGATGGTGGTGAGCCACTTTCCACGAACCAAACAACAATGTTTTACCCGAGTATTCTAAAATTTTGCTCCAAATCCATCCTTCCTCCCAGTGAATTTGAGCACTGAAGAACAGATCAGAGAGAGAAACCTGTCCTGTTTGATTTCGCAACGTAATGAATAACCTAACTGTGGAAGCAATGGATCCTGTCCAGAAGAAAAAAAAATGCAGCCCCATCATTTCTGAAATCTTGATATGCAAAAGAGGCAGGTTCTTGCCGTAAGCTTTGATGAATGTGTCAGGGGGCCGTCAGACAAGGCTGCCTTTGATGAAGTGCACAGGTTTCTGGCTCATTCCATAGCTGCAGTACGATTTCCCATCTTCTCGATGTCTCTGGGCTGGAAAATCTCTCATCAGACAATATTACAGTCGGCAGGCCCTGCCCACTCCCTCAGCCACCCCGATCCTCTGACTGAAGTCCTCACATGGTAAAACACAAGAGCAGCTGCTCCAATCCTAACCAATGCAGTGCCAGCAGCCATAAGATTCTAATACTCTATGTTTATAGACTACCATCTGTTTACTGGCTGTAATATTTTCAATCAACAACCAAGGGACAATTCTGATTGAGAAAAATATTGACTTTCGATGGAACAATCAAGAAGTTCCTTAACAATGCTGAAGCGGCATGAAAGAGAATTGAAGTACCAAAATAAAGACAAAAAAGCCTGGATCCTCAAGAAAGACCTACAGCTACTCCCAGAGTCTAAAAGCTAAATTGTTGATTCCTAAAGAAAATTGAAATAATGATTGAGTATTATTACGATTTAATCATCCAGCATTCCTTTCTCATAGGCCAGAAAATCTTGAAAACATGTAGCTACGCAACTGGTAAGTCTAGACTACCTAATTTGCATTCAGTGTCCACATCCTGCAAGCCCAAAACCACAGATGAACAAAGATGATACATGGTTTATTAAAGGGTAAGAGACAGTGCTGTAGCCGTAATTCAGTCGGGCACTGCATGAATTGCGGTTTCCTGGAAACCATAAAGTGCAGTGTAGTACGACACCCATCCTCCCTCCACAGCAAATTAAGTGGAAAATGTTTGTATTGAAGTATTGAGGGGCAAGGACATTCAGTGTAGTGGGGAGCTGTGTTACATGTAAACAGGAGCACTAATCAGAAAAGCATTTTAAAGCTTCGCTCAAATAGTAGTTTATCTTATTTTGCTTTACATGTTTCATTAGCTGCAATGATTAAGAAAACACACAGAATGAGTGCTATTTAAATGTTACTTGAATATATGCAATAGAAAAGGGATCATACTCATTATGGTGGTAATTTACTGAAGCAGTAAGATTGTAAACGTATAATTATGATCCAACAGTGACAAAATTCTTCTTGGCAATTTAGCAGGCAAATGGTGCAAAAATCAATCCAAGAGAGATTAAGGATGGTTTAAGGGTTTAGTTGCATTAAACTTTAACAAGCACGCCCATATACTACATATTCTATTGTGGCTGATACAGATGCTAACATCAGATTCAACAATTTCCCTTGTGAACATTTGACGTTGACACCTCAGTAATGGATGTACAGAGGGTTGTTTTTGGTAAAATGGTCTACCACAAGGAAGTAATCTACAAGTAATTATGTTGCATTGCTAATCTGTACACCCATCAAATTGCTTGGTTTGATATTATGTAAATTGATTTAAATGACAGTCACTCAAACCCTTATCCTTATCTACAGTACCAGTCAAAAGTGTGGACACACTTTCTGTGAAAACTGTATTGAATTCTGTAAATTACCGCAAACATAATATAAGGTAAATAGTCAAGTAAACAAACCTGTGCTTTCCACTTACCACCAATATGACATAAATCAAGTTGACATGGAGCACATCAGCAAAAACTTCTACAGCCACTCTGCAGAGCCATATTTCTGCAGTAATTATTTATTTCTTTGAGTTCATCAAAATGTGGGTGTGTCCAAACCTTTGAATCGTACTGCATAGGTGATTCTTTATTACAAACTCCGCCTACAGACATTCGTAGCAACTGATCCAGCCGGATGATCTGAGAAAATGAATAAGAGGGGTGTAACTAGTTGTCAATCAAACTGAGACAAGCAATGAGCAGTGATGAATAGATCCAACCTCCCATGACAAGATGACAGGGGGCACAGCTGAATCATACATCGGGTGTACATGGCTTGAGAGCACGAGCCAATTCCTTTTGCCTTTCCCCTGACCCCCCAGTGCTATTAGCACCAACTCTCTCACACAGGTGTGTACTGTACAAACTTCCAAACGTGGTCACACTTTAGATGAAGTGTTACTCACGAAGGCTTTATACAGCATGTGGAATGCCTTCATAAATGAGACATAATGTCTTCCTAAATCATACATAAGCAAATGTCATGCTTTGTAAAGGGTGAAATAACACATCCTTATTCAGCATGTGGTGCAAGATGTGATGTAACTGACAACGTCACTTTGCTAGTGACTAAATGCTATAAAAGGTGCAATTGTCAGCTAAGTAACATTGTCATCGTCACATCTGGCATCACATGCTGAATATGGATGTGTTATTTACAAAGCATGACATTTGCTTATGTATGATTTATGAAGACATTATGTCTTATTTATGTAGGCATTATAAATGCTGTATAAAGCCTTTATGAGCAACACTCCATCGAAAGTGTGACCCCAAACGTCTCTGTAGCATCAGCTCAAAACCTTCACCTCAGTTTCTTTCGCAAAGTTTCAGGCTCAGGAGGGGCTGACATGCTGGTGTAGTGCACCAAGACTTCAATTGATTCCGGGAATGAGTTACCTGCATGTGGGCATGCTTTGCATGTTAACTTTGGTCCAGGCTAATGATGCATTTGTTAAAGAAGTCTTCGGGCTCTGGCTCCTACCCTCTATTTCACAGTGATTACCATGCTCCAAGGAGCCTTGCTAGACAAAAATGAAACATTACATCTAAATAATAATAATAATAATAATAGTAATAGTTTGCATTTATGTAGTTCTTTCCTCTAACATAGTGATATAGGGAAAACTCAGCAATGAACACAAAAGTGTAGCACCCACCTAGATGATGCAAAGTAGCCATTTTGTGGCAAAACATTACTCAACACTGCAGCTGCAAACCCACACTGGTGCTCCGGCAGACACTAATGTTTAATACAAGTACCAAGGCCATGTAAATGCTTTGAAAGTATTCAGGTCATTTTGTTTATTCCCTCTTGAAAGTAGAGCTGGTAAGCAGGGCAGAAGGCTCATGTTTTCTCAGATGTAGTTTTAGCTTTGTCCGTGCGATCACCCCCTCGCTCGTCTCTGTCTACTTTTAACCAGAGCCAAGTTTTTAATCATCTCCGTGGGGACACTACAGAGGAGAGTAGATTGCAGCATATGAGAACAAAGAGCAATTGTCTAACAAATGTATTAATGGTTTTAGAATGCTCCCCCAAATTGTTTCCTTATCATGCAGTCCCCATCTCCCCAAGAGCAGAAAAGACAGACAGGACATCGATAACAGGCAAGGTAATGTATTCAGTAAAGAGCAGTTCACTTCCGAGGAATCCTAATGGGGAATCTTACTCACACTATCCCTCAGACCCTGCTCTACTCGCAAGCGAATGTTTTTCCAGTCTAAATGATAATGGCCACATGTTTGTTCAAAGGAAATTACGAAACACAAAAGCGAGAGGTAACTCCATGTCAGCTGTTAGGAGCCTGAATTTAAAATCCGTCCTTCTTTTGAGAGAGCTAATTCTGGTCACGTTTCTCTGAAATGAAGATGCATCTTAATCACTGAGAACAAGATCATTGGTGCTGTTCACATATTCCGATGGCTTTTACACCAATCAGACATAAAATTAAAACCACCTGCTTCATGTGTTGGCCCCTCATGCCGCAAAAACCACTCTGATTATTCGAGGCATGAACTCTACAAGACTTCTTATGGTGTCATGAGATGCCTGGCATTATGACTTCAGCAGCAGATCCTTTAATTAAATATTTTCATTACTTTGATTGATTCTTTATTGTTTAACTACAAAAATTTCAGATCTCTCATGTCAACACACAATTCATGAAAACCAACAGGCAATTTAGAATCTCCAATTAGCCCATCATGCATGTCTTTGGACTACAGGAAGAAACCAAAATACACGGAGAAAACCCACACGAACAAAGGGAGAACATGCAAACTCCACACAGAAAGGCCTCAGGCTGGATTCAAATCCACGACCTTCTTGCTGTGAAGCAGTAGTACTATCCATTGTGCCGCCGCGTCACTCTCCTGACTTTGAATGTAGGGCTTACTATGCAGTTACCAATACATACAGTACATTTTCCAGTTGACGCACAAAGATTCCATGCCTCTGTGACAAAGAGGAAGTGATTATTTACCTTCCCATTCACCTGCATTGCGCCCATAAATATTGTTGTATTTGGATACTTAGAAGAAACTATCCAGTGCTAGGTGTTTGCTATATGATTTCTTTTTTCCTCAAAATGGTCTGTTGAATTTTTACTACAAAGTCTTTTATTAGTTTGGGACCATTTTTATTTTGCTCCAAGTTCCGCGAACAAACTGCAGCTACATAATCCCACCACAGAAATGTGAAATTTGTTTGCTCCAGAATAGACCCCGCCTCCGATAAGTAGTCAGACCAATGGGAGAACATCAAGTGGCACATTAAGGTCATGATTGTGGTCAAGGGACTTCTTGTCCAAAAGACCAGCCCTACTTGTGATTAAAACGGTTGACAAATAATTACACAAAAGCCAAGCATGGGCATGACTAACAAAAACGGAGCCTTTAATTATTGAGTGTATAAATATCATGTTATGTTTGAAACTTTGGATTTCAAACACATTGTTTATTCATGCAAGTGTGCAGCTTTTTCAGTGCAAGTGAATGGGGAGGTAAAGTTCAAACATCTCTTCATCAGAGGCATGAATTCTCGGTGAGTCGATGGCAAAATATATTGTACACGTTGATAACTGCTTATTAATCCCTATATTCAAATCTATGAAAATATTGCTATAACCTTTAGGATGTGGGACACAATGTTTTTGTCACCGTTTTTTTTTTTTCCTTTTCTTAAAGCACAATGTCTGAGTTCCTTATGGTAACTGACGAAATGCGTGCTATGCAGTGCCGGTAGTAATCAGAGCAATTACATGACCATGTTGTAAAAACTGTGTTGTTGAAAATTTGTAAAATTAAGCATGGAGACTCTGAATGTTGTTTTTATAAGATATCACATGAACATTTTATGAGAATACTTTGCACGATTAGCTCACCTGTTGAACATCACCTGTTTTGCATCACCTTATTTTTGTAACTTTGCACATCATTAACTGTCAAAATTTTCCATGTGTTTCAGTCATCAGATTTGAAATAACCATGTATTTCCAAGAAACCACTGAACTAAGGAGTTAAAACATCAACTAATGAGTTGTAGTAGAGCTTGCAATATAGTAGAGGGTGAATTGGACTTTTCAAATTACCAGTTTGTGGTTTTATCTGCATTTTCCTTAGTGTGAAAACTTATTCAGAATTGGGGTTACACGTATTTTCAATGTAATTACTATCATGCCCTTAAACTACTAACACAAATGGGTAGGCTAGTATTTTTATGCCCTGACTCCTATGCAGAAATAAAATGTTTCAGAATGTGCAGTAGTATTATTTATGACCCATCCACCACTCCCTACAGTAGGTTTCCACAGAACAAGCACTCCCTTGCTTACAGGACTCCCAAATTCCAGAAGAGAACTCTTAGGAGGCACAGTCACTCCAAGGTCAGTTCCTGAAAGCTGAGAAAGGCCACTGAAAGATGCTAGAGTGACTAAAGACGTAATTGTAATTCCCCCAGCTGTAGCTGTAACCGAATGTTCTGCCACTGATTTACTGTAGAAAGCATAATGGGTGCTTCGGTGAAAATTCACTTGGGCAAATGTGTATTGACTCTACTATAGCATGAAATTTCTGACTCTCACTGCTCCATGTCGTTGAAACTCACCAGCTTCCACTGTGAATGATAATTATATCCAAACCAAGCATGGCCGCAAAGCACCGACTGTCCCTGATGAACAGTCTCCATAATGGTCAATCCACGGAGATAAACTTGGACAAGAATGGCTGTGTGCTGAGAAACTGTGGTAAGTTCACTCCCGGCTTTTGTGATTACTGTGATATTAATGACCTGCGATTGCTTTCCCAGCACCTGAGGTTCAGCCCACTTGCTCTTTCTGTTGTCGGAGAACACAAACAGGCCACAACAATCTTGCTGATCATTTCTCGCTCTGTCCTTCGCTTTCCAATAAATTGTGCTCTGTTGAACTATAATACCCTCTAACCCCCACACCCTGTCCAATCATAGTGACACTGGTAAAAAACCAATGCCTTTTCCCAGTCAATCCATCAGTGCTCTAAAGAGCTAAATACTGAGATCTCCCATGTTCACACTCTGGTGGAGAAGGTCGCCATACTGGCCAGCTCCTGGGCTCTCACTCAGACCCAGCAGAGGTGCAGTGAGAAGCAGAGGGATAGGGGGATGGGGGGGGGGGCAGAGGGAGAGGGAGAGAGAGAGAGAGAGAGAGAGAGAGGGGGATAGGGATAGAGGGAGCACGAGAGATCTATAAGGAGGACGGGCCACAGGTGCTCTACTTTAATCCTTTGATGCATAGAGTACATACAGATGCCTTGGACCATTTGTTGGGATTTGGTGCAATATTTTGTGTGTGTGTGTGTGGGTGTGTGTGTGGTGGGGGGGGGGTGTGCGCGCAAGTGGGTGGTCTGTCTGTCCATTCTTTTGGACATTATGCTTGTGGGATGCACACTGCCATCCAGTATTTTGGACATTATGCATGTGGAGTGACAGAAATAATGTGAAGTTGAAGAAACCTGGTCATTGATATGCATGATGATCTATCTGTATTCTGGACATTGCTTGTTTGAGCTATTAACTCGGCATGCATAATGTCAAATATTTTTGATAGAGCATAGACTCAGACGTATTCCAACAAATTGACATGCATTACATAGGTTATGTGTTTTCAGTTTGTGCTATATAATGTATTTCTATCCCCCAACAGAAAAAAGTCTGATCAAAACTTGAACAATATAAGACAATTTCGACTTTCGTCAACTTATCTCTTACTTGTGGATGCAGCCATTGTGATTGTTTGTGGTAAATCATGTGACTAATCAGAGAGGCATCTATATTGAGGAAATTATTATCTGAAAATGTTCAGTAAAATGTACATTTTGTGTTTTCTGGGCATCTATGAGCCCAGAGAAAATAAACCCCACTTAACTTATGTCCAAAATATTGGACAACATGCAAAAAAGGGTTAATATCTTCAGAGACAAAACTCATCAGCTGTTCCCATTCCCTGACATAAAGGAGACCTAACCCCGAAAAAGACTGCAGGGTTTGCTCTCATAACTGCCCTCTCGCTTGGTGAGGTCTCCCAGTTCCCTTGTCTTATATGATGCTCCACAGAGCACACAATAATGAGGCATTAACAGACAAAGCTACAATCTCTTTCAAGAATACCCAGGGTACGCGATTTTTATAGATTTATAACAACCTTTAACCTGTAAAAATGGCCAATTAAAGCAAATTATACTGTAAGTGGATAGACACAAAACTCCACAGACATATTGGGAACATTCAAAAATGGCTGCAGTACTCAGATTTTAAATGTGAGAATGTTTGGGGTTTAATGCCATTCCTGAAGGATAATACAGGAAGTACTACAGGTAGTGCAGGACTGATAGTACCCGAGAGTCTGGCAGCTCAGCACTTCTGGCTAACTTTACAATAACGATGAGGATGGTGATGAAGATTTTGATGCAACTGAAAATTCTCAAATTCTCACTTCTGTCTGGAAAATAAACACTCTCTTCACTGAAGCATTTTTCGAGCTGTAATCAGCAACACACTCCACATGGCTGAGCTGGGAGGGTGCATGTTTGAATATGAGTGCATGTTAATGTGCACGCCCCTGTTCATGTGTTTTAATGCACGAGGATGTGCTTTGAGAACAAATGCGCATGGGTGTACAGTACAATGCGTGCAGTGCGATTCCCACAAGCAGCCAGCCCAGTGTGTAGCTGTGGGGACAGACTGCAGGAGCTACAGCTCTGCTTGTGCAGGCTTGTTTCTGCACACAGACTCTGATGGAGGGGAAAGAGAGAGCATCTATGTGTGTGTGTGTGTGTGTGTGTGTGTGTGTGCAGGGTGGGGTGAGTACACACACACACACACACACAGCTCTGAGTCTCACAGAGCAAATCAACTACACCCCTACCAACCTGCATTGCCCGCAGCTCCCGCATCCAGCAACACAGAATAAGACACCCTCACACTTCACTCTGACTTTTATTACAGTATAAAATACACACTAACACTTTCATCTGATTAACTCCAAAAATATACAAACTCATATAGATTTCTACTGACATCAACCGTAAGACACTCAAAGCGATTGATCGATTACGACTGGACTCACCAATTACAATATTTGGCCTATACATTTGCTCAATGCAGATTTGAAAATGTATATTTATATGGAACTACATAGCAGTAATGAAAATAATTGATACAAATGTAGTAAGTGGCTACTTGACTCCCCTTGTAGAGGCATGGTGGTCCTCACTGCTGCTTAAGGAAAAGCCCGGCTCCACACTGAATCCACTGGTCAGGGCTGCCCCCGCAGGGCACGTCAATGTTGGTGACAACGCGCACGCGCTCAGCGCTGGTGTACACGGGCAGGGAGATGCACTCCTCCGGACTGTAACAGCCGCTGGCGCTCTGGTGCATATCATAACAGAAAGCACAGAAACACTGGCACTGAGTTTCTACAACACAACACTAAACAATGAGCAGATAATGACTGCTAATGTAATCATCGCCCAGACCCATTATTAGAAGACCGGCTTTGTAACGCAAGAGCAGTTGTGTGGCATGGTTTCCTGCAGGACTGGCCCACCATGGCAGAAGTACGGGCAGGGGGGGGGTGTTCATTTTCACACTACCCCAGGTGCAGCTACAAGCCCCACAAACTGGGGTCCACCCTCACAAACTGGAGGGCCCACCCAGGATTAAGAGAGGGGCACGTAAGCCCTGCTTGGCTCTTTTGTAGAGACTGACACTGAGGGAGGTAATGGATCTAAGAGAGGAGAGAGAGAAACTTTTCTTTTTTTGTTCCACAAACTTCCTACTGTGCTGTAGCTTTTCTCCCTCCTCCATAAAGGTCTGTTTTTCTCTCTGCAGGACAAAAGACAAGAACATGTTCCTCTCCCCAGCTCTTATTTACAGTTTCCTCTGGCGATCTGAGGGTCACCTGCTTCAGCGATTCCCGCACATGCCGTCAGAGACGCGCGGGCCTCCACGCGTCCCCGGGACTGCCGGAAAAAGTGAAAAAGGAAAAATACCGGAGGAATGCGGTTTTTCTTTGAGCCAAGAACCTGGCAGGAACCCCCCTCTTGACAAACAGGAGACGAAGAGACACGCAAACAATGGAGAACTCTCCGTCCTGTCCCCAGTGCTGACCACTCATGGGGGCCAACAGTCTGACCTCCGACCCCGCGGACCTGACCTTCCGGACAGGGGCTACGCAAACAACACTGCGGCCTGGCAGGTCCATTTGCAGGTGATATCATTAGACCCGGCCAGGAATTTCACTGCTGGGGGGGAAAGGGGCTGGAGTTATATGGACACATGGAGACAGGGTGACACTCCGTGGGGGGCAGGGCTCAGCTTCAGGCCAGAGCTCCTTGGCTCACTGTTACTGAAGAGGGGAGGAGTACAGTTTGTACAGGCTAACATTAAGCACAAGCTACAGAAGTCAGGCACTAACACAGCACAGCCAGCACAGAGCTACTAGAGCCCCCACCAAATTAATGAGCGCGTGAATAAATGAGTAAGTGGGCAAGTAATTAAATCAGTTAGCTAGTAAGTAAATAAAATAAATAAACAAGTAAGTCAATAAGCTAATAAATAAATAGTTTATGAAGTCCTCATCTTCCATATTTCTACTAACACTGTGTATTTAATACCACTGCTGAACAGAAAGAGAAAACATTACTCTATCATATTTCTAAACGTGTTCCACCTCAGGATCAGGGGAACTGCACTATTCGGCAATTTTCCCTTTCAAAGTTAACGACATCACCGTTTAATGAGGTTTCACAGCCCGGGTTACATGGACAGAGCTATAACACATCTAACACCAGAGCATGACTGCCCTTTAAAAATGACCTGCTATCATGAATCATCTGGACTTAAGTGCAAGATAAGAGATCCTGATCAAAGAACATTACCTATTCCAGGTGAGAATGAAGAGGGGACAAAGTGCTTGAGGCAGATAAAGTTCTATTGACGCTAGTAAGGTCAGATGCATGTATGTGTGTGTGTGTGTGTGTATGTGTTTGAAAAGGACAGGACATGCAGCGCCCACTGGCTGAGGGTACAGCGGAGCAGGTTACCTGTGAAATCCAGGCAATGTGTATTTGAGAGTATTTTGTGTGTGTGTGTGTGTGTGTGTGTGTGTGTGTGTGTTTGAAAAGGACAGGACATGCAGCGCCCGCTGGCTGAGGGTACAGCAGTGCAGGTTACCTGTGGAATCCAGGCGATGTGTATTTGAGAGTATTTTGTGTGTGTGTGTGTGTGTGTGTGTGTGTTTGAAAAGGACAGGACATGCAGCGCCCGCTGGCTGAGGGTACAGCAGTGCAGGCTACCTGTGGAATCCAGGCGATGTAGCAGGGAGGCACTGCTGCCACGCTGGGAGAGTCGTGCTGGTTCTCCGACAGACGCTTTCCATCAAAGCTGCACCCTTCCAGCTTCAAGCCCCCGATCTGGCACACAGGGAGCCATCAAATATTTACACCTCCTGCTCACCGCTAAATGTCACAGTTTACAGTAATGAGCTGCTGTCCTGCACGGAAAAGGGCGCCCCCTGTAGGCTCAATGCCCTGGGAGGGCTGGGGCAGGGTAAAGTCAACAGGGCCACACAAGAACACACAGGAGAGAGCACCTCATTTTCAGCTTTATAAGCAAACAGTATTAATACTGTAGTATGGAATTTACAGCACAGTACAGTACAGAACAGCCGCTGGTTAAAAAACAGGTCAGTTGCAGAAACAGGGAGACCCATAATGATTACTCAGTGAAAATACTGCACACACTCAGATTATCTGTGATTTTTCAGAAGATTTCTTGCTCTACATGACAGTGAAATAAACAACACAAGGCTACATACCTTTAA
This sequence comes from Gymnothorax javanicus, assembly GCA_029692085.1. Lineage (NCBI taxonomy): Eukaryota > Metazoa > Chordata > Actinopteri > Anguilliformes > Muraenidae > Gymnothorax > Gymnothorax javanicus. The sequence goes on along the minus strand of CM056195.1, from coordinate 30,597,002 downwards.
CTACAAACGACACGTAGTTTGATGGCTAAAACATGCTAGTGAGGACCTTGTAATGGCGAGTAAACTGTGCTAAGGCCTGGAGTCTGCTCATGTTCACCATCATCTAGCTGAATCACACAGCTCTTCCCTGTGGTGTGTGTGTGTGTGTGTGTGTGTGTGTGTGCAGCACACAGCTGGATTTATATTACAGCGGGCACCTCGCTGTCCACCGCCATGTGTGGAGCGTGGGGCTGCAGGATGTGATCGGGCAAACGCCACGCAAGATTCAATTAACCACCAGAGCACAGGTGGCTCGCCCCTGACTGTCGGCATGAACGAAGGCCTCAGCGACGGGCAGGGTTATGAAACAATCCGCAATTGCTGAAAAAAACGGGGGAAGACTAATCCTGTTTTCCCGTGCCTGGGCGGGAGATGTGCGATAAGGTGCAGTCTTCCAAAGCTGCCGTTATCTTAAATACGGAGAAATCGCCTCGATCGCCTTCCTGTGTAATGAATAGGCAGTAGAAACGGATTAGAATCCCAGACCCTTCTTTTTTTAATGACTTTGCTGACGTGAGTGGATTTGTCACACAGGAAAGAACATGATGCCGGGAATGCAGCAGGCGTTCCTTTTGCCTTTCGCTCTGCGTTTTCCAAGACAAGTGGGGACAAGTCTTCCACAGAATCACAGCAGAACAAGGAAAAAGAGAGGGAACATGGTCTCCTGTGCCCACTTCCTCTCCAAACTGTTAAGGCTAATTTATTCTTAAGGCTTATTTAAGCGTTGCCCGCCAAACATTAAGTGCTGCACGACACTGCCATTTATTTACACCGAGGGGAAAGCCAGCAGGAAGGTTTCCGCAGTCTCTATGGTAACTAGACTGCAATCTCCTGACCATTAGTTTACCATACTGTCCAATCACAAAGTGTGAAAAATGATAAAATTATACTTATGTTCAGTAAAAATCTGGAGGTGTGTGCGAGACATCATGTAAAGCTTCTTCCTTAGAGTATGTCTTTTGTTGATCAACACTTGTCCTGCGACACACTCTAAATTAGGCTTTACCCCTTAGACTGTGACTTTCTCACTTAAGTTTTCCCTTAAGTAAATTCAGCATTAAATTAGCATTTTTTTTCCATATCGCAGGACAACGTCACACACATTTTCTGTGTCTGCTGGTTGCAGTGATTCACATTAGCTACTTCACACTTTCCGTATTTTCAATCCCAGGACGCCATGTTTTTTTTATAACCACAGCATTACATCAAAAGGAAAATACCTATATCTTGTTGATCATTTTATTGGCATTTCCCTGTAATTCAACATGACATATTTGGAATCTGAGGAAACCTTGGGATTTCCACAGGAATTTAAAATAGGACTGACGTTTCACAGTTTTGAATATAGCCGCTGCATTTGGCGGACCCCTAATTGGATCACTAAGGGTTTATGGGGTTAAAGAACAGCCTTTGTGTCTGGTCTTGAGGAGCATTTCTCTCTGAACCAGGCAGAAATGTGCCATCTCTGCCAGCTTCTTCCAGCTGCGCCTGACCCCTGGCCCTGTGCCTTGGGAGACCCCTCAGAACATCGGCGCGATTCTGTAGCCTCTGCCGAGGGCCCAACTTCATTAGATCTCTCACACTTCAGCTCACAACGCCACCCAGCAATACCCAAATCACTCTGTCATAACATGCCAGCTGCTAGCACAGGGCGGCCTGTGAATATGACGTTCTTGAGAATATACGTTTACGTAATGTGTGAATTTACGTGTGTATTATTTGTGAATTTATGTGCATAGTATTAAGTTGTTTGCCTGAAAGCTTGTTTGACGGGGAATGACACATGAAGACAGTTTCGAGGACTGTGCGACAGCTTTTGTCCTCAAATATTACTGTAGCCAGTTTAAAATATTTGTTGAAATTGCAAACTGGAGATCGTGTGCTAAACAGGATTGAATGTTCTCACTGGAGGATAACACTGGTCTAGAGTCAGGCACTTCCCCAGCTACACTCATGTATAAATCAATGACCATTCCCAGGCAACACACCCAATACCCCAGTTGGAATTAAAAAGCAATAAGTGCTTGTGTTACATTTCCCCACTTCACAAACCCAGCAGCACACCAGCAGGGTAGATTTTCCATCCACCATCAGCTTCTATTAGAAATGCATAGGCCCTCTGAACTGACAACTATTTGCAGAAATTTTAGTGATTGAATTGAATTATTCAGTGTATCTACCTTACCCTGTTTTTAAAATTGCAACACAACTAACTGCAAACATATCCTGGCTGAAGTCAAAAGCAAACTAAACAAGAGGTTGTCACTAACGTGACCATATCCCCCGCCGCTTTTTGTAATCAGTTATTGTAACCATATGATATGGATGAATGATGGAGAATGGGATATCAGGTTATATGCTTGGGTTATTATACAATGAGACAAAACTGGAGAGGAGGCTCTACCACACAAGAGATACAACAAACTTCACCATATCACTGATTTTATGGGGTCACTATAGTCAAAACATATATTGCTATCAATAGGTATAGCAATTATAAATGGCTATGTTTTAATGTATCTCCCTCGACAGTGCATTTCAGACTATAATGAATACCTGGAGAAAAAGTCCACATATTGTGAACACAGCGGTGGTCTGAAATGCATTGTTACCATCAAATGTATTTAAACAATTGAGTTTATAAGCTGAACCAAATGTACTTGTTTTTAAACAATTTAGTTTATAAGCCGAACCAAATGTATAATGGGTAGACTTAGCTGTGGTCTGAAATGCACTATTACCACCATATGTTTTTAAACAATTTAGTTTATAAGCTGAACCAAATGTACTTGTTTTTAAACAATTTACTTCATAAGCTGAACCAAATGTATAATGGGTAAACTTACCTCTATATGTCTTTATCGGGTCAATGAGAAAGAAAGAAGGTAACAAAGTAACAAGGTTTCGGCAGTTCCAAATGACTTTGGATCACAACAACCTTGAGAAATATATCAAAGTCACCCAATCAGTGTTGAAATCAGTCAACTTCTCCTTGAGATGTCGTGGTAACAAAGTTTTGGTACTAAACTGTTTTCGATTGTAACGACCTTGAAAGGTATGTGAAGGTCACCAAAATCGACTGGTGTCGGCGTATCCCCAATAGGAACCTCGGTGCCAAGAATGATTGAAATCGGTCAACTCCTTCTTGAGATATCGCGCTGACAAGGATTTAAAAGCTGTAAAATGTTTTCGATTGTAACGACCTTGAAAGGTATGTGAAGGTCACCAAAATCGAGTGGTGTCGGCGATCCCCAGTAGGAACCTCGGTGCCAAGAATGATTGAAATCGGTCAACTCCTTCTTGAGATATCGCTATCCCCTGACAAGGATTTAAAAGCTGTAAAATGTTTTCGATTGTAACGACCTTGAAAGGTATGTGAAGGTCACCAAAATCGAGTGGTGTCGGCGTATCCCCAATAGGAACCTCGGTGCCAAGAATGATTGAAATCGGTCAACTCCTTCTTGAGATATCGCGCTGACAAGGATTTAAAAGCTGTACAATGTTTTCGATTGTAACGACTTTGAAAGGTATGTGAAGGTCACCAAAATCGACTGGTGTCAGCGTATCCCCAATAGGAACCTCGGTGCCAAGAATGATTGAAATCGGTCAACTCCTTCTTGAGATATCGCTGACAAGGATTGACTGTAAAAGGATTTAAAAGCTGTAAAATGTTTTTCGATTGTAACGACCTTGAAAGGTATGTGAAGGTCACCAAAATCGACTGGTGTCGGTTTTTGATCCCTTGAAAATATGTGAAGGAACCTCGGTGCCAAGAATGATTGAAATAGGTCAACTCTTTCTTGAGATATCGCGCTGACAAGGATTTAAAAGCTGTAAAATGTTTTCGATCGTAACGACCTTGAAATTGATGCGAAGGTCACCAAAATCGACTGGTGTCGGCGTATCCCCAATAGGAACCTCGGTGCCAAGAATGATTGAAATCGGTCAACTCCTTCTTGAGATATCGCGCTGACAAGGTTCGGGACGGACGGACGTACGTACGGACGGAGCTGAATACTATATCCCCCGCTTCGCGCTACACGTGGCGGGGGATAAAAATGAATAAATAACAATTTCATAACAAACCAGAGGATGATAACCAGGCTGGAAATGCCACAGTCGTGTTGGCCAACAGCTGAAACCGGCCCATTCTAAGGTGGCCTCAGTGAGTCCGCATTGGAGAATGAGAGATGTGACAATGCGCCGGTGATAAGGGTTAAAGCAGCACTGAGAGGAATGGGGCCAATCTCAGCCCTTTGAAAAACGCTGGGAAATCTCCCCAATCGATTACAAGGAGCTGAATGGAAGGGGAAGGGATGCTGTGGAGATTAACGAATGAATAAATACCCCGGGTCTGACAGGCAGGACAATGACAAGGGAACCCGTGAGATCACCGGGCTGAGTGCTGTATAAATATCATTCTCTCTAACCGCCCCTCCTGCAAGGACAACTCAGCAGGATTAAGTCACAGGTCCCCTTTTTACTGGCTTTGGTACTGGACAGCTGAGACTGGTCCAGACAAAGTGGGCAGGACCTGCAGAAGCCAGTTACCCCCCATGCACCTCCCCTAAGCCCACCCCTGTCCAAAATACAGTGAGACGGAGCGATAGCCCTGACTCATTGATGACTCAGGCCTGGGTGAACCCTGCTACTCAGCCAGGCCCTTGGTCAATGCAGAGTGGAAGATTTACAGTGCAGTTTGTAAGCCTTTGGACGACGACACAACTGCGCCTTTTTGGCTCAGTACTCCAGTGCACTAAATCTCAAAATAATGACAATGTGGTTGAAGTAAAAACTGCAAATGCTCTTAATTTCTAGATAGCAATCACACTGTTCGAAACATTCGGAATCTACATCCGTTATACAAAGTGTAGTTGCCCAAATAGTTAGAATAAAGTCAGCGAAAAAGTGATTCATGATCCAAGGTGGAGACGCATTACCGAGTTCCTGCCCATACACTGGCCCAACCGAATCGCAAGCATACCTCCCTGAACTTTTGATGTACATTGCCACCAGTTGCACTGCAACTGAAGGCTTGTTTAAAAACGGACAATATCATAAGCAAGAAACTGGTGAATTGATACTGCTGGTAGAGTGTAAATGCCAGCACAGAATACTGTAAGCAAGTTTAAAGACCTCCCAGCAATTTATGGTTGCTTAATACTGCGTTCTTCAACCGCGAGTTACAAAGGAATATTGGCATTAATGTTTTAGTTTTTATTTTCCAAAAATAAAAATGAGAAATGTTATACATTCAGGTTGTAATTTTAATGTTACTGCCTACACATAGCTGAAGACAGGCTAAAATGTACTGCTTTCTTCCAGATATTAAATAAGCATTTCAGCCCTGCACAGGCAGCTGCAGAAAAGTCAAGCCTTTTTCTCTTACAGTATAATGCCATACAATCACAGTACAGGCACCTTATCATAACTGATAATCTGGGCGGCCAAATTAGTCTTCTTTGATTGTTTCTCCTCAAAACAGTTTCAATACCTCACGTCACATCTTAATTTTATGTCTTTAAAAACTTTCTGGCCAGTACAGTCAGCAACGCAGAACCGGCTTTTTAATTCACCTTAAAGCAAGGCAGAATGATTTCTTAAGAGTGTGTTAATTCAGGGGGCATTCTAAACAGTGTGGGGGGCGCTGGGAGCGTGAGGGCTGGGAGGGGGGCGCTCAGGCACGCATGGGGGGCAAAGTTCATTTGAACTCTACATTTTAAACTTTCATGGTTTCACAACTTTTTTAGTGCAAATAACCAACCTAAATAGTCTACTTTATTACACGGCTCTATTGAATGCTGCCCTCTGATTGGTCAATCGCTGTGTTCTACGGTCCATTATTTCTATAACGGACCGTCGTCAAGTATATCAGACCATCGTCAAGTAGGAACACACCGCTGCTAGGGACGCCCTTCTGATCAGAGGAGGACAGAAAAGAGAAACTATGCAGGATATTTACTTCATGTTTCAATTTTACCTTCATTGAACAGCTCCGGACTAATTGTGATGTTTACTACAAGAACATGTCAAACACCAGAACATACAGTAGATGTAAGAGGATCATGGTATGGTAAGGTCAGGGGGGCATTTGTTCAAAAAAGGTTGAGAACCGCTGTTCAAAAATGGAAAAAAATAATAATTAGCACTGATAGGTGATAGCTACTTGATCACCTGCATTTTTCCACACGGTTAGAAGTTAAACTTCTTTGCCTTAACTAGAAAGTTAATAACAATGCCTTACTGATTAGCTTACAAAACACAAATTTAACTTACTAGGGAAAATAAATAAATAAATACATAAATAATAAATGACCAAAAGGCTGCAAAGATCCCGCAGGTCAGTTAGTATACTTCACTGCAGAGCAACTAATTTTGTCGGTTTGAAACAGACAGTCACAGTTATGTAAGGTAAAAGTTAAGGCAGCCACGCACGGCCAGCAATGCCATACCATAAGATGATGGCAATTTATAAAATCTGTTGAAGTCAAAAGTTCAATGCACACAGCATGTAGCTGTCATGAAATTCATTTCTATTTTAGGTGCCTAGCTGTAGCGCTAGGCTACTCAACAAGAACACATTATGCACTTATCACCCACAAATTATATAGCTGGACTATCCATAGACACATTAATCTAAACAATGTTTCAAATGCCAATGGAAAAAAAATGCATGTACATTATCCCAAGTATTTAGTGTCCAGCAGCCCTACATCAATATGAGAACATAAAAGCAAAAAAAAAAAAAAAAAAAAAAAAAAGGCAGAGGAAAGGCTCATTGTTTAGGTCCATAAATATCCTGAATTATACGACCAGGAAAAAGAAGGACCGATACAGGGATAATATTGATAGAGAGAGAGAGAGAGAGTGAGAGAGAGAACAACCCCTGTTCTGTACACTGCAAAACCAAATGTTTAAGTACTAAACACTTTTTTGTAACACTTTTTAAACATGTCACAGTGTTTAGATTCAGTTTTAAAGTGTATTCAACAAATCTGAAAAACCTTGATCGCAACATCCAATAAACATCAGTGTTTTGAATGAGAACACCCACTTACAAAAATAATCACCAGGCATTTAGCTTTTACACATTGGTGTTCAGATTATAAACATGTTACATGTTCCATAGTTTTACAGTGTAGACAGGTAAGTTTGACATTAGAATCATTTTCTGTCAAACACACGCCAGTCATAGAAATTGCTAACCAACGTACGTAACTGGTAAGAGTCTGTAACGATAATAAGCAGATAACTTATTTAGGCTTGCTGACTATATCTAACTTTACTGTTGGTGGTGTATTTTTTATATTGTTGCAGAACTGGCATAGCAACGTTTCCATATACAGCATTGGTCTAAAACCACACAACAAAGTGATTTTCAGCTAACTAACAAAAATGACATTTGCGCTAATTAACTAAGGTTTATAAAGGACGATACTGTGCATCTAGTTTGAAACACAGCTCGGAAAGTGGTCAGAGGGCACAAGCTATTGGTGTGGTTGAGCTGCGGGGGAGGGGCTAATTTTGAATGTTGAGTTTACAAACAGCAAAAGACAAATCATACTCATTATACCTTTCACTTATCATGGTTTGCAAGATGTTTGCGAGTAAATATGGGATTTGAATGTACGCCAACATTCCATCGTATTACAGTCCATCTGTCGCTGGCTTTAAAAGTATATCTCCACTCGACGATCTGACTCCACAGAAAATACCCAAAAAGAAGTCTGCAGATGCCAGAGCAGATGTCAATCACAACTGTCAATAATGACATTGCACCCTTTTTTGATAGCATTAGGTAACTAATTAGAACCGAATTGAATGAACTTTGCCGTGATGAGAACTACTTAAAATGCCATAAACCATCCTTGGGTAAAAATTTCTGATGCTTACTTATATTTTTTTTTAGTTTGGCTCCTGACCCACTCACTAATGGAGAGGGCAAGGTTCATGACCAGTACTGCAGCCAGCTTCCAGGCAGAGATCAAGATGTTTTGGCTTCCCTTTTGGTGATCTGTTATGTCTTCCATTTTTGTATACAACCTATGAGCCACCCCAGGAGAGAAGCGGCATTGCCCCTGCTCACCAGCGTTACAGGGAGCAGGAGAGCTCAATACCTTCACTTGGAGTTTTGCCTCTGGAATTCTGCTCTTCCAGGATGCCACAAATTTCAAACTGTCCATCGAGCAGCCCATCGTCCTGGAAATAAGGAATAGTTCACTGAAAATCTACTCCTCAAAACAGAGACAACAGCAAAAAATTCAGACCTCCCACAAATGAAACAAATAATGTTGATTATCTCAATATAACAGCGATGTCAAGGTCTCGGACAAAGGAAACGGTAAGCACATAGTCGTTTCTCATGGTTGGCATACTGCACATGGGAGAAATGGGCAGGGGCAAAGACCGGAGCAACAATGACAACACCCAAACGGTTATGGGCAACAAAGGCTATCCCATCTGGTCTGAACAACAAAAGAGCTACTGCAGGACAAGTTGCAGCAAATTCTGATGATGATTAGGAGAGGAATATGGGGCAGTGTTGCTGCAGACCAGTCTGAGTGCCTATTCTATCTCCCGCACACGGTTGAAAATCCTGATAATGGGCATACAAGCATCAGAACTAAACCTTGAAGCAATAGTAGGTCGCTAGATCAGGTGAGTTTTTTTTTCAGTCCCATTTTCTTTTAGATTAAGTGGATGGCCAGGTGCATGGGATGGCACCAGGATGCACTGTGGGAAGAAGTTAAGTTGATGGAGGAATGGTGATGCCCTGGGAAATGTTATGCTGGGAAATAGTGGATCCAGGAATTCTCATGGATGTCAATGTGACATGTGCCACCAATCTAAACATGTTGCAGACCAGGTGAACACCTACATAGTGATGGTATTTGCCGATGGCAGTAGCCTCTTTCAGCAGGAAAATATGCCTTGCCACACTACACAAATTGTTCCGGAATAGTTTACAGAGCGTGACAAGGAGTTCAAGGTTTTGACCTGGCCTCAAAATTCCCCAGATATTCATCTGATCGTGCATCTGAGGGAAGTGCTTGAACAACAGGTCTGATCCACAACAGCTCCACTATGCAACTTGCAAGTGATCCAGAATCTGCTGCCAAAGCTTTGGTGACATACACCACTAGGCATTTGCAGGTCTGGTTAAATCCATGCCTTAGGGGGTTTGGAGCTGTGCTGGCAGCATGCGGAAGGCCAACAGCATGCTAGGCCAGTGATCATACTGTTTTGATTCATTGGTGAATATAATGACATCATTCAACTGTAAAAGTACACAAATGTACACTAATGACACATACAACATCTGCCTAGAGGAGCGAAATCCCAGATCAGAAACTTTAGCAGTATCCAGTAGGTTTTCCATTCATTTAGATTTAATTAGCACAATACCTCTGCCAGGAGGTGGAACTAATTAGTGAAATAAAGGGTGGGAGAAACTCAAGGCAGAACTTTGACTTTCTGACTTCGGGACTTTATACCTCTGCTTACTCCCAATTTCATGCAAATTAAAGCTGTATAACACTGAGTGGCCTCGCTATCATTAAGAGAAGCTGGGTCGTTAGCAGTTAAATAAGGAATGAGCTGCAGGAGAGTGTGTGCTGTGACAGTAGCGGACGGGTCTCTGTAGGGCTCACCTGGCTGTCTCTTGCCTGAGTGCGTTGAGGAAAGTGTCTGGATGGAAGAGTTCAGACAGGTCCAGAGTGTCTGACAGCAAGCACTGTCTCTCCGCCCTCTCCACCCAGCTCTGCTCAATGCAACATAAAGCATGCTCAACTCAGCATGGGAACACAACATGCACAGACACAAACACACTTGCATGCATTCACATACTTAACCCAACCCTTAAGACTCATGAGTTTAGATCACTGCTCAACTGATGCAGAAATCGTAATTATACAGGGTAGATATAACTGTATACTGAATAACCAGTAGTTCGACAACTATTCAAAAGATAAAATTCTTAAGTCTGACATGGTGGCGTAGAACAACCATGAACCAAGTCTCTCCATCCAAGCCTCACTGGCATCTGGACAGGCATATTTGGCTGCAGCCTCCAACTTAGGAAATTTGATATTCCAAATTGATTTTGAGAAATTTGTTTAACCCCTTTGCACAGAATACAAAACTAGGCCCAATTTTCCTGTTGTGCATGAGCCTATTTAAGCTTTATAACTCAGTATTTGTGTCAAAGAGACCTTGGAAAATTATTCCAGTGAAGATAGGAATTTGGAAATTCAATTACAGAATTGTTTAGGAATTAAATTTCGGAATTTACGACGCCGGTGTCTATATCTGTGCAAAGGGGGTAAAACTCATAGCAAAAGCATAAAACCATGCATGGCTCAAATGTATGCCAGTACAGAGGCAAACAGCTGCTCAGAAAATAACAAAATAGCTATGGAAAATTCTTGTTTTCAACCATCTATAACAATCTCCTATTTCATACTCATATTATCCAGTGACTCGTTCCAGAAAAAAAGGCACAGAGGTTGGAGACCAGATACTCTAACCCCTCCAATTCTTTAATGTAAAGATGGCATTTGCCGTCAAACAGTGTATTGCCTCACTCTTTCTAGTCTTAGTTTTAGTTCCAATCTATCAGCAAAAACAGAATTTGTCTTCTAGCAATGCGTTATTACTCGCAGATAGAATTCAGAACAGATATAGAATTACTAATTGAGGCATAATTGCAGTTTCACTTCGCCATATCCAAGTGGAAATTAATTCCAGAGGGTAATTTTTAAATTTAGTTTAGAGAATTGACTGGAGGGAGATGTGCTTCACAACCAATTATAATATAAGCCTATGATGCGTATAACTGTGGCAAATGGTTCATAGTATTGCTCCAAACATTTTAAATATTTACAGTTTTTTTCACATTTTTTGTATCAATATGTTTACAACAGCTACAAAAGATAACGCTTACCTTCTGCTATAACAGAAGTAGTTTTAAAGCATTGAACAGCCAAGTTATACCAAAACCAGGATAGCAATACAACAAGCTAGTGTGATGAGCAAGATGAACATTAATTTGCTTGTGGATTGGACTGAAATAGACAAGATATTTCTAAAGCTTCATTCAATGCAAGTAATTATATTGTACCTTGGAGTATGGCATAATGTGCAAGCAATAATAGGAAGGATTTCATGGGTAGGTATTTGTAACAATGGGGTTGAGAGAATAAATTTACTTTATTTTTCACTGTGGAGACAATATTTCAGCTTAAGAGACAATTTTACATGGTGTTAATGAACAAAAGGTTTTCAGTCTGTTTTCTGAGATGTTTTGGATACAAATTTGGAACAACTCTTAACCCCCCTCATTTTAACTGTCAAATATAGGGCACTGGTGGCCCCAGAAGCTCCCGCCATTAAGATAAACAAAATGTCCAAGTTTTCGTTGACGGACGCATGCATGGACGGACGCACGCACGGATGGAGCCCGATACCACAGCTCCCGTGCCACTCGGGCAGCGGGAGCTAATTAGGAGCCTGTAACTGAAATAGTTGATGAGATAAAGCAAAATGTCGAAATTTTCGGTGATATGTTTGGGCCAGTGACCTTGAAAAAAAATAGACCAAGGTCACCTTTAGGCATGTCATTTGTAGGCCTTTATGAGATGCATGTCCAGTAAAAATTAGGAGCCTGTAACTGAAATCGTTGACGAGATACAGCAAAATGTCGAAGTTTTTGGTGATATTTTTAGGCCAGTGACCTTGAGAAAATAGACCAAGGTCACCTTTAGGCATGTAGGCCTTTATGAGATGCATGTCCAGTAAAAATTAGGAGCCTGTAACTGAAATCATTGATGAGATACAGCAAAATGTCAAAGTTTTTGGTGATATTTTTAGGCCAGTGACCTTGAAAAAAATAGGCCAAGGTCACCTTTAGGCATGTCATTTGTAGGGCTTTATGAGATGCATGTCCAGTAAAAATTAGGAGCCTGTGACTGAAATCGTTAATGAGATAAAGCAAAATGTGTTGACGGACGCACGCACACAAGCACGCACGCACGGACGGACGGAGCCCGATACCATAGGAGCTAAAAAGGTTAAATACCATAATATCCACTCGCAAATTATGCAGAAGTGAGTGCCATGAGACAGAACAGTTACCTGGTAGTAAAACTAAATTTACATCTATGCATAGGGTAATCTGTTTTGAGCCGTTCAGAGATCTTTACATTTCCATTCTCAGATTATCTGCAGTTATGAATGCCAGCCTCAGATGTAGCACACAGGGGGTCAAGGACATTATGATCCCAGAATTGTACCGAGCCATTTTTTGATTCTCAGCAATTGTGAAGCAAAGTAGAGCAGGTTCAATGTTGAAGTTCATTTTCATAACTTTTAGATAAAAAAAAGCGCTGTAAATAAAAAAAAAAAAAAACAATAATTGGGTTTTCTAAATGTTATCAGTGTCTTGCTTCATTAAGCACATGTTTTCCAGTCTCTGTGACACTCAGATACAGAGTTATAAAGTTTGAGGCAGAGGTTAACCACACATAGGCAAGGATTGGCTTGATTTGACATTTACACAAAGAGCGTTTGACACACTCTCAACATAAGCACACGTGCAATCGCACACAAACACAAGCACACACCCACACACACACACACACACACACACACTCCATCCCTCCGGCACACTGTGCTCTCTTAAGTACTTAGACATCAACCAGAACAGCACACAGCAAATAAATGTCTTCGCTACTCCAACCCGAGCAAACACGGAGTTGATAAAAGTGTTTAATTACGCAGAGGTATGCGCTGGAGTTGACTAGCTGCCAGACAGAGAAGCTGACTGATGGCTGGGCTGTTTTGGATCAGCTCCTGATTTTCACATCAAATCACACCCGTGAGCCAGCCTGTCCTCGCTTAACCTCTGTGCCTCCATAACTTCAGACGGAGCAGGATTAGTCTGCTAGAGTGCTTGTGTGTGTCTATGTAAATATGGGACTGTGTGTGTTCTCTGATCTTCACCAGTGCCCCAGATTAAGAGCACACATCACGTCAGGCTGCAGACTAACTTCAGGCCGGGACAAGGCATCTCGCCCTGACCTGCCCCTCATCATCTTAAAATCAACCCCATCAACCATAATTAACCACAGCGAGTGTGAAGACTTTCAACGCTGAGCTTCCTACAGACAGGCAAGTGATCAGAGTCATCACACTTAAATCCAGCTCCTGTAAACTGCACACGAGGGAGAGGATAGTGATGGAACTCCACAAGTGAATCGACTCTTCTCCGCTGCTGTCCAGCCAGTGAGGAAAACTGCAGTGCGTCAGTCAAAAGAACAACCACCGCAGAGCCCTAAATATGAAGCACAGCAAGCGGTGCCGATAAAGTCACAGCCTTAAATATGAATGTGCGTGAAAGGAACCGGCAAAGTTTGAGTCCTGAATATGAATCCTGAAAGGAATGGTACAGTCATAGCCCCGAATATGAATTGAATGGGACTGGCAGAGTCAGAGCCTAAGTGAAAAAAATGTATCAAAGAGAAAAGAACTAGCAGAGTCAGAGCATAAATTATGAATCAGAGTGGCACTGGAGGAGTCAAAAAACAAAATATGAATCTGACTGAACGGGACGAGCAGAGTCTGAGTCCTGAATATGAATCCAAGTGAAAGCAACAGGCCGACTGAGATAGTCAGATACAGAACCAGAGCGGCTGCCATGATCACTGAGAGTCACACGCAAAATTGGGCAGAAAAAATGTGAATCGTGCATCGAGGGAATTGATCAAATAGAGCACTGCAGTCATGGTAAATCACAGTCAGAAATGTCCAAATCAGAGTCTGTGCCTCTCAATTAATGGACCCGGAGCGAAGCATCTTTCAGCATGGCCTCGTCCCACCCCCGGAATGACAGGGATCGACCAATCATCTAGTGGTGATGGAGCCTGTCACTTTCCGTTCAGGAACATCTCTTTATCAATGCCATCACTGACGAGCCCTAATCCGTCTTCCCATGATGTGCACCTGCCCAGAAAGCTGAAAGAGCAATCAGGCTGGAATGGCCTTCATGTGACACAAGCAAGCTGACCTCACTCATCCATTATTCATTCCATGTAACCCTGGAAATGCAAACAAAATGCAAGCAGCCACCTAAGGTCATGCGAGGGGGGGGTTGGTTAGGACATGGAGGAATTAAATATCGCAGATGGATCCGGGGAGGAGCAGTGTCCAGCTCACAGACCACAGAGACTGGGACGTGTCCCACTCCGCACTGCCAGGCCCTGGGATTGAGAGTGCTGCATGGCGGTGAGTCGTCCGCTGTGAAATTATCCCGACAGACGGGGTAATAATTCTGCACCAGCAGCTCAATTAAAAAGAGGGAAGTGGCCACTAATAACCAGAATTAGTGCTGCTTATTCATGCCACGGGATGCCCTTGGAACACAGTCTAGGTGATTAGTTTCCGCAGCGTGACAGACACAACCCTGCTGATTGGTCTCCTCTGCAAGATCTATAGACACAGCCCAGCTGATTGGTCAGTTCCATGAGCTTGTATAGACACAGCCCTGTTGATTGGTCAGTTCGGTGAGCACGTATAAACCCAGTCTTGTTAATTGGTTTGTGCGGTGAGCATGAACAGACATAGCCAGCCCTGTTGATTGGTCAGTTCGGTCAGCACACAGACAGGCCTGTTGATTGGTCTGTTCAGTGAGCTTGTACAGACACAGCCCCGCTGATTGGTCTGCTTTGTCTGTACAGACACGCGCTTCCAGCATCTCGACAGAAGAGGAAAAATCTTTTCTGTCACCGAAATCATTTTGGCTGGATAATTAGAGGGTAAAAGAGAGGCTTGTTTTCAAAGGTAGCTGCCCAATAATGCAGAGCCCAAACGTAATCCTGAAGTGCCCCAAACGGGCTCTTATTCACTGACTGACAGCTGGGCTGTTTTCCTGTGCGCCATCAACTCAGAAACCAGCCCATAACTCAGAGACTACATGCTCTCCTAAAGAAATCATGTGCAGAGTTCAAAAACTACAGAAGCAGTTAAAAGTTTGGGCACAGTCTGTTCGTGTTACAGCACTCTGTTTTGGTGAAATTTGAGTGGTTTTACTTCTGTACATGGAAAGTGTAACGAGATAAACAGAAGTTAAAAAAAGAATAATTATTATTTACAACTGAGCGGGTTTGGGACTTACTGCACAGCAAGGTCAAGGAGAAGAAAACCACAAGAACAGCACATCTATGGAAACTTCCAGATTCATGCTGGTGTGAACTCTCATCACCAAAGGACTTTCGCAGAAACAAGCACATGAATAAGCTCAGCAATTATTATGACGAAGGTTGGTAAGTTTATTGAATTTAAGATAATTTATTTTGTTAAAATAAAAGTTTTTTAATGATTTTTAGAAAAATGTGGGTGTACCAAACTTCTTACTGGTACTGTACATGCTGTCATCAGGAATTTCAGGTGCTCAGTTCAGAACCTGGCTCATTAATTTTGTTCATTTGGTGAAAAAAAAAATGTTCAAGATGGTCTTCATCTTAAAAATGAACTCCTCAATATACACCGAAAACTGACTCGTCAATATCATCTAGTCAGTCTGAGTTTAACTCAGAGAGTGAAACCACATCAGGCACCAGATAAACCTGTCGGTTTCCCCGTTTCAAATAATCTGATCCTGATTTTCGTTTAAATCCCTGAGGGTGCGAAAAGGGCCTGTGCTTATTGGAAATCAGTTTGTATGATTTGAGCAATTGAAGGGGCACTCAATGATTGTTTTTTTTTTTTTCCTGAACTGATATTCAGGTGCTTTAAAAAAAAAAGGAAATAAATAAATACAAACTAAGATTTTATAAAAATAATGAAGTATGCATCCTACTGTGCATTTAGCAATATTTCTGATGGAGAAGGATGTCCACCTGCTGAGCCTTGTTAATCAGCACCAGTCTTAAGTGAATCTTAAATCTTCAATTAAAAACCAGTTTGCTGCCTCTTTTCCACTGATTTGACACCCCGCATCCCCGCTCTCCATATGCCTGCTCTCCAAACTTTGCTCTGTGCTCTATGGCAGTGGGTAATGTAATGGATATGATTTGGACAGTGAAAAATAAAGATGAAATAATTTTAAAATGAACAAGATGCTGTGATACTGTCAGACCAAGCAGATACAAACTTTTAAAAGAAAGCCATTGTTTGAGTAGAGAAAAGACTGATGTTAACCAGATTTTTTTGACAATGTTAAATATTTTAAATAGAACATTCAAACTCTTGAATCAATCTTTATTCATGTAACTAACTGTATTACTTGCAGAAAGCTTGAAGGTTCAGTGACTTATAAGCTCATTCAGCGACTACGCCATGCTTAAAAAGATTATTCAGAACCTTTAACCAAAATTAAATTTTAATGTCAATAATAATTTCTAAAAATTCAAAAAAGAAAATAAATTATTTAATAAAAAATATATACTACAACTACTACTACTACTATTACTATGAATGTTATTACTAAGGTAATAAAAATGTTTAACAGCTCTTGCAGTTCACTATATTAAAATCTGAATGATAAGTAACTTTACCACTTTACTACTGCTTACTTTACTATAGTTCACTACTTAAGCGCTACTTACGCAACTCAAAATGGACAACAGCACACTTAAATCGAAGGGCCACCATAACCTATAAATAGAAAATTGCAGTGAAATCCGCAATATGCAAAGGAAATATTCGCCTCATTTTTCTGTTAGTACATTTCTTGCATTACATTATCAGGAACGTTGTGATACATTTAACTGCTCTTGACCTTTTCAGAGTTGTTGCCGCCTGTGCCAGGGGTATGAAAAAAGCCACGTTAATTGACCAACACAGACTGAAAGCCAAGCCAGTTTTGCATTTTTCTTTGTGCAGTGCATGTAGATTGCCACGTTCTAACTGTGGCCAAAACACTGAGCCACGGCCACTTAAGGTCTCGAGGAGCTGCAGCGTTGTTGGCCCCGTTCAGTCGTGACGCACGTTATTTTTTACTCTTCTATTCCCCATGCCTGCAGGCTCTCCTTGAGTGCTCCAGCAGGAACCTTGGTGGTGAGACTCTATGGGGTGAAAGTGGTCTCACTTGGATTTTAATGTCCAGCCCTCAGAAACATAGTGAGCGTTATGGACACACAGGGAGGCATAAATAGACCACATGTCCGCAGTCAGAGCAAAGATGGGGGCCTTTTTTAAGTAACAGGCAATATTCTTTCTCAGTTTGTTGCAGAGATTAATGATGGCTGTGTTTGAGAAGTACTTTCCGCCAAGCAGCCTGTACTGCTCATCCAACATCGCCACTATTGCTTTGAAAGTTTCTCAACTGTGTGAAATGGGGCCATCTCCATTGCAGATATCAAGCAATAGCTGCTATTGAGAGGACCCAACTTGTGCTGCCTTGTTTGCATTTGGAGCCTTCTACAAAAGTTGCCAAAATTGAGGGCTGGTGACATGCCTTTTGGCTAACAGCACCTACGATGCTAGCAGTAATAGCTTTAGGCAGTTTGGCAGCCTCTGAGGGATGGTGAACCAGCAAGTGCGCTAACAAATTACTGGCCTGCTTGTCCACCACGGGCACACATCTTTTACAAAATTCTCAGATAGGCTATGAGAATATTTTGGGTAAAATCCAAAACATTCCTCAGTGCAAGATGTTACATTTTTATTTAACACCTTTCACTGGCGTAATGTGACATAACTCTCCCCATGCCTTCCTACTCCTGCCTCCCCATTGGCGATCTTGAGTAACCATGATTGAACGATATGAAAAAAGAACAGATCGCCCAACTCAACACAACGCCGGTTGGGGAGGGGAGCGGGGACGATCTGAGCTGTGGCTCCCTGCTGGTGAGATGGCCATAAGAGCTGCTGAGACCGCCGGCCACCCACTGTGCCGCTTCACAGGTTAATTCCACTGCTGAAAGGCCTGCTCGCTGAGGAAGAGACGAGGGAAAAAACCTCCTCTGAAAGGCAGGGGGGTCATATCCCAGAGACCCCAGTGGCTTATCGGCGCTCATGTCCCCGGTGCCGGTTTGAACACCCGCGTCGCCTGGCAGCACTCTTCTCATCTCTCTCCAGCTCAGGCAGCAAGGAAGCATTACCCAGGGCGCTAATAAAGCGCATTGCAACATCCAACAGGAGTTCATTACGACACGTACGCTGCGCCGCAATGGACATTCAAATGAGATTTCTGCGCAGTCACCTTGAGTGAGTGAAATTGTTGGAAACTCACATCTAACAGTCAAGTAAACCAGCACCATTATGCTCGCCTATGCAGATAATCAGGCCGTTTGGTGCAGTATATTTGGTCAGGAATACAAATTTTGCTGCACTGGTCTTGCGCCACAGTCCATGCAGAAAGCCAATCCGGTGAGCAGACGCTGGGAGGTAATAAATGGTGCCTTTAAAAATGAGACATTAAACCGTAGACATTAAACAGACGACGGCACTCACAACACTAACAGTATTCGCCTTCTCGCCAAATTCCCAATCCTCTCTCGCCGCCCCCCCCAAAGCCATGTCATGGCAAATGCTCAGGCACAACAGCTAGCAGGCAACGCTTCAGTAGACCGTATAAATGAGCAGCTCACTGAGAAGAGCTATCAGAGCCGTGAGTGGTAAACTCCAGGATAAATCTTTCAGACTCCATTGGTAATTGCCCGATGATTATGGTGCATTTGCTCTATCAGTCTTTTGTGGGCTGAGAGCTGGCACAGGCTTGATAGTTCGCAGTGCACACCCAGATGATTAGATCTCCATCATGCAAAGCAACAAATCGGAAATGTTGACTCTGAGACAGCCATACAGGGAGTAGTGTAAGCCTACAGACAGTGTAAGCCTTGTTTAACATAAAAGAAAGTGTCCATAAAACTTCAAGGCAAAAGTTCTAAGTTACAAGTGGGAATATAACCTGCGAGCAAATTAGGTAGATTTATTTCTGTCTGTAGATTTTGGCTGGCTGGTTTTACGCAACAAACTTAATAAGCCCCTTCTGAGGAGCAGCCAAGGTGTGAAAAATGTTTTCCAGTCAGTATCAGCAGTGACATGCTTCCCAAGAGAATCAGAACAAATTCACAAATGCTGTTGAAAACCACAAGCTCCCTGCTCCTGAAATAACCGTCACGGGCCAAGAATTGCTGGTTTTCTACCCTCCCTTTACCTGGGAGGTAGGTGTGACGCTAGCTTGACAATGTGTGGCACTATTGTTCAGTTTAATTAACTGGAAAGAAAACCTCTGCCAGATTTGGATTTTGAAGGTCAATGTGGGTATTACAGCAAAAATTCACAGGAAACCATTGCTCTGGCACCGCAACCCGGTTTTATGACAGGCTCTGTTTGATGAGCCAGTGAAGCCTTTCAACAGTTTGCAACCCCTTCTTATTTAACCTTAGAACAAACACCTCCTTCTTGGGGGGCAGGTGTGCGAGACGCCCAGGTAAGGCAGCCGTCCAGCTCACACTGAAAGCATTCCGGCTCGGCTGGAGGCCCAGCGGCGGAGGGAGGTGGAGAGAGCCTCGATCCAGGCCGTCCTGAATCACAAGCTAACTGCAGTCATCCCGGGAGACAAAAAAGCTCAGCCAATCAGATCTGACTAAGCTTCACTGTGAACAGTGATGCTGAACTGAAATGACTGGACAGTACACATTTAGGAAAGATTACATTTCTGAAGGGGAATGTGCCTTTGAAATTGAGGTTTTTGAAAAAAGGCTTCATGTTTAGCGTGCAGCGCAGTATTTGATTGCGGGCAGGGCTCTACAGTGATTACTCATCATCAGTTACACAATAAAAGTTAACTGAAAACTTCATCTTGACAGGACAAACCACAGAGAACACAGATGTTTTCCAGTAGCAGGTTAGTGACAAAAGTCAGCCCAGCCACAACTAAATCAGCACTGAACAGCTGCAAAAGCCAATGAGAAATACAACTATCAACAAGTAAAACCAATGGAAATAATGGTACACTACAAACCCAGAATGCAAAATAATGAAAAGCTGGTTATATTCTCACTTCTCTACAGAATACAATGATAATCTCATTTGTTGAAGGAGCAGAGTTATTCTAAACCTCCATCACCCATGTGAAAAAAATTTTGCCCCCCAAACCTAATAACTGCTTGTGCCTCCCTTGAAACCAACAATTGCCATCAAATGTCTGCGCTACCTGGCAATGAGTCTTTTACATCATGTTGAGGAATTTCCATCAATTCTTTTTTGCCAAATAGAATAAATTCAGCCACACTAGGGGGTTTTGAGCATGAGCTGCCTGTTTATGGTCATGCCTCAGCATCTCAATCGGTTTTAAGTCAGGACTTTGACTAGCCACTCCAAAACCTTCATTTTGCATCTTATAAGCCACTGAGAAGTGGACTTGCTTGTGTGTGTCCGATCATTGTCCTACAGCATAACCCAACTGCTCTTGAGCTTTAGGTCGCAAACTAATGGCCAGACATTCTCCATCATGATTTTCTGGTAGCGAACAGGACTGATGATTCCATTAATTATGGCAAGTTGCCCAGGTCCTGAAGCAGCCCCAGACCATCACACCACCGTTTTTCACTGTTGGTATGATGTCCTTCCTGTGGATTGCTGTGTTAGCTTATTAACACATGTAACGTGACCCATTTCTTCCAAAAGGTTCCACTTTAGACTCATCAGCCAACCCAAAAGCCTTAAGGATCATCAAAGGTATTTTTTTTTTTTTAGCAAATGTGAGACAAACCGTTGTGTTCTTTTTGGTCAGCAGTGGTTTTTTTCCTTGCAGCTCTCCCATGGATGCCATTTTTGTCCCATTTATTTTGTATTATGGAAATGTGAGCAATGATCTTAACTGAGGCAAGTGAGGTCTGAGGTTTTTGAGATAATAGCCAAAATTTTTTTGTCACCTCCTGGAGGAGTTCTCATGTGCTTTCGGGGGAATTTTGAAGGGTCGGCGTTCACCACTGGCCCAAGGTTTTTCCATTTGTAGACAATGGCTCTCACCATGGTTTGCTGGAGTCATAGAGCCTTAGAAATGGCTTTGTAACCCTTTCCAGACAGAGATGTCAACAACTTTGTTCCTCATCTGTTCTTGAATTTCTTTAGGTCACAGCATCATGTACTGCTTTTGCCAACTTCACCCTGCCAAACAAGTTCTATTAAAGTGATGTTTAGAATCAACAGGGCTGGCAGTAATCATGCCTGGGTGTCTTTAGTGAAACTGAATCTGATCATCAATTAAATTTATTTGGCTAATTTAGTAACTAAGGGAGCCATTACTTTTCACGTAGGACCAAGTAGGGTGGGATAGTTTTTTTTTTTCTTCAATCAATGAAAACATCATTTAAAACCGCTTTTTGTGTTTACTCCATTTATCTTTGTCAAATATAAAAATAAGTTTGATGATGTGAAACATTTTAATTGAGACAAATGCGCAACAGTAAAGGAAATTGGAAAGGGGCCAAAAACCTTTTCACAGCACTGTACATGACAAGTATTCATAATAAAAGACCATGATTTTAAATTTATCACATATTATAATTACAGGCACAGATCAGCCACTGAGTATTCGGACAGTAACACTACATGAAAAGGTCTGCAATTTTTTAAATCTTCATGCATTATGATTCCAAAAAATTTAACAAACAGCATCAACTTCAGCTTCAAATTAATCTTTTAACAAATACAATGCGCTGGTATACAAAGCCGAAAGTGAAAATTAAGTCACTTTAAAAATACTTAAGTCACTGTCCTAATGCTTACAGACTGCATTGTACGTGTAAACACACAGCTGTAAACTACATTGGCATTTTTTTTTTTAGACAAAAGTGCAATTCCCTTCCCCATCCTCACGGCCCTGGAGAAAAACTGCAATGACACAGAGAGGCGAGGAGGCAGCAGCTGGTAGCGGTAAGCGGATTAGAAGCGTGACGGGCACCATTTCTTTCACGGGATGTGTTAAACGCATCAACGGGTGCTGCCGCCCCGCCGCTCGCTGTAAACACACCTGTGTGAGTGTGTTCATTTGTGTCACTAATGTTCTTTCCAAACAGGCCCTGCAGGAATGCCCGCTGACCACCCAGCTCTGTGAGAATGGAGAGGAAATTTCACCGGCCGGCTTCAACGAGGTCAGGGGAGGCACTTTCCTGAGCTTCCCGTCGCAGCGCTAGCTCAGGAAACACTGCGGCGCACCTCAGGAACATAACTGAAGAGGGCTGAAGGAGAGGTCAGGAGTAAGTCACTGGGCTGGGGCAGGAGCCTTAAATAATTGAGGACAGCTGAGCAGGCGTGTCACCGGCTGGGAGCCATTTAACGCCCTGGTGTCGCCACGTCCTGTTAGCGCAGGACAGGACAGATAAGGACAAAGATCGGCGATAACCTAGCATAGCCAATGGTAGACGTCATTTCACCTCTGGGCAGGACCGGGATACATTATTAGGGCAGCGAATGGCAGAGGTGTAAAATACGGGCTCAGGAAGTAAACAAGACTCAGTCAAAACTTAGTATATGGCTGGAAAGTTTATGGTCTATGTGCGAAATTGTGGGCAATTTATTACAGGGATAGTCAGTGGTATGATGCATAATGTTAATTCCAGAATTTTAAATGTTCATGGAATATTCTGTGTTGGTTTTAGTAATAATTGATGTTAAAGTGCATCCGTGTGGATCTGCTGTTAAAGCCCCTTGATGATGTACAAGAAACTGACCGCACCAAATCAGTTTAAAAAAGCAACGGCTAAAGGGGAAAGTACACTCAGCCGGCCGACCAATGGTGTCACATCATCAGCCACTCACTCAGCCTCGGACACCCGCGGATGTAGAGCCCAACCATGCCGGTCAAGACAAAAATCATCCCCAGTATTTTATTCCAATGTTTTAATCAACCAGTATTCCATTGGTAGCAAAGCTCTCGAGCGAGGAGGTAGTACTAATAAACTGAATGACTTCATGAGAGGAAGAAACAAGACACAGGAACACTGTGAGCACATGACCTTTCACCTCTGTCACAAGCACAGTTCACCAACCTTGGACACAAAGGGGGCAGGCATTTAAATCGACGCTGTGTGCTGAACACTTGTACTGACGGACCAATAACATGCAATGTGCAGTCAACCTCTAAGGACAAACATTCATGAGCATGCGGTCCTCAGCCGCGAAGAACGCAGCGACCTTGCGCAGGCAGCCAGAGGCCCCCAAGCCCTCCCCTTCCCCACGGCCAGCAGATCCGCTGATTAAATAAGAGGGTAATTGTCCTGAAACAGGAGAGTCTGATACGGCCAGGCACACATGCAAACTGTGCAAGGAGTCCTTCACTGTCTTTAATTGCTTATTATTATATTTGCAATTAAAAAGAGATTTCACACTCACAACAATAAAGTCAAAGAAGGCTGCTTGAATCAGGATAAAAAAAAAAAAAAAAAAATACTCAGTACATTTCCAAAGACTGATCTCCACTGTATGCAATGTGTGAGCCCATAGACAGAACACAATACCATTAATTTTCAAAAGGTTATTAATTTAAGAACATTTGAATCTGAAAAAGCACTGTGATCTGACTGTTAAGCAAATATTTTTGCGTTACAAACATTTCCGCAGTCTGTGCTAGCACACTAGGCACATTATTTTGATTTCAGGAATGAAAGCGCTCCTCTCTGTTAAAATGATAATGAAATGACAGATGACTTGTTTATCATATTGGGGAAAGCAGAAGTGATTGTACATCCCTCAGGTGATGTTGCAACCAGAGATACCCACAGATGAATAATTCACACCAGACCATCTGAGACGCTTAATATTCAGCCGACGGCACTTCATTCAAGGTCGGTCTGTTCATTCAATTGGATTCGAGTTATCCGCTTAATTATTTTTTATTTTTCATCTGATGAATCTTTTGGATTCTTATTAGGACTATTACTGCCTTTCATAGAATGCTTATAAAAGCTTTAATGGATTATACAAATTATCAAAATCTTTTCTTTTCTCTCTATATATATATATATATATATATATAATAAAAAAAAAAAAAAAAAAACAAATGCAGGCAGATATATTGCAAAAGGGCCACAAAAAGACCTTAACCCTCGTCCAACCAAGGGGGAGGTGGTTACCATCCCCCCAATAGATTTTTTTCCTGTCGCACAAAAACGATAACAGATACGATCTATTGCTTCTAGGCAATTGTTTATTCATCCTTTGCGCTCATTTTCATGAAAAAACGATGAGGGTTCCTCACCCCCCGGGGGTAGGGTAGGCCGTCAAAGTCGAAGGGTAGGGGGGTTGGTTGCTAAAATTGAGGGGAAAATATAAAAAAAAACATGGATTTTTGTCTTTTTTTCAGATATGACATCTATAATGACATCATTGTGATGTCATAGTGCTGAAGTTTGTGATGTTTGATTCTTGTTTTGAAAGAGAACATATGTACCAGACACATTACTGATATTATAAGCCTTGTTCTATCATAGGGAAACACAAAGTAAAGAAAATGTGAAAAGTGTTCAGAAAACTATTTGTTTTCCTTTTGTGTGTGTTTTTCTCCAAAATGAGTTATTTATGACATCATAGTAATGTCAAATTTATGTTACTCATGAGTTTATAACATTTATAATAATACTAAAATATTAATTGTAGTATCAGTAGTTCTAGAGGTTACAGAAAGTTACTTATTTTCAGCTAAAACTAATCAAAATATTAAAAAAACATGGATTTTTGTCATTATGATGTTTTTTCCTAATATGGTGTCAGTTATGACGTCACTATGACGTCATGATGTTGAAATGTGTTTTATTTGTACTTGATTTGAAGAGAGGACATCTGTAGCTGTACACTGATACCAAACAAGATGATGTTTATCGCTTAATTTCGAAATAATCGGGGGGGGGTGGTGGTGGTGGTAACCCCCTGGTCGGGGTTGTAGTAGAGAAACCCTTGGTTGGACGAGGGTTAAGGATCAGCACAATCCACTGATCCGCTTCTAATACTGATTGAATCCAGAACAGGCTCAGCCATCACTAGCCCTCAATATTTAGTGGACTTTTATCCACACACCTCTCTTCACATGCTAACTCCATGTGCTTCATTAACATGCTACCACCCTACACCTCCTTCAAATGCCAACTCCATGCCTCTTCATCACATTATAACTATGCGCCGCCTTCACTTTTTAACTCCATGTGCCTAATCTGCATTAAAAGTCCATGTGCCTCTTTCACATGCTAATTCCATGTCTTTCCCTCACATACTAACTCCGTGTGCCTCACTACCATGTTACCTCCCCACACCTCCTTCAGATGCTTAATCCATTCGCCTCTTTCACATGCTAACTTCAAGTGCCTCATTTACATTCTAAATCCACGGACTTCTTTTACCTGCTTACTCCATTGGCCTCATTCATGCGCTAACTCCATGTGCCTCCTTCACACATCTCCCCACTTCTATTTAATTAAAGTTCCCTCGCTATTTCTTAACAATGTAGGAAAATTCTCTGCTCTCTGTCAAACAAGGTTTTGCTGCTTGAATGAAAAAAATCTAAATTTCAACATTTGTGGTCAGTCTCCAGTCTCGCAATTCTCCCCTCAGTAACTGCACTGTTTCGAAGGGATGGTGAGTAAGTAAAAAAGAGGCTCTGCTCTGATTGGCTATTTCATCGCAACGTGAAATGAACAATGGCTGCCGAAACCAAAGCATGCCCATTCTTGCCTGTACTATGCAAATGACTCCCTTTGTGACATTGAAATGGGCCCAAAGCTGATGGCTCCAGAACATGACATCTAATGGTACAAACAGACTGCTGCAGTGCAGAGCGATATTTTAGAGGGCAGAGTCACAATTCCTTATCACTTCTTCTAGTGCCCCAGTGTAGTGCACTCTGAGACTGGGAGCAGAGTGAAGCAATGCGTAGTAGGCGAAGCAAGCAGGCGATGCTTGAACCTTATTAAAATAAGGAGCGGCGATCGCCAGAGGTTGGCCGATGACCATCTTGCAAGAAGACAGGAACTTCAAATCTCAAAATGGAGGACAGACTAATCATAGCCGTAGCTATCGAGTTTCCCAATATTATTTGATAACTGATTGTTCCTTTTCGGACTTCTAGGACGCTAAAAAATGATGTCTGCTGAAGTCGCAGAGATTGCACGGGTAAACAGGAGGGTTGCAAGATTCAGTTCCATCTTTAAAACATATTGATTAATATAAACGTGAGTAGGTTGTGGATGTGTTGAGTCATTTAAACGAGGCTGGCTACATAGCTTGCTGGCTATTTGGCTAGTTGTCTGATGATGTCGTTTAACTGAAGTAAATAAATACTTAGCTAACAAAATTTGCATGTGAAATAAAAGATTATCATGGATATCTGCGTGGCTAGCTACATAGCTACCTAGCTATTCTGCTAGTTGTCTGATGAGGTTGTTTAAAGTAAGTAAATAAATACTTAGCGAACAAAATTTAGAGGCACCTAAAAGGTTATGGTGGATATGTATGTTGGAAGGCATGTAGTAATGATGCTATTCAGAACATTAGGAGGAGTGAGGCAGCACGGGGCTCTGTAAGTAGCACTGCTACCTCACTGCAAGAAGTTAGTTCAAATCTGGTCCTGGGTTTACTCTCAGTGCACTGTTTAACTCCCACTGTCCAAAGACATGCATACCAAATGGAGACTCTAAATTGCCCATTGATATGAATTAATGGTACGTGCCTTGATTTCGTACACATTTAAAAGAGTACGGCGGGTGACATGATAGCTGAAAAATTGCTGAAGTGTTGTTAACAATAAAAAAAAAACAAACCAACAAACAAGCAAAATTCAACCGAAGGGGGCTATAACAAGAACACTGGCACTATTCTGGTTTATATTTTGTCAGATGTTCGGTGGAGAGTGGAGGACCACATAGTATGTCTTAGTACAAGTACAAATCGAGGGTTCAGAGCCAGAATGGTTCATTTCCAAATTTGCATGTGGAGATAAACCTTTTTTCCAGACAAATTAGACATGATTTGTAACTTGTGGCTGCACTTAACCCAAAATGCCCAAATTTTGGAGATAAACCATTCTGGCTCTGAACCCTCGAAATGTAATGCTGCGCATGAACAGGGAGTAATGCTACACTTGAAGATGAGCAGGCAGGGCAAGGCTGTGCCTGGGGCAAAACGAGACTGTCTGTTATTATTTGCTCAAAGAGCCTCCGTTAAGATGACCGATACTCCTGTGCAGAGGAGAGGAACTTGAGAAGCCCCATTAGCCTATACTGCTGCTTTCCAAATGCACTTGCATGTATGAGCTTTCACCGATACATTCTCACATTCCCTAGACATAATGTAAAGGTACTCAAAATCCATTATGACACTCACCAAGTACATTCATGTTCTCCAGATACATCCACAATGCATTCTGCCCTTAAATGATGACAAACCGAATGGGACGTGTGCTTCAGCTAAAGGGTGTGTGTGTGGTATATGTGCGAGCACATGGTCTCCGTTTTACCTGATGAAGTTCCAAGCGGCGTGTCTCGCAGGATGAGATGCGAACCTCACCTGGTGTGGTCTATTTTTCACGTACTTGAGTGCTGGTCGTGTTAACTGAACCGTGGCAGTGCCGTAAGGCAACTTTGCCAGGGATGTGTGATGTGTGCTAGTAGGTGGTGGTCAATGCATTTACCTGTATGGCGAGAGCACAGGCGACCACAGCTCTCAGGTACTGCATGGGGTCCTCCGGTCCCTCCCACTTACTCTGCCAGCTCAGTGGGCACTGTGGAGGAGAGGATAAGAAAGCTCATTTGTAGCAGAGATAAGTGCTGAAGCGAGGATAAGAAGCGATTAGGTGAGTGAGAGCACACAGAGAAAGAGACCAGTCACATTATTCATCAACCACCTGATATGTACGCTAGTGTTGTGTAGCCCATATACCCATATCAGCTACATTCTCAAGGTTCCTCTCAGCTTTCAAACAAACACCAATCAGTAGTACAGTGAAGAACAAGCAGGTGCCTTGCGTAGTTATTGACGGATTAGTCCACTGTTGGCTAATGGAGATGCACTGTTACACGAGAACAAAGACATTCACAAAATAAGTCTGGAAGACCTTAAGAGAAAAAATGCAGAACAAGGATTCCTTCAAATTGAGAAAGACAGTGAGCGAAGGGGCGAGGGGTTGGGAGACAGAGAGAGAGAGACGAACAGGGAGAGAGAAAAGGGCAGTGGGAATTTCTCCGGCGTTAACGGACACGTGCAGCAGCCCCGCGGTCGGAGGGGATTAATCTGATATCACTCATGTGAGGAGGCTTGAGAAACCCCGTCTCTGCTCATCCGTCATCCTATCAACACCAGAGCATGAAGCAGGCCGTGGGTAAGATTAATACTGGGCCCGGCTTGCGCATTAATCAAACCCACCACGCGGCCTTTCTTTAAAGAGAGCGGGGCGCACACACATGCGCGCGCGTGTGTACCAGGGGTACGCGGCGCTGGCGCGACGGCGAGCAGATGCGGAGGAGCCGTTTAATCGCCGCCCGCGCCGTCCTCAGCCGGGCGTACTCCTGCGGGAAATGTGCTTTTACGGGGCCTCCGAGACCTTTCCTCCAATCTCCTCTAACTGAGACGATCACCCGAGAGGCCAACCGCCAATGATGACGCTTCGCTTCCTGCGCCTGTCAGACGTCTCATTGCCCCAGGAGGAGCCAGCCGCTCCCTCCTCAGTCTCTGTAAAACAGGACCGGAATCACAGAAGATCAAGGTGCTCTTCAGACCACCAATAACTACAGTCTTCTCGAGCACTTTTGTCGAGACTTCTGGTGGGGAAGACTACTGAGGGAAAAATGACAAACGGTCAATTTCTCCTCCGACAAAAGTACCCAGATCAGTCAGTAATGAGGCTAGTCAACTGCAAATGGGCAATCAGTGTGGTTATTTACTGTCCGTCTTCACACGTACAGCCACTGAAAGAATGATGTCACTTTGCAAAGAAGCTGCGACTGCCTTTAATTGCCTCCACGAAAAAACGGGACAGGGCCAGTCAAAAAAAAAAACACACACATTAAATCAGAGCTCCAAAAATCACAGTCCTCAAGGGCAGAGAACTGCTGGCTTTCCACCTTCCCTTTACCTGAGAGTCAGGTGTAATGACGGCATGGCCAATCAGTAGCAATAATAGTCCACCAAATTGCCTAGAAAGATGGCTGGATTTAAATTCGACGGCTGGATTTGGGCAGCCCCGCATTAAACTGAAGTAATATTTCCCATTAAAATGCCTTCCATTTAAAAATATTCACACAGCAGGTAGGGTGATGGAAGGTCTGGGTTTAATCTACTCAATCCCTTCTGTCCTTCAATAAATCGCTTCAGCAGCGAGAATGTGTATCGCAGTGCGGAGCTGATTGTGGCAATTAACAGGGAGGTAAACAGGATAGTGGCGAGATTACACTTCCTGAGCTATTGTCAAAGATGTGACAGACTCTTCTCCCCGGCGATCGAGAGACCGCGCACGCCCTAATGTTTCGGGTTCTTCTACTCGTAATGAGAACTTCGTGACTTGACGTCCTTGTCGTCTGACAAGCTTGAAGCTCGGGGCTGTGTGACAGCTAATCAGGAGGAAACAGTTCTGCCAGCACTAGGAGGGGCTGCGTCATGCCAATCAGCTCCAACAGGAAGTGGAAGCAGAGCAAAACAGGCATCGGGGAGAAAGGGGCTGGCAACCACACGTGCGAGAGGGCCGCTCCGATGACTCAGCGGATTAAATTAATCAGGAGCGCAATCAAACCGTGAAAGATGAACGCCGGCGATCTTGCAGGATTATTATCAGCTGTCTCAAACCATAATTGAGGAAGGCAATCTTCTTAAAATGGCGAGGACACGGAATTAACAAAAATGAAAATTCCATGACCAGGGTGCCAATTGCTTTTTATACAAAGCATCAGAAGTCGAAAAGAATTCAACTTTTAATTCAGACCGAATCAGAGCATAATCTGGTGGGACAAGCATCGGGACGGAGTTTTTACAGTCGACATGTGAATGTTATTGAGCTCAGGACAGACAGTAGAGGATTTACATGCCCCGCTCAAATGGGGCATGAGTGACAGCAGGTGGCCAACATCCTCTCCAGAGCCTTAAAATACCAGTCCAGACCAGCTGGGACTGTATGCAGGTGTATGCTGTCTTTGACACATCTTGCTGGTCTGTTGCTGGTCACAGTTGGTCTGCGGCAGGTAAAAGCCTTTTCGTTGGTAGAGTAAGCTGACAGCCAAATTCATGGACCAGCTGGCTATAGGATGCTCAACAGAAGGCACAGCTGGTTGAAAAGTTATAAGCATCAAAAATACATAGGCTGGCTTTCCTTATAAGACAAAAATTTAAATTTATGTTTCAGCGGTGCTCAATTTTGTGTGCTGAAATCCTTTCTGTGAAAGCGTGTCAGCGCACGTTTTACACGCTGACGTAACCAAGGGCAATGCTGTCCAACAGTGACTTCCTACAGTACACCTTGAACAAAGGACAAAGACAGCAACGTTCAATGTGCAATATGATAGTACAATCAAAACAAATGAGGAAAGACTGTTTCTGGGTCCACAGGTTTCCCACGAGGTCAATCAGCCTTTCCTGCTGCTCTGTCATTTGTTTAAAGGCTGTCTTCTAATAACAGACTTTCAATAATTTTGGACGGACTGCAGTCTGAATTTAGTGTCATGAGTTGGGCGCTGCCGTAGACGATAGCCCTGGAATTGTCATTATGATACCAGGTTACTCAGACAACGACCAGCCTTTTGCACGCCGACACCAATCCACGCACAAAAAAAATCAATATAGTGTTAACTTTTCAGGACACACACAAGCCGCTGAACTGCTAATATGGAATGCAGGCCTTGCACTTTGACATGAAAATTTCAGCCACCCCAAGCCCGCAGTTGTTGGTGCAGCCTGGAAGCTTCCTTGGCTGGTACTGAAGCCCCTGGTCTCTCACCTCCTGGTTGAGGAGCGCAGTGGCCACTTTTTGCACCTCGGTGGTCAGCAGGGACGTGCCACGGATGACCTTACTCAGGGCCGCAAGGGATTGGTGGATTCCCTGCACCAGGCGGATGGCGTTGAACTGCTCCAGGACGACGAAGGACAGCACGGGCGAGCCCTGACTCTGGCTGGGCGGGGACACCTTCTGATGGATAAGCGATGAGCCCTGAGAGAGATAGAGAGATTCGAGGGGGTGAGAGAGAGAAAGAGACACCCTCAGTGACAGACCGTGCAATATCTGCTGACCAACGCTCTCCTCTGTCACCTGCGATATGCCACAGAGATAAAGCACCCTGAGATTAAAGAAAAAGAAATGACTGTCAATGAAAATAGAGGGAAAGAGAGAGACAGACAGGAGAGAAAAAAGAAGCAGAGAGGAGAAACTGAGGCATATGAGGGGGTGAACTGCTCCTATCCACATCAAAAACAACAAATATAGCACAGAGGAACACACATGCTGAGCCTCTCAGGAAAAGCAATCAAATTCACTTCAGATTGCAATCAATGTGTATAGTTTAACATCTGATGCCAGAGTCTGATTTAATGAGCCCCAACGGCAGCGTATGGTAAATAGCAGAGGAGGTGACCGGGTTAGGCTGACACGAGATGAGGAGCTATAGGTACTGACGGCTCACTTCAGCCATGTCTGCCCTGTGTATAAATGTATATATTAGGGCTTGAAATTAATGCCGTCCCGACATTGCAAAAGAATTGAATCAGGATGCCCATAATTCTCATTTGAGACGAATACGGGACGGTGGTGAAAAAAGTTAGTTTAGAGCTCTTGGATAGGGCTCGCAATGCTGTAATGTCAAGATGAGAGCACAAATATGCCTCTGTCTTTGAACTCTCAGCCTTCATCCAGCCAGTATAGCTCCCCAGAGAAACGCCGCTGAGAGAGTACAGCCACTTCCCAAACAAGCAGCCTCATTAGACAAACCGAAAAACATAATGCGCCAAAACGCTTTCCGTCCAAATCGAAAAGATGCATTCGGGCTGTCACCCACCCCAAATCAACCACAGCCAGAGGCAAAATCAATCACTCATGCACAAACGCTGCACTAACTCCAGCAAGCAACGGAATTCATCATAGTTTCAACTCGCAACAACCCTTCACCCCCCAACACACACAAGCAGCCACATCCCCTCGCATAACCTGAATAAGATATGCTAATGTGCTTTGTTACAGAGAAATAAACAGGGAGTAGCAATTCATTAGAGTCAGTGGAGTGCCGTAGATCCTCAAACATTCATTGCTTTGTTCATACCCTGTATAAAAAGGCCCCATTAACGCACTGCATCATTTTTATACAGCAATTAAATACGATAGAAGCTGGTGTGGGTCTGTGCCCCTCGCAACGCAGCAACTAACGAGGCAGCCTCGGAAAGGAATAAATTCTGTGCAGCAGTGTTCCCCAATGTCAGCCCAGGGGGTCCACAATGTGTATGCTGGTTTTTGTTCCAACCACAACTGCAAACCTGAAATTACTTGCAAAATATTAATAAAGCACAATATGTTCAAGGGTCTTTTATTCTCTGTGACACACATTGGTATTTCTGTAAAAATATAGCATTGGGGCATAAATAACTGCTCTTAACAAGAAATGCACCAAATAAAGGCAATTTAATGGCTTGTTAAAATCCCTTGCAATTTTGGTTGGAACCAGGGAAGGAAAAAAAAAAAGTGGTGGGCCAATTTGCACCTAGAGACCCAAAAGGGCTCCCGAAGATCTGAGTATGATGGCGAACATTTATAAAGAAATTTATTTAAAAATCGCATCTGCATGTAATCGCATGCCTCTAAGTCAATACATTGCCACTGTGAACACTAGCCAGATGCAGTGCAGCTGCCAGCCTCTATTTCGCTAATCTGCAATGTCCGTCCGCCTCAGCTCTCACATACTTACAATAACCTTGCCATTCACTGGCCACATGCTTTGATATAAACATTGTTCCACATGGTTCTTTGGAAAGTGCATGTACACTGACTGATTCAGCCTGTTTCCAGCTTACCACCAATCCTCATGTCACGTGACAGCAAGATTCCCTTGCTCACGGTACCAGCAAACAACAGCAAACAAATTTTACACCAGCCAATGAGAAGTACGGCGACAGAACCGCTAAATTGCTAAATAAAGGCTAGGAGCTTGCAGGTGAAATATCATGTGACAGCTGATCAAGACATTCGGGTCATTCCATGTCAAATCAACCAAGAATCTCCCTTGACCTCTCAGATTTTTTTCAAATTTGGGGAAACGATTGAGACCAACGAATAACTGCTGGAACTGGAAAAATTTTTTCTCTAAGCCTCTTAAATAGGGAGATATGTGCTAACGAACTTTGAGCTAATTAGTGATACCTCGTGACTTTATACACCCATATCCAAAAGCATAGCACCTAGAGAGCTGATTCTGGTGTCACTTTGAAGCTTTTTTCAAGCCCTATAAACTCACTCTATAAGCTGTCTCTTTAGACCTACTAAAAAAAAGTTATCACAAATGATAAAATTCAAAAATGCAACCAAAAGAATTTCCTGTAAATTTGGTGATAGGCACTCTAACAGTTTCTGAGAAATGAGCAATTAAATATGACATGTCCAGTCGAAAATGCGCTATTCATGAGGCAATACACACATTACATTTTTTTTTTTTTTTTTTACAGTCAAACCAGACTGCTTATTTTCAAGGGGAAGATCAGGAGGCCTCAGGGGAGGCCCATATAATATGAGGGGGGGGGAGTAGGAAGATTTTAAATAAATTTCCCAGCTTCTGTTTCTTTGAAAAAATAATACCCTGGCTCCCATTGGTCAGAGCAGCCATGGCACCCTGAAAAACAGCAAACACCAATAAATATTCCTGTTCTGTCTAAAAAAAAAAAAATACCTGAATATATGCAAAAAAAATATTCTGTCTCAACCAAATTTTGGCTTCCTCCTCCCCATTAACCTTAAATGGTGTGCCCCTTAATAGAATTCCCACGGGAATTTTGAAGTGATACAATGTTTCTTACTCCAAAGCCTCTCTGAGAATTCCTGTGGGAACTTGAGGTGCTGCCCTTCCTTTCTCAGCAGAAAATTCCTGGTAGTGGTTGTCTTAGTTCTGTCAAAGTATTTTGCACGGCACTTCTGAATTCACTTCAAGAAGATGTCGAAGTCTAAGTCACTCCTTCTCTTAAGGCAAACATCCTGCTGTGACCCCTCTGGGGTCCATGAAAAGAGAAAGACATCAGGTTTAAGAGATGTAACTTAAAAGGCTATTGCAGACCACCCAAGTCTCAAACTAAAACATGGGCAGAAGATTTGCACACGATGTCAGAAGAAACTTGCAAAACAACCACCAGATTTGGAAGAGCCTGAAGTACTAGTACCTGTGGCTTTCTCTAGTAGCATTAGTGAAGACAATGACGCCACAGATGATGCTCCCATCCCTGCCTGTTCCAGGGATTTGGAATTTCATTCTCCTGAGAGTGACCTAAAGATAGTGAATACATCTTTGGAACTGCTTGGAGAATTACAGCAAAAAACGAGTAGATGCAGATAAATACATGAAATATACGACAAAAAAATTGGTGAAACTGTCAGGAAAAAGTTGGAAAGTATCATGGAAAGGTCAGTGACCAAACTCCACGATACCGGAGAAGAGATGATTCAACAACTTACAGAAAAAATTGAATCAACATTGAAGAAAAGTGAAAAAGTACAGTACCTAACTGTTCTCCCAAAAAGCTGGACAGGTTGTGAAGTCCAAGAGGCATTTGGTGCATCAAATTAAGTGGCAAGGAAAGCTAAGGCATTAGTCAAGGAACAGGGGATTCTAGCAATGCCCTATCCCAAGGGAGGTAAACCAATTTCAAAGGAAACTGAGGAAATTGTCAGGGATTTCTACTTGTCAGAGATTGTAAGCAGACAAATGCCAGGTATGAAAGACTTTGTTTCTGTTCTAGTGAATGGGAAAAAGCAACATGTTCAAAAACATTTGGTGCTGTGTAATCAGAAAGAAGCATATGAACTTTTCAAGGAAAACCATCCGGACACCAGGATTGGTTTTTCAAAATTTGCTGAACTGCATCCAAGGCAGTGTGTACTGGCAGGGTCAAGTGGAACACACTTGGTCTGTGTTTGTACAACACACCAAAACGTCAAACTCATGTTCACTGGAGCAGACCCGGCGCCAGCTTCAAAACAGTAAGGGGGCGACTGAAATGTGAAGGGGGGCGTTGCCAAAACCCCAATAGTTTACCCTATACGCACGTAGTGTAGAGTAGGGGCCTACAGTTGTACCGCGTACCAGCGGCGTAGCCAGTAGGGGGTCAAAGACACGTCCCTTTATGACAGTAATTAGTCCTGTCTAGTTCTCAATCATTTTCCTTTATTGACGCGTTTTGCAATTATGGTAATAGGCAACTGAAGACACGGTTTCTCTCCATATACAATCTAACAGCGATGAAATCATAGGCTAAATTCAGTACAGAAAAATAATTTACTTATTAATAGGCCAATGCTTCGTGTTGATTGAACTGGTCCGCTTTCCAATAAAATATCGCCTTTTACTCTTGGTATTGCGTGGGTTGATAAAAAAAAAAGCCGCACTCGGCAGTTAAATAGGCTATAAAAAGCCTGCGGCTCAAGCTATTTGCGTGAGAATCCACAGGTATGCAATTTTGAATAACGTTGATTTAAATACAGCAAATACGCCTACAGATGAATGATTGTCATCTTACCTTATCGGGGAGAACAAGCAGCACCTGTTAAGTGTGGAGTGCTCTCGGAGTGAACCTTCTGTTAATTATGAAAATGACTGAGCACAGGTCAGGACTAATAATTGTTTTAAACGGATGTTTTGTGCAACCCAATTCTCTGTTCTTGTTCCGCAACTGTACTGAATTTAGCCCATGATTTAATCGCTGTTAGATTGCATATGGAGAGAAACCATGTCTTCAGTTGCAAATTTACGATAATTGGAAAACGCGTCAATAAAGGAAAATGATTGAGAACTAGCCAGGACTAATTATTGTCATAAGGTGACGTGTCTGTGCCCCCCCCACTGGCTACGCCTCTGCCGCGTGCGCATACAAGCAACCTGGCCTGCTTCTATCACGAGAAACACACGCACGCATACAGAGGCGCCAGTAGCCTGCGCACAAGAACCGCAAAACCAATGGCCTACTATTTGCACTAGCTACTACGACAATAACTATCATAGTTGCAACTTGCAATACAACGCCACAAAACTAAGGATCAATTTGCTACAGCAAGCTTAAATATGACAAACACAGGTACATAAAGCTGCCAGTAGCCTGCGCACAAGAACTGGCAAAACCGATAGATTACTATTCGCAGTACTATGATAACTTTATCATAGTTACAATACAACGCCACAAAACCGAGGATCAATTTGCTACAGCAGTCAACGCTTTAATAAGCTTTTTAAAACTGACTGCTGTCAGCACAACAGTGGGCAAAAAAAAAAAAAAAACGTCCTACCTTAAATCAGTAGAGTTGAAGTCTCCGGTTTGGAGTTGAGTTGACCATTTCCGAATATCCATTTTGAACTCTCTATCTACCGCGAACGTTAACTCGAGCCTACACAAAATGTCACAACTTTCCCGCTCCTCTGCATCCCAACAACCAATCGAATGGATTTAAAATGTAGGCTGACTGTCACTTTGGTTCTTTAGAAGTTAGGCTATATTTACTGAATAGGACCATTAATATTTTGCATTGAGTTTAATTATTATTTTGGACATAAAATAAAATACATTTTGAGACGATAAATCAACATTTCCACTAAGGGGGTGGAGGTGTTTTCCACCCCCTCACGCCCCCTCGTGGCGCGGGGCCTGCACTGGAGCCAAATTAAATTCAGTCACTGATGGAGAATTCAAACACTATCACCATTGTCTTGCAGCGATTCAATGCAATCCTCCTCGCACTGACTGTTTCCTTGGCAGGTTTGCAGAGTGTCCTGGAACTAGTGGTCTTGGAGATAAGCTTGAAACATATATTCAAGACAATATGATTGATCAGGTCCAGTATAAACAGTGGACTTCAACAGATCGTTCACATCTTGAGACCAAACTTCAGACTGTTGCAGAGTTCCTTGACTCATTCCTAAGTGGTCTTCAGAAACTGTTGCCACATGATTTTATTGCCAAACAGCAGGCAAGTTACCTTCAGGATCTGAGGAATACACTTCAGCCAGGAGTGGTCTGTTATTACTGACTTTGCAGAGAACTACAGTTTTGTAGTTCAGGATGCAGCTCAGTCCTTCCATTGGAACAATCTCCAGGCAACAATCCATCCCTTTATGCGTTACTTTCGGTGTGACATGCAAGATGAAATCCCTGAACATACAAGTTTTGTAGTCATATCAGAATGTAACATACATGATACTGTGGCAATTCATCTCTTCCAAAAACTGCTCATTGAGTTCCTCACAGACAAACTGGGACAGCAACCGAAAGGGATTTGCTATTTCTTTGATGGCTGTGCTGCCCAGTATAAGAATAGGAAAAACTTCATCAATTTGTGCCTCCATGTAGATGACTTTGGTGTCCCAGCTGAATGGCACTTTATCGCCACATCACATGGGAAAGGACCATCTGATGGCATTGGTGGGACAATAAAACGCGTGGCAGCCAGGGCGAGTCTGCAACGCCCGTATGATCAACAGATCCACACTCCTCGTCAACTTTTTGAATTCACAGATTCACAGGTAGAAGATGTAAACTGCCAGTGCACAACAACAGAACAGTATGAGCGAGAAGCTGAACTACTCAAAGAGATTTGAAAAGGCACGCACAATTCCAGACACACAAAAATTACATTCTTTCATTCCAGTCTCTAAGGAAGTGGTCATTGTACAATCTTTTTCATTATCACCTGACAAAAGACAGGAACACGTGAATCTTCCTGGTGAGATGAGTGATTACAGTGGTTCAGCCTTAAGTGGTTACGTGACAGTGGTTTATTACAGCCAATGGTGGGCAGCATGTAACAAGCAATACAATCCAGAGAGGCATGAAGTTGAAGTTACTTTCCTTCTCCCACATGGACCATCCCCATCATACATATTTCCAGACCCACCAGACTCTCTCATCATTGACCACCAAGATGTTCTAACCACTGTACAGCCAACCACAGCAACGGGAAGAACATACTCAATCTCAAAGAAGGAAACTATGGCTGCTCTTTCTGCATTGAAAAAGAAAATCCAAGCTTAGGAATCAGCACATTTGAAGAGAATGAACTTTAGGAATGTTTTAAAGGTAATCTGCTTGATATAATTACAGTATAGGGAGAAAGAAAAGCTACCAAAGAAATGCACTTATTCTTCAAAAGATAGTGTTGCCACATTTCACTTATCCTCTGTTGGATGATAGTT
Source organism: Gymnothorax javanicus (assembly GCA_029692085.1). Classification (NCBI taxonomy): domain Eukaryota; kingdom Metazoa; phylum Chordata; class Actinopteri; order Anguilliformes; family Muraenidae; genus Gymnothorax; species Gymnothorax javanicus. Next base: position 30,558,621 of record CM056195.1, on the reverse strand, counting down.
TTAGGATAAGTCTTTTGAATATTTGGGGGGTTGTCTCCCAATTTTTGTCCTGGGCACAAGCGATTCTTTTTTGATTTGTAAGGCTTGTGTTGAAATGATTTTTGTTGGAGCTTTAGCTAAAATCACATGGTTGGAATTGCTTAATCATTCTCATTTCATGATTATTAAGAAGTCTTACATTCTTCTCAGAGATATGTTCATACTGACAACATTAAACAATCGTGTTTCTTCCATTGTACTGACGGCATATTATTCTCTTGGTCAGTTGAGAAATCGGTAGGCCCTCCTCTTGCTGGCACACCGGTATCTGATAGCAAGATTATTGTTGCATGGCCTTGAGTAAACAGGGCATCGAGATGGACTCAAACAGTTTGGTATTTGTATGCATCTGAGCATGACAGAGGGTAGCACTTTTGCTGGATGCAATAAAGAATTTCACACAGTGCAAATATAATTGCTCATTTCTCAGAAACAGTTAGAGTGCCCACCACCAAATTTACAGCAAAGCTTCTTTACATCATTAAGTACCTCTGACATGAATTACAGGAAAATTGAAAGATATAATTTTTTGGGGTGCATCTTTGAATTTTATAATTTGTGATAACATTTGTTTTTTAGTAGGCCTCAAGAGAAAGCTTGTAGCGTGGGCTTACAGGGCTTGAAAAAAGCTTCAAAATGACACCAGAATCAGCTCTCTAGGTGCTATACTGTCCGAGATATGGGTGTATAAAGTCGCGAGGAATTGTTAATTAGCTCAAAGTTCGTTAGCACGTATCTTCCTAATTAAGAGGCTTGGAGCAAACATTTTTCCAGTTCTGACCATTACTCCTGGGTCTCAATCATTTCCCCAAATTTGAAAAAAATCTGAGAGGTCACGGGAAATTTTTGGTTGATTCGACATGGAATGACCCATTCCCACTACCAAGGATTGTTTTGTACCGTGTCGGGCAACTCGTAAGCACATGGTAACATCAAGGGCACTGGTAATGAAAATCCCCCCCGACACAAAAGCCAGTGTTGAAGGAATCAATAATAAAATCTTAAAAATGAAGTTGAGAATACAAAGTAGCTCTCAAAATTGGACAAAGTAGCCCCAGACAAGAGTAGCCTCCGAAATGAAAGACCACTGAAAAAAAGGTAACACTTTACAAGAAGTGTACCGATTAACGAGGAAGAATTCGAGTTAGATCGAATTATATGCACCCCGGTTGCATGTCCATTGTTGTCCAGTTGCTAGGAATGTCATACATGACAACCAGGGTCCAGGCATCCATAGAGCACTAAAGCCATGACGTCACCGCTACTTAGCTTCTGGTGTCGGAAGTAAAATCCCTATGGGAATTTATAATGGGGTTTGGACACTTTCCAGCATTGCTCGAACTCGTATTAATTTTAAGAGCTGCCTCGCTTCGAGATTAGCCTACAGGGTATACAGATACATATGATCACATCAAATTCGTAGTTTATTGCCAAAAATTACATGCTTTTGCACTTGTAGTCCAGTTCTCCGAACTACATATCCACTACACAAGTGGGCGAGTACCCCGTGATTTGTTCCAAGCCAATGAGGTACCTCAGTTTCAGCAAACGTTCATAACGTATTACAACAGTAGCCGATCAGTGCCCTAAATTGCCGTATTTCTGTACACCCGTTCCCACGTAGCGGGCCACTATTAGCTAGTGACATACCTAGAAAGGAATGGATCACAATGAATAGTTATTTTGCCATTTAGCTAGCTAGCATTAAGCTACGCTAGCGAACCACCTAGCTAGCCAGCTAGTGAGCTTATTACATCTTGTGCACATAGCTTAACCGATAGAAATGGTAAATGGTTAGTTTACCGTCACTTACTGGTATTTAGCAAGCTAGCCAGCATGATTATTCAATAAATATCACTAGCTAAGCAAGCGAAATAGCTAGCTAGGTAGTTCGCTAGCCTAGCTAGCTGAGTGAATAAAAACAGTCAAGATCCATTATTTGGCTACTTAGCTAGCGTTGAGCTGGGAGCATTTCACAAGCTGGCATTTAACTAAATGCGCCAAATATGAAGTTAGCCAACTACCAAAGTCGGCAAACTAGCTCGCTGGCTAAGTTAGCCTGCTGACAGCTAGTTCGCTGTCAGTTATGCGTTGACAAGGCTGATTAGCTCGTTCGCTGACTACTGAGTTTTTAAGCAAACAAACGTTGGCCTAAGATGCCTGGCTATTAAAGTAAAATGGCACTAATTGTAAAACTTCATATCTAGCAAGGAAAACGTAACCAAGTAGAACATAGAGTGGCCATCTAATTAAGCAAACAAACGGCTGTGGCAAGGTGCTGGAAAATTTGAGACGGGAGACTTCTAATGAGTTCTGAACTCCATCAGCCCGGGAATCAGGAGGATCATGGGACCAGTAGTTTTTAGACTACAAAGAGGATTAGCATGTTCGTGAAAAATTAAAAAGATTTGAAATATACCTGATTCCGGTCAAGAAAAAATATATTTGTTTTTAGTCGGAAATATAAGGCAAAATCTCGAAAAAGATGGAGGCTTAAAAACAATGGGAAATGATTAAAAAGTGAACTGAAAAAACAGTCTATGGGTAAAATGAATGGGAAATTTTAGTTCCGACATCAGCGTGAGTGTCACTTTCGTACTCTATTGTTCACTGAATAAAATTAGAAAGTGTTGCCATGACAAAAGTTCTTATCAGAATAAGCTGCAAATTCAATCATGTTTGCACCATAGTTTGAAGATGTAATTGTGCGAGTGTCAAGCAATTTGGAGCATTTTGTCAAGAGTTATCAAATGACAACTGAAATTAGGTAAAGTGTTACTATGACAACAGGAAAAATGCTGGAGCTTTTAAATTTGTGCGAAAAAAAAAAAAAAAATCCCAAGCCTAAATATTATCTGGTGCAAACGGCAAGTGTCAGATCCAAATACTTTTTTCTTGAGGTCAGATTGAAAATGCGGCGGCGGCGGCGGCGGAGACAGACATTAAACTCTGCATACAACAATATACCCCCCGGTTCAGTCACCGGGGTGCATAATTAACAGTTAACGAATGCATCAGAGAGCTAAACAAGCATTAGGTAACCTTAACTCACTATTTATTAATGCTCTCTGACATCCTTATTATGAAGTAGAAAACATCCCTTAAGTATCCCTTGAGTAACACCGCAAACTATCAAACTATTCAATAATGTTTAAATTAATACCTTAGTTAACATGAACACCATTAGTAAATGATTAGTAGACCCATTAGTTTATTGTTGATTAACTGATAGTCATTGCTTCTTTCGGCATTAGTTAATGTTAATTAATGTACCCTTATTGAAAAGTGTTACCAAATAAATATGTATATTTATCTTCCCTGGCTGGAACAAAACCAGCATACACAGTGGGCCCCAGAACCAATGTTAGGAACTATTGCTGTACGGCATTAAGCCCCAGAGACACAGAGATCAAATGCTAGTTTCTGTGCACCACTGGCGATGAACATGTAAACTGGGACCAACCAACCCTTCTCCAGTTTTCTACAGCTGTTTATTTCTCCTCTAACAGAGCATACAGTACCTAACAGCTAGGGATTCCACTGAGCTGCAGATAAGCAGAATCAGGGCTGCCAGGGTAAGAGATGAAAATGATGGATGGAACAGGATGAAAGATCTCCCAGAACATGGTTAGATACAGAATGCAGAAAGGCAAACCTATTCTACTTGCCGTCAAATAACATATGAGGGGAACAATGTTAAATTTTTATTCCGGTCAAATTATTGCAAAGCTTGGATGCCGAACACACGCCAGCAGCAGAACAGCACTGAAATGAGGTTATTGCCAGAGGTTGCATCTCTCCAGGGACTGAGCTGGATACTGCTGTCATTCCTTCATTTGTAGGCACTGGCTTGAGCAGCGGTAGCTGAATATCCAGTCATATAAATGGATAGCGCACAAAAATGCAAGCTGAGTAAGTCACTCTGGACGAGATAAGCCTGCGAAACTAATGACTATAATAACAATGGAACTTGGAGTGTGAACAAACGGGGCGAGTTTGTCGGCAAACAGATGAGAGACCAGAAACATCTGCTAATTCAGTACAGGCGGGGACTGGGGAAATGTCAAAGTTACCGACAATCGGAGATACCGGCTGATTTCAAAGCCCCAAATCTCCAAATACCTGAGTCGTAGTGTAAAGGTGCGGAAATAAGCAGATATTTTCAAATTTTACAAATCCAGTCGTACCTGAGCCTGATGCATGCCTGAATTATTGAGCGGTGGATAAAGACACCTGTGTAAAACAGCGGTGAGAAGACCTAGGTGTGTCTGACTGATAACATGTTCATCATAAAAAATTGAAATCAAGCAAGGCGGAAAATAGCGTTGTCGAAAATGAACTTGAGTAAAAACTTCATCAAGCCTATTTTGATTTCCAAAACACAGGTAGGCGCTGCCACAGTTTATATAAAGGGAGAGAGTTCGAGTATGAGAGCGTGTGTGTGTGGTAGCACTTCTATATGAATGTGTGTTTCTCTGCATGAACCAGAATTACTTTGAGAAGATTATCAACCCTGTGCCTGGATATCTACCATCTCGTAGGTTTTCATTCCACACCCTGATACGACACATCCGATTCTACTAATTAGCAGCGGAATGCAAATTTTTAGCAGTGGAAAGAGGTGCAGCGTGTAAGGGTTGGAGAGATAACTTCCAGCAGGGTTAAAGAGCCAGGATGCAGCCGGTCTGGGGGATACAGTTTTCCCCCTGAGAGAACCAGACTCCAGGGAGTGGGCAGAGTGTGGGGGCGGTCCATAATGAGCGGTTCTCTGCAAGAGGGGCGGAGCGACGCTGATTTATTCGCTCCTAATTGAAAGGTGTGAAATAACAAGCTGCGATTGCGGTTCGCTTTGGCAAGCGGTGCGACTCAATGTGACCCCCGAGCAACTCGCTCAGCAGCACTCGCTATGCTGCCGGTTCGTTTGCGGCCTTTTCATTACGCCGCAGTGAGACGGGTCATTATCCTCGCTCTGGCACACGCAAGTGCCCAGGCGTTACACTCACAGGTATCATGCTTCTCCAGCTAGCAGAGGCGTATTGGGACTGGCAGACAGCAGATGGAAAGACAACAGATCACAAGCCGCCATTACTTTGATGTTGGCACAAATGCCTCATTCAGCTGGCCTCCACTTCTGGAAAATTTCCTACCAAAATCCGTCAACTGCGGCCATGGCAGATGTCCATAACCTCGGAGAAGGTGTAACTGATGGTCACCAAAAGATTCAGCAGTGCTGTGAGAAGTTACAGCTGCTTTTTATGGGTAGTCACCCAACCATCCGGCACAAGAGATAAAATGTCTCCTATTTTTTATGGAGGCTACCCTTCTCCCTTCGCTAAAATTGCACCTGCTACCGACAGCAGGCAGCTGGTGATTTTGCAGGTTTGGATTTAGTTTCAATTCTGCTGAGGGAGGCAAAGCCTCACCAAATAATTAGACAGTATTTCTTCTCGGGCAAATCCACACCTATTTGCTTCCAATGGCCATTTGCAAACAAAGATCCATCATTGACGCACATTGTAAAGAAAAGTGTTTTATAAGTCTAATCACACTGCATAGTGCTTCTTCCGTCCCAGCGCCATATTTTGCAAAGGCCGATAGCTGGTACCTGTCCTCTGAGTCATGAGCCACATCTACTGCTTCTTCTTTCTCTAAGGTTGGTTAACTTTACCCATCCCGGATATAGCGCTCAACCTAATAAAACTAATGAAAGGTACTGACCCATGTATGGGTCAGTCAAATGCATCTGCTGTATTCAAACCTGTGGAACTACAGGCCTATTTTAAATTCTAGTGAAGATCCCAAGGTTCTTAACAATTCAAAATGCGAACGTATCAAGAAAGACTGAGATTTCATGACACTGGGACTTTTTTTTTCTTTTTGCTATAGTTTGTTATATGTACCTATCAAGTATCTGATGTCAAAAAATTAGAGTGATTCACCCATTAGTTTCAATGGACTCATGTAAGAAGGAAAACGGTTTCGCAGATCAAGAAAAAAATGCCTAACTTTTACAACCTTTACCTTAAAATCGCAAAGTAACACAAAATGTCAATTTTTACTTGATGCGTTCACAAATATGTCCAGCTGAATTATAGGCAAATGTGTATAAAATGGTGTCCAAGACCTAGATATTTTCCATTTGAATAGTTCACTCAATTTAAAGGTCCCCTATTATGAAAAACATGTTTTTCCTTGATGCAGCTTCAGTGAAGCGCTGCAACCAGTAGATAAAGAATATGTATGTCACACTGTCCTACAATATGAAAAAAAAAACACTTTTTCTGACTTTGAACCTACCTAAGGGAGAACTTGAGTTAAAAAAATTTGAGTTTAAGGAGTTAAGGGGTGACCAAATTGAGAGTGGGAAACTGCTTTAAAACCAGCTTGGGTACGAGGAGATGGGGCAGAGCCGGGTGATGGAAAACCTGCTTTCCAGTAGCAGCGATGCACTTAGCCACAAGTGGTGGCAGCCATATCATGACTTCATCATCGGCTGTGGGGCATGTCAGTGCATCAGGGCCTGGCCCTTAGCAGAGTAAGCCACCCAGAATCCCCCATTCGGCTCATGCCTCCTGTGCTGGGGTAAAACTGCTGAGCAGTGTAAGACATGATTTCTCATTTTTTCCTGCGCTCCTGAGGGTAATGAGCTCAACGCACACTGGTTCCTGTACAGTTTTAAGAGAACAAGGCCAGTGTTCAACTTCCATCGCTGAGACAGGAAATGATGTAGGATTCCTGACACGGGGCTGCGGAGCGCGGGCTGGCAAACGCATCGCTGGGAGACATGACAGCTCGCCACTTTGTTTCGGGCTTTTATAGAATGACGGCTGTGGCCCCATTGGAATAGGTGATTGTTAAAGTAAGCTTCTGTGAGATAGAGGAGCCTGTGGGAATGCTAGCCTGTATTTCCTTCTCAAGGAACAGCACCCTTACTCAGGGAGAGACTTTGTTTAGTCATGAGTAACATGAACCAAAATCAGCATTAACAACAGTGTGGCGCCTCAAATCAACTCCATTATGTTTTCAATATCCATGGAATCACAAGGGCTACACAAGCAATTACTCTGTTGGAAATTATTATTTCACAGATTCACGCATATACTGGCCATCTGAGGGTATACTTATGACGCCCCCCCCCTCCCTCAGTGAACGTATGTGTGTGTGTGTGTGCATGTGTGCGCTAATGTTTTTAACCTGCTCTTGTCTGTACCAGAATTACCTCCAAGTGGAATATCTATGATCGTGATGTAAAACTAAGTTTGAACTTGTTTTGGATTTCCAAACAATTTGAAAACTAAGGAAATGTGATTATCGATGTTGCATTGCTCTATTGTGCCATATCTACACCTTGATTTCTGGGAACGAAGCACCACAGTGCACTAGGAGGGAACACTTCTGTAATAAACACATCTCCCACCAGATCCTGTAAAGTTTCAGAAGTGCACAGCGACACAAACTCTAAGTCAAGAGACAGGCAGTGATCTACGTGTCCTTCACGGTGAGCGGGAGGTGAAGGCGGGCTAACAATTCTCGGCAAACATAATGACAGGTTTAAACAAGCTCTCCATTTTGTCGCCGAAGGCTCCGCTTCCAGAGCTTTTATTCAGAGTCGCACTTATTCCCATGTAATCGTAACTACGGGGCTGGAAGATAAGCTAAATATGGTCATGCACCACACAGCAGGACAGCTCATTTCCCCGCAGAGAGGAGCTCTGTGGAAACAGGGGCGAGAAATAAACACAGAGCAGGAGGCAGTCAGGGCGTCAGTCGCGCATGCACTGCAGGTTATAAAACAGTGCAGAAATACACTGCATTTAGAGGAGACGCAAGAAGAGGTGGCCAGGGAGGACCGATTTTTGCCCCATTTTCACATCCCTGTTTGCTCCCACTGAACGATGAGACACACACACATGTACACGCTCCTTTAGACAAACAAATGCAGTGCAATGTAATAAATTACTTTCATAAAAACAGGGCTAAAACATTTGAAGGATCAGGCAAGCTGGTTCATTTTCCTCTAATTCCCATACAATGCTACGCATGAGGTTTTATAGCAAGAGAGTGAGGGTTTGCATACACAAAGGTAAAGAGGGAGTAAAGACAGATCTTAAGGTGTATTATCGCAACGTCGAAAGCCTGCAGGTCAGCTTCCTTCAAATGCTTCAACCATCTGGTCCCCAGTCTCAGCTTTCAGCAGCAATTCCTTCAAGGAACAGTTGAATAACAATACACAGATAATAATATAATAATGACTTACAACCCTGGGCTATTTTCAAGAGTTTGTGCATCAAACATTCGACAGTATTCCCATAACACTAACACGCGCACTCATACACACAAACACTCTTCACTTGCTGTGACTCTAGATAGAAAACCCAGAGCATTTTCAAATATTAATTAATGCCTCTGAACTCCACACTCCAAAAATTATCTGCACAGTGAATAATTAAAAATACAATAGAGATGTCCTAATTAGACACACTCAATTCGCAGGCTCCTTTTACAGCCAACCTGATTCGTTTCGGTGGGAAACATTCACCCTACGTATACCGAATGAACACACACAGTCGAATCTGTGCGCATGGCTCTCTACAGGTTTAAAAATAGAGGCTCATGTGATTTCAAATAAAAGTCATTCAAAAAAACAGTGTACGTTATTGTAAGGCTTACAAGCTAGCTAGTTAAATTCAAGCAAAGCGACACTCCACAGAGACAAACAAGCGTCCAAAACAACTTGGGTCTTAGGCTGTGAATGGCACATATCATGTAGCGAGGAACATCTTCAGCTAATTAATTATATTTTCAATCATACCAAGGAGAATGAACTGGACAATAATAGGTGTCTCAAACCAGCCGATGTAAGGTTAAGTCAGGTCAAGAAAACCACTGAGTTGAAAGATGACGGAAAATACTTATTTAATGACTCAGAGTTTAATGTCCATAAGCCAACATTTCTCATAGACCTCAGTGAAAGTGTAAGAAAGGCAGTCATTACTGAAGAAAAACCCATCTGAAATACCATACGGATTTGGCGCCGGAGTTGACAGAGTGAAGCAGTTTTGTAGATTAGAAATGTTTCTTTCCATTTAAAAGTATCACAAGTTTTAAGCTCTCAGGCAACACAATGTGAGAACTGCGCATATGTGGAAATATCAAAGTAAACATTTCCAACAACTGCAGGGAGAAAAACAAAAATGAAAACAGAGAAAAATGCGCTCCCGGCTCCCTGCGGAGTTCTACAGAGTGGCAACTGACATTCAACGCAAAACATCATTATGTAGCCCGTCACCTCGGGCCGTAGCACAATTTTTAACAGTTCCTTTTTCCGTTTCACTGCTCTGGACATTAAATGGCTGAGGAGTGTTTTTCATGAAGCCCACAGAACATGGCTGGCCAGTTCATTGCTAAGGGGTAAAAACTGTAGTTAATCAGCCCACAACACTGGGCTTTAACATTTGTTTACTGTTCAGCCTTTAAACAGTCAGACCAAAGACACAGTAGACTTCAGAGGCCAAAAACACACATGCAACTCCCCATGTACAGAGGTTGCATTTCACGGACTGCCGTTTTCTTGAAGAGCTACACATTGCCTGAAGCTGCTCCCTCTTAACTGGTTCATCGGTTCAATAGTGCAACACAGCTGAGGTAATGAAACCTCTGTGTTTCTGGCTAACCTGTCAACTGCAGCCATCATGGACAGTGCAGCCAAACCAGGTAACTCTCGGCCACAGAGAAAAGCAGCGAGGATTCTGGACACAACCATAAAACAGCTTTAAGGGGATGAGATAGAATCTTAAAGAAAGAGTGACAGAAACAAAAGACAACAGAACGAGAGCACAAAAAAAACAGTTGAATGGTGGTGAGGGTAAATTGGGTAGGACGGAGGTAGATATAAACAGCAGAGTTATAACAGTCAGGACGGAGGGTTGGTAAGATAGAAGACAAGGGACAGGAGGGTAGTCCTGTCTCACCTGGTTCAGTTTCTTCCACAGGTTAAGCACAGGGGACAAACCGCTGGACCACACCTCTCGATCAAACTTGGAGCCAGCGGCAACCGACCGGCTCAGGATCCTCAGTTGAGAAATCACCTAGGAAACAGAGACCGCAATATGGTACATCATGCATATTAATATAACCATGCACAAAACTATGGAGCCAAATCGTTTTCAAAATAACAAATAGGATAAGATAAGCATGCACTACAATTCAATTTGCTATACACAAATTAATACAGACTGACTGCACAAACCTAATTAAAAAGCTTACTAATACTTTCCCATATTTCAATTGTAAATACGCACGGACTAGAGATACATTTTGCTTGTTTCCTATGTGAAATATCCATCAGTTCCACATGAGTGTACTTATAGAGTATTACTTATTTATGCAGACTGCAAATTAAAACAATTTCCAAATTGATTACACACTAGAACATTGGGCTTCGTTGGACTAAGTCCATAAGATAAGTGGCTTTATATGACAAAGCTACTTCAATAGTCAGAGAGCCCAATGCCAGAAACATCTCCTCAGCGCCAAGCGCTTTCAGACGTGATTTCACAGGACGCATTTCATGCAGCGCTGGCATTGGATACATCTTGCCAGTGGCTTGTTTCCCCATTCTGAACCATAATTCTCCATTCCTTACACACTCTTCATCTAAAGAATAATTTCCACACAGAGATTTAAAGCTACAATATATTCTAGTTTCATATTCATACTAATGAGATGTACTCACGTATGGGATCCTTAATGCACTTACTAATGGGAATTACACGTTAACTGCACTTTGCAAGCAAACAATGACTTTTGCTTGTGAACACTCACCCCAGACTTTGGATTCATTTCAATATGAATCTGGATAAATGCACCATAAGTCACTTGCTACCAGTAAAAATTGAGTTTTTTTATAGATCTTCACAGTATTTGGGATAAGAAAAACAAAGATAAAAGACATTTAACAGCTGGAGGTCATATGCGAGTGCTTCAGTCTATAGAAAAACACACATATGGATTTAAATGGAACCGTAGAGGGATTTCTGCGTGTTGATATGACTGTCTGACAGACAAGGAGCACCTGATTCTACAGAATACATCTTTGGTTTCTACAGTATTTCTCCCCTCCCTGAGGAATTCCTCAGAGAAAAGACAAAGTGACACATTTCAGAGACGAAGGTTGTCAGTCTCTGCAGATGTGCACCGATGCGAGGGTTAGAACTAATGTAAAAAAAAAAAAAAAAAAAAAAAAAAAACCGGTTCAGCGACACTTCATTCTTTACTCTCCTCTGATAAATGGCTTTCATTTGCTTTTCGCTGGACTTAGTGCTAACATTCGATTACCCAGGCGGGCCAAAGAGAAGAGACAGCAGAGGAGGGGGAAGGCCTGATGCTCTGGAGATGATCGTAATTCAGGCTGAACTGCTGTGCGGAGATGACCGGCTGTGGTGTCCAGTCAAGGATTTTACAGCCAGGGGTTTTACAGTTGTGGAGCACAATTACATATAAAACCCCCCCTTAACAAAGGACTTTGAAGCACGGGTCACGAATGGCGAACTCGTCAGGAGAAGTTGGCCTTTCGTCTGCGTCCTGGCGTGTGACAGCTGACGGAAGGGGTGCGGAGGGAGGGGACGTGAGGGGCAGCAGGGCTGACAGTGACTAATGGGACAGGGAGCGGGAGCTGGCCCTGCCACGTCAGCCTCAATTCGCCCGCGGCTCCGCTGGGACACGAGCCGCTCTCTCGCAGCCTCGTTATCCCGTCACCTCCTAACGAGAGCAAGGCTCGGAGCGCGGAGGAGCGTCACGGAGAGCTGAGCTAGGCCGAGAGTAGAGCTCCGCCGGGATCCTCCGTTTGGGGGGCCGTAGAGGAACCCGACGGGGGTCTCGTGAGATCTAGCGACTGGCGTAAAAACCGACGAGGGCGGTCAGGGGCTACGGTGGATTTACAGGGTGACAATGACAGCGGCGTAAGTGATCTGTGACAAAATTCAATTAACCCTCAATCAGATTAGCTATCGACCACATGGACTGTAAACGTCAATGCTGGAACGTGCCAAACCCTGCCCTTAGACCCCATGTAGTGATGGGTTAGGCATTAAATTTCATACGTCGCTGCGGTGACAATAAAAAACAGCTAATGAGCAGGAAATCTCAGGCATAACACTGCACGCCTGAGGAGAGGAACTGCTCCAGCGCAAAGCCTGCTGGGAAACCCCTCCCCTGCAGTACCCGTGCTGCGGCCGGCCACGTGAGAGTTGCATGATGGGACACAGCCAGTGCACCTGAAGACGGGCCCAGAGAGCCAGCAGGGACGGCTAATGAAAACATTCATGCATTAAATCCCTTTTAAAAGAACACAAGCGCGCCAACACCTGGATTAGCAGGGTCTGCTGTGGCGAGGATAAGCAGCTTTGGGATAATGAATGAAGTGAGTGAGGTGCGGAGCGCGGCTGTGTTTGGCTGCAGCTCAGACGCACCGCGGCCGCTTAAAAGCAGACGCTTCGATGTGAAATGTGGAGCGCGCCGCATGGCCTCCCTCTCCGCTGAGCACCCGCTGACCCGCACACGCTCACAACACTCCCGGTTCCTGTGTTCGGGGAAAAAAATCCTAACGATGATTCCAGTATTTCCCTTTCTTGGAATAAACTCATGACTGATTGCCAAAGCCAGATGACACATCGTAACATGGGCTTCACTGCTCAGTCAATCAAAGGGCCGGTATGTACTATATCCCCACTGCGGGCCTTAGTACTGGATGTATATCAGCTCAGCCAAACATAACACTCTTTTAATGAGCCAAGAGCCCTGGATGTCACCAGAAGCTCAGGAAATAGATCCATGCTCATCAAATTACGGCTCTCCAGGGCCAAGGTCTGCTGGTTTTCCACCCTGCTGTTGCCTGGTAGTCAGCAGTGAAGACAGTCTAGTAAATCCGTTGCACTAAATTTTCAGTTAGCATCCCAAGAAGACAGAAAACCAGGGCTGGATTAGGATTTGAGGGCCAGATTATATGGTCCCTAAACCTGATATTAGAGGGGTGCTGCATAGCCTGCAAGCCTGAAAGGGTGCCTCAGGAGAGGGGTCGGTTTCCGGATCCAGTCCGCTGTGCTCTTCCCATTTCTGAAGTGAGTGAGGCTGCCATTTGTCATAATGGTGTTTTCCCAGGCTCTACTACGAGTCCTGTTCTAACATCTCTGCACTCATTCACATTTTAGACTGAGCTACTGAATCACTGAAGCACACCCCAGCTTCATGCTAATACAGAAAATGTTCATTTGACTGCTAAAGGAATCATCCAGTGGGAAACAGGACTCAAACTGTATCATGTTTCCGCACCTGCATCTAATAACGAAGTCAAAACAGACATCATTCCTCTATTCCCACCCTGCCCCAACAAACCACAGTCCCCATTGACTGCTTTACTTTTTTTTATTATTGTTTCACAGTTGTTATCACTGCTATGTTGTAAATTGATGCTGTTTTGTTTGACGACGGAGCTGAAAGACACAAGGGTTTCAGAATGGATATAATGCTGATAATTGTTTTTGTCAATGTAAAGTGTTATTTCTAAGACGGATCCCAGGAAGACTCGCTAATGTTACGGCATAAGCAAATGGCCTAATAAATAAATAAACGAATAAATAAATCTAGATCCCAAAACCAGGGCTGCCACGGAGACATACATTTAAAAAAAATCCAATCACATCATCAAGGCAACCAACGGAACGAAAACTAGGCGCATCTGTAGTGATCAATACACCCCATAGCCGGAGACAGACATGCGAAGGCCTGGCGTCAGAGCCGGAAGTCACAGCAGCCGAAGGCAGGTGAGTGATGATCTAAATCTGCAGCTCGGCGAGGAGGGGAGGGGAGGGCAGGCGGACGGCGGAGCGATTTCGCCCCTGCTGACCCCGGCCGAAACAGAAAAGCCTCGGGAAAAGACGGAGAGAGTTCTCGGGGCGCGCACTGCATCATCTCTGACAACCAAATTCTAATTACGTTCTGGCTCGCAGATTTAAAGCCCCGACGCTCCTCTACCTGCTTTTTTTATTGGCCGCCCATTGAATATGCGGCTCGGAGGCAGGCCGGTGATTTAGGAGGGAGGGCTGTAAGATTAAACATGCCCCCCCCCGCACCCCTTCACACACAGAAAAAGAAATAAAAAACCTAGCCACACTTCATTAGCATGTAGGAAAGGTGCGGCGCGAGAGTGATGACACCAGTTTAGAATCTCTTTATTAGCCTGCCTGATTTAATTGATATCGGGCTGCTTCTATTGTCAACTGCATTTTTCATTCTCTCCTCATGCCTAGAAATATCCTTCTCTTCTAAAAATAAACAGCCGTCGGGCCACGGGCAGCCCTTTATTTATTTAATTTTCTCCTGGTATGGGTGATGCGGTGAGGTCAGGTGGAATGAATCACCGAATCATTGAATCACCCAGAGCGTGAGTGGCCACTTCAGGTTAAGGACTCTCACGGCCTCCACAGTGAATAGGATTTTGATCCCCCGGAATTTGATCCCTCCCACGTGGACCAGGGATCAAATTTTAGGGCAAGGGATCGCACACACCTGGACATCTGCTCTCCGTCATGAAATGGCCGGAACTGTCGGCCTTCAGCTCTAAGTAAAGGCGGCACATCCCCAGGCGGCTGGGACGCTGCTGTGATCTAAGGCTCCTGTCCCCTGCTCCAGTGAGCCTGGCTGAAGCTCTCCACAGCAGGAGGCCATATTTCACCTGAAACGGCTCCTGCCACCACCTGCGGGGCTATGAGTAAGTTACCCCCCTCTCTGTTGACCCGCGAAAGGTTCCGGAGCTGTGGTCATTACAGCAGTGGGAGATCCATCACCTCTCCGCTCGTAACCCACCGCAGAGTTTAGACCACCATGTGCCCAGCTCAACAGCCCATCACTCCCCAGGTCATGGTAAAGCGTCTCGCTGAGGGCATCATTTCTTTTTGGCCTGACCCCGACTCCCCCCACCCCTGTCGCTCCAGGCCAGATCCTTGCCTCGCTCTGCAGCCTGGGCAGATCCTTCTCCTGCCTGTGACAGTGCACCTCACCCATCGCTGACCTTCACTCCGAACTCTCCCAGCTAACTGCTCCAGGACCTCTCCATCAGGTGAGAAGCTCATTTCTCAGGAGCTCTGCTTGTGTCCAAAAGGCCCGACCCGGCCCTGAAAGAGCCTGCCCAGGAACTCTAGTACAGGCTGTAACAGGCATCTCACCCATCTACACAATTGAGGTCCTTTCTCTGAGACCTACGCTAGCTGCTGAACCTTTAGCATGAATAACTAGCTTGTGGTCACAAAGAATTACATATACACAACCTTCTGTGAAACAGTTATACAACCTCTAACACAGACTAACTTCATCGTTACAGTTTGACAGCATCATGTACTAACTAACATCACTGTTACTTTAATATGCAACTAAACATTAACTGAACTCAGTTTTATACAGAACAGTTAAACAGCATGTTGCATTTAACATGTTCAGTGTAAGACAGCAATAGCACCATGCATTTGCTAACCACTGCATTATATAAACCGTTTCTCAAAGCGTAGGCTGCAGCCCAGGTAGGCTGCATTTCTTGGCTGCCACGTCATCGCAGCCGGTTCCATTGTGAAGGCGCCTTCGAATAGAGCTGAGAAATGCAGCATTCATCTTGCTTAAAGGTGCACTATGCAAATTTGTTGACATCACTTCCGTTGACATTCGAATTCAAACAAAACAGAGGTAGCTCGCCCCTCCCTCCCATAGTTCCCTCCCTCCCATGCTTTCGTAATTGTCAGCTCTTGTCGGTGATTGGTCGGAACGGCTTGTTATGTTATGGGGCACAGCCTGTGTCCCTTGTGTTTATTTGCAGTTTGTGACACCTGTACGGTCTCCAGAGCCCGGGTTTTTTTTTACAGTGAATTCAGGGGCAGGCAGCTAGCGGATCGTGGGGGGATGTTGGCGAACTGAGACAAAAATATAATCGCGCAGAAAATAAACAAACTTGCATAGTGCACCTTTAAAGGGCATCTAAAGTCGATTCCCATTGTTTTTGTTTATCGGCCAATCAGCGAGCTGCACCTGCGCAAACAAACCAAAATAGAAGGATTATCTACGCATGTACACAAAACATTGGTTTATATGAATGAAACTGGTCACGTGACAATGCAAGATGTCTACAAAAGCAAGTGATTTGTTTGTAAACATCGGACGCTCAACGTCCTGTATGAGAATCGACTTTAGATGCCCTTTAATATCACACAGGATTGTCAGCTTGTTTACACTCTGCTTCCATGTTGAAAATTCCATCTGATGTCAGGCAAGATGTAGGCTGCATTCCTCGGCTGTATTCGACGGCGCCTTCGCAATGGAACAGCCTGTGATGATGCAGCAGCCATAGCAATACCCTGCATAAACCGACCTGACTGCTACAGCCCCATACACTCAGCAAGATCACCTCACTAATATAAAGTACTGAGCAGTGACCTCACAGGACACACAGTGAGGGTTGTTAGCTGCACCATAGATGTTACACAACAGTGGCAGTATTTTTAGCCAGATGAACTGTGAAATCAATAGAGCACCTGCTGACCAGTCTGATTGGTAAATTGGCCAGTTCAGCACATGGCTCTGTGCCAGTGGGGGAACGGGAGGGATTCTTAATGACGGCCACAGGGACTTCGGGTGAGCAGCCGCCCAGTGGGCAAATGCTTGAAATACTCCCTTTATTTAAGAGCACTGTCAAAGAGCAACCCGGATTCATAAAAGAGCTCAGCACTGTATGAACCCTCATTTTCTTTTATGCGATGGCACTGGCGCATATTTTTATGAGCGTCCTGTAACTCTTCCCTACGCAAAAACACTACATTCAAACTGCAATCCAAGCAATATGTTCTGACGTGTTTCCAGAGTAATTCAACAAGACACCATTCGCTATGAGCTCAATAATCAGCCCACTTACGGACTATTGCCTTTTACTGAACTGCAGAATAATCTCGGCTAAATATCCATGCTGAGGCCGCGCGATGGGCCGTTCGCTGAGATGATCTCATGGGGAAAAGCGAGTCTCCCAGCCACCGGAGTTCATTTAAGGACAAGCCAGGCTCCAGCCCGGAAACATCCGCAGTGGCAGCAAGTACATCGCCACCAATCCACTAGCGCACACATCGCTGTAGAAGGACACACATTTTGAACAGGGTGTTCTTCTTCTCCCATACTTTGTCTTTGGCGGGAGAGACGTCTATACTGTTTGGCGTGTTTTTCTGTAGCGCTGACCTTCGGCTCTGGGGTTCACACGATCCTGGCTTTGCCGCAGGCGTGTGCAGGTGGTGCTTTAGAAACAGTGTGAGGGTGGGGTTGCAGAGGGAGACGCTGCCCCGCAGGTCTGACGTCCGGTCTCTCAGTTTGTCCCGTGCACCGGGAGGGACTTGCGCGTGACAAGCGAAGCACGGTATCAGAGCTGACGTGATGCGGAAATGCAGCTTCGTACAAACGAATCACCTCTCACTCCTGTCTGCTTTCTGATAAAATACACCATCCAGCCCTTAATCCCTCCAGCAGTCCATCACGCACACGCTCTAACAGAAGGCAGACGCGCGTCCTGCCCATAACATTAGCTGCTGAAGATAGAGCAGTGCGGAGCAGTGAGAGAGGCCAGGATGTGCCAGAGCACATATCACCAACTGAGCAGCAGCACTTCATCTGTATCTGCAAAAACTGAGTCTTTTTTCACTGTCTAACAAGGCTAAGCATTTCCAGATATACAGCATGTCAGCCAACACCCATACACCACACAGAAAATGTGTGCGAGCACATACACACACTGTCCAGGGCTCGTGCACTGATCCTCAGGCCCTTTTATCCTCAGATACACCCACACACACACACAAAGACAAAGACACACACACACACACACACACACACACACACACACACACACACACACACACACACACACACACACACAAACAAACACACAGAGACAAACACACACCCACAAGCACACACACAAACACACACTTTCTCTCTCTGTCGCATAATAATGCAGCCATCGCATAAGTTGCATTCATAAGAACTTCCCCTTTCAATCTGTAAATTACCCATCAATACCAATTCCGTAAATAACCCTCTGCTTTCAAAGGCGCTGCCAAGAAACAGCAGTTCTTCACTGTGATCAACATAACTGTGGCTCTTTCATTAAGGAAATGTACCGTCTTCATTTTCACCAGACCACGTGACCTCTTCACCTCATCCACGATACAGTCATCGTCATAAATAACATCTCTGTCATCATAATCATCATCATCAAGATCAGTTTCATAATCCCCAGCCGCTGCTCTGCAAACAGCACAATTGATTGGGAATACAGACAGAGTCTGGAGTGAAATCAAAGCACAGCCAAGGGCCATGAGATCAGAGGGGAGACAGGATCCCCTTCTCTCAAGAATGTTCCGGGCTTGTTTTTCTCCCACACTGCTTGTCCAATCCGATATTCCGCACATGACATTCTCCCTTTCCATTGCTGACAAGCATTTCTGTAAATGAGACTTTGAGCTGTGAGAAAGGGGGGAAAAGAGCCTTACATCACTTCCTGTCCCTCTGCTTGCAGTGTGAAGAGTCAGTTCCGGAGAGTTCTAACCCTCACAAAGAGCGCTGAGCCAGTGAGAACCTGCAGAGATAATGGGCTCTATTTTCTGGCCGGGGAACAACGTGTCGTGAGCCTCACACTGGCAAAGAGATTTTCATGGATTCTGACTCTCCATGTACAGGAGCGAGAGGAAAGCTGCCCCTGGGGTTGTGTGTGTGTGTGTGTGATGTTTCAGCATCACATAGCATCTTCAATCAGTGCGGTCTGTGATTTACACCTGTCAGTGCAGGCCACGTACGCAGTGCAAGCGCCAGCCCCACTTATGGAATGTTTTGGAATCGTTCATCATTGCAATTTTACATCATTTTCACTCCAACAATTATTTCTGTTTTGAATAGGTTGTGGTTTTTATATCACACAGCGGTCCCTGTTGTACTGCATTAGATCCTTTCTCTGACTACCCGTCGGTAATGAGAAGAGTGACAATAAACACAGCCTGAGCAATCCTTTCATTTTAATTGACTAGTTAAAATGATAGCTACAGTACTGCCAAAAATTATGGACAGAATGTACTTAAACAGAGTTTGATGAGTCAAGCAATATTTGGCTTGACAAAAAATATGCATATGAGTGCAATATAAACATATGACAAAAATGTAGAAATAAATGGGGCGTAGATTGCAGCACTAGCTCAGGCAAACAAATCGAGACACGCACTCATTATCATAAAACACTATCATGCATCGATGACGCTACCCCGCCCATCTGTAAGGCAGGGTATATAAACTGCTCTCCTGCTCCACCTCAGCAGCAAAAAGCATGCCTCTGCCTGCTGCTGCGCTGCATCGCTGCAGATGCTGCTGGTAATGTTGCCTGCTGCTGCATCGCTCGTTCATGCAGCACCTTAACCCTTTCAGCACCGAGGGCAACTATAGTTGCCCAATGATGTAAGATATCAAAATCAGACGCTGTTGAAAACCTATCATGAGGCAACTTGTTTAAAAGAGCTCCCCGCAGGGGAGCTCTTTTAAACAAGTTGCCACATGATAGGTTTTCAACAGCTCGGGATAACTACATTTTTAATTCCTTTAAAATGTATTCAGCGCTCAAAGGGTTAATATCCAACATTCTCCCCGGCAACGAAACGTGGGCTCTGAATATTTCCAAGAGGGGGGAGGGGGATACCAAGCGTGAGAGCCATTTCAGCACATATCAGTAATTTGTGAATTATGTCTCCCCCCCCGGAGGGAGAGGCCAGACATTGTTTTAGGCTCAGTTCCCGTTCGAGTTCGCGTTGGTGTTCCAGCTTCATTTCCGGAGCGTAACTCCAAAACTGTTAGCATAACTTTAACGAAACTTTGCATACTTATTATTCAGGCCCTAACGTGGTGCCTTTTGGTATGTGCCTGTCTGTCTGTCAGTCCGTCCGGTGGGTTAGGCAGGGAAGGGGCGGGGGGGATGTACGCTTTGAAGAGTAAATACACATTCTAGTTGTTTCTGTAATAATTACATGCTTTAAATGTTTTAGCATAATTACTGCTCATGTGACTACAAATCTACAGTATATGCACAAATCAAGTGTATTTTTTGGATTATAGGTATAAATACTTACACTTTCTGTGTTCTTGGGTGCTAGAATGCAGTAGCATATTTTTGTTTGCGAAAGTAGTTTCATAAGGCCCTTTTAATGAGCATGCGCCAGATAGCCCAAGAAGAAAACATGCTGCTAGGAAGCATAGGAATCTGCAAATAAGTTTGGATCGAGATAAGTTTTTGCCCGTGTGCAACATGTAATGAGTACATAAAGATAGTGAAAAATAATGGTTATTTTTGGAATGCAACACCAAGCTGGTAATGGACCAGGCTTTGTGTGACTCTAAATACATTTTATTTCAATCCTGTCCCTGCCTCCTGTGGACTTGTGAGTACATAACATTTAACAAGAAAACTGGATTTAATTCAGTGAAACACGAGTCAAAACTCATATACTTGGCAGATTAAGTGGCCTAGGAATTTGGATCATGGTAAAATGGCCACAACATCCAGCAACACCCCATTAGGAGGACTGAAACTGCACAGTGTTTCCATGATTAGTTCCAAAACTCTACAGTACTTGCAAGCTAAATGAATGAATTGCATTATTTACCTTTTCACGAGTTAAGCACCATCATGCAGTAGTGCTCAGAGTCAAAGAGACTCAAACAAATTGCTATTAAACAGCAAGCTATATTATTGCTTTGTCTACACAGCATATTACTACGCCGCCTAAGAGTTCAGACGTGGGTCATACTATCCACAAAGACAAAATAACCAAGTGAAAAGTAGA
Organism: Gymnothorax javanicus; assembly: GCA_029692085.1. Lineage (NCBI taxonomy): Eukaryota > Metazoa > Chordata > Actinopteri > Anguilliformes > Muraenidae > Gymnothorax > Gymnothorax javanicus. The sequence goes on along the minus strand of CM056195.1, from coordinate 30,537,679 downwards.
AGCGACGCATGCAAGAAGCAACTGCCCTTTTACCCCCTCCAAAGGAAAATACTCAGTTCAGGGTAATTTCAGAAAGTCATGCCATTATAGTGAATTACCGATTTAATCCTGCTTTAGAGGTATTTGCCTTTCATTCGAGCAGCAGTTCAACAGTTATTTTACAGGATCACTGGCATTATTATCACTGGTATTATTATGACCTTCCCTGGAATTATTTTGTTTCATTAAATTTCAATATACCGTTGCCATTATTTCTGCGCTATAGTATAGCCAGTGTAAGCTATTTAGCTACTTACATATGGGGGAAATTAAACCTGGTCCGTGAAAAAGGATTTCAATATCTTAGATTTAAATTATAATGAATGAAAACAGAACAACTTGAATATAATCTTGACTTTTTTAAAAAAAGAGACAACCCATCTCTGAAAAACATCTAATTATAATAATACAACGTACATCCTTATACGTTGTACATCTTTATCATTGTTTTCCATTATTGAGGTAACTATGGATATTGCTATGCTCTCAACACTCTTATGACCAAATTCTCGCAACTATGGCATAGCGTGACGCTTAAAAAGAAAGAAAAGAGACTATGGCACACGGACTATATTCACCATGAATCAGCCCAATTTCAGCCTGAGCTGTGCACTTACAGCTAAGTGCACTACAGCTTCGCCATAGAAGTACCAACAATCAATGCACACCATGCCCAGTACGCCCCCACATTTCACCAATTACAGTGTCTAAGTGTCCTGCAGCATTGACCCAGAAAAGTAGGACCCATAAGGTTAAAGGTCAAGGAGTTACACATCTCTTGCAGTTATGTGAATCCAGTGCCGGATCATCATTGGCTACACAGGACACTGTTACAGAATCCTAAGGGCTGTTCATCTAATTTACTACACATGAATGCGGTTGAGGAAATATACCTGTTAGTGAGGACAGCTCAGGGTAACACTGAGCTCCACTCCTCCACACAGTCTTAGGCAGCTCATGATAGCTAAACCAGAAATTAGCTCATCAAGGGCTATCACATCACCTTGCAATAGACTATTACAATGTAAAAGTGTTGTCCGCTCCTAAGATAATGGTGGACACACCAATTGACTATGCAGCCACAGAGAAGTGGACTGAGTACACAAGCGACAGTGAATCTTTTTTTTCTAATCAACTGCTTCAGAAAAGACAGGTAGCAGGCTGGATGCCAAGTAAGAGTGTTAAGCAATTTCTCTACCCTGAAATATAACAGCTGTATTATTCAGCTCTGATAGCGACCGCACATACACAAATGCTATCAGAAAAAGCTACACTCAGAACAGCACTGCCAACACCATAGAAGGTGAACTTATAGATTCCAAATAATCCCCATTAAGCACAATCCATTACACACAATCACACGCACAAAAAACAAGGACAGGTGCATGGCTGCAGTCATAAACACACTCAAATTCTCGTGCAGGGGCACTCGCGTGTATATTCAGAGCTACAAATCAATGCAATCACACATAAACACAGTAAACGCCTCAGGCATGGGCCATTCTGACTGAAAAGTGCCAAATCGAACAAACTGCACAACCATTTCCAGAAATGCCCTGCATCAAGGGAATTAGCTGGCTTGACCGCCTCGGATCCATCTAACGACGGTCGTCATAGTCAGTAGCCAGAGAGACTCCCCCCTCAGAGCGCTGGACGCTACCTGCATGCTGGGAATTGCAATAAGCGTCGAATGAGGCTCCGCGGAGCCAGTTTTCATTTTTATGGGTGGGGGAGAGGACAACAGGGATATTGCCATCATGAGTAATGGTGGTAATATGCCAAACTTTCAATATGCAAGTACATATGTTCGTGCAAGCTCACAATGCGATGGAGATGACTACACGCGTCATCATAAATAAATAAATGTCCTCCGCTAAGTAACGTGAGGGACCGTCTTTGAAGGGGATAAATAACAAGAGGCGCATATAGGAATATATAAGGCGATGACACTTAATCTCATGTTGTTTAGCGACGCTGCCTGTATAGAGAGGTATTGAGCACTTTGTGAGTGCCAGACTGGCTCACGGGGACCGTTGAATGCTAACGAGGCTCTCAGCATCAGAAGTGGGCCAAAGATTTGCCTGAAGGACCCTGTCACTTACAAGCAGCTCGGAGACTCAGCAGAGCGTATGTCGTTCACCATTAAACCATTACATGCATATATATGAGTTCCATTTGTGTGTGTGTGTAGTATGTTGTGTTTGTGTTTGGAGGGGATGATGCAAATTTGGCCAAAGCTATGACAAGAGAAGCAAAAGAAATCATGTACAAAAAACACACAAAAAAAACCAAATAAATAAATAAATCAGATGCCTGTAAGGGTGTGTTTTTTTTGTATATGTACAAGACCAACTGCCACCAGAGTATGTAGACAAGCTTTTGTCAGTTCTTTTTGTAGAACCACACCTTCATACCTGATGCAGTCAAAAACAGCATTCAAACATCAGAGGCCTTGAGACATGTTTTCAGGGGAAAAAACATCATTGATATCAATTCCTATCAGTGACGTGCCAATCGGAGATACTACGTTATGACAGGCAGAGCGCTTGCGTTTTATCCTACGATTACTCTTTTTCCATTTGCTTTGCTTGATGAGCAATCAAACAGTTGATTTGCTAAATTATAAGTCGAACTGTTAGACTAGCCAATTCATATTTAGATAGCATCACTGGTTGTTGATATCTCAATTATTAATGCTCATGACACAGCACACATTTTTATAAATGTGTTTTTCTTGGGTTGATCTACTTTCCACCATTTTGTACGAATGTGAAAATAATTTATAAGCCACAATGATGGTTCTATATGCTGAAAAATGTTTTCCATTATAAATGTACGTTTTTAAATGCTAAAAGCTAAATCAAGTGCTATGTTCAAATGAATCTCAATTTTTAATGAATCTTAAATATATTCTGCTGAAAAAAATGCTACAGTAAGATTTGATTTTTGTCCCAATTATTCAGATTATAACCACTATTACAATCTCACATAGTAGCCTTGTTGGGCCTATCTGCTTCTCATTATCACTTCTTAATCATAAATAGGGTGCGCACTGGTTTTGATCAGTCGCCAAATAAATGGCGTGATTATTATTCAGGCTAAGTGCACAGGAACTTGTTGAGAGTAATCACGCGTTAAAAGTAGAAGCTGCACAACCTCACAGGTGATTAGCTGACTTCTCAACACAATTTTTTCCCCCTTGAAAGCATTTCACAAGGCCTCTGAGGTTTGGTTTCAGTTCACTGAAGATGCATAAGGTTTGAAGATACGGTTCAAAAAAGAAAAAGCATAAGATCACTGATAAGCCCCGTGGCGGCAGTCAGTGATATCATATAGTGCTGTGAAAAAGTATTTGCCCCCTTCTTGATTTCTTATTTTTTTGCATACAGTACCAGTCCAAAGTTCAGACACACTTTGCTAATGTCACAGCACTCAGTTTTTAGAGAAATTTAAATGGCTTATCTTCTCTACATAATCTCAAATGGAATCTTGTGAGAGGTTAACAGAAGTTAGAAGAGAATAATTTATTTGTTTGAATAGTGTCCAAAATTTTGTAATTCTCCAGTAAGCCATATTTTGCAAAGTAAACAGATAAATATGCTCTTTCCATTTTCCAACAGCTGACTTAAAGTCAAGCTGTTTTGGGACTTACTGGGCAAAAATGTCAATGAAAAGCAAACCACAAGTGCAGCACATCTTTAAGAAGTTAGACAGCCATGCAGCTGCAAACTCATTGTAGTCATATGACTGTGCTTGTCGGGGGGGGGGGGGGGTGGGGGTGGGACTGCAAGTATGCTCAGCAAATATGACAGTGGACACTAGTTAGTTTGATGGATTTAAGAATTAGGTCTTTTTTTTGCAAAATAAAGGGTGCTTCTTTCTTTATTCAACATGTATTGTACGAAAAATGTGGGTGTGTCCTAACTTTTGACTGGTACTGTATTTGTCACACTTAAATGTTTCAGATCATCAAACAAATTTTAATATTAGACAAATATAACACAAGTAAATACAAAATGCAGTTTTCAAATGATTTCATTTATTGAGGGAAAAAGCTATCCAAACCTACCTGGCCCTATGTGAAAAAGGAATTGCCCCCAAAACCTAATAACTGGTTGTGCCACCCTCGGCGACAACAAGTGCAATCAAGCATTTGCGATAACTGGCAAAGAGTCTTTCACATTGCTGTGGAGGAATTTTGGCCCACTCTTCTTTGCAGAATTGTTTGAATTCAGTCACATTGGAGGGTTTTCGAGCATGAACGGTTTGTTTACGGTCATGCCACAGCATCTCAATCGGATTTAAGTCTGGACTTTGACTAGGCCACTCCAAAACCTTCATTTTGTATTTTTAAGCCATTCAGAGGTGGACTTGCTGGTGTGTTTCGGATCACTGTCCTGCTGCATAACCCAAGTGCGCTTGAGCTTGAGGTCACAAATTGATGGTTGGACATTCTCCTTCAGGATTTTGTGGCAGAGAGCAGAATTCATGGTTCAATCAATTACGGCAAGTCGTCCAGGTCCTGATGCAGCAAAGCAGCCCCAGACCGTCACACTACCACTCCCATGTTTGACTGTTGGTATGATGTTCTCTTTATGAAATGCTGTGTTAATTTTAGGCCAGATGTAACGGGACTCACACCTTCTAAAAAGTTCAACGTTTGTCTCGTCAGTCCACGGAATATTTTCCCAAAAGTCTTGGAGATCATCAACATGTTTTTTGGCAAATGTGAGACGAGCCTTTTTGTTCTTTTTGGTTGGTGGTGGTTGTCGCCTTGGAACTCTCCCGTGGATGCCATTTTTGCCCAGTCTCTTTCTTATTGTTGTATCATGAACAGTGACTTTAACTGAGGCATGTGAGGCCTGCAGTTCTTTAGATCTTGTTCTGGGTTCTTTTGTGATCTCCTGGATGAGTCGTCGATGCGCTCTTGGAGTAATTTTGGTGGGCTGGCCACTCCTGGCAAAGTTCACCACTGTTGCAAGTTTTCTCCATTTGTGGATAATGGCTCTCACCGTGGTTCGCTGGAGTCCCTTTCCAGACTGATAGATGTCAATGACTTTGTTTCTCATCTGTTCCTGAATTTCTTTAGATCGCAGCATGATGTGTTGCTTTCTGAGATCTTTTAGCCTACTTCACTTTGTCAGAAAGGTTCTATTTAAGTGATTTCTTGATTCAACAGGTCTGGCAGTAATCAAACCTGGGAGTGGCTAGCGAAATTGAACTCAAAAATGTGGCTAATCACATTTAATTAATGATTTAACAAGGGGGACGGGGGACAATTACTTTTTTCACATTGGGCCAGGTAGGTCTGGATAGATTTTTTCCCTTAATGAATGAAATCATCATTTAAAAACTGCACTTTGTATTTACTCGGGTTATCTTAGTCGAATATTAAAATTTGTTTGATGATCCGAAACATTTAAGTGTGACAAATATGCAAAAAATAAGAAATCAGGAGGGTGGAAAATACATTTTCACAGCACTGTATATTACGCTTAAAAAAATTGAGATTCACCATCTTAACCTCCATCCATTATCTATACCGCTTGTTTCTCACAAGGGTCGTGGGAGCGCTGGAGACTGTCCCAGCTGACTATGGGCGAAAGGCAGGGAAACACCTGGGACAGCTCACCCACCCATCGCAGGGCGCACACACGATTCACGTACTCCCTCACACCTATGGGCAATTTAAAGTACTGCTCAATGCTTATTCATCAGTTCCCTGCTCATAACCCTTTGTACACACCAAGGAGTGCCCTCACGCATATACAGACAAAAACAAGCGCAGAGATGCAGATGCACATGTACATATGTTAACAAGCACGTGCACATGAAAAGATACAATCACGCACATGCTGCAGCTGAATATTTCTTCCCTTCTGGAGAAAGCGCCTTAATAAGCCCTGGCATGAAGATGGTGTAAAGATGAAAGTGAACTTGATGAAACTGGATGCAAGTGAAGCTGCCGAATCCTGACTTTCTGAGAACGTTTAATATTCAATAAGCTCAGTGTTTAGAGAGCAGCACCGAGCGCACTGTCAGTAATAACTCCAGAGGCAGCGCTCCTCACTGTGTTTCTGGGCTCCAGTGAGCAGGAGAAACATGTCCCAAAACCCCAGCAGCTAAAAGCGGCTTCTTCAAGATGACATTATTGGACCGAACCCATGTCTCGTTCTGATGTTTCTCTAATAACACACGTGCATTTATAGAGTACATGAAATGCATTTCTATCAGGGGCTGAATAATTCATGAGCTTCATAGGGGGTTATGCTACTGTACTTGAGCAAGATGCCTCCAGGAGCCCTCAGGGCCTGTTCAGCAGCCTCACCAGCCACTCTGCATGCTTCCTTCTTCGTTTCTCTGCATAAAATGTTACTTTTAGAGACATAAAAAATGTTTCTAAGATTTTCTTACGCTTTTCTTACACAGAATTGCTAATGGTAACTCAAGTCCATGAAGAACGCTGCCTTGAATTTTGAGAAAAGTTCCCAAAGGTTAAAGGCAACATGAACACACAACCAAAGAGTGACCGTTTCTATCATCAGGTTAAGGATGGGTAGTGGAGAAAGCCCGACTGAGGTTTCGTTCATCTTTTGTTGCCCTATTCAGGAACGCTCTGTGCAACTGGCCCACTGCGTTTAGCTGTGGCCGCTAACGCTACTTGAGATGGCTCTTTCACATTCGACACACACTGCAGTCCTGTGCCACAGAGAGAGTTCTGCGGGCAGCAAAGGACCAACTCGCCTGCAGGGCTGGAGTCTGTCCGAGTACGTGAGACATCAGCTGCTCTTCAAACGCAGCCAAGTGACATCAAAACCATGTTTCGGGAACTGAACAAAAACATTCGGTCTGAGCTCTGATTTTCTGAGGAATACCCACTGGGCCATGTGTCATGCCGAATATTTTACTTTAGCTACGAGTCTTAAGCGCCAGTGTCAGCGGGCTCCCGGCTCGTATTTAGCATGCAGGGAGTAATGCGTTTAAGGTACTTATGCACACTGAGAGTTTGACCTCTCCGTTACTCTCAGGACTGGAGCCAAAGAGGAACGTGGGTACAAAAGGCTGCTTTACCAGGCTGAGCGCCACTGTTTGTGGGTCTCTCTCTCCATTGGGGAGTTTTGCTACTTTGTAGGCGTTTTCCCTCATGCGACTCAGTAAATCTTTGTCGAGTCTGATCTTCTGTAAAAAGTAAACTGAAAAGTAGCCACCAAACAATTTAAAAGCATGAAAAGGTACGATGGTAGCAGTCAATGACCCGTAGACCACAGTGAAGTAACAAATTTTCCCTTAAAGAATCTTAAGATTCCTCGATGTCGTCATTGAGTGAAAACAGCTAATATCCTGTAGCTGCTTCAGCTCTTGTGCTCCCAGCATGGGTGCAGGGAGAAATATTCATTCTTTAACTGCAAGAACTACTCCAGAATCAAAGAAAAAAGAGGCTAAAGAGTTTTGGACATGTCATGTCCCGCAAAATCCTTTAGCAGAAGACAAATTCATCTGACACAGCATACTGCATCAAAATCCACTCTGTGTTTTTTTTTTTCAGTTTAAAATACAAACTAGAGGGTGTGTCTGGAGGCCACATACCCCGCCCGCGATCTGCACCAAAAACTAATCACTCCTCACTGGGACCATTACCAACCCCTCTGTGAAATAAGAAAACGATCCGACCAAAACTGCGGCCTGTAGGCTGTCCACAGACAAACACACACACAGATAAATAAATAAATAAATAAATAAATAAACGGAGACAAACACATAACCCCTCCCGCACTTTGTTTGCGGGCGGGGTAATAAATAAATTAATCTACTGGAGCTACATTTTAGAATATGGGAGGGAGGGAGCGCTCATATAAATAGCTGGTTTTAATGGCTCAGCGCTCTTGAATGGCAGAGAATTAGCAGTGCCTCTTAAAATAAAGCTGCATTGCATCGTGAAATCTGCCTTACGGACGCAGCCTGCTGCAGAACGTGTGCATGATAACTGCCTCCATTTGTAAAAAAATTCTGCTTCGCTCAGTAATCCCCGTTTTTTTACCAGATAGACTCATTTCCGGACCACAAAACCACAAGCAGCCAACCTTGGGACCCACGGAAATTTCACAAAAAAACGAAACGCGCACATAAACACATATAGCGTGTGTACGCGGGCCGGTGATTTGATCTGTAGTGATCTTCCAAGAGCTGGGAAAAAAAAGCCCATCCCACACAGTTTAACAGCTGGGTATTCAGGTGCCCGGATGCATTTCATCCAGCTCCCCGCAGGAAGTGTGGGGAGGGAGGCCCGAATTCCCGATGCTCATCACGATCCTGATCCCCAGCACATCCCTCTTAGATAAACGCGCGTAATTATTTTCAAGTGGAAGTTCCAGGCGAGAACCCGTGGCACTTTGTCTTTGTCAAGGCGTTACGCAAACGCTAATACATCCCAGCACGCATCATTAATTACTGGCGGGAATGCCATTTCAGGGCTGCCTCGGCGGGCCATTGCTGCAATTCCGTCATCTGTACCAGAGGCACATAGCTGCCGCTGATTATTTTTTATTAGCTTTCCGCAGCGTGCCCGGCTGTGGCCACTGAAAAGGCTTCAGTGCGGTTTAAAGGGGATTAAACCGCATTGGGAGCACATTCAGCCAAATTGGTGAAGATGACCGGACCCCAATCCAGCAATGATGACTCACTGCAGCCGGGCACTTTAATATAGACTTAACAACTCTACTTTCCAACAGCAATGACAGCTAAAACTTTGCCCATTTTCAAACAAGAAATATAAGTGCATTAAATTGGGTCTCGAGAATCCTTTTAAGATGAGGGAGTATAAATAGAAAAAGAATGAAAAAACCAGAAGAAACACAAGACCTGAAAAAAAAAAACGCCAGTAATTGCCATTGCGGTCCTGAAATAAATATGGACAAATGAACAGCGTGGCTCGATTATACCACAAGTGCAGGGAGAATCATTGTAACTCGCTGTTTATATTTAGACTGACGTCTCTACTCAAGAGAACCGATATAGAGAGGCCTGGAACCAGTTAGCTTAATAAATTAAACAGATCAGCATGCGCCTATTTAACAAATTCTGGCTGAATGGTTTTAAAATAGGCCCCAAACCCCAAAAGGTCTAAATCACAGTAATAAAATGAAGAGACAATGTAGGGGAGAGCCACTGTATCAACTCCCCGTAATTGTAATGAATTAAAACACACAGCCGTAAAGGCTCTAATTAAAGTCACAAATCCCCATGAAAAAAAGACACATTGTGAATGAAGAATGCGTGAGGCCTTCGGACACAGAGACGATACGGAACACAGTGGAACACAAGCAGAGGTGCAAACTAAGTACAGATCTGGAACAGAGAGGTACAAAAGTGTGTGTGCGTGTGTTTTGTATGCGTGCGCACATGAGCTTACACGAGTCTGTGGGAGGTGGGGATAATAAAGAATATTAATAAAGAAAGGAAAGCAAATGCTGCACAGAAAACATGCAAAAGAGGCTTTACCATTTAACTGCTAGATCTCTGCAGCCATGCATTTCAGCCAGCTTCAGAATGAATGCAAATAAATCATGCATCAGGAAAAGTATCAAAGATATCCCTGTATTTCAAAACACAATATTATGTTTCTAATGCGGCTACGCTTTCGCTATCCAATGCGTGGCGGAAGCTCCTGTGCAGCGGTCCATCAGAATCAAGGGAGGGACACACTGTGTTTTACCTGTCGCTGCAAGTCATCAAAGCCTATTCCTAACTCTACATAGAAGCCCACAGTGCTACACGTACTTCCATACATCCATTATCCCATCAATTATCCATACCGCTTCCTATTTTTTTTATCAGGGTCACATGATAACTGGAGCCTCTCTCAGCCTAATATGGGCACAAGTTAGGAAAACACCTTGGACAGCTCGCAAATCCATCACAGGGCGCACACACCATTCACACATGCACACATGCACACACACACACACACACACACACACTCATTCCTGTAGGCAAAGCCCGCTTGTGCACTTCTGTTCCTTTATTTCTGAAAGTTGCTTCCTTGACTGAAGTTTCATTATAACTTATTTTACAAACACAAAAAAAACACTGTGCTCAGCTTTAAAGCATTGGCACTCATGCGTGCGCTCAATCCAGCCTCTAACTTCAAGTCAGTGCTGACAGCTAATCTTACTGCTATGAGCAATGTGGTTTGTTTAGTCCCGAGAGTTCAGCTGTTCCCTGATTCAATGCAGAGCAACACATACAAAACAAACGCGCACGCCGACAGGCACGAGTGGGCACACACAAAACCGCACATACACGCACACACACACACACACACACACACACACACACACGTATGCGAACACACGCACGCACACACAAACACACACACACGTATGCGAACACACACACACAAGCGCAAACGCACACACGGAAGCACGCAAACACACACACACACACACACACACACACATGCACGAATGCACACAAAACCACACAAACACAACTGTATGTGTCATTTGCTGTGGTTCTTGCAGTTGATACTGAAATCATGTTGAAGCATCTAGTCAAACTAATCTCATGAACCCCCAGGAATCAAGATGACTGACTGTGATCCAGGCCTCAGGTTGTGTTACTGAGAACCAAACCTGAAGCAGCATTAGAAACCAAGGTTTGGAGCACATCAAATTATGGCCATCCATACGCACAGAATCCAATCATACGCTTTGCCTCATCGTATTCCCACTCAGTCGCTAAAACCCTCAGAGTCTGTCTCAGCACCCTCAGTGGCTCTTACCAAAGGAGGAAGCGGTGTGCTACAGCTGTGCAAGCCGCCACAGGAGGGGCGTCCAATCTAATCCACCATGGGCTGGTGTGGGTGCTGGTTTTTGTTACAGCCCAACACTAACACACCTGACTCTACTCATCGAGGTCTTGATTGAACCCCCAGTTCAGTTAATCAGTGGAATCAGGTGTTGCGGCACTGGGCTAAAACAGAAATCTGCACGCACAGCGGTCCTGTATGGATAAGACTGGACACCCCTGGGCTAAAGTGTGAATGCAAAAGTGTGTCGGCCCTCATGATTCAGGAGAGTCAGGCAGCAGAGTAAACCTCCTTTCAGCGAGGAGCTGCTCCCCGTCTCTCGAGGAGCGACCGCTCAGTGGCCACCCTGTTCCACAGGAAACCTCTGATCTCCGGCCTCGGAGGTTCCAGCGCCCCATCGCCTGCGTCATCGCCACCTTCCCGCCCCAGTTTCGAGGGGATCCAACTGTTTGATCCTGCAGAATGTGCTCCATCAGCGCAGACTTTCCCAGAACCTGAGGCCCGCTTGGGTCACCGCGGGCCCCGCCGGTGCTGAGCGATTTACACCACCTCCTCCTGCCCCCCCATTCTGAAACGCCACGTGGAGGAAGAGGAGGGCGCATCCCGAGCCTCTGCCTTTGGACAAGAGCCCCTAACTACCCCCACACATGCGTGGTGTCACCAGGGTCGGTTATTTAGCACCTGCGCCGTTGGTTTGAATCTGTCACTAGCAGGGGTGAAGTCCAGCGCTCAGAGAGTAAAGGTCCCTATGCAGGTATCTCACCAATAAACTCAGCCATCTGATTTCGCTGAATGGTTTAACCTCAAGAACGGTGTTACACATTAATCCCAGGTGAATGGAAGGAGGACCACATTCCGAACAAGGATTTTATGCCACTGGCCAGCAGTCTCTGTACTGAAGGAGACGCCGTCTTTCCGATGAGACGTTAAACCGAGGTCCTGACTCACTGTGGTCATTAAAGATCCTATGACACTCTTCGATAAGAGTAGGGGGTTCCCCGGTGTCATGGCTAAATTCTCAACCTGGCTCTTTCGACCTGCCACCTAATCATCCTCTGATCTAATTGGCTGTGCAAATTGCCCTCTCCCTCCCCACCTTAACCCCCCAAGGCTCCCTTGAAAAAGAGATTTCAATCTCAACGGGACTTCCCTGGTTAAATAAGGGTTAAATAAATAAAATAAATAAAATTTCTGAACACTCGAATTGAGGCCGGTTTTCCGGAGGGGCATACAGTCATGTCGTACCTGAGAGCTGACGATGCGCTGGGAGGAGCGCTCGATGTTGGCCGGTAGGCCGAAGAAGCCTGGTCTGTCGTCTTCAGGCAGGTTCTCGATCACGCCGCGGTAGTCCTGAAAGGAATCGTCGTCGTAAGAACCCCGTACAGCAGCCCACAGACCTCGTTCTCGTGCGGGATAGAGGCACTGACTGTACGCGATTCGCGTCCTGAGATGACGCCCAGGCCTCCGCGTGTAATTCGCTTCCGCCTCCCTACCTCTATGCTTCCTAATCAATGCTGTCTGCTGCACACCGTCTGCCTCATTTACTCTAACTGACTAACTGAACCACAGTCACGTCAGACTGAACTTAAAAGACTGTAAAAAACTGCTCTCTTTACCAGTATCTCACTGTGCATATAAAGGGCTATCTGGAGCGTCAACAACAGAGCAGTCTGTCCATATTTGCTCAGTGACACACTGTTTATTGTTAACTGGATCTCAAGGTAACTGGAAATAAAATAGCGGATAAAGTTGAAAGTGTCAATCAGTGTTCATTTCAGCATAATTACACCCATGTTGGGTAATCTTCTTTGGAGTTACAGCCAATTTTATTCATAATGACTGCTCAAATGCTCACACAGTGCACTGTATATCCTCTAAATTTAAGTTTGTTTGGACTTTTTAAATGACGTCTGAGAGAATGACGCACAGTTCATTATGCCACTCGTCCATTTGCACGCACCAGGATGTTGCAGGAGTTGGGCACGCTGATCTGGGAGGGGAACGTCAGGCCCTTGACGCCGCGCCCGTGCAGGCCGGAGACGAGGCGAGAGCTGAAGAACTGCTGCAGGTAGGAGCGCAGGATTCGCAGGTCGCTCAAGCTGTCGATGCGGCCGCCGTAGATGGCGTTCTCCAGCAGCCCGTGCACAAACTCCCACTGGATATCCTTCGCCCCTGCAGTACACAAACCAATCAGGCAGCCCCTTACACTTTGTTATTCAAACCACCCGCAAGAGCATATTACATCATTTATTATACAATTATTGACTTCAGTTACTGGTGAATCCAATGATTTATCCACTTGGACAAGTGATATTCACCGAGGTCCATAACTGAAGACAATAACTGTTTCACCATATAAGCCCACTTGAATTATACAAAATAAATGATCTTCATTGTCTCGGGTAGGGAGTCATCTGATGAGGGCGGCAACTCTAACGTAAAGCCCCTCACAGGGACAAGGCGACACGAAATACGAAAACTGTCAGGAGTTCCTAGAAAGCCTAATATATTTTTGGCTCAAGGTCGTCGGATTGTTATATTCACCTCTCACGTACTTCCCCGCAGTGAATATGACAGTTTACAGTGACCGGTGGAGCTCACCTTGACCAATCAGGAGAGAGAAAATTCTTACATCATATAATAATACAATTTATTTGTGAGGAGGATGAAGGCACGAGAAAGTGGATGTGTTAAAATGAAAAGCCATTTTGAGAGTATGATGTAAAACATTATTTTTGGTTTGGCGGTGAAAAGATCTGCTCCGGTGTGCAATATCGTACGCTATATCAACCTCCTGAATAAAAGACACCAAATCCCCCGAGTACAAAAAGAAGATTGAGACAACAGGTGGAAACTGAGGTGGCAATAAGTGATCAGCTAAATGAAATAGCAGCATATTGAGTAAAAACAAAGAAGCAGCAATGACACCAATAAGTTAAACATGGCAAACAGGGTGCAGCAAGCTATTAGTGTAGCAAGCAAAGCAACAAGTGTGAACAGCTGCATAGCATTAGCTTGACTGACAATTTTTAAACTCCATTACTGATACATTACTGATGTGATGTGTACTGATGTGATTGGTTGGTGAAAGGACAGCTGTTCTCTAAATTCACCTCCACAGCAGCTGCAAGAGTTCCCCGACTGAATTGCCGCTAGCATTTAATGCGCGCCACTGATAAGTACATGACTATATGTCCAACACAACAACAAAGAAAGGTGGACACATACACATCCCAGTTCGATATTTAATAGTACAACCACTTTTATACCAAAGCATAAATGTTTTTTCAACCAGTAAACATCTCTATCCACCACCAATATGCTAAATGCCTACATACTATAAGGAATTTTTACCCATATTTTCATTTTGAATTTTATGAATACATTTTTTGCTCTTTGTACACACAGATGTGACAGAGGATCATATGAAAGTGAGGTAAAGCTCACTGAACTGTTATGCCAGAAGGCACTCTTATCTGATGTGATGAAGAAAACTGCCCAATAAAATATATTGTGCTTGACATCATTTTGGCTTGGTTCCATATGCAATGCAGAAGATCTGGTCATATCCATTTTTGCCCCACCTCTACAGCTGCACAAGATGGCTACAGCGGGGAGTAGAGACAAAGCCATTCATCTTCTTTGCATTAATAATGCACTATTACAATATCAGCAAGAAAAACCCATTTCAGCTCTGCGCATGCAAAGGTTCCCTTTGTCTGCCATGTCCATTAGAACAAAGGGAAGTGAGTGATGGGGTGATAGTGATAGAGTGTACTGTCAGATAGAAGTGTCTCTTCACGCACATCTCAGCGTCTCTACCTATAATAACACCAGATCAAAGCTGGCCATGAAAGCAAAATGGAAACTGCTTTGACTTTATAATGTTTCGCTTCGAGACGGGCTGAAGACGGTGGCAGTGGCAGAGTCTCCTTTACTAACCGTCAAACAGCCTGTCGATGATCTCGAACCCGGCGCGTAGATCAGAGAGGGAAAATTCATAAAACTTCGTCCAGCCCTGAGAAGAGGATGAAAATGTGATCAGAAAAGGAGAGTAAACTTGAAAAAGACAAAAAAAAAAACAAACCTTTTAAAGCAAACAAATTTCTGTCAATCAAACAAAACAGGGTGCATGCTTGTCACTGTTATTTTGGCACATGTGAGAAAAGTCAAACAGCATTTTAAAGGAAAATGGCCATAATGCCGTATAGCTGAATTACCTAACTAATGTGTCTTCAGGTCAGGTCAGGCACAGAGTGAAAAATCATTTTTCAACAAAGTAAAACCCAACGCAAAACAAGGATTGCTTTGGCTCCACCTACCAGAGCTTCACACAGCTTAAAAGCTGATCTTCGGCCCCCCACACACAACTGACCTTATGTGACCTTGACCTTTGACCTGATACCCTCCAAAACATAATCAATTCAACTCTTCTCTGTGAGCAGTTTCTATGCCTGATTTGGTGAAAATCCCTCCACTCCTTCAGCAGATATAGCGCAGACAAGGTATCTGTGATGGGTGCATGCAAGGAAAAACAACAGGAAAACCGTATGCCTACCGCCACTGAGTGTGTCACAGGCATAAAATATCAAAAGATTCCAATGAAATAAAAAAAAAATCGAATCCCTGACAAAAATGGCAATAAAATAATAATGACATTTTTAAAGGATAAATTATTACAAAGAATAAAAAACCCAAAAGGGAATTTAGACTAACTGTTGACATGTCAGGTCAAGGTCAGAGCAGGGATCTCTTGAGCGTGTAGGACGCTTGCTGTACAGGAAGGGAGAATGAGACTGTTGCGAGAGATGACAGATGGAGCGATGCAGCCGAGTCTCAGATGAGATGCATCGGAGCGCACAGCTGTTCCTCCCAGGTCTCCAGGCCCCTCGCTGCTCTTTAACTGCCATACAGTCATTTATGATGCAAATCCGTGCAGAAAAGTCATTTCTCAATTATTACAATATTGAATTCCAAATTAATCACCCTCGGCCTTATTTACGGTTTGCCTCAGTGTTATCAATCAGCCGCAAATCCGATGGCTGAACGTAATTGGAATGACCTGAAGGTTAATTTACTGCTGACCTGGCGAGATGAAACATAACCAACAATATTTAAAAAAGTGTCTTATAAATTGGATGCTTTAAATAAAACAATTTCCTGTGATTCGCTCAGTAAGGATCTTAATTGCACTTGTATCACACCAGTACTGCCCTAAAGGGGGCGCCAGACTCAGCTCTCTGTTCTGACCCGCAGGTTAGACTTTTCTGACCTGCAGAGCTCGTACCTCTCAGAGCCGAGCACGAGTATAAGGGTGCGATGCTTCTCGTATGAGGACAGATGGGCTGGGACTGTATTTCTCTGGAGGTACAAAGGGGGTAGGAGGCAGTTGTAGGCTAATCTCATTTCATTTGAATGACCCCCTGGGGCCATGAAATGGCCTCTGCTGACAGCCATCTTACGATGGTGAATGTAATTCTGAGTCTGCGCTGGGACCAGGCATGGCGACGACCGCCCTCTCCTGCGAGCAGGCAGGACACCATCAGCAGGTCCTCAGCACCACCCCACGATACCCTCAAACAGTCTCATCCCTGCCGGTTTTCCCCACAGCGGTAATCAAAATCAAAGGATCCTTAGAGGTGAGACCGAAGACCACAAGAGGAAAGCAGACCCAAAGGAAGTTTTAAGAAGGGAAACACTCGGCATAAGATCTACTCAAGTTTTTAGCCATTAAGGTACAATCGCGCCTCTGTAAAAGGTGCGCAATTAACCTTCGCTAAATAAGAGCTGGCACCGTGGCTGCCAGCACAAATTTAACCAAGCGCTTTAATTACAGGCACACCGCCACTGGAGCCTTTTCATCTCAAAATGCTTAATTGGTGACTTAATCATTTAATTGTGCGCCTGTGTGTTTGCGAGGGCAAAAGAGGCTAAAGATAAATGCCACTGCGGTTTGTGTATTTAATTACTTGGCGTTGTCGCAGGAGAGGAACGCGCACCATGTGATCAGCGGAGAGAGAGAGCGAGAGCCTCGGGGAGCTGAGCTGCAGTAGGGCTCCCTGCTGCTGCAGTCTCTGACCTTTACAGGATTATTCCGGCTCTGACGAGACTCCCGCTTCACACTGCACCAGCCTCTCGCAGTGTTTCCTCACACACACTGTGTCTCTGGTGCAGCACGGCTCTTCGCGTTCCGCTTATGTGTGATGGAGCCATCAAGGGGCCGACTGGCACAGCGTTAACACATAAGAGCAGGTAAAGCTCTTTGTTTCACTGTCACTGATCTTTCTACATGTGAGAAAACTGTATCTCAGCGTATCAAACTTGTCTTCACTGAACAAGCACATTTCCTTCTTCTCCAATTTGTTTTACACAATAAAGGGCAGAATATTTTACCTTTTATTCATGCTTAACACCTACGGTTCACAACCTGCAAGAAAAGGCTCTGGTTCAAATGTATTAGGTGACTGATAATAATGTATCAATGTTTCAAGTAATCAAAAGAGAGTACTTGGGAGTTGTAGTCCTTAGGAGGAGGGGTGTAGAATAGAGCATACCTGGGGGATGTAGTTCTGGCACTCCTGACACACTGCATGGCTCTGGTTCAAATGTAGTAGGTGACTGATAATAGTGTATCAATGTTTCAAGTAATCAAAAGAGAGTACTTGGGAGTTGTAGTCCTTAGGAGGAGAGGTGTAGACTAGAGCATACCTGGGGGATGTAGTTCCTGCGCTCCTGACACACTGCATGGCTATGGTTCAAATGTGGTAGGTGACTGATAATAGTGTATCAATGTCTCAAGAAATCAAAAGAGAGTACTTGGGAGTTGTAGTCCCTGGGAGGAGGGGTGTAGAATAGAGCATACCTGGGGGATGTAGTTCCGGCGCTCCTGACACACTGCATGAAACCAGGCCAGACAGAAGAGGGACTGGGCCCGGGTCAGCACACCTCCCTTACTGATCTGCTCCGGGCTCCAGGACTCGTACGTCCTCATCAAGTTCTTCTTCAGTCCTGGAGGCGCCTGCAGAATACAAATAATGATTACATCCAGTCATAATGCCATTTGCAGAGCGTCACGGCTCACATCTCCAATTGGCTGCGGAAAAATGATTGCAGCTTTTGTTTGAGCTGATCGATATATCGCGGGCAGCATCGTTATCCTGGCCGCGTGTCTCGTCGTATCGGCGCTCTGCACAGCGAGCCCTTTCTCCCATCTGCTGTCTGCTACTTGTGTCTCCATTACCAGACCTGTGAGTGCTATCGCTGCAGTACTTCACCGCGAACGAGACCGTTCGCTACTGAAACAACTGCCCTTTTTGCTTACAGATTGTGATAATATTGCAAACGCTTAATAAAAGAGCATTGTTTTCCTCAATAAAATTAATATTTTATGATAGTGGCAGTGGTAATGTAACTACTCTGTTAAATTACCTTCAGGAATTGAGACTAGCTTGTCAGAAATAATGCAAAAAAAGCGTGCACTTTACCCGACTGAAATAACATGGCGCAAGAAATTACGTATGGATTTTGCACGCTCCAGTTCTTGGCAAGCGAATGTCCTCCAAAAGGCCTGTCAGGCAATGTGCGCTCTTAAGCATTTATACTGAGGGGGCGACAGTCCTGTGAGGAACATTCCCCCTGTCCAGAGTAAGATAAACTACGCACAGCATGGCAGAGCCTGGAGGCTGACACCAATGGGGACTGGGTCACTGTGCTACTTAACGGATTAATGAAACCGCCCTATTTTTATCCACAATCTCCTATATTTGATATTTGAGAGAACTGGATTTTACGTAAGAGCAGGCCTTCATAAGCAATGTTTTCAAGGGACAGCACGGAGGAGTAAAGTCTCACCTCATACGTGACCTTCAGGCTGGACTGCAGGAGAATGGGGGTAAATTTGGGGTGCACCTCTGCCGTGAGCCACAAACGGAACCCTGCTTTGGGCTGCAGGACGTTCAGCTCCTGGGTAACCAGAGGTAAAATGTACATTCAAAAAATAAGAAGGATTTAACCTCATAAAACCTATGGACCCATATATGGGTTCGTAAAATGCAGCTCCTGTGTTCATTACAGTGGCCCTTTAGGCTTATTCTGAATTCTACTAGACATTCCAAGGTTTCCGAAGATCTCAAACATGCCCTGATGAATTAGAGGAAAATGTGAATAAAAGTATGCAAAAGATACAAATATTTTTCATTTAATGTTAGGCCATGGCCATAAAAACATTGTATCCTGGGTTTTAATATTTCACTCAATGTAAGTGAGATGTAGCTCCAGTGAAGCGCTGCAACCAGCAGATATAGAATATGTATGTGGCACTGTCCTAAAGTATGGAAAAAAAAAATCTTTTTCTGACTTTGGGAAAAACTTAAGGGAAAAGCAGGAGTTTTACTATGTTTTTAAAGATTGAATGTAATAGCCTGTATAGAATGTTCCAGCGAGCATTCCGCTGCAGTAGTCTTTCAAAGGAGGACTGTCTGAGAGAGGAAGTTCTCTCATACATACTATGCATAAAAAACTGAATTAAGTGTAGTACAATAACATTATTTGGGTGCCCAAACACTTCAAACTTGTAGCTAAAACATTCCTCAAGGACTGTTGGTGTTTATCTTGAACCTTAAATTACCTGTGACCTCGGTCAGGTAATTGTTCTCATTGCCTTGCGCACTCTGCTTATGCAGCCAATGCCATCAATCTCGGGCTCCAGCAAGGTTATACCGAGAACATTTAAATCTTTTATTCTAAACTGAATAAGCACAAACCCCAATTATTTGTTTTCATGCTGTACAAGGCTATTCTCCTGTTTTATTGCACTAACGTCACTCTTTGGAGTTCCTTATTCTACCACCGTATCCCACACACATGAAACAAAAGTTTCCACTTGTGTATAAAGCGATGAAGTTAGTGAGAGAGAGAGTAGCAGTATGACATTGGTGAGAAAATGACCTTGCTTCAGACAATTTGTTCACGTTAGCTGATTAGTTAAGCATGAGAGCGCCGGTGCGATGGCTTTAATGGGCCTGAAGGAGTGGGACTGCAGTCACTTCACACGATGGCAGTTAAATAAGGTCACAATGGATGATGAGACGCTCTCCCTCTCTCTGAGATATAAACAGAATGCCTGTGAGCGACGCGCCATCTGATTCAGGTAGCATTCGCGAAATTAACATCCTTTTTTGTTTTTTGCGGTGCCCCGTTCAGAGTCCTTTAAAGATTAGCACTTTTCAAAGACAGAATTGCAAACACTGAATGTAGTATGTTCGCACGTGCTCATACGCTCACTTGAATTCCTGCCGTTTTTCTTCAATATTTGAACTTGCCAAATGTCCCAATGTGTACTTCATTACCAGTGATTGATTTAACTTAAAACAGTCATATCTTCTGGATGCAGGGAGATAAACGCTTTATTTTAGCCTGAGGGTAAAATCCAGTTGTTTTTGCCAAGAAACTGCGAGTTTGACGAAATGACAGAGCTGGCGAGCTGGGACTGTCAGTATGGTCACTGATCTCAGCAGCTGGGTCAACACTGCCAGTGAGGCACTGCAGAGACTGAGCTCGGGAAGCAGATTGTGCAGATGTACAAACACACAAAAAAAGACAAATTTGAATACCACTGATTAAACATAAAATTATAAACTCTACGTTTGACTGAACAAACAAAATTACAATTTTCAAAACATTCCACATGACGTCTAATTAGTCATACATTAACATAAAAAATAGGGGTGCTTATACTTCTGTTTTATCCATGAAAGAATACTCTATGTGGTTGATCTGGCCTGAAACTACATCTTAGGAGGGCAGAGCAGGATAAATCTATGGCAGTATCCGACGTGAAAGACTAACTCCAGAGATAAGTTCTTGTGACTTCCCTTTTTCAGGAGATTATTAAACAGATGAAAATACCATAGAGAGACAGTGCAGCAGCAAAGGCTTTACTGTCAGGTGTCTTTCGAGATGCAAATTGATCTCATCCATTTTCAGATGACTTCATGTTGTTCATAGAATTAATGAACGGATATGAGTGTTTCTACTGTAAGACTAGACGATGACGGTTTATACATGTCTCCAGGAAGATGGCAGCCTTTGGGATTTCCACCTTTAACACCATCGAATGAAAATGTCATTTGCTTGGGTCCGGTTGCTGCCTTGCAGGCAAGACTTATTAACTTCAAGGATCATTCTGAAGACCAGGACCTCAGGGCTTGGATGGCGTAGATTACTTCTCATCTCGTGTTCCTGACACCCGTTTAGGCCTCCCTCAAAAGAAAAACAGGCCTCGCGATCCTCACCAATCACAGAGCGGAAGACTGTGACAGGTGTCGAGTGGAGCTGTGCAGCTCAGTTACACTGCAATATTTCACAAGTCCACAACCAATACATTTCACGGGGGGGGGGTGTCAATTATTTGACCAAACCTGCACCATACTCTCATTTTTTTTTCCCCTATTTACATCTTCCTCTGAGGTCAACTCCACGTCAAAGCCCTTCCAGCACAAACACAAAGAAAACTTGACATGGAAACTCTGCGCGAGGCCCTGACTTGATTACACGAAGCAGGGTGCGAGAACATGGCGGCCGGAAAATCCAGCGCGCCGTTGCGTCGTTTCGGTTTGTACGTAGCTGTCTCTGCGGAGCTGCCACGCGCTGGCAGGCAGATATAAATGAATGTGCCCTTTCTGTCTCGCGGGTAAGGCTGATGAGTCATGAGGATGCTTTAGATCTCTGTTTAATATCTTCTGTCACATAAAGACACAGAGTCTATTATGCAAATTGCCAAGATATTTAGAGCCGTAATAACTCTGAGGAAATGCAAATATAAAAGCGGAAGAGGACGACAACTGCAGTAATGCTGCTTTTCTTTCTTCTCCTTAATGGCGTGGAGGAATGGTGGCGTATCCTGACGGCAGCACTTATCTTTCCTGTAATATCATTTGAATCTAAAAGCCACTTTCTGAATGTAACTACTGAATGTACTACAGCCCTCCACTCCTGGATAATTAGTGACTGCAGCATTCCAGATCGAGAGATGATTCATTACGGTGATCGAGCGCCCTGCTCTGCTTCACTCCTACATGTTTAAAAATATTGTTTTTGCTGTCATGTTCGCTAACAGTCAGTTTTTCCCCCATTCACCTATGAAAATATGAATAACTGGAAGATTGCCATGTGCTCCATATGGATTTTTTTCAAGATTGAGAAGAATTAGTAGTCAATTAAAACAATAGGATTTGAGCCCTTTAGTGAAATACAAGACAAATGAATTGTGAATTTTCTTCATTGTCACAATCATCAATATCCGACCATTGTCAAACAAGTCAAACCAGCTCAAGTCCATGTTTTTCACACCATGTTCACAGTGAAAAACACAGCGCCTATCTCAGTTTTCCGAGGGAAAATAATTGAAGACGATGGATGGCCCAGGGGGCATCCTAGTGTCATACATAAATGGGGGAGAAACAGGTTCTCCTCTCAGAGTGTAGAAGTGGCAGTTATAGTCACTGTTCCTCGCCCTATCAAGAGAGTGAGCTCTGCTTGGAGCTCGTGTCCATAATTGAGAGCAGGGACAAATGTAGTTTGAGAGCTTTATTCACCACCATTGTCCAGTACAACACCCACACTGGTGCGGCTGCAGCACCGAAGCGATGGTCCATCTACCGATCCCTTAATCCCTCCCTCATGAAATAGAATGAGTGAGAATCAAATATATGAACTCTCCAGCCTGGGACAGCGGCTGCACCCTCACTCAAGGGGAACAAGCCACCTTCTTCCAGGAGAGAACCATGGTCACAGACTTACAGGTGCAGAGACACATACCCACTGCATTACCCCCACAGCTCTAAACCCCCACTACATTACCCCCACTGCATTACCCCCACAGCTCCAAATCCCCACTGCATGACCCCCACAGCTCCACACCCCCACTGCATTACCCCCACAGCTCCACACCCCCACTGCATTACCCCCACAGCTCCACACCCCCACTGCATTACCCCCACAGCTCCACACCCCCACTGCATGACTCCCACTGAATCACATCCCCACTGCATTACCCCCACAGCTCCACACCCCCACTGCATTACCCCCACTGCATCACATCCCCACTGCATTACCCCCACAGAACCTCCCAAAAGATTATAATCTTTACTTTGACTACTGCTAAGTCATGGCTACAATCATAAAGCAAAGCATTTGAATGAATCAAGCTGATATCATTAATACTATGGCCACATATTTAAGTTGTGTGCCCAACAGCTCAATCGAGGGATCAAATTCAAATCCCTCTGGTTAAACCCTCAGTTTCTTAAACCACTGATATACTAATGCTATGATTCACAAGCCAAACCCCCTCTGCTGGGACCTGTGGGACCATATAATGGAATAATATCTATGTTTATCAGGTATTAAAAGTACATTTTATGACACTTACTGGATCAATTCCTATAAAGCTCTCACTTAAGTACACTTTTATATTTCTCTGCAAAGAAAGGAAAACATTTCCAACAAGTCAGGACTTGTCCATTTTATGCCATTTATCAAAGGCAGGGACGCAGCAGGAGAGGGCTTTGAAGGTTACGAGCAATTGAGAGGCCACTCACTGCGAGGATACTCTTTCTTTCTTCGCCTTCCCTTTTTCCCTTTCGGTATTCTCACACCTTCTCAGTGCTTTTCGCCTGACTGCTCTGACTGCTCTTCTCTCCTTCTCACCACCCCTCCTTCATCTGACTCTCTCTAATGCTCTCTATCCAGGTCTCCGCTCACCTGTGCTGGGGCCAGCTGACAGAGCCGGACGAGCGCGGCTCTTCCCTGACTGCGGCTCTGTGTATAACGACATCGCTCGGGACTCCCCGGAAACTGTGCAGACAACCACACCGACACAAAACTAGTGACGGCAGCTCTGTCTGTGAGGGCGAGGTCCCACAGCTCCGACGCTCTCCTGTGGTAAATGCTTGAAAGGTCGTGGAGGAAGGAAGCATTCCTCCCTTCCCCCTTCCCATCATTCTGTGTCTGTACCTGGCAATCCCACCTGTGTCCTCCCATCTTAATCTTTTGAGTGTTCTTCCAAGACCCCCCTGTTTATCATTCATTCGTTTTGTTCTCCATTTGTGTTTCTCTGTCCAATCAGTGTGAACTTTACTGTAAATAACAGCCCACTTAGTTCCAGTATAAACTTCTGAGAGCCCATTCTGGGGGACTCTTTTCCCCTGGTACCAGGCAAAGGGCCACAGACTTCAGCAGTTGGTTTTTGTTTGTACAATTATTCACCTCCGCCATGAGGTTTATGTTTTTGCTGGTGTTGGTTGGTTTGTTTGCTTGTTTGTCTGTCTGTTAGCAACATATCTTAAAAACAGTTGCATAAATTTTAACCAAACTTTGCAGGATGTTTAACTAGCACAAGAGGAACAAGTGATTAAATTTAGGCATATCTAGCCCAAAGTACAGCTGAGATTTAGGCCAAAGTTCAAATCCAGCCATGCTGGCGGAGGTATGGGCTCTCGTGAGTCCAGCAGAGAAGGTCAGAAATGACACAAGGACCAATTGATTAGCTTTTGGGAGTGATCCGGGTTAGGGGTTAGGGTAAGGGTTAAGGTTAGGGCCCTGGGCGGAGGTGCTGCGCTCTCTGAGTGCTCTTGTTTGCTCATAATTTCACATGCACAATAAACTTGATAAAAGACTATTGGCTTAAAACTCTCTCTTCTACAACAAGGTCCATGGCCTAGATAGAACCAACGTCTAGCCCTCTCCAACCAAGGCCCGAGCAGGACCAAATTTCGGGAACCGTCTGAAGGGCTGAGCGCCCGCTGAAAGTTTATATGCCTGGCTGGGTCTGCGAGTGCCAGTTTCCGCCATGTCCTGGATGCATTTCTCAGGGATAAACGGTGTAACCGGCATGAGGACGCCTGTCAGGGGCTATAAGCTTCAACTGGACTCGGAGTACAGCTGCAGGCTGTTTCCACACGAGGAGGAAATGAAGAGAGGAGGGAGAAAAGTGAAGAGAGGGAGCAGCAGCGTCAGATGTGGAACTTCAGGCTGCGCAGAGAGCCGGCTCTCCCAATCTCTCCTGCCTGAAGCGACCGCACAGCAGAGCATCTGTCGCTGTCACACTACTCAACGGCAGAGTCTCTGAGGGAGGTCACATGGGGGGGCGAACAGTATACCTGATAGTGACGCACCATCTGAACAGTGAGCTACATGACTGAATTTAACTAAAACACTGAAACACATAATGAACTGCAGCTCCCCATCAGAGCAAAACCCTCATTATATCACACTGTTAAATAAAGCTTACTCGAGCTGAAAGTAGCTGCAACTAAGGTGCTGCAAATTAAGAGGATTTAAGATGGCAAAGATAAAAGGGTCTCAGAAAAACAATCCTTCACAGTTAAATGAGCAAGCTTTGTTCTGAGACCGTTTGGTCCATAGAAGAATGTTTGCATATTCATTAGTAACTTTAGTAACTTTCTTGTGGTAAAAACAGGTCAGCTGTTTTGAGTTTCCATTGGTTGCTGTACAACTCAATTCAGAACTTCAGTTCAAAACTGGAAAATTTGTGTCTATGGGACGCAGATGCCCCCGCATCTGAAAAATTCGACAGAATTTACCCAAGTTCAAACACCTGAAATCGTAAAAATTTTTAAAAATTCAGAAACAAATTGTGAAATTTACACCTTTTGGGTTCCCACAAAGCACATGTATAAGCTAAATGAATTACTTAGAGCAGTATTTGAGAAGAAGATGATAGACTACACCCCCTATTACGGCAAAGGGAGAGGGAAACTTTTCAAAATATACATGAATACTTAGAACACATGAAAATTCATCAAAATTTTTTAAATTCAGAAACAAGGTATTAGATGCGCACCTTTAGTGTCCCTACAAAGCACATGTATGAGTTTAATGAATTCTGTTGAACGCCGGTTTTTCAAAGTGAATAAACGATACCCCCGATCAACCCCGAATGGATGTATGGATGCACAAGGGTTAACCGAATATGCCCCCAGCCATATATTGCGGGGGCATAAAAAGTGCTTTCAAGCAGCCTTCCAGAAGACTTTGGAGTGACAGTGAAACTATTTAGACAGCTGTTCATTTAACAGGGCAGTACTAATATAATCACATCCCTCAGTACCCCCTCAACCCATGATCCATATACCTAACTGCCCAATCACCCTGGTACCACCATTAATCCAGAACCAGCGCCGCAGTCTAACCTTCTCCAGCAGGGGAAGCCAGGCTGTGACCAGGTGCAGGTTCTTCAGGCAGAGCCACTCTCCGCTGCGGGCACACTCCTTAAGAGTCTGAATGGCAATGTCAGCTTGACCCTGGCCCATCGCCACCTGCAGGAGAGGAGAAGTTACTGTGGCACCCTGTTTGAATCCCAAGAGGACAGCACATCTTACGTTTACTGCTATATATATTCTTATCAGAGCCTGGGTGGTCAAGCCTCACAGTGAGGTAAACATAAGATAATCACGGATATCAGTATCATCAGTAAAGGCAGAAATAACACCAACAGCAGTGGTAGAAGGAGGTTACAGAAGAGCTGGCGAGAGGAATAGTTTTATCCCAGGGAAAGCCCGGCTATTTTTAGCCCACTGTTTTGCTGCCCAGTCAACTACTTCACTAACCAAGAAAATGAGACCTTAATGTCCTCCTTAATTAACTAAAGCTCCTTATGGGTTGTTATGGGATCGAGCTAATGGCCAACTATAATGGGGAACACCGCTGATGTCATGAGCCAAACACCAGAGGGTCAGATCTCTGGGGCGGGGTACGGGGTACGGAGGGGTACCTCGTGGTAGTTCTCACGGCCCACCGTCTCCCCGGCCAGCTCCAGAAGCTCCTGCGAAGGGTCGGCTCCGGGGGAGATGATGATGAGGACGGGCTCGATCTCTAAAGTTTCGCCGAACAGCCGCCTGAGGTTGAGCGGGGGAGGGGAGAGCTCCCTCATGCCTAAGGAACAGAGGAGCTCTGAGGCAGTGGCACACAGGAGGGCATGGGAAGGGCAGAGCTCCCACTGAGCTTTTTATTTTAACACCCAGAAGGATACTATTTGGAGGATTTTTTCCCCAAAATTCAATGAAGTAAAACTCCAATGACTTCAAATACCAGCAGGAATTGTTACAGCAGGATGTTCAGCTACCAATATCCTAATCATATCTTCCAGCATCACATCGTAAAGTACACCTTCAGCATGCTTCTATATGTCAAGGGTCAAAAGACAGAACATGATACCAAAACTGTAGCAGAGCAAAGCAAACTAGAGTGCCAAGGGCCCTGAAGGTTGCCAGCAGTTACAGCTCCAACAGGAGAAAAGTAACTAGCATCAGTCCGCGGATTCAACAGCAAGCCAACGCGAATTTTTGCGAAAGCAACACATTGTCTACACGATATTGGCGTTAAAAAGCTCCAGCTAGGACATCTGCGAAAAAATTAAACCTGTTTAATTTTTTCGCGAATTTCCGCGGTGATGGCGAATGGTCCCGTACCACTGCAAATCAATTCACGGTTCTTCAAAGCAATTCTTCTCTGGGAAAGAAGAGAAATGTTTCATATGCACACTTCCGCGGGCCAACGCAGCTCAGTGAGAAAGGGGTTTTAGTTACCATTATCGGGCAACTCGACTGAGCAGTCACACTTTTTCATGAGTGACAGACAGCAACATTTCTGCCATTTAGCAAAAATATAATCTTTAAGAAGTCTACATCATGAAATCCGATTAGATTTTTTTCTAACCTGAACTTTCACTGTCGTCTGCTGTCAATTTGTGAAGTGCGCCATCTTCTCAATTCACTTCTGGTTCTTGCTCTGCTTTCAGACAATGATTTTTTTTACACAGCACTGCCACCGAGTGGGTCCAATTAGTATTATTCTTCCTATTCCATGATGCTAATAGGAACAAATATCCAAAAATAGGTTTTGAACAGTTTTTATTGCCGCAATTGATCGTGAAAAAAGGTCGACCATGCGGTTACAATGCCAGTAAAAATTTTAATTATATATGGGTTAGTGCCTAATACATACTAATTTCTAAAGACATTATTAAACGAGGGAATAAATAGATTGATTTTGTCACATGACCTTGACCTTGAAGACCAAAGTCAAATCCAATATGGTGTGTTTGATTTGTCATTAGTATCCAATACATACCGAAGATCTAAAGCCATTACCTGGACCTTGTTGCCCAAGGTCAAATCGAATATGTCGAAAACAACCAGCATATATAATTTGCTATTAGTGCCCAACACATACCTAAGCTCTACAAACAATATTAAACAAATGTGGGCCATTTTTGTCATATAACCTTGACCTTGAGCCCCAACATCAAATTTGACTGACTGCCTAAGAATGTTCAGCATACATGGTTTCCTATAGATGCCCCAAACATACCTGAGCTCTAATTGCCATATTCAGCAAGTTATAGCATTTTTTGCCATTTGATCTTGACGCCCAATGTCATATTCAACTTGCCGAGAATGTCTGGCTTACATGATTCCCTATAGGTGCCTCACACATACCTAAGCTCTAAATGCCACATTAAGCTGTTATAACACATTTTTGCCATTTGACCTTCACCTTGAGGCTCAAGGTGAAATTCGAACAACCGAGAATGTTTGGCATACATGATTCCCTTTAGGTGCTTCACAGATATCTAAGCTCTAAATGTCATATTAAGCAAGTTATAGCACATTTTTGCCATTTGGCCTTGACCTTGAGGCCCAAGGTCAAATGTGCCTGACTCACAATGTTCGGCATACCTGATTCCCTATAGGTGCTTCATACATACCTAAGCTCTAAATGCTATATTAAGAGAGCTATAGCACATTTTTGCCATTTGACCTTGACCTGGAGGCCCAAGGTCAAATGTGACTGACTCATAATGTTCAGCATACCTGATTCCCTATAGGTGCCTCATACATACCTAAGCTCTAAATGCTATATTAAGAGAGTTATAGCACATTTTTTCCATTTGGCCTTGACCTTGAGGCCCAAGATCAAATGTGACTGACTCACAATATTCGGCATACCTGATTCCCTCTAAGTGCCTCATACATACCTAAGCTCATGCTATATTAAGCAAGTTATAGCACATTTTTCCCATTTGACCTTGACCTTGACCTTGAGGCCCAAGGTTAAATGTGACTGACTCACAATGTTCAGCATACCTGATTCCCTATAGGTGCCTCATACATACCTAAGCTCTAAATACTATATTAAGAGAGTTATAGCACATTTTTGCCATTTGACCTTGAGCTGGAGGCCCAAGGTCAAATGTTGACTATGAGCCTCATACATACAATGTTCAAGTTATAGCATACCTGATTACCTTGAGGCCCTGGTGCCTCATACGATTACCATAAAAGCTCTAAATTCTATATTAAGAGCTCTAAATTCTATATTAAGAGGAGCATAGCACAAAACACCCTGAAAAATGATGAAGTCCAGACACGTTGCCTAGGTGGCGCTATGAAGGAGCGATTCAATCAAAACGCCATTTACACCGTTGAAGCAGGTCATGATACTGATTCCATTGCTGCGATTAAAAAAAATTCATCAGACAGTTTTTGAGAAAATTGCACCTAAGTGTCAAAAATGGCCATTTTCGACATAAAAATGGCCGCCAAGTCTAAACGGACGATTCAATCAAAAAAATTTTTGCTCGGGCATTAACTTGATGACCGATTTGATCACATCCCCAAATTTAAAAAAATTCATCAGACCATTTTTGAGATACGGCTTTAAACGGACGACGCCGACGGACGCAAAGTGACGACAATAGGTTACTGGCCTACGGCCGGCAACCTAAAAACAGAAAGTCAAGCTTCTTCTTGACTTTGACTATTTGTACATCCAATTAACTTATTGTTTTGAATGAAAGAAGGATGGGAGAGCAGCTGATTCTGCCATTTTTGCTAGCTTCTTGAGCTCCACAACCCAATGGAAAAAGCAAAAAATAAGTTGATTAGTTGTCAGCGAAGCTACCAGATCCAGATCCAGAGTCCATGGCCATTTCGCCCAGCTTACGCGTCTTACAGTCCTGATGCAATTGCATTGTTGACGGCGGCACAGGTCCAGGAATTAGGGTTGCACAAAAGAAGTACGCAATATCGCTGTCTATAGCTACTTATATAACCACTTATTGCCACTTTTCAGTAAGGCCACAGTTTTCAATTCCAAATCACATGGATGGATGACCACAAGTTTCAAGAGCTGGTGGCTCTAGATTGTTCTTGAGCACAGTCTAAGCCCTACTTGGTGCAGAAGCCATCATTTAATTCTATTTTTTTTTCTTTTTCTTTTTTTTTTTTTTTTTATATGGCATCTCCAACCCCACCCGAATCTGGAATATCCAATCAGTGAGCTATGTACAAGCATGATCATACACAACTCATGCTGCCATCTTGGAGAGCTCAGACAGTTTGCGGTTCCCCATTACACGCGCCAGTCAGCCGCCAGTTCTTTACATTCGCAGCTTCAAACCTTACATACATAGAACAAGGGTGGTGGAAACAAAAACATGTACTTGCTTAGAATGTAACTGACGAGTGCTGGGATGCCCAGCAGGAGGCGCTTAAGAAACAAACACTGTTGACTGCCACGGCTGGATCTGATGCTGGGGTGGTCATTCCTGCCCCACAAGCCTCGTCTTTACTGAGCGAACCGACCCAGCAGCCCACCGTTTAACTCTTCTCAGCTAAAGCAGCTTAATGCAGAGAGAGGTCTCTCAGCTCTGCCAAGTGTCCCTCAGGAGGACCTAAAAGGTGAGTGCATTAGGCAAATGTGCATTTTCAATCCTGAGATGGAAGAACCTGGCCAAAAACTATCCGGGCAAACAGGACACAATCATTGCATTAATGGTTCATAAACTACTAAACATTACATTAACCAATGAAGGCCTTGAAAATTCCCCACAAACACAGAGTGCATTAGATTAATAACTGTATTTTTCAGCCCATTTGCTCATGCTCACAAAAAAAAAAAAAATCAGTGAGCTTATAATTCTTTAATTTCTATTATTTTCTACAATGATGAACACCTACACCACCTTCAGCACTAAATCCAAGCCTCTTATCACGTAAGTAGTGTCTTGCCAAGCCGGCACACGCTGTTCCGAACAATACTGTGTTAGAAAAGCAAAGGATGACAGAGACTGATTAGCTAAGCGGGAGAGAGGGAGAGAGGAAAGCTTTTGTCTGACCATTGTAGAGATAGAAATCTGGCCTCATAGAGAGTAATCATGTGTCTTTTCCAAACATTAATGTTACAATGGTCAGATTAATTACAATACACACACACACTGTCACACTGCACTCCAACAAAAATATGAAAACACACACACGCAAGCACGCACGCACGCACGCACACACACACACGCAGGCACACACGCGCGCGCACGCACACACACAGACACACATCCTTGTACTTCTATCCTCATGAAGACATAGCATTGACTTCTATTTATTCTTTGTATGTCTCTACAGCCTTTTCCTAATCTTAACAATAAGCAACAAATGCCGAACCCAAACCCTTATCGTAACCTTAACTATACCTAATTCACTAGTCACAATTTTCCTTTGTAGTTGTGAGGACGATTGAAAATGTCCTCACTTCCCAAAAATGTCCCCACTCTGCAGGATAAAAACGTTTTTTTTTTTGGTTCTCACTTTGCAGCAAGTACAGTACAAGCACACACACACGCATGCACACACACATGCGCACGCACACACACAAGCATATGCACACACGCATGCGCGCGTGCACGCGCAATGCAGTAAAAAGCAGTATATTCCATTAATATTCTCGATCCCGAGGGCAAGCTTTAGCCTTATGAGCGGTGACGATGCTTGCAGCGACCTTTTCTTCAGATTTCCATAGCAACAGTAAAAGGATCAGATTTTAGAAGACGTCACTGAAATACACAGGGGGAGAAAAAAGCAGCACTTTTTCCCCAAGTCAGAGTGGCGAACAGAGGGTGCGATAGCCGCGCGCATCCGAGAAGCAGGGCCGTTACAGACGTCAACACTGAGAGGCCGGACAGGTGTACGCACCCTCCCAGGTCGGGCGTGCGCACAGCACACTCATTTTGCGCTTCACGTAACGCTGCTTTCAGCAGCAGAGAGGCACGCAGTGACACCTGGGACTTCATTAGAGACAGCGCTGCAGCAACCAGCAGCCGAATACCGACGACAATTACCGCAGATCAACACGCTCCGTCTTACACGCGGCGTACAAGGAGCCACATAATTACAATGCAGCGCACCATCTGTCATCGGTCTAAATATCACATCAATGAAGGAAGGCTACTCGGGTTCAAACTTAGAGAAAACTTAACTTTAGGCCATTATCTTCAAATGGGTTCACACAATGATACAAAATCATACACCGCAGCACTCCGCTAAAAAGGGCTGATTATTCTCTCGCTATTCTCATTTTTTCCAGTTCCAATCTTTTTCTTTGTGCTCATCTCTATTTCCTCTCTATTGATTTAAACTGCAGACTAAGCTTGTAAGCATTATTCATCTATTGTAACAGCTGCCTTGTGTATAATAATTTTGAACAGCAGTGGATCTTATTTCCAATTGTTATATATTTTGTTTCCTTTTCTTGTCCTTTTTATTATTGCCTCCGAGAGCAAGTTTTTTTGTTATTCACCTTCTTTCTTTGTGTTTCTGCTTAGTTCAGCTTTTCTTTGCTGTAGTTTCCATTCTGCCTTCTGTAAGTGACTGAATGCACAGCGAAAGCTTCTAAGTCCTCACAAACTGAAGTGGGCACACGGTAAAATGAGCATTTTAACACTGCATACCGGGATGACAATTGAATAAACCATTTATAATCGCGTGGTATTGAACAGCCTTCCTCCAGTCACAGTCAGCTAACAGTTGTACTCACTGCACAGCAGTCGCATGACATTTATGTTTAATGCTTAGAGCGACAGAGAAGAGAGGTAAGGCCAGTAGAGTTGTGCTGAGCAGTGATAGGTTCCAGGGCTGGTTCTCAGGGTAGGGCATAGAAGGTCTGGGTCCACCATTGGACAGTACACCTGGCCTGCATAGCGTTAGTTTAAAATCATCAGCATTAGTTCCTGAAAAAAAAAAAAGTGCGCTACTCCACTCAGGACAACTAAGGGCATTAGCGAGCGATAACACGCTCCATCCCTGCTGGACCGTGTGACCGTGTCCGGGCTGGACAGTGGGACTGCAGGGACCAGGAGATTACCGCCTCTCGTAAGCCGATTAAAGCAGCGGCGCTTATTACCATAAAGTCAGTGGGACGGAGGACGGCCAAGGCGGAAGGCTTTAATCTGCCTGGCAACGCGGGGGCAAAGCCATGCCGGTGAGAACAGAGTGTTTGCGGACTCTCACGCAGGCCAGCTCGGGGGCTGATGGGGAGAGATACAGCTCTCTCTCACATGCTGTATAGGATCTGTTGGGTTATTCAGGTCCACGAAACCCCGTGCAGTCAGGGGCAGAGGACGGTACATTCATTCGTTCTTTCATCCCGAAGCCACAAATTATCGCCCCTCTACGGTTTTTCCCCAGATGCCACAGATGTGCTTCCCTAATGCAGCGTGGACTTCAAAAGGACCTTAAAAAGGTACTTTTAATTTAGGATTTTAAAACATTCTCAAAACAACATTTTTAATTAATTACCCAAGGGACCAAAGACTCTTACATTAAAACAGAGATGCTCGTCCCCTTCCAGGCTGAACTTAAGGGTCATTTAGCCATAAACACTCCATCCATTTAAAACACTGGCACTGACTGAACAGCTCTCAGAACTTCTCTCGTGAAATGTTTCGTAACTGTGAACGAATAGGCTTTTTAAGGTAGAACTGATTACTGTGCCACAGAAGGCAGCGCCACCTGCCAGTCGAGTGTGGTCATGACATGGGCTCGCCGCGCTCTCAGAGCCTGGACAGCACAGCCACTGGAGCCCAGATAAGGCACCCCGAGAGCACATCACTGCCCTGGGGTACTGGCCCCTCCAGAGTGAAGGCCTCACTGTTTCTGCTACACTTCGCCAGTCAGTGAGTCGGGGAGATTTCCAGCACAACTCCTGCAGTTAGCATGGCTCTGTTCATTCTGTGTCATCGCTCAATAGGTGTGTGTGCGTGTGTGTGCGTGTGGGCGTATTCGAGTACGTGTATTCAACCGTATGTATGTGTGCTAGCTCCAGTGTTCATGAGTGTGTGTATATGTGCATGAGAGGGGTGTGTACATGTGTACAGTGCCAGTCAAAAGTTTGGACATACCCACATTTTTCCAAGAATACATGTTAAATAAAGACATAAGCACCCTTTATTTTGCTAAATAAAAATACCTAACTTTTAAATCCACCAAACTAACCAGCATTTGTTGCCATATTTTCTGAGCATACTCACATTTTTTTTTTTTACAAGGACAGTCATAAGGCCATGATGAGTTTGAAGCTGCGCAGCTGTCTAAGTTCCCAAAGATGGTCAGAACTTGTGGTTTGCTTTTCATCGACCTTTTTACCAGATAAGTCCCAAAAAATGGAAAATGGAGGGGGCTTGTTTGTCTGTTTACTTTGCAAAATATCGCGTCTTTGGGAATTCCAAAGTTTTGGACTCAAGCCAAACCAGTAAATTATTCTCGTTTAACTTCTGTTTACCTCTTACAAGATTCTATCTGAGATTATATCGAGGGCTGACTGCAATAAACAGTTATGTCCAATATATAACATCTGGACATAACTGTTTATTGCAGTCAGCCCTCGATATAGAGATGTTAAGTCGTTGAAATTTCTGCAAAATCAGAGTGCTATGGCATTAGCAAAGTGTGTCCAAACTAATGACTGGTACAGTATGTGAGTGTGAACACTCTCCTCTAATGCGGGGAAGGCCGAGTGGAGACAGAGCTGTAGTACTTGCTGTAACGCAGAAACACAGCGTTTTCTTTAGCTGCACGCAGCCCGGCACTCAGGGGCTCGGAGAATGTGTCTGGGCCTCTGCACTCGTCTTCGCCCTGTCAGATAAACTCTATTTTAGGTATGTGTCGCACTACCTTACACTTCCTCACAACTGACACTACTGAGTGATGAGGTGTAGACTGGCTTCAATTCATTACCAGCTCATTAGCGCCACAACAATGAGCACAGTTTGTTTGTGATTCACAGGACAGGATGGAAGTAAACAAAAACTCACATACACAAAAAGAGGCTGACTCTTTCAAAGAGCACTCAAAGGTTTGAGCATAGAGTTAGTATCTCCAGCACTTTGCAGGACCATACTGAATGTAAACAAAAAAAAACAGCAAGTTTTTGATCCACATTTACGGAGGGTATTTTAGTGTCACAGGTGCACATGCATGTATTTGCATATTTGAGGCAGGTACGTGCACTCGCGCAGGAGTATGTGAGTGCAGGAACGTGTGTGTATATGCACATAGAAAGTGTGAAATGTACCCTGAGTGATGAGAAATGTGCAGAGAGTGTGCAGGACTCTGCCTGCAAGATGAGCCCACGCTTCTGCAGCAGCACTGAGAGCCTTAAGTCCATCGCCCCCCAAACCCCTCCCCTCTCCCCCTTGCCAATCAACACTGCGCGGCAACCGCAGTGACAACAACACCCGCGAGCCATGAAATACGGCGAGCATTAGCGCAGCAACAGCTTTCTCCTCGCGCATTCCCCTGGCACGTCCACAAAGAGGCACGTAACCCGAGCCCCATGGAAACCCAACAGACGTGAGAACTGAGAGAGACCGCGCCACTCTAACGGCCCTGAATGGCATTTCTCTCCCTTTCTCATTCCGTACATTATTCTTCCCCCCACCTCTCTCTCTCTCTCTGCCTCTCTCTCTTTCTTTCTCTCACAGACAGGGAGAATTCCTTTCCCTTAGTCCAGTGCTTACCTCTAAAGCCATTTACTGGACTGTCGCTTAGAAAATCACTTTTCCTAAAGAGAAAAATCGGCCCCACTGCTCCAGGTGACTCGGCAATCTAATTTCAAGGAGGGGGAAAAAAAAATGTGTGGAAATAACCTTATATATGAAATCACTTAGGGGTTCAAAAAGAAAACACTTATCTATTCACACACAGGAGAGTGTGAGGAATAGAAACTTCAGACTTTCTCGGAGGAAATGGCTCTGCAAGTAAAGTTGAGCGATTCCCGCAGCCGTACAGTGTCTGTCTCTGCACCGGGAGAGATCAATAGCCAATTACAGAGCGCGCGGTCGGGCTCGGGCGCCCATCATTAAAGGGCTCCCACAGAACACGCAGAGGGGAATTTGCGCAGCCAGACACTGATGGCCGTTTCAGGGAAAAAAATGCCACCAATTATTCATGGGGAGGTTCTCTCCAGGAAATTGGAAACACCTGCATTAAGCACATTTGGAGTGGGCATTGGGGAACTTGGAGTGGGTACTGGGGATGTGGTACGGGTTAGTTTGGCATGGATAGGACAGGGGAGCAGTGAGGGTATCTTAGGGTGCTCATGGTGACCTTGCGGCTTATAAAGCGGGTAAAATGGGTTCGGTCGGAGCGTAGCACCTCTGTAGTGACAGGCAGCCAATCCAGCACCCAGGAGTTAAATGTGAGCCAGAGATTAATCTATAGCACCCCTTAATCGCACACTGCTACAGCATCAATAGCAACAATAGGAGAATAAAAGGTCGGGAGTGTTGTGGGCAGAACAGAATGAGCAGGAAACCTTGCTTGTAACCCCGTGTAGGATCCTGCCACTGAGTAACACGCTTCAGAGACAAAGGGAAAGTTATGAAAGAAAGCTGTGATAAGAATGTGTGCAACATAATGTAAAGCCGTGTAAATGTAATATGAATGTAATGGCGGTAAAGAGAGATGGAGCAGGGGGAAGCTCTGCCGGTCAGACGGCAGCTCGCCCGTTTCCCCGGGAGGGTTCGCCACACCACACTCCCTGGCACAGTCTCTGCGGGCACATGTGGCGACCCTGAGAAGGGCGCAGAGCCGAGCCTGGCGGTCAGGGGGTAAGCGCTATTCCCCGGGAGAGAAAACGGGGGAAAAACAGTTTTGCACGCAGAGACCCCGGAGCGTCGCACGAGCAGCAGTAGCCTGTCAGTCAGCGAGATGCGTGCGTCTCCGGCTCGGCCTTATTAAAATAAATAACCGCGGCGGCTCTTCGCCACATTATCCCGCCATATTTACAGGCTGCGTAAAGAGCCTGGGAAAAGCTGCTGCTTAAACGCCGGCCGCGGAGCAGAGAAACAGGCCTTTCATCTGGCAGCCTGGAGGAGCAGTGCTGGTGTGTGCCAGGGTTTATCACACTGCGTTATTCCAGCATTCCTTCCTGCGGGGAATGAGTGTGGCGAGAGGAATCCCTCTCTAACCCCAGGGCTCTCTCTGGAGAGGCCCTGCACTGAGGAGAGCAGAGACATGCACAGCCTCAACCACCATCTTTCCTCATAAAAATCTGTTTTCTAAACAACTGCCTGCCGTATATATATGTGTAAGTGTGTGTGTGTGCGTGTGCGTGCGTGCGCGAATGTGCGTTAATGCCTGTGTTATTCTGTGTGTTCGTGTGTGAGTATGTACGTGTACACATAAAAGCGAGTTTAAGTATGTGTGTGTGTGTGTGTGTGTGTGTCTGTGTGTAAGTGTATGTGTCATTCTGTGCGTGTGAGTATGCGCGTGTGTGTGCGTGTGCATATGAGTGAGTGAAAGTATATATATGCGTGTGTGTGTGTGTGTGTGTGTGTGTCAAGTCAAATCAGGTCAGTGGTCATTTACTCAACAGTGGAAAGTTAAACGCTTCTCAGACTGTCTGAGAGCCCCAGGCTAAAGTAACTATTCTGTCAGCATCTCAGCTGGGAAAAGAGTCGGGGAGGAGGAAGCCTCTGCATGCAGATGAGAGCGGACAGGTATCTGTGCAGGAGAGGAGGTCAGCTGAGCATGGAGCTCAACCAGCAGATGGGGAGAATCCTGCTCATTTCACCCCACCGCTGACCAGCCTCTGGCGCTGTGTCACAAAAACGTGTGCGGGCACACAAACACACATGCGTGCATAGACAAATACAACAAATACATCTGTGCATACACAAACACACACAACCAACAAAAACACATTCTCAAACACACACACACACACACACACACACGCATGCATGCGCATGCACAAACACACACAACCAACGATAACACATTCTCAAACACACACACACACACACACACATGCATGCATGCGCATGCACAAATACAGAATAAAAACACGTGCACACACTAACACACAAACCCAACAAAAACACACATGCACACAAAAACGCGCGCACATGCGCACGCAAAAAAAAAAAAACACACGTGCACTCACACAACAAAAACACACGTGCACACACACAAAAAAAACATGTGCACCCACAGACACAATATATGTGCATGCAGACACTCCTTAAAAAAGCATCCGTCATCTAAACCACCTCTCTCTCACTAGGATCACGGTGGAGCTGGAGCTAACCATGGGCGAAAGGCAGAGACACACCCTAGACAACTCACCAATCTGTCACTGTAGACACACACCATTCACTCACTCACACACACACACCTACTGTACAGGCAATTCAGAGTCTCCATTTAGCCAGAGATGGATGTCCTTGGGAGGAAACAGGAGTACCAACAGGAAACTCAAATAAACACACAGAGAACATGTGAACTCCGTACAGACAGGCTCCAAGCCCAAATCGAACTTTCAACCTTCTTGCAGTGAGGCAGCAGTGTTACCCACCGCACCTCCGTGCCGCTCATTAAGAGAGCATTATCATCTGAAACCAACTTTGCACCCTCTGGCTATAAACGCTGCATTACTACTAACACTGAGAGACAGCCGGACCAATCTTTGGCTGAACCTGGAGCAAAAGCAAATATTACAGCAGTACAGCATGTCACTTTTGATGTTGAACGTCCAATGTTGTACGAAGGTGCAAAAGAAGTTATCCTGCCACTACTTTTCCAATTACTAACGGTCTGTGGTAGAGACGTACAACATTGAAAGCTGAGGAGAGACAAAATTTGGGGCACAAAACAGTAAAAAGGCCGGTGAGAGACTTCAAAAGTCCCCCGCCAAAGACCGGATGAACGTGTCCTCGAAGGAGCTGATGATGTTTCAGGATGTTGACAGTGTGAAAGGTCACAGGACAACAAAACATTGAAAAGGCCCAACTAATGGATAAGACCAAACTGCACAAGAAATTTCGAAGGGCCATCGTCAAAAGTGTTGGAGATGTGTTCGGAAAAAAAAAAAAAACAGCGATGGAGGTCATCGCTCAAAGGTCAAAGGTCAGAGGTCATGTAAAGGTAACAGATAGGAAGCTTTGGCAAAGGTCAGTGTGAAGAAATGCTTCAGCCGCTGCATACAGTCTCAGAGAAATGGATCCAGGTGGACGCACGTATGCACGACGGGCGGACGCAGCCTACATCAGCACTCCGCCAAACTACCCTTTGGGTGGCGAGAGACTAAAAAAAAATGTAAATCACACCAAAGCAGTCACTGTGACAATGAAGCGAAGATTAAAATCTCAGCATATAAACTTTGTCGTAGCTACTGACGCTGCATGCTCAATTCCCAGAAAGACCATTAAACTTTTTATGTACACATAAACAATCGTATAAATGAATAATATGCAATTCAACCAGCAATAGGAGCTTTACATACCCCTGGTCCCCCTGGATGTAGATCCACATATATTCACAGAAATACTAATAAGAAAAACAAGATTACAGGTGTACTACCTGAAACCCCACTGCAGCAAATCAGGCATTAAAACACATTTGCATTCCATGCGCTAAACCCTTTTCCTTTTCTCTTAAAGTGAAATAGAGGGTTTCAACAAGAGGCAGGGGTAAATATATTGATCAGCAAAAGAAACGTCACAGATGTTTTGCATAAACTATTTTATTAACAAATATTCATAAAGTTGATTGGGACATCATTTGGAGACCGTTCTTTCATGTGATGACTCATCATTGCCTGGAACATGAAGGCCAAACAGCAAGAAGGTTGTGGGTTTGAATCCAGCCTGGAGCCTTTCTGTGTGTTTTCCCCTTGTTCGCATGGGTTTCCTCCCACAGTCCAAAGACATGCATATCAGGCTAACTGGAGACGCTAAATTGCCCTAAACTGCCCTTAAAAGATTCCACGGATGTAAAATATATAAAGCGCTTTATCGGCAAATATTACGGCAAAAATATTATGGCAAAAATACATGAATTTGCATTAAATTAACTTTCACATTAACTTTCCTGGAAATAAATATATCGCCAACTGCACGAAAGAAAATCTGTAGGAAAAATTACTTCAGGCATTTACACTATATTACGAATATAATGGACGTCATGTTGTCCGACGAAAAAATTTCAATGCTGAACTTATTTGGACTTCTTTGCTACGGGGATTTACACTAAGATATGTGTGGAACGGCCGACCAACATGCCTTCTGACTCCCTCTACTTCCCGGTTCGGTGAGCGGGGCACGTCCACCTGACTTTCAGCTGACACACGGCCAACGGCGCGTTGGCGAAAGTGGAACCTTTATCCATGCTGGTATTGTAATATGTTGTGCTGTTGTAGGAAGTTTCTGGTTAACCTAGCAGTGTGAGCATGTGCGCTGTCTTGTTGAAACAAGCGATGTTGGTGATGGGCAAAGTACGGCACAGCAATAAAGTCTTAAAACTTAATTGATGTACTGGGCAGCTGGCCTCCACCTGGTCCGAAACACCACAGGTCCAGTTTTTTGGTTCAGTGCAATTCCACTCCATACCATGATGCTTTTTCCACCTCATTCATCTCTTTCCATCATGCAACCATTGACATAATGCTCACCCCTTCTACGCCAAACCCTAGTTCTGCCATCTGCCATAGAAATGCAGTAACAACTGTCATCTGAAAAAACAACGGTCCTCCACTGCCGATAACGCCAGTTTCTCGTTGCTGAGTCCACTGCAGATGTTCCTTTTGCTGACCATCTGTCAGGATGGGATGTCGGCAGGACCTCAAGCGGCAGCGAACTGTGTCTGCACTTATGGGTCTTTGGTGGGTCCCAATAGTCTGTCAAGCCATTTCAGTCGACGTAGTAAACTGATTCTGGTGGTGTTGCCGCTGTATATGCCAGTCTTGTTGAAGCGTTGTGACCCTGGGGTGACCACTGTGTGGACGGTCATTGGTACTGTTGGTGTTGTTGTATCACTGCCTTCGACATTCGATAGTTTGAATACTGCAGTTGAAGTCATTAGCAATGACCCTTGGGCATTGTCCAACATGGAGAGGTCCAATTGCTTGCTCATGTTGATTTCTGCTAAGTCTTGAGCTTGAGTTTGAGTTTATTTACAACCCCAATTCCGAAATAGTTGGGACAAAGTGTAAATTGTGAATAAAATCAAAATGCAATGACTTTCAGATCACATGAGCCAATATGTTATTTACAATAGAACATAGATAACATTTCAAATGTTGAAACTGAGGCATTTTACACTTTTATCCACAAAATGAGCTTGTTTCAAATTTTCTGGCTGCAAGAGGTCTCAAAAAAGTTGGGACACAGTCAAAAAAGGGCTGAAAAAGCAATTAATATATAAGAGAATCAGCTGAAAGAACATTTAGCAAGTAAGTAAGCTAACTGGCGTCAGGTGTGTAATATGATTGGCTATAAAAGGGATGTCTTAGAGAGGCTGAGTCTCTCAGAAGTAAAGATGGCCAGAGACTCTCCAACCTGTGAAGGCTTGCGTATAAAAATTGTGGAATACTTTTAAAACAATGTTCCTCAACATTATTGCAAAGGCTTTGAAGGTCTCATCATCGACAGTGCATAACATCATCAAAAGATTCAGAGAAACTGGAAAAATCTCTGTGCGTAAGGGATTTTACTGGATGCCCGTGATCTTCGGGCCCTCAGACGCTACTGCATCACTCACCGGCATGATTCTGTCATTGACATTACTAAATGGGCCCAGGAATACTTTAAGAAACCACTGTGTGTAAACACAGTTCGCCGTGCCATCCACAGATGCCACCTAAAACTCTATCATGCAAAAAGGAAGCCATTGTTGAGCATGATTCAGAAGCACCACCGTGTTCTGTGGGCCAAGGCTCATTTAAAATGGACTGTAGCAAAGTGGCAAAGTGTCCTGTGGTCAGGAGAGTCCAAATTTGACATTCTTGTTGGAAATCATGGGTGTCGTGTCCTCCGGACTAAAGAGGAGAAAGACCACCCCTCCTGTTATCAGCGTTCAGTTCCAAAGCCAGCTTCTCTGATGGTATGGGGATAAATTAGTGCATACGGTGTGGGACACTTGCATGTTTTAAAAAGCACCAAGAATGCTGAAAGGTCTACAAAGGTTTTAGAGCAACATATGCTCCCCTCCAACACGACATATATTCCTTGGGTATTTCAGCAGGACAATGCAAAAGCACAT
Source organism: Gymnothorax javanicus (assembly GCA_029692085.1). NCBI lineage: Eukaryota > Metazoa > Chordata > Actinopteri > Anguilliformes > Muraenidae > Gymnothorax > Gymnothorax javanicus. Next base: position 30,495,439 of record CM056195.1, on the reverse strand, counting down.
ACTGCAGCTATTCCAACAGCATGGCTTCGTAGAAGAAGAGTCCGTGTGCTGAACTGGCCTGCCTGCAGTCCTGATCTTTCACCAATTGAGAACATTTGGCGCATAATTAAACAAAAACTCTGTCAAAGGAGACCCAAAACTATCCAGCAGCTGGAAGCTTGTATTAAACAAGAGTGGGATCAAATTCCAATGGCTAAACTCAAGAAACTTGTCTCCTCAATGCCCAGACATCTCCACTCTGTGTTAAAAAGAAGAGGGGATGCTACACCATGTCCCAACTTTTTTGAGACCTGTAGCAGCCATCAAATTTGAAATGAGCTAATTTTGTGGATAAAATTGTTAAATTTCTCAGTTTCAACATTTGCTATGTTATCTCTGTTCTATTGTGAATAAAATACTGGCTGGTGTGATTTGAAAGTCATTGCGTTTTGATTTTATTCACAATTTACACTTTGTCCCTACTATTTCGGAATTGGGGTTGTACATTTGCTTTACAGTTAAAAACTAAATCAGAGCAAAATTAACAAAAGGTCTAAAATAAGCTAAAAAGGCATTTAAAAAAAAAAAAACATTTTAAGAGGACTAAACATAAAACAAGACAAGCACAGAAACAAAAACACATAACATACATCTTAGAAAATCATATTTTTCAGATTCAACAGGACAAAAGCGTGTTCATCTTTATGTCATTTTTCCCGTCATTGATGTATTGTATAGTCTGATAGCTGTGGGTAGCGTTGCTGCTTTCGTTCTGGCTTTATTGCAGGTAATGGTTGTGAGATTCTTTCTACTGCGTAACCGTCTCTGTGTGTCTTCCTCCCTGGTCTGTGGGAGAAGGGCGTGGAGTGGATGTTGGATGTCTGACATCTCTCTGACCAGTTGGACAGCTGCCTGTTCCCTCCTGCTTTGGAGGGATGGAAGCTGCGGACGTGGCGTATGGCCTCTGGAGCAGAACTTGAGGGTCCTGTTCTGCAGCCTCTCCAGCTGTGCAGCTTGACCCTTGTTGCAGCCCACTAAAAGGAGACTGCCAGTCTTGGCATGACTGCTGTATTCTGGACACGAATGACAGACAGGTACCTGTGGGTGCATTTTATACCCATAAGCCCAATGAGAAGCAGGTGCACCCTGATTTTCATGAAGGTGCGTTTGTAAGCATTACCATGCTCATTAAAAGAGAGTCAGCATGAACACAGGCCAAATGCTTTCACACTTGTTTGTGGAATTTTTTGGGGCATGGCAATTGTCTCGACTTTAAGTGAATCAGGAGTGTTGCAAAAATCCATGCATTTACATTCTCCGAAGTGCGCCATTGAAAGTGTGACGTTTCTTTTGCGGCTCAGTGTATAACAAACCCTGTTCATTTGGTTCAGATGAGAATGCAGAATCTGAATTAGGCAAGCTAAATTCACTTAATTTTAGTTATCTAGCAGTGATCTAGTGGTGCCGTCCAAAGGGGTCCAAGTACACTTCACGGTTGATACAAGCTAGTGTCCGAAAAATTAAGTGCCCCAAATTATGGCCTTATACATGCCATCTAAGATTTGATTTGAGAAATCTCTCAAAAATGCTCAGATATTGATAATTAGTGGCCCACCCCAGTTAGTCCACAATACACACACACATACATGTTAGCAATAGAATTTTTGTCCATTTTTCTTCCTTGGAATTATGGACACAAAATGGCTTCCATCCAAGTTAGGAAACCTGATCTCCACAACCAGATAAAGGATAAGAGAAATATACCATTAGATTATTATGAAGCGTTCTGCGGAAGGACAGGTGAACAGTGAAGACAGGAGGTTATCACAGATGTAAGCTCAGGTCTGCTCTGAGTGACTTCAGCTGGGACGGGGAGGGCTGGTCCTCCAGGGGCCGCTGCGGTAGGGAAACGCTCTCCCAGAGGAGAAGCGCGCGCTTTTGTTCGCTTTTCATCGCCTGAAGCTGCCGGTAAACAAAGCCCCTGCTCAGCTGGCTCTCGTTACATCTCACGCCCCAAATATTCACTCTGAGCCACAGCACTGAACACAGCCCTCTGCAGCCCCACTGAATGCAAAATGTCCTCCGTTTGCGTTGCAAAGCTTTTTACAGCGGAACTGAACGCTTCATGTTCTCGCTGTGAAAGGTACAATATTCCCCATGCTGCAGTAACGCCACACTATACGCAGAGCATAGCACCCCATCCATGTGATGAAATGAAATTACTATTCAACATCCAGATGAAAAGGAACTCCATTTGCTCAGAGCCATTATGAAGGCTCACACCACCGTTCATAGAAAGTGCTATGAAAATCACATTGCAAAATATGTACTCAGGAGCTTACGATGAACCAGCAAAGAGAATTCACCCAATATGAAAGCCCTGACCAGCCAAAGCACTGTTGCACTGCATGTACACTCATGTATGATTCTGACAGAAGAAGATGGTCTAATTTTGGGCACAGGGTTGACAAAAAGGTGCTCATGTACCTTTATTTCTGACAAAGGTCTGACAGCGATGGGCTCATGCACTGCAAAAAAAAAAAAAAAAAACATCTTATCAAGCATTTTAATCTTATCTTTAAATCTGAAACGCTTTTTTACATTAACTTTTTTTTTCCTCAAGAAAACAAAAAATTGTTCCACGGATGTGACATTTGTAGATTTGTCCATGGGGTAAAAAAATTTTGCTTGTCTAAAAAACGACTCAAAATGATCTCATATCAATTCCAGATTTTTTTTTTTTGTGATAAAAAAGGTAGCAAAAATAAGTTTAGATACAAGATTCAAATGATATGTTTGTTAAAGGGGACCTATGATGCTGATCCTTCTTTTAATACATATTAGTAATGTTATAATGTTAGTTGTCCATACTCAACCACTGAAAAGTTTCTAAACATAAGATACAGAGGTTTTGCTGTAATCCAAGAACGTGATTTCATGAACGTGATTTCCTCTCTGAACAGCTCCTCCCGAGATCTTCGCGAGATCTGGGCAAAACCTGACGTCAGGTTGTGCCGTCCAATTAGTACAGACCTAGCCAGAGCCAATCTTGGCGCTGGACCTGCCCACACCAGACACTATTCTAGCAGGCACTAACAACGGCAGATCATACTATGCCTTAGTAGCATCGACACTTTTAGAAATACAAAAGAAGAACCAAATATCATTTGAGGTGCAGTTTTGTCAGTATCTCTCCCAAAGCTGCTTGTCCGTTAACTTTTGGACGCGAAGGAAAACACTTATTTCTCTTCCAAAAGAGGATGCCACCAGAAATCAATGGGTAGCTTTTTTGTTTGCTGGCAGCAAACAGCCACGGCCGAAGGGAACGTTAGCTGATTGTGCTCAGCATTTCACCAAAGACAGCTTTATCAATAAAGGATAATTCGACACAGGATAAGCGTTTCAGCTGCTTCTCAAACCTGAAGCAGCTGCATCGATCAAGCGCTCGGAGCCACAAGCTGTAAGTAACAATATAACAACAAATATTGTAAGTGAAGCCAACGTGTCACGCGTGGCTAGCAGGACCGCTAACGATAGTTAGCACTAACAACTGGCCTCAAACGCAGGCTTTGTAAAATATCTGAAGATAAAGCCTGTATTGGTCGCGACTGTCCGTGACTCACAGACACAGAAGCTGTAAGTTGCTTTTACTGCATAAGCCAACCTGAGATGATAGCCAGTTGATTGTGGCTGTAGCACAGCGGCTAACATAGCCAAGTTACTGTTGCTAATGTTTGTGTCCTAAATATGCAAGAGTGATATCAAGGGAAATTCTACAGAAGGTGTGTGATCATAAACCTTATTTGAAGCTAACTTTTAATACTTGTTTGTAATTTGGATGCTTGGTACAACTGTTCACAGTAACAGAACTTGCTGTCTGTAAAACCTGTATTGCAAGGGTTTGTCTCTGTGGTTGTTATGACCGCTCAGTTACCAGCTACTCCATGTTAGTTTGCGTGTCGTGCTAATTAAAAATGCTCTTGGTTAACTTATATGCAGTAATTCTGATCGGTATGCTTGTGTTACTTCAGTAAGCATCAATGTGGCAGTTTCATCATAACGTTGCCCGATTGTAGGCTCTACAGTTAGTGATCGCTTCACTTATCCATGACCGGGATCAGCAGGATACTTCACAAATGTCTGAGCAAGCTCTCTGGTGCTACCGTGAAAGCAATGCGAAACGCAGAAGCTCTACCGGTTTACAAATGATTCCTCTGCACTACCCTGACATAATTTCATCCCCCTTTAGAAATTATTGTGGCAAATAAAAAGCCGAAAAAGGCAGAGATCAAATAGGTAATTCTTTCCTGTAGACGTGATCGATTCGCTGGCTCCACATAAGCAACTTGTCCACGCAAACGGAACTTACGGTCTGCAAAACCAGTATTATGTTCATAACATAACCGAGCTCTCTCTAGCTGTCGCGTACTATCCATAAAGCTGCTTTCACATCGGACACGAAACGAATTTTTCGCGGGACAGATTAGCCTACAATCAAAGTCAATGATAAGACGCGAATACACGCGTTAAGGGCGCGTTAAGCACCTTTCACACCGGACGCGAAACGAATTTTTCGCACGACACATTACATTCAAAGTCATGACCGCTTATCAGCTACTGTATGTTAGTTCGCGTGCTCTGCTAATTAAAAATGCTCCTGGTTAACTTATATGCAATAATTCTGATCGGTATGCTTGTGTTACTTCGGTAAGCATCAATGTGAGAGTTTCATCATAACGTTGCTTGATTGTAGCCACTACAGTTGAAGCTAACCGGAGAGGTGCTGTATGTGTCTGCCGAGTTGGGCTGCAGTTAAACCAGACGTAGGTTTTGCAGAGCTTGGGCTGCGTTTTTGGGTGCTAGTGAAACGATCGCTTTACTTATCCATGACCGGGGTCAGCCTGATACATCTCCAATGTCTGGGCAAGCTCTCTGATGCTACCGGTGAAAGCAATAAGGAAGCGCACAGGCTATAACGTGTCCGGTGTAACAAACGATGGTAACGGTTCACGCAAACGGAACGAACTACCGGTCTGTAAAACCTGTATTATGTTCATGACATAACCGGAGCTCTATCTCGCTCTCGGCACTATCCATAACTCGCCCATTTTCCGCGAGGAAAATCTGGTCATTCCGAAGCAATAAGTAAACCATTACCACGGGCAATTTCCGAAAAGGCAGTTTAGCCTGGAGCTTTCGCCCCTCCATCATATACAAGCGCAGAAGCTGTTCGTTTCTCCACGCTAACAACACACCACAGCTATGCACACGAACCAGCAGGTCCTAATACACACTGAAGAGTTCCATAAGCTGTTGGTCCACTTTTACCTGCTCATCACTGTCCATGTTTCCCTCTAAACTCAGACCGACCGGATTTCTACGGTCTCCGGTCTACACTTGGGCATGTCGGCCCGTTCTACAAATGTGTCTAAATAAGGTGGATTCTAGTTTTCCCTGCATCCTAGCTACAGAATAGAGGAACCGCTGTACTCACCACTGTCGCCGTAGCAAACTGTAACCGATAGCAAATTCGTGCTTGAGCTGCCAGACTTTCGAAGTGCGTCCTCCACTTTCGCCGCTGCGTTTATTAGAACAAGTTCATTTCATTAGATCTATACACATGTACTGCGTTAGATTGCGGAATTTGCCCGCCATTTCCTTATCAGATGGCAGCCGTGTCTCAAGTTTCACTCTGGGGAGAGGGACACGGAAAACTGCGTTCTGCTGCCTCGTCCCGCCCAACTCCGCCCTCCACAGAGCTGGCCAGTCAGAAGAAAGTGGGCACACGGGGAGGGGGGCTAGAAGCGGAAGAGCCACCCCAGTGAGGCGTTTCAGGCAGAGACCACTATGGACTACAAATGGGGTTTTTGAGGAAGGCAGAATGAGACAAATAAGTACCCTTTTTTTACTTTGCGCGATCAAGAGTACTCTAGGGTAGTCAAAGACCAAAATATAAACTTGGAAGAACAGCATAATAGGTAACCTTGAAGATCTTTTTTGGAGGGTGAGCAGTAATATAGGGCAAAGAGCAGAGACAGATGCGCTCATGAGCACTAATTCAGGGAGAAGAGCGGAAACAGATGTGCTCATGTGCGCTAATTGAGGGAATAGAGCAGAGACATATGTGCTCATGAGCACTAATTCAGTGAGAAGAGCAGAGACAGATGTGCTCATGTGCACTAATTGAGGGAGAAGAGCAGAACAGATGTGCTCATGGGCTCTAATTGAGGGAAAAAAGCAGAGACAGACGTGCTCATGAGCACTAATTCAGGAAAAAGAGCAGAGACAGATGTGCTCATGAGCAGTAATTCAGGGAAAAGAGCAGAGACAGATGAGCTCATGAGCGGTAATTCAGGGAAAAGAGCAGAGACAGATGTGCTCATGTGCACTAATTCAGGGAGAAGAGCAGAGACAAATGTGCTCATGAGCACTAATTCAGGGAAAAGAGCAGAGACAGATGTGCTCGTGTGCACGAATTGAGGGAAAAGAGCAGAGACAGATGTGCTCATGTACACTAATTGAGGGAGAAGAGCAGAGACAGAGGTGCTCATGAGCACTAATTCAGGGAAAAGAGCAAAGACAGATGTGCTCATGTGCACTAATTGAGGGAAAAGAGCAGAGACAGATGTGCTCATAAGCACCAATTCAGGGAGAAGAGCAGAGACAGATGTGCTCGTGTGCACTAATTGAGAGAAAAGAGCAGAGACAGATGTGCTCATAAGCACTAATTCAGGGAGAAGAGCAGAGACAGATGTGCTCATGTGCACTAATTGAGGAAAAGAGCAGAGACAAATGTGCTCATGAGCACTAATTCAAGGAAAAGAGCAGAGACAGATGTGCTCATGTGCATTAATTGAGGGAGAAGAGCAGAGACAGAGGTGCTCAAAAGCACTAATTCAGGGAAAAGAGCAGAGACAGATGTGCTCGTGTGCACAAATTGAGGGAAAAGAGCAGAGACAGATGTGCTCATGAGCACTAATTCAGGAAAAGAGCAGAGACAAATGTGCTCATGAGCACTAATTCAAGGAAAAGAGCAGAGACAGATGTGCTCATGTGCACTAATTGAGGGAGAAGAGCAGAGACAGAGGTGCTCATGAGCACTAATTCAGGGAAAAGAGCAGAGACAGATGTGCTCGTGTGCACGAATTGAGGGAAAAGAGCAGAGACAGATGTGCTCATGTACACTAATTGAGGGAGAAGAGCAGAGACAGAGGTGCTCATGAGCACTAATTCAGGGAAAAGAGCAAAGACAGATGTGCTCATGTGCACTAATTGAGGGAAAAGAGCAGAGACAGATGTGCTCATGAGCACCAATTCAGGGAGAAGAGCAGAGACAGATGTGCTCGTGTGCACTAATTGAGAGAAAAGAGCAGAGACAGATGTGCTCATAAGCACTAATTCAGGGAGAAGAGCAGAGACAGATGTGCTCATGTGCACTAATTGAGGGAGAAGAGCAGAGACAGAGGTGCTCATGAGCACTAATTCAGGGAAAAGTATAGAGACAGATGTGCTCATGAGCACTAACTGAGGGAAAGGAGTAGAGACAGATGTGCTCATAAGCACTAATTCAGGGAGAGCAGAGACAGATGTGCTCATGAGCACTGATTTGGGGAAAAGAGCAGAGACAGATGAGCTCAGGTGCACTAATTGAGGGAGAAGAGCAGAGACAGAGGTGCTAATGAGCACTAATTGAGGGAAAAGAGCAGAGACAGATGTGCTCATAAGCACTAATTCAGGGAGAAGAGCAGAGACAGATGTGCTCATGTGCACTAATTGAGGGAGAAGAGCAGAGACAAATGTGCTTAAGTCCACTAATTCAGGGAAAAGAGCAGAGACAGATGTGCTCATGAGCACTAATTCAGGGAGAAGAGCAGAGACAGAGGTGCTCATGTGCACTAATTGAGGGAGAAGAGCAGAGACAGAGGTGCTCATGAGCACTAATTCAGGGAAAAGTATAGAGACAGATGTGCTCATGAGCACTAACTGAGGGCGAAAGGCTGAAACAGATTTGCTCGTGAGCACTAATTGAGGGAGAAGAGCAGAGACAAATGTGTTTAAGTCCACTAATTCAGGGAAAAGAGCAGAGACAGATGTGCTCATGAGCACTGATTTGGGGAAAAGAGCAGAGATAGATGTGCTCAGGTGCACTAATTCAGGTAAGAGAGCAGAGACAGATGTGCTCATGAGCACGAACTAAGGGAAAAGAGCAGAGGCAGATGTGCTCATGTGCACTAATTGAGGGAGAAGAGCAGAGACAGATGTGCTCATGTGCACTAATTCAGGGAAAAAAGAGCAGAGACAGATGTGCTCAAGTGCACTAATTCAGGTAAAAGAACAGAGACAGATGTGCTCATGAGCACTAATTCAGGGAGAAGAGCAGACACAGATGTGCTCATGAGCACTAATTCAAGGAAAAGAGCAGAGACAGATGTGCCCATGAGCACTGATTTGGGGAAAAGAGCAGATATAGATGTGCTCAGGTGCACTAATTCAGGTAAAAGAGCAGAGACAGATGTGCTCATGAGCACAAATTAAGGGAAAAGAGCAGAGGCAGATGTGCTCATGTGCACTAATTGAGTGAAAAGATCAGAGACAGATGTGCTCATGAGCACTAATTCAAGGAAAAGAGCAGAGACAGATGTGCTCATGAGCACTAACTGAGGGCGAAAGGCCGAAACAGATTTGCTCGTGAGCACGAATTTAGGGAGAAGAGCAGAGACAAATGTGCTTAAGTCCACTAATTCAGGGAAAAGAGCAGAGACAGATGTGCTCATGAGCACTGATTTGGGGAAAAGAGCAGAGATAGATGTGCTCAGGTGCACTAATTCAGGTAAGAGAGCAGAGACAGATGTGCTCATCAGGGAAAAGAGCAGAGACAGACATGAACTAAGGGAAAAGAGCAGAGGCAGATGTGCTGATGTGCACTAATTGAGGGAGAAGAGCAGAGACAGATGTGCTCATGTGCACTAATTCAGGGAAAAAAGAGCAGAGACAGATGTGCTTAAGTGCACTAATTCAGGTAAAAGAACAGAGACAGATGTGCTCATGAGCACTAATTCAGGGAGAAGAGCAGACACAGATGTGCTCATGAGCACTAATTCAAGGAAAAGAGCAGAGACAGATGTGCCCATGAGCACTGATTTGGGGAAAAGAGCAGAGATAGATGCGCTCAGGTGCACTAATTCAGGTAAGAGAGCAGAGGCAGATGTGCTCATGTGCACTAATTGAGCACTAATTCAGGGGAGCAGAGACAGAGACAGATGTGCAGAGACAGATGTGCACTAATTCAGGAAAAAAAGAGCAGAGACAGATGTGCTCAAGTGCACTAATTCAGGTAAAAAAGAACAGAGACAGATGTGCTCATGAGCACTAATGAGGGGGAGAAGAGCAGACACAGATGTGCTCATGAGCACTAATTCAAGGAAAAGAGCAGAGACAGATGTGCCCATGAGCACTGATTTCAGGAAAAGAGCAGAAAAGAGCAGAGATAGATGTGCTCAGGTGCACTAATTCAGGTAAAAGAGCAGAGACAGATGTGCTCATGAGCACAAATTAAGGGAAAAGAGCAGAGGCAGATGTGCTCATGTGCACTAATTGAGTGAAAAGAGCAGAGACAGATGTGCTCATGAGCACTAATTCAAGGAAAAGAGCAGAGACAGATGTGCTCATGTGCTCTAATTCAGGGAGAAGAGCAGAGACAAATGTGCTCATGAGCACTAATTCAGGGAAAAGTGTAGGGACAGATGTGCTCATGAGCACTAACTGAGGGCGAAAGGACGAAACAGATGTGCTCGTTAGCACTAATTAAGGGAAAAGAGCAGAGACAGATGTACTCATGAGCACTAATTCAGGGAAAGAGCAGAGACAAATGTGCTCATGAGCACTAATTCAAGGAAAAGAGCAGAGACAGATGTGCTCATCCGCACTAATTGAGGGAGAAGAGCAGAGACAAATGTGCTCATGAGCACTAATCCAGGGAAAAGAGCAAAGACAGATGTGCTCGTGTGCACTAATTGAGGGAAAAGAGCAGAGACAGATGTGCTCATAAGCACCAATTCAGGGAGAAGAGCAGAGACAGATGTGCTCGTGTGCACTAATTGAGAGAAAAGAGCAGAGACAGATGTGTTCATAAGCACTAATTCAGGGAGAAGAGCAGAGACAGATGTGCTCATGTGCACTAATTGAGGGAGAAGAGCAGAGACAGAGGTGCTCATGAGCACTAATTCAGGGGAAAAGTAGAGACAGACAGATGTGCTCAGGGAAAAGAGCAGAGACAGATGAGCACTAACTGAGGGAAAAGAGTAGAGACAGATGTGCTCATAAGCACTAATTCAGGGAGAAGAGCAGAGACAGATGTGCTCATGAGCACTGATTTGGGGAAAAGAGCAGAGACAGATGAGCTCAGGTGCACTAATTGAGGGAGAAGAGCAGAGACAGAGGTGCTCATGAGCACTAATTCAGGGAAAAGAGCAGAGACAGATGTGCTCATAAGCACTAATTCAGGGAGAAGAGCAGAGACAGATGTGCTCATGTGCACTAATTGAGGGAGAAGAGCAGAGACAGAGGTGCTGATGAGCACTAATTCAGGGAAAAGTATAGAGACAGATGTGCTCATGAGCACTAATGAGCACTAACTGAGAGGGGAAAAGGCCGACAGAAAACAGATTTGCTCGTGAGCACTAATTGAGGGAGCAGAGCAGAGACAAATGTGCTTAAGTTCACTAATTCAGGGAAAAGAGCAGAGACAGATGTGCTCATGAGCACTGATTTGGGGAAAAGAGCAGAGATAGATGTGCTCAAGTGCACTAATTCAGGTAAGAGAGCAGAGACAGATGTGCTCATGAGCACGAACTAAGGGAAAAGAGCAGAGGCAGATGTGCTCATGTGCACTAAGTGAGGGAGAAGAGCAGAGACAGATGTGCTCATGTGCACTTATTCAGGGAAAAAAGAGCAGAGACAGATGTGCTCATGTGCACTAATTGAGGGAGAAGAGGAGAGACAGATGTGCTCATGTGCAATAATTCAGGGAAAAAAGAGCAGAGACAGATGTGCTCACATGCACTAATTCAGGGAAAAGAGCAGAGACAGATGTACTCGTGCACTAATTCAGGGAAATTAGCAGAGGCAGATGTACTCATGTGCACTAATACAGCGTAAAGGGCAGAGACAGATGTGCTCATGTGCACTAATTCAGGGAAAAGAGCAGAGACAGATGTGCTCATGAGCACTAATTCAGGGAGAAGAGCAGAGACAGATGTGCTCATGTGCACTAATTGAGGGAGAAGAGCAGAGACAGATGTGCTCATGAGCACAAATTAAGGGGAGGAGAAACCTTTTGGAAAAAAATTGTCATTTTTGGATAGAAATCATTCATACTTGGTGTATTGACAGTATATGACCTGAAATACACAAAATATGAATTTGACCTAATTTGCATAATTAGGTCATGTGATTCAAGATGGCCGCCACCCCAATTTCACCATTATTTCTTTGCCTTATATCTCAGGACTGAAGCAAGATATTTGAATCAGGTTTTTTTTTTTATTAGATTTAGTTATGTTTACACCTTCTGATGAACAAGAATAAAGCATTTACACATAATACTAGAGATTTAGAGGGGTAAAAGAGGATTTTGCCATTTTTCGCCCCCTCGATATGAGATATAAATCACCATAACTCACAGACGCAAAGTGCTAAACCAAAACTTTTAATACAGTAGACTTCCTGATATGTACACAGACTTCTGTCAAAATTTCATGAGAAAAGCTCCACAAATAAGTGAGATATAGTGCTTTAAATGATAGCAATCGAGGCAAAAATCAGGTTTTGAGAAAATCCAGGTTAAAGTCAAAGTACACCTACAAATCATTGTAACAGTCAACTTAGAACATTAAAATGGCCCTGAAGCATAAACTTCTCCCTCCTGCTCCCTCTGATTGATTGTCCTGTTCTTGAGCAGATTGAAGTGATTTTTGGGTTTCTCCGCCCCTTAAGGGAAAAGAGCAGAGACAGATGTGCTCATGTGCACTAATTAAGGGAAAAGAGCAGAGACAGATGTGCTCATGAGCAGCAATTGAGGGAGAAGAGCAGAGACAGAGGTGCTCATGAGCACTAATTCGGGGAAAAGAGCAGAGACAGATGTGCTCATGTGCACTAATTGAGGGAAAAGAGCAGAGACAAATGTGCTCATGTGCACTAATTCAGGGAAAAGAGCAGAGACAGATGTGCTCATGTGCACTAATTGAGGGAGAAGAGCAGAGACAGATGTGCTCATGGGCACTAATTGAGGGAGAAGAGCAGAGACAGATGTGCTCATAGGCACTAATTGAGGGAGAAGAGCAGAGATAGATGTGCTCATTGGCACTAATTGAGGGAGAAGAACAGAGACAAATGTGCTCATGGGCACTAATTCGGGGAAAAGAGCAGAGACAGATGTGCTCATGTGCACTAATTGAGGGAGAAGAGCAGAGACAGATGTGCTTATGTGCACTTATTAAGAGAGAAGAGCAGAGACAGATGTGCTCATGGGCACTAATTCGGGGAAAAGAGCAGAGACAGATGTGCTCATGTGCACTAATTGAGGGAGAAGAGCAGAGACAGATGTGCTTATGTGCACTTATTGAGGGAGAAGAGCAGAGACAGATGTGCTTATGTGCACTTATTGAGGGAGAAGAGCAGAGACAGATGTGCTCATGTGCACTAATTAAGGGAAAGAGCAGCGACAGATGTTCTCATGTGCACTAATTCAGCACAAAGAGCAGAGACAGATGTGCTCATGAGCATTAACTCAGTGCAAAGTGCAGGGACAGATGTGCTCATGTGCACCAATTCTGCGCAAAGGGCAGAGACCAGTGTGCTCATGTGCACTAATTGAGCGCAAAGGGCAGAGACCAGTCTGCTCATGCGCACTAACTCAGTGCAAAGGGCAGAGAGAGATGTACTTATATGCACTAATCCAGAGCATAACGGTGAGACAGCTGAGCTCATGAGCACAAATTCAGATCAAAGGGAAGAGACAGAAGTGTTTATTTAGGGCAAACAGCAGAAAGACGTGCTCATGTATACTACCTCAGGGCATAATGCTGAGACAGATGTGCTCATTTCAAGTGCACTAATTTAAGGCAGAGACAAAGCTGCCGATGTGCACTAATTTAGAGCACAATGCTGAGATAGATGGGCTCATTAGCACTAATTTAGATAAAAGAAGAGAGACAGATGTGTTATTTTACACTGATTCATGGCAAAGGGCAGAGTATGACATACTCGTGCAATAATTTAGGGCAAAGAGTTAAATGATCATATGTACCATAGGTCAATGCTAAATCATACTCTTCGCTACCTATAAAAGCAACAGCCTTGGAAAATAAGTATAACACGAGGCAGCGGTTAATCAGAAAATTGGATTTGAGCCAGCTGTAAAAAAAAAAGAAAAAGAAAGTTCAAGATGGCGCATACTTTTGGCTTATTTTCTTCCTTTCCAGAGCAAAAATAATGACAACAATGCTTTAAAAAAAAAAAAAAAAAAAAAACACATCTGCAATCACGTAATGCGGTGGAAATCTCTGGTTTCAGCTGACTGCTCTTTGTTATGACTTTTTCTGCCACTAAACGCTTCTGAAGTTTGCAGTTCCTCGCCGAGACGCAGCAGGCAGGGACCGGTTCCTAACACAGCATAAAAACTCCATTAAACCCAACAGTTTCACTGTAAATCACCTACGAGCAAGCCCAGGGTGACTCCGATTACCCATAACGCTCCCCCAGCGGGGAGGAAAATGGACCGTCTCTGGGCACTGTGATTATCTGGTTCACGCCCATCGAAAGACTAATTGTCCATTCACATTTACGTACAGTGTCTTCTCACGGGCCGGCCAAATATAGAGTAATGACTGGAGATTAATCATCTTCACATAATTCCACTGCTCCCTCTGTATGTTCCATTAATCATGTCTGCGTTCTCTCAAAGGTTTTGGGTTCAGGCCCCAAACTGGAGGTGTGATCTGAAAGCACTAGTACTCTCAGTTATCACAAAAACACTGGAGTGAATGGATGTGGGCTGTCCAGTGTAATCTTACAGAGTCATTGTATCACACCCTCTTCTGCCCCTCCCTTACACATTGGGTAAAACACCTGCCACTCATCACCACTTCTAATCTAACCGACCAATAAGTAACAACTTATTTTTTCAGAAACTGGCATTATGGCATCACTCCCTATAGATCAACGGCTAACATTATGTCACAAATGAAATTGTCAGCTGACTTTGATATGGCACGTGTCCCTGTGGTTTTTCCTTAACTGAAGTCACCAATGCTGTGCCCTTTTCTGAGAGTTGAGGGAGGGGCAAGTTACATTACGCTACACAGCAGTGAGGGACAGCAAGGTGAATTCAGTGGAGGTCAAATAAGCGTGAGAGTCAGCCTGTAGTGCGGACAGTGTATGAAGGTGGACTATGCAGAGTCGTAACCAAGCGGTGATTGTGTGTATGTGTGAGTGCATTTGCGTGCAGAGCAAAGGATATGCAACCTCCGCAGACAGTGCAACGTGTACGCTGACTGCAATCAATGTGGAAAGTAGCGGGGGTTGCCAGGTTTCCAGGTAAGGCTGAATCGCTGGGATCAGAATCGATAGCATTGCGCTCCACACCATTTGTTTATTTGCTTTTTAATTTAGTCCTCCTTGTTACAAGTAGCCTGATGCATAAATCAGCGCTAATTGTCAACAATATTACTGCATGGGGGAGGATTTATGACTGGCTCGGAAACTTAGCTAAGTGTAGGCCAAAGGGACTTACCCCCCCAAAACCCCCAAAAAGTCTCTCCAAGTTCTCCCGACTCAAAACTAATGCAGCATACTGAACACAACATGGCCGTCTTCAAGAGCAGTCTTAATTCCACACATTATTTATGGAAGGCTCCAAGAGGCACTTCTGTTCCAAGTCTCTGAAGTGCAGTGAAAAGAAAAAAAATGACTTTGCGGGCTCTAAGAGGAATGGCCCATTGCTTTGTTGCAGTGAAACTGGATTGTGAAGTGAGCAGAGTGAATTTGCGAGACGGCGCTACCGCAGAAGCCCATATCCACAAACTGGGGCTTTTGGGGAATTACACAGCGGGAGGGAAATGCATCACTGTTAATTACTTCGCTGTCTTCTTATTCATTTTAACTAGGAGCAACAGGGCTGAGCGTCCAAGCAGGGTTTAAATTACAGGAGCAGGCCAGGAACATGGGGTTTGTATGTGCTGCAGTGTGCTGTATTTTGGGGTGTTGGGCAGACAGGAGTGTGTGTGTTTTTGGTTTTGCATTCAGAGAGGGTGAGAGTAGGGAACAGGAGGAGATAAAAATCAGATGTCTCAGAGGATGCTGGGGCGCTTGCACTGGCAGGATTATGAGGCACTGTGCCATTATGACGAACCCAACCAAATACACACAGAGGAAGAGGAACAACGAATCCACAAGAGAGAGGCCCTTTGTGTGAGAGAAGACGGGAAAAAACATAGGACTCACCCAGAGCTTGCGACGCGAAGAAAGCCATGGCGCTCTGAAGTCTGTCCGGCCGAATGGCCTGTACCACCAGGAGCTTTGGGGAGAGGGCGAGAGGATATGAACGTGTTAGCCATGACTGGGGCCATAGTGAATAACCGTGATGCGCATCCTGCTCTGGGTCCTCAAACACTCCTGATTCATTTAAACATGCAGCCAGCAGCAATGCTTACTGTTCAGGTTAACCAAGCCTACCCAGTTTAATCACGCGGCCCAAGACTAGCAGAATTCCCCACGACTCCAATGCGCACCAAGCACCAAGTGTGTTAGTCTAGCAGTTGAATGTGAACAGTTGGGCCCAAGGCCAGGATCGCAGACTAAACCTCAGTTAGCATCCAGAGATACAACATGGTTGAAACAGCTCCATGCGGCCACACTAAATAAGGTGAAGAGGGGCAATGATAAAAACTAACCAGCAGTGTGATGGTAGTGACAGGCAACTCACCAGCTGGAACAGAGAGACTTTCTTTGCAATAGAAGCGGGGAAGTCCTGCTCGCAGCTCGAGCTCCTCGAGAACGTGAGCCAGAGGTCCGCATCGTTCAGGCATATGGTCTGGTACAGCGCTGGAAACGTGTTCTGGAACACAGGTTGGGTTTTTTAACACAAAAAAGCTATTAAACAGGAGCCAGAACATTCTGGGGGCATTAATAGTGGTTCATCTGTCAGCGAAGCCCCACAGGGAAAAATTGAGTTCTCTTTTAAACCCATTTTAAACGGACCGCTTCCGAGAGGCAGCGGCGGTCTTCAGGAGAGGACGGAGAGCCGGGCCGCGTCGACACGTTTAAGAAAAATCATTCTCGCACGCCGCTGGTTTCCTGCGCCCTGCTGAGGCGAGAAACGGACACGCTCGCAAAAAAAAAAAAAAAACCCGCCACCGCACGCCAACAGCTTTTTTCAGAGCCGGCACGGAAATCGCAAAGTTGTAACAGTGCGAGAAGCCAGACTTGTAATCGGAAAAAGCTCGAGGTTAAATTCCAAAGTAGGTCAGCGCTGTTGTAGCCTGAAGCAAAGTACTTAACGGGAATTGCCTCAGTAAATATCCAGCTGCACCAACGGATAGTGAGAACAAATTAAAGATATGCGAGTTGCCGTGGATAAAGACATCTTGTAAGGAAATAAACACTAAGTACTGTAGTGTAGAAAGCAACTCTATTTGGCAGAAGTGAGGAATTACACACACTCCATTGGGAGCCTTGGGACTCAGGGATACACACTCCCTCCTGTAATCACAGTAACTCATGCAGCGGTTGTGCTGCATGGCAGCACTGGGAATCATAGTGCATACTTTACACATGCTTTACAGTGGACTGACAGAAGGGTCTGGGCCTACTCCTGTGGGATAGCCGCCACACCCAGGTTATTCAGTGATTCAGCCCACAGTGGGCATATGGCACGAGGGAGGCAACATGGCCTCTGATATTCTGTGAGTCAGGACCCCATAAGCCTACAGCTAGTCCTGGTCAGATTTATCTAAATCTGGTCTGCCCTGCTCATTTGGGAGTCTTTGTGAATAGATCTTGTCTTTGTTCTGGTAACTGGAAGCTCAGTATAACAGGAACACTCATGGTGCAGCCGATTTCTCCAACAGGAAATATATTAACAGCTAACGAGAAATAAGCAGCCAGACAGACAATCATCCACGCACTGGAAATGGAGGCCCAGACCGACCGCCCCATGTCACCGTTCGGCCATTTCAGTTTCGCCCACCAGGACTGCAGGAGAAGCACCATTCCAGTCAGGCACAGAGGAAGAGAAACACAGCGATCACTGCTTGAGTGAACGTTTGCTCACGGCTTCGCCTCAGTACCTTAAACATGGCCACGGCTCCCAGTCTCTCGGGATCGATCCAGGACGGGATCTGCTCTCTCAGAGACTGCTGAGAATCCTGCAGGAGAGAAACACAAGCCGGGGGGGGGCAC
The DNA here is from genome assembly GCA_029692085.1 of Gymnothorax javanicus. Taxonomy (NCBI): domain Eukaryota; kingdom Metazoa; phylum Chordata; class Actinopteri; order Anguilliformes; family Muraenidae; genus Gymnothorax; species Gymnothorax javanicus. The sequence continues at coordinate 30,478,003 of CM056195.1, read as the reverse complement.
AAAAAGCAATGAAAACATTCTGCCTCCGACAGTCGCACTGCACACAGAGACAAACCGTAGCGCTAAAGCACAGTCGCTGCACGCACCGTTTTTCTGACCATGTCTCCCACAATTAGCCCCGTAAACGCATCCCATTCCTGCAGGAGAAGTCACACAGTTAAGAACAGGCAGACGATGGTGGTGCAGTGCAGTCACATTACATTTACATTTCAGCACTACTGGAGTGTTACTGGACAGTTAGCTAATGCAAAACGCTCTCTCTCACATATGTGTGAAACCCATCCAATGATATACAACCAAAACATAAATGTAGCCTGTAATTATAAGCACTGACAAAGACAAATTCAAGTGAAATCCAGCAACAATACACATCTCATATCAGTGTAGAACAACCTGGAACAACCTGGGCGCTATTGATCAATAGTGACAAGAGACTGTCCTTCCCAAACACCCCCCTCTCCACACATCTGCACTCACATTCTCCTGGAAGAGCTCAGGGCGCGTCCCTCGGATAAAGTGCAGGGCAAACATCAGCCTGTCAGCCTGCAAAGAAATCAGGAGACCACGGTGTTTTAAGACCAGGATCAATGACAACACTTTACTTAAGTCTTTTTACACCCTGGGGAAACTGCGACCCTGGAGCCCCCGGGAACTTGTGGATGGCAGCGTTTTCTGGTCTTCGTCGCCGGGGGGTCATGGGTCATCTTTTCTTGGCTGATGGAATTCCTGGGTCACCTACCGTTTGACATCCCCATGATCACTGTGGGGGACGTGTGTGGGCTTTTAATTTCTCTCAAGGGTCAGGCCCAGTCCCTGAGCACTGCCCAGTGTCATCGATCACATCAAAAGTCACCCCAGGATGAAGGCACATCACTCAACTACAAGTTTAACCTCTTTCCTCATCACTTCTGGAAGTTCCTTGAATTGTGGCATAGCATGCTTGCAGACACTCTGCTATGATTACTTACTCTGACAGTAATGATCTACTAGTGCAAAGAGCTTGCAGCAATACAACCTGCCTGGGCTCAATAGACCGAGTAAGAGAGGAGCCAACTACTGTTTCACATGAATGATATAGGCATTTAGTAAATTTGGCTATTAACAGAATAAATGCAATAATTTTTTAAAATGTGTTTTTTCATTTTAATATTGTGCAAGTCAAATATTACATTTTTTTCTAATATTCTCAAACCACTCAGTGAGATAAACAGGCATTTATAAAGGAAATAAGGATGAAGGTAAACACTTTTTCACAGCACCACAGAAGAAGTGGGGAGACGCGGTAGTGCAGTGGTCAAGTAGGCTTGACTTGAGATCGTGAGGTCCTGAGTTCAAGCCCCGGCCACGGCCTTCGCGGTGTGTTCTTGGGCAAAACACTTCACTCCCACACTCCACGCCTCACTCCACCCAGGTGTATAAATGGGTACCAGCAAATAGTCAGGGAAACCTGACTAAGAGCTGGGGAGTACCTGCGATGGACTGGCATCCCATCCAGGGGGAGTAGTAATACTCCTACTCGCTTCATGCCACAGAAACCGGGGTTAAGCACCGGGCCGATGGGCCACTGGCTCGAAACAGGCTTACTTCTTCTTCCTCTACAGAAGAAGTGCCTCATAAAAATGCACACAGTCCCAGGTTTAAATTGAGCAGAACAGGCAGAAGTGTAGCCATACAGCAGTCTCCTGTGACACACAGAAGAACAGCAGGGGAATGCGACACAAGTAGAACACGGCCGTTACTTCTGCCCGTTTGTGGAGCACACTAGTGAGCTGGGGCGCCCCATTATAAACACAGGTCGTTCGGAGCGAGACGTAACCCCAGCACAAGAGCATACGAGCCTGAGGGCCTGGGAGGGGAGGGGAGAGATCCCAGTGTGCAGAGAGGAAGCAAATGGGTTAGTCGGCCAGGAAAGAGAAGCCTCTATAGTGTCTAATCAAGATCTGTATCGGAGTGAGAGGCAGCACTAACCCAGAGGCTGACTGTAGCTGGGAAGGGGGGGGGGCAAAAGAGGGTGGTTTCCCTCCGAAAACATGAGAGAGAAACCACAGCATCTTCTGACAGACACGCAGAGCTCCGAAGTTTAAGAGAGAAACAGGCCCCTTTATTTTCATGCCTAAAACCCACCTGCACACTGAACATTTCACCGCGGAAACCCGCTCTGATCTTCCGGAGAAGAAAATAAAAGAAATCCCTTTCAGCCAATGGCTCTCTCAGTCGATCTTAGGAAAATATTTGTACGCCTTGGAAACGTTCTAGTAGCGCGCCGCAAATCTGGTCATAGTTCAATCCTTTTCAGATGGTTGTGAATCACAAAAGACCATTTAAATTCTTCGTAAAAACCAAAAACAGACCACGGAATGCAATGTTTACTTAAAATGACAGGCCTTTTTGCGAGACTATGGTCAAACCATTGTTCGACTTCCAAAAAATACTGTACAGAACAAAAATAATGAAGTGCTCTGCAAATCGCATCAGTTGAAGCTCGTATATTTGAACCCTCAGTAGGTTTGATCCAAGTGAAAGAATGGAAAGATACAAGAAGCTCTCTTTAAGACAACAGGGGAATCTAAGAAGCCAGATTTCCACCATATAGTGTGCTGTGGACAGAACCCCATTAAGTACATAACTACAATGCCCCCTGCTTAGTGTCAACGTAACTGCAGCTGTGCATTCTGGGATTGGCACGAGTGGAATATTTAACGTGAAGTTTCAAGCGGTGATCCTGCCCAGAACAGGTGACAGGAGCCCGCAGGACCTGCAGGCTTTCAGCAGCATTAATAATTAAAATAAACCTGCATTAACTTCTGACCTCTCCTCACAGAATTAGAGAAAACATTCATTAGGTGCTCATGCATTTTTTACAAGAGTAGGGAACCGCGAAACTGATGAGGATGCATTCTGTCTTTATATGACAGGTTTCAGAGCTCTCAAATAGACGGACAAAATTCAGTCCTGTCACGGTGCAGACCTTAAAAATGGGGCATTTACCTTCAAGCACAGTCTTCACACACTTCAGAGGGACACTTGTTCCTTCTGGCCTTCAGATTATACCAAGTAATATCCTTCCCCATCACTTAGTCACTTTCCTCCCATTTCAGAATTGCGCTCGGTATAAGATTGCTTGTCCCGTGACGGCCTTCACAGCTTGGGGCTCAAAAGGAGAGTGATGGCCGTGCTGCTCAACCACGGGGGCCAATCAGCTGTCATGCAGAGGTCTGTGGAATCAGTCTCTAGGGGGCGCTCAAGGGGAAAACGGGCAATCAATGTGATGAAGAGCATCCGCATACGACCTTGCTATGAAACGGCTCAGCTAAGCCAGTGTTGAAAATCAAATGGCTTCATTTTCGTGCCTTCACAAACGAAAACGCAAACGGCATGAACATTATGCATAATTTTGTCTGTCACAAAAGGCATATTTATTGCCTTTGCCCAGTTTGGTAGTTTCCTGCTCTATAATAAAATAATTTTTGTCTCAAGGGGTTGGACAGCGCAAATAGATGTTTCATAATGTAATTTTCATGTCACAAACCTCAAACCTTTGCGTTTTGACTCACCCAAACCAGTTTGTAACTTAAACGCAGTTGGGATTGTCCCAAGGTCCCTAAAACACAGTAAAGCTGTTCGCAAATAAACGCATATCATTTCCTTCCCATTTTCATTTTCTTCCATGCCTATAAAATGGGGGGTCTGTTGGGAAGTGGAGGGTGAAGGGGTATTTTTATACATGCGAATTTTTCCTTTATGTAGGGGAAATACAAATAATTAGATTCAGTCTCACCCTTCTTTCAGACCACGAATGCCATTCTATACGCGACTTAAAAATCACCCATAAACGGCATTACCTGGCGATCAACCTCCATCCCCTCCAAACGCCTCCACGCATTACTACATTAGAGCACAGTTCTCAGAGAACCAAAGGACATAGAAGTAACACAAGTTAAGAGCTTGCTCTTCACCTGAGGAGACTGCCCATTCAAAATGGCAATAACACACCGATTTTAAAGGGAATAACAGTGGCAAATCTGATTAGCCTTGATGGAACAAAAACCCCACCACACTCACAGTTAATTAACTCATCTCAGTCCAACCCTTTTGACAATAGAGCTACAGCTGCACTAGCACCTCCTGCCACAAAACTACTGGCATGGACAGCACTTAGGTCGTCAAAATAGGGCCCAAAGGGTTACGATGCTGCAACCCTTTTTTCCTGCTGAAAAAAAAAAATAAAATAAGGGTGTTATCATAATTAAGCCAGTGTTTTAGCTCATGAAACACAAAGACCAAAGACTAGAGTCTCTTTCATGCAATTAAGTCTTGTAATTATGCTTAAAATCTTTATGCTCTAATAAAAAATATCAACTTATTTCACATAACTTTTTACTGGACTGTTTTTCAGCCAAACCTCTGACTATATTTCTGTCTTACCTACCAAAAAGAATGAAAAAAAGAAAGCCTATATAAAATACAAAAATGCTTGCAGAAATAAACTTTGTGTTGGGTTTTTGCAGTGCACTTCCATTGTGCATCGAGGGCAACTTCACTCAGTCAGAAATACATTTCTATTGCCCAGCTTATCATTCAGGATTGGATGAACTTCACAAGCTGGAGTAAATTTGATCAACTCACCCTGGGTTCCTGAAGAAACTGACAAAAAAAGTAATTTTTGCTGCCAATAGTGCAAATCAAAAACTGGCTCGGAGATTTGGAGAAGCCCATTTTCAAAGAAAAGGAAGAATGTGAGATGTGGATTTTCCATCTCTTTGCGGCTAATTTGAGAGGAAACTCTGAAAGTGATTTTGCGGGCGTGGAACTCACAGTTGGGGGCCGGGGAGCGCCGGGGGGGGGTTCTGGCCAAAACTTGGATGAAGCCAAGAGGGAACAGCTAATTTAGGGGGGGTGTATAAAGTATAGCAGAGGGCAGTTTTTTTAGAAAATAAAATCAAAGTGATTGATCGGGTGTCCGAAATATTTACAGATCGCCTTTATAAGGCCCCTTGCTGGATACGTCCACAGCACCGCATGTCTAAACACTCTCCTGGGGTCAGTTTAAAATATCTACTGTATCCAGGAAACTAACTATGAGGTATGTGGGAGGTATGTGACAAACACAAGAGAGACACTCGTAAAGAACAGTCCAAAGTGATATTTATTTATGCGTCTCCCTGGAGCTGCCATACACACTGAGGTGCATAAGTACAGCACTTGGACAGTAACATAATTAAATGGAACAAGGGCCATAATTCCAATACAGCTCACTTGATGTAGGTAAAACACCCTAAAATTAAAGCTGACATGCACTACGGCTGATAGAGTTGCATCCGTATGGTGGGAAATTTGAAGGAATCACGGCTCTATACAACTGTTTTACCGACCAAACATTTGTACAAATAGGCTTTTTGACCTTACTTTATTTGCTCATGAATTGTGTGCTTTGTTCTTAAATTAACCGCTGCACAAAAGCATTTTGACTCATATCATAAAATTCAGATGATAATTTCTACCCGATTACATATGGTTTCTTCCCCAAATCTTTGCAAACAGCATGATGACTCAGACATGCACCTGACAAAGACAGATTTAACAGACAGTAACAATTAATGTCCAAATTCGCCATGATTGGCACTAATGAGCCACGATGCAGATAAAGGGTCGAACTCCACAGGTTTCTCATTTCCATCACTCAATTCAGGCAGTGCACAAGTTCTAGCCATGGAAATAATCAAGTTGAACGGCCAGGAGATCTTAAAACTATTACACAAAGCTGCTGGTTGTTTTCCTGTAAATGGGAATTCTACCTCATGAAGTCCTTCACCTACCTGGGCTCCACAATCACCAACAATGGCGACCTCAAGCTGGAGATTGACCGCAGGCGTAGCCTTGCAGCTGCCGCCATGCAGTCTCTCTGGAGGCCCCTCTGGCGACACCGCTCTGTCTCGCGTGAGAAAAAACTATGCATATACAACGCAGCCATCATCTCTGTTCTCCTATACGGAGCTGAATCCTGGCCTTTGACCACCACCCTGGCCAAAAGGATAGATGGCTTTGACAGCAGGGCTCTCAGGACAATCGAGAACATCGAATGGTATCGCCACTTCACCAATACATCATACGTGAGCGCACCCACCAGCCTCCCGCATCCCATCTTGTTGCCCAGCGTCGCATCCGTTGGTATGGGCATGTATTACGACTCCCTCCGGAATACCCGACTCTTGCGGTCCTCTCATTCAATCCCATTACTGCCGGCTGGAAAAGACCGCATGGCAGACCCCGCACCAGATGGCTGGATATAATTAAGGAGGACCTACACCATCTGGGGATCAACATGGAGGCTGCGGAAGACCTTGCCGAAGACCGCCCCTATTGGCGTAGCCTTGTGAACCTGATTGGCTCCACGCACAGCGACGTCCCCGTTGAGGAAGACCGGGTCTTCGCAATGCAAGAGCTATGATGATGATGACGACCTCATGAAGTGCACTTCTTACAAAAAGAATTCCCAGGAAGTGATGAGACTTAAAGGATCCATATAATGGAAGATGTCATCCAGGTTCTGTCCGGCGTGGCCACAATAATCAAATCTTTTCAGATTGGCTTTGGCAGTGGCATGCGGTCAAAGGTTAGTTTGGTGAGGCAGAATCCTTCCCTTTGCTTGATTAGCAATCACATGATTAACTAGTTTAGTAAGACTATTCGGCAGAATGACGGGCCAGTTTAAGTTTCCGCGGCGTGATTATTCAGTATATCGAACCGGAAATGCTCACGAAACTGCGAATTTGCGCGTACTTGCTTCCAGGAAGCCGAAGCAATATCATCAACAAATATTAAAACAGTTCGACTTATGCAGAGTTCAATGCTTAATCAATATACTATGTATTCTCCTTTAAATACGCGCCTTCACACCTAAAAAAGCGGACGTTTATTTTCAGTCTTCTTTCATAATCCGATTAACAAAATGTTTAAACGATATACAGAATTACCGAGAGCCGAGAATTTTTCCTAATTGATTATTCAAATTACCATCCTTGCAGTCTCGAATTGAAGCGTAGTCCTAAGTGAATGAATCTTTTTGTCATTATCTCCTCTATCAGTATACGGGCTTCCTATGGGCTTGGTCTTAATTGTTTTGATTGTCAATCAGAAATAGTACGAGGGAACAGGTTCACAAAATCCTGTGATAAAAGTATGGGTCACTGCCTCACCTCACCGCACGTCTCTGGCTTTCTGTAAGCAAGTACTCGCAAATCTGCAGTTTTGTTAGCATTTCAGGTTTGATGTACTGAGTAATAACGCGGAAACTTAAACTGGCCCGTTATTCTGCCGAATAGTCTTACTAAACTAGTTAATCGTCTGATTGCTAATTAAGCAAAGGTGAGGATTGTGCCTCACCAAACTAACCTCCGACCGCACATCACTGGGCTTTGGAACACTTTCCTCAGGATTTTCACATTGAATAGATATCAGTGACCCTCTGACTGAATGGAGAGACCAGATTTTTTTTTTTTTTGATATGATGTCTTTGTTTTGATAGTTTAATATTTAATATGCATGTATGAGATAGTTTGAAGAAGAAGTCTGTTCACACTGATGTAAGATATTGGTGGCAAGGAGAGATGAATATGTACAGTAATGGAAAATGCAGCGAAGTGAGCATTTTGGGTTATAATGTGAATGTAATGCGAGTGCAGCCTGTGATGTGGTCATAGACACTGTGTGCAGAGCTGAGCAGGAACAGCAAAGCTTTGTAGGGGCAGCTCTCTGTGTGGCAGGGCCATATACAGGAGATAACAGGGGCCCACAGCGATGGTGCTTAGTGCTGCCGGAGAGAGTGACAGCTTTGTGTCAGTGCCGTGAAAGGTCACGACAGTCCCTCTCTCCTTTGGTCTCTCTCGTTCTTTCACTCATCCTCTTCTTTCATCACGCATCTCCTTTCGGGTGGGTCCAAGGAGATATTAATCTGCAAAGCATCTGCTTTTTCATAAAGGAGATGAAGGGACGCACAGAGCGAGCCAGAGCACAGCTTTATCATACCACTGGGCACAGGGATTCAGCCATACGCATGACATTCATCACTCACATGGGCACACGTCTACATACACACACACGCACACACACTCTCATTATCTAGCCCAACTCCTCCAGTGGCAAACAGACAAGAGGACAAAAGGAAAGTTGTGAGCGGAGCTGTTCAAAGGCCGCTTTGTGTTCTTTTCCACTGGGACTCCTCATGAAAGAAAATCACAATGTCCTCACAAGATGTCTCCATTCCACTAAGCCATGTTTATTTTTCCCCTATTGAAACTAGTCAGCACTACAAAAGGGACACCATTCTTTTAAAAATATATAAACGTGAAGGGCGGAACACAGCGCAGGAGGTACAAAGCAGGAATTTGACTGGCCAGTGGGCAGTTACAGGCGATGCCTCACCCTCTCTGCATGAGCTGAGAACCACATCAATGTAAACCGCAAAACCACAGGAAGCTTCACCAGGTGTGTTTTACTTCGCTAATGAACCGCAGGAAACCGAGTTACATCTCTATTCACAGGAGCAACGTGAGACATCACTCCTGCCACGTGACGAATGTGTCGTGGGCCGCCCTGCTGGCAGGGATGTCTCACGTCTCAGCTGTGGCTTCCATCTTTCAGACAGGTGAGAAAATGTACCAGAAAACATATCAATTAAAGGGAGCCGTCAGTGCTGCGCAAGTGAAAATGCACAAAGCATGTTCCATGATATGTGGATAAAACTTCTATCGCCAAGACATAAGGCACTAAAATATAACCATTTTAAAATGCCTTAATACAGTTCTCTTTTGTTTGTTAATCCAAGTACATTCGGGATGCAATGTATGGCACCATCCAACCAGGAAAGTGGGAATACCACAACCACAAGCCTAATGTTCGGCAATCATTTTCCTTCAATAAACGAAACGTTCTTTTAAAAACTGAATTTTGGGTATACTCAGGCTGTCTTTGTCTCATATAAGACTTTGTTTTAAGACCTGAAACAAGTTTGAAAAATATGCAAAAACAAATCAGGAAGTAGGCAGAATTTTTTTTTCCACATTACTGAATACTGCTGTCTCAAAAACCTCTGTGCCCCTCATTCTAGTGTCCTGTTTGGCATCAGACCAAAGACTAGCACCAGCAGGTCCTTAAACAGTCAATAGGCAACAGTGCCATTGGCAAACACTACCAATACTGTAGCAGGGAAATTGCCATGCACCTTCAGAGCCTCAACAGTTCCATGAGTATGCACTATCCACGCAGTATCAGGTCCACTACAATACGCTGTGTGTGATGGATTGATGGCAAGATGTTTTAACTCTTAATCAGTAATAGCGCTAACAATTGTAGATATCAACAACTGCTTTTTGACTAGTGAGAATTCCAAGCCAACATGTCCACAATGTCATCTTGACTAGTGGAAATTTGAGTTAAAGATATCTACAACTCAGTTCCCACTAGTCAAAATGTTAATTCTAGATATCAACAATTACTTTCTTACTCGTGGAAACGCTCATTGTAGATATCTGTAACTCAATTACAACTAGTCATCTTTCACCATTGACCTCCAGTCAAAGTTTATTTCCGATATCTCTGATTCATATTATAATTCCACTTCAACATATCCATAAAGTAATTTTGACAAATTGCAATTTTAATTAATGCCATCTACATTTTCACAAGTCAAAATGTTAAAGGGGAACTCAAATATACCTGACTTTTTTGCAGTTTTGGCAATTTTTTTTTACATTACTATTGCCCCGAATGCAGGAGTAACCAAGCTCAATCATACTATTTGTGTTGGAAAAAAAAAAGATAAATAACAAGCCCAGCTGCAATGTGATTTCCTAAAAACTAATTACGTATTAATTATATGCATATGGTGTTATTCTGAGACTCGTTGCAGCTCTCGATTCTACTTGACAGACAAGTGCGTATGTTCTGTGCAAAATCTGCAAGCTAAAGCTTCACCTTTGGGTTTGTTTTTAATGCCTTTCATTCGACAAATATAAAATACCTTCATCTTGTGAAATTGGAGGCTGTACGAGGAACACTGTCAAAAATCTCAATAACAATGTCAGTGCAAGATGTTGCTCACTGTGAAGACGTTTACTGTGCCAATGACCAAAACGCGTGACATTACCGATGACCTTCAGAAATGTTGGCAACTCCAAAGAGCAAGGAAATTCATGTTGCACTTCACAAGTCTATCAATGCTGTAGAGGATTTATTGGACATGGCTAACGTTAGCTGGCAAAAACACCAGAGCGTTGACGATGTACAGAACCAAGAGCAAGTTATAATTAAATCCGTTGAAACGCTGTATTTCAGGAGAGAGCAAAGAGAGGCTATTGATGAGTCCCCGTATTCTAAACTGTATATTTCCGTGAACGAGGTAATTTTCATGTGCATGAAATAACGCTCAAAAAACGCTTTTGTTTTGTTGGTCAAATAGAGGGTCAGTTTGTCAGCAAGCTAGCTAGCTGATTCGAGTTTGATTGCTGTGATTGCTGTTTCTTCCCCTGGTTTGTCATCATTTAGTGACTTATGCTTCCCGGAACCATTAGGCTACATACAGTCTATGCTCTGAACAGCTTTAATTATTTCGTTTTTCACAGGCTAATATCTGTCATAACTGTGTTCTCTCTACCTCTATGCATGTCACTGTGCTTGTGTAAATGGACAGCACCATCTCACAATTTCAATGCAGCTCCTACTTCTGACCACCAGAGCACAGTGGCGACACAAAAACAGATGTAATGTCGAGCTTTTGTTGCTATTAATTTTTCAAGAAGACAAGACGAAGACACAATGTGAACACTGTAGTAAAGGCTCGATTTAAGCTTACAGTTCTGTGACAGTATGTAGCCCGTCGCCAGACAGAGGCTTTCTTGCATATTGTAGCTAGTGCACACAGTGCAACCGAGTTTCAGAGTGACGTTATGTGTTCACATATACAATCACGCTTTTCGGACTTCTACCAATGCAGGCGCAGAATTGAAGTTCCTCCAGAAATGTATTTCTCACCTAAATCTCTCAAATTGATTTTTCTTTTTCTTAAATTATTTAATCCATAATCTACCACTAAAACACAAAAAAATCTAAACTTCTAACCTGTTTTTTGAAGCTCTTTGACTATAGATACTTACAATCCAATTATCACTAGTGGAAATATAAATCGTTGATATCAACAATTCAATTTGTACTAGTTGCAATGTTCATTGTCCTTACATTACAGATTTTTCGAATGGAATACCAGATATCTAAAAGTCAATTCTGACTAGTCAAAATTAAATTACTGATATGTTGGTGTGGAATTAGTAAGAACGTAATTTCAGTTATTTACAACTGCATTTCAGATATCTGAAATGCAATTGTAGATATCTGAAATTACAATCTTACTAGTAACAATTATATTTCACATATCGACAATTCCCTTTGTAACTAGTCAGAATTCAATTTAACATATCTAAGAAGGAATTTCCACTCGTCAAAAATGTATGCGCAAGCCATTTTACCATTTAATCAGTACATATTAAAAACTGATATGGTTATGGGGCTACATATCCAAAACTAATATGGTAATTAGGGTGACATACGCCTATCCAGAACTAATATGGTAATTTGGGTGACGTCTTACGGTGACTTGCAGTAAACAATATGACAATGAAGATGACAACGACAAGAAATAAAATAGGACCAAGGGTCCTGTAGCTTACCGGCAAGCAGTCTTACAGAGATGACACAAGTTATGAAAATGTCATGAGAAGTTTGACATTTGAATCAATGAAAATCAATGTCAAGGTCACTAAATAAAAGTTCACATAAATTTATAAGACCTTCTGTAATAGAATCCTAAGCTCTGAAGCAGTTTTGGTGATACAAGTCATTTAATATGTCAATATGTATTCAATTTGTCAATTGTGAACTTTAAAGGTCACAGAATGTCAAGTTGTGGTCAGCAAATGGACTTCATATATGACTTTCTAAATGTCTCTGTACAAACCTTGGCTCAATCTGTGACCATTTTGGTGATAAAAGTCATTTAAATTTCACTGCGGAGTTTGACCCTCAAAGGTCACTGACAGTCAAGTTGAATGTCACCAAATGAAAGTTCATATGTGACTTCCTAGATGTCAGTAATACAACCTTAGGCTCCATCTGTGACCGTTTTAGTGATACAAGTCATTAAATTTTCATTAGGTCACATCTGACCTTTGAAGGTCAATACGAAGATCACCAAATGAAAGTTCATATATGACTTCCTATATGTCTGTAATACAAACCTAGACTCCATCTGTGACCGTTTTGGCAAGACAAGTCATTGTAATTGTATTATGTCAAGTTTGACCTTCAAATGTCGTCAACAGTCAAGCTGAATGTCACCAAATGAAAGTTCATATGTGACTTCCTATGTCAGTAACACAACCTAGGCTCCATCTGTGACCTTTTCAGTGATATAAGTCATTGAATTTTCTCTAGGTCAAGTTAGACCTTCGAAGGTCAATATGAAGGTCACCAAATGAAAGTTCATACACGACTTCCTACATTTCTCCAATACAAACCTACACTCAATCTGTAACGATTTTGCTGATGTAAGTCATTGAAATTTCACTGTATAGTTTGGCCGTTCAAGGTCACTGAAGGTCAAGTTCAAGGTCACCCAATGAAACTTCATACATGACTTCCTCTATGGCCACAATACAAACCTAAGCTCTATCTGTAATAGTTTTGGTGATAGAAGTCATTGAAATTTCACTATGTGAAGTTTGACCTTCGAAGGTCACTGAAGGTCAAGTTCAAGGCCACCAAATGAAAGTTCATGTATGACTTCCTATACATCTCCAATACAAACCGAAACTATCTGTAACCATTTTGCTGATATAAGTCCTTGAAATTTCACTGTGAAGTTTGGGCATTCAATGTCACTGAAGGTCAAGTTCAATGTCACCAAATGAAACTTCATGCATGACTTCCTATATGCCTGCAATACAAACCTAAGCTCAAGGTCACCGAAGGTCAAGTTCAAGGCCACCAAATGAAAGTTCATGTATGACTTCCTATACATCACCAATACAAACCGAAACTATCTGTAACCATTTTGCTGATATAAGTCCTAGAAATTTCACTGTGAAGTTTGGGCATTCAAGGTCACTGAAGGTCAAGTTCAATGTCACCAAATGAAACTTCATACATGACTTCCTATATGCCCGCAATACAAACCTAAGCTCTATCTGTAATAGTTTTGGTGATAGAAGTCAATGAAATTTCACTAAGTGAAGTTTGACCTTCGAAGGTCGCCGAAGGTCAAGTACAAGGCCACCAAATGAAAGTTCATACACGACTTCCTATAAGTGTGCAATGCACATATGTTCCCAATCTTCAATATTTTCAAGCCTAGAAACCTTTGAAAATTGTAACATTTTGCTTGACCTTAAGTTTGACCTTTCAAGGTCATCTGAGGTCAACTTTAACACAGCCAAAATATAGGTCATATATTACTTCCTATATGTAAGTAATAAAACTTAATCTCTGTCTGCATCAAAATGGCACTCACACTGTACATAAAGTGTATCAAGGTGAGTTGATTGCCGGATTTAGAAAAAAAGTTATCAGGCAGTTTTTGAGAAATAACTTTTTGAAATTTCAAGTGATATCCTTTAACATTGTTAATATATTCCCTGACCTCGAGTCTGACCTTTCAAAGTCATCTGAGGTCAACTTGAACATAGCAAATGTACAGGTCATATATGACTTCCTATATGTCGATAATACACACTTAATCTCTATCTGCAATCATTTGGCCTCCACAGGCCATCTTGCATATTCATAAAGTACAGCGCCCCCAATAGACCCACTTCCGTCAATTCAATCAAAATGGCGCTTGCACTGTACATTGATGGTACCAAGGTAAGCTGATTGCCTGATTTAGAAAAAAATTTATCACGCAGTTTTTGAGAAATAATTTGTTAAAATTTTCAGTCCTATCTTTAACATTGGAGCCAAAATTTCAAGGGCCCATAAAACGGACAAAAATGATTCAATCAAAAATCCGAGAAAAAATGTCTGGAGATACGGTCAAGTAGTATGTTATTGCAAATTTACACGAAAGTTCATCAGGCAAAAAAAAAAAAAGATTAAAAATGTTCCGGACGACGGATAACGGACGCCACACCACAACAATAGCTTATCGGCCCATAGGGCCCAAAAATGGATCAGGAAGAAAATTTTAATACTGAGACGACAGCTTCTGAATTTGACAGAATTTTTTATGCAGCGAATCGAGCCAGACGAGTTATTGCAGAGTGGTTACAGTGACATTCGGAGGGAACTACGCGCCATTGATGCCTTGATTTTCAACTTGGCCACTGGGGCACCTCATTGCAAGTGCAGAAGCATTTCCCTGATCCCCAGGAGGCTGCTTCTGAATTCACTTGTTTTCTCTGCAAACAGTTGTACAGCAATTCACTCTAAGTTGATAATTGAGGCGTCAATGGCTAGTAGTTCCCTCTGACCATATAAACCTTGTGTATATGCCCGTTCAATAGCACGACATTTCCGTTGGATTTTCATAATCACTTGCACCATCACGTTGAACTTCTTCCACCCTTAAGCACATACACAGCACCAGTGTTGCTAAGTAACGGCAGAAAGAGCGTGTTTCACGAAGTATTAGCACTTGTAGAATATTCATAAGGCAGGCATAGCCTACTTAAATATTGATCAGTGGGTTTGTTGTATTTGAATTGTATGACGCCCACATATCCGAAATGGATTTTGGAAATGTGAAACATATCAGAAATGCATTTTCACCAGTCAAAATCCTTCTGCAACGTGTGGAAATTCAATTGTTGATATCTGCAACGCTTATTTTCACACTAACCAAAAAGGAATTACTGATATCTAAAATTAAATTAATAATCTCTAAAAATCAGTTTTGACTGGTCAAAATGTAATTTCTACATGTGAGAAAATATTTGTTACATGTCAAAATTATTTAGAAGGTATCTTCAATGAATATTTAAACTAGTCAAAATGACATTTTGACATGTCAAAATGTCGTTTTCACCAGTGAAAACTAAATTGCTACTGGTCAGCCCAACTGACTGAATGTTAAAACGGCTTGCCATATTGCATTATGGGCATGACATTGCATTATCAGAGCTGCACAGGGTCAGGGGTATAGTTGTTGAAATGCCCTGCATGGGAACAAATGGAAATGACTGATCCTCCACAGCTGCAGCATGCACGATTCATTCAGTTATGACAAACCCTGAGGTCGGGTGACTCACGGACCCCAAAGACTAGGTCTGCCAGGGTAAGTAAAATACATAAAGAGTACAGAGGAGTGACGACTCGGCCGGGAGCAGCAGATGGACAGAGAGCCAGTGTTAACTGCTAGCACTGTGCAGCTGTAGAATCTGAGGCCGCTGGGCCAGGGCATATCCACCTCCTCTCTCTTTCTCCTCCAGCTGCTCTCATCATCATTCCATCATTCTCCCTCCTCTGTCTGCCGCCTCTCCCTCCCTCTCTCCCCTCCTTCTCGTCTGCTGAACACTTTCCTCGCTGATTGTTATCAGTTAACAGAGCTGTCAGCTTCGCCTGCACTGAAATCTCCAACACCTGGCAAGGTCGCCGCCGCCGTTAGAAAGCTGCTGGGTGCTACGGCAACAAATCCTCTGCCCCCCCCCGCCCCCTTCATCTCACTCTGAATGAAAATCACGATCGCTGAATGCTGCTGTCACCCAATTCAGTCCCTGTGCAGAAGTTTAAAAGGCAGCGAGCTAGCATTTCTCCTGTGTACATGATGTTTAGCCCGCAGCTGCAAGGCTAGCAGTGATGACCATCCACCAGCTGCGGAATATGGACTACATTAGCCTCAATTTAGATGTTATCCAGCACACAGTTCTGAGTGGTCCGTGCAATATGCTGCATTGTCCTGATAAGCAACATTTGTACGTTGTGGGCTGATAATACGCAAGCTATCCAAAGCGGTTGAGGTCTCTGTAATCACCCTGATGCCCGTTTCCATCAGTGCCCTCTGCAGCCTGGTGCCAGAGCAACATCCCTCAGGAAAATGCATCAGTACAGCAACAAAAACTCTAAATCTCACTGTCCCGATACGCTGATACTGTTCAGTTACATGCCAGTGATTTATGGGTCCAACAGAACTAATGCCCAGCTGTATGCAACCTTATCCTGTAATGGAAGGAGGACCACCCAAGGGAGGGCTCTGTAAAATATGAATCCTGTCTATAACTGATAAAGGTCAGCGAGACTAACAGTGAGAGTGTCTGTTCTTGAAATCAGCAGATTTGTTAACTCTATGCTTAAAAGAAAGCAGGACCGTTTCATCACTCCTACAGAAGGTGACATGCTCCCTGGTGCATTCAAGGCTCGCCAGCAGAATGTTCTGGGTCGCAAAATACAGACATTGAGCTTTTCGTTCTCTGCTTTCCGCTGGGAAAACATCATCGCAAAGGATCAGGAGAGGACAACCAAAGGAATGAAGGGGGCGGATTAATAGGCTCCCACAGGCAACGGGGAGTATTGTGCCATCATTGCAGACACGTTCGCGTCATCTTCTACAGTGTCTACGTGGATAAAAGCGATAGATTCTTTTAATTCTTTAGACTGATTAGATTCTTTCAATTTCATTGTTTTTTGAAGTATCTTTGCCTTACAGAATTGTTGTTCATGTAACCAAAGCTCCTGCAGTACTGTTAAATACTATTCTCAATTGGCATTTCAACATTCCAGAAACTTCCACCAGCCTGACCTCTCACCAGGGAGCAGCACAGAGCAGCACTAGTAGGAGTTGCGGTAGCGACGATAAAGATGGCAAAGTTTGGCAATGATCAATCTGTTCATAATTTGAGTGGGAAAATTAACCCCCAAGCTAGCAAAACGTGATTAACGCGGGTTGGGAAACTCACAGTTTCTGCTACAAGCTTGGGAGGAGAGCAGCATGCAAGGGTCTGCTTTCTCTGCCCTACCGCACAGTGTGGGGGCTCCTGACGGCACCAATCATGACCAAGTGAGACACTGAGACAACATGCGGTCTCCCATCCCAGCCATCCAGTGTTGCTGTTCATTGCTGCGGTATGCTGTGCTTGCAGGATGGCAGAGAGTTTTTGCTGGGGGTTATGCAAGTAAACCACAAGGAGAATGCGGTGGGACTTTCATAATGTCTTTCTCCCTGTGGTGGGAAAGAAAGGCATCGGTCCCAAAGAAGCAGGCAGCTGCAAGATGCCTCACCAGTTTTTGCGTGTGTGCGTGTGGGTGTGTGTGTGTGTGTTTGTTTGTTTGAAAGGCCACTCAAACACGAGAGGCAGATGTTCAAACCCACTTCTGAGTAACACCGGGTCCTTGATATAGCCTAGCAAACCAATAGCTCTTCACTGGATTGGCCAACATGGCTCTGCTAAAAGGCACAGAACATAACTCGCAGTCACTGCGCTAAAGCCGCTTGTAGATGAGACAAAGTACATTGAAACAGATTAAGAATGCATAATTTATTGTGTTCAGGTTTGATTTAGGCACGAATTCATCAGAGGGCACTTAGCGCTGGCAGCGTGAGGCAGGAGCGAGGCTAACAAACTGCAGGTCTTCAGGTAAAGCAGTTAAAGCAAGTAAAGTAGCTGCAGCTACAGTCTCTGGGAGAGGGAAGCTCTGCTGTCACTGGAGGCTGATACTGATTTTAACAAGTGGAGATTTGGGCTAATACTGGCCTGTACTGCGCTGGCCAAGGCAGAGGAAACCAGTGCAGGCTCTGTCTGAGAGAAACCTCAGGGCAGTCAGACACTCATAACCGACACCTGGAGCTGCTTACACATGTACATCAAATATGGAATCAATGCGCAACAATGAACACATATATCCCTCTGCACACAGATTTAGAGCAAGAGATTCACAGGCAAGCACATACCTCCCAACTCAGCCCTTTTATAGCCAAATGACACAAAAACCACATACCCACACACACGCGCGCACAAACACACACGCACGCACGCACGCATGCACGCACACACATAATTAACAAGCCGATGCTGAGTGCCAACAGAGCCCCACAGCCCTTAACTATCAATAAATAGCGGCATACACCTATGGCAAGGCACAGGACACTGTGCCAAGGTCAAAAGTCAAATCCACTAATGACCCTTACATGTCCCTCACAAAGAACCTGCATACCAAATTTGAAGCTCCTGTGGCCAAATTATGGAGCCACCACCCGTCCGCCCACCTAGAAGCCACAGGGTATAACAATATCCCATAAGCCCATAAAGGGTACTGTGAGGGTAGGAAGGGTGCTGTCCACCACAGGCGTCACCCAGCCAGCAAACAAGCAGACCAACAGCTGTGATGATTGTAATCACCTCAGTTGTGGCCCACTGGGTCTCAAAGGCCAAGCTCCAGTGCCGGGAAGTGAGAGGACCCTGGGAGACATTGTGGAGAGACTTACCTTCTGAGGCGCACTCCTGGGAAATGGACTTGAGGCCTTGTTTTTCCATCGTCTATTTGTACATTTTTTCCTGTTTTAGAGGCTCATCTTTTGGTTTGCTAACACCGCACTGAGTTAGGATTTTGGAACGTCGCCTGCAGCCTATCACCTCAGTGACCCCTTTTTTTTTTTAGTGTTTTCTGCCTGTGCACCACATGACGTCAAGTCGAACCCCAGTCAGGCTGTACAGCACAATAATACACACCTTTCCAAAACGCTTACTGTCATCCACACACATCTAACTGATCTATGCACACACTCACTAATAATCCACCATCAGTGAGAGGCACAACTTTAGCCCATGAGTCATACAGTACTCAGTATCACCGATCCCCACATGCACATCTTTCCTTCCTTCACCGAGTGATTCAGTCTCCGCTCTTTCATCCTGACAGCTCCAGTACGAGCAGGACCTCAGCCCGGCTCTGATATAACTGCATCCCTTGTGCGTAAAAGCAACCAAAATAACGCGAAACCGCAAAAAGTGTAAGTCACCCAAACATACAAGCATCTGTGAGAAATGAATAACGACGAAGGGGCCACCAGGGGAATAGATCAACAGCAAACAGATATAGGACAACCCTTTATAAAAGGTTCACTGCTGCTCCTAACTTGGAGAGACAGAACAGATTCATGGTCTTGGAAGCCAGTGCTTCAGAATTTAAGGTCCCTGGCTCTTTCTGGGAAAGGTGTGAGTTTTCCGAGGAGTGAGGCTACCTTTCATCCAGGAGACGCCCGGCCACAAACCAATCAGCGGACGAGAAAACCCTGTGGAGCTAACTTCTCGCTCCAGTAAAAAAAAAAAAAAAAAAAAAAAAATGGCATTGATTCTGTCACTCAGGAGATTCAGAGGCTTGTTAGAACAGACGGATTCCAAAGAGAGACAAACAGACTAGTATATTGAGGCCGTCATCTGTCCACGACTTGCTAGGATTAGTTTCTCCTCGTTTTCTGTGAAGCTACATTGGAACAGACGTCTATGCTTTGTTTGGTGGAACAGACAGCAGGAGTGTCCCTAATCTGATTGAGAGGCACAAAGAAAATATTTCAATCTCAGTGTTTTTTTCCGCCCCTGCCTTAAAGGCTTTACGTCGTCAGATGGATAATGTGGTTATTCCACTGCAGTCTGTGCCAGCATAGGCCCATATTCATACTCAACCTGGACCCAGTCCACATGGAATTAGACACAAGCTCTTCAAGAATGGCGTTTTCATAATGACAGGATGGATACAGAAGTACACACACACACACACACACACATATATTCACAACAGCAGCAGCAGATACTAAACATTCACAAAAAAGGAACTAAAGAACTTAATTACGTCGTAGAAATAAACAAGAAAAGTCTGTTGCCTGCAACTGCAGGTGTATCACCTGTATGTTTGGAACTTCACCTCACAGGAATCATATCATTAATCAATTGTCACTATAATAGTAACCAACCCCTGAAGTTACTGGACACAAAGTGTACTATGTGAACGCTCTACATTTTCAACAACAACCTTATGCTGCCTTCACGTGCTATAGGAATTATGGTAAATACGAGTGACCGACCTGAAAATTGCACATGAATCCCCTCTCATGTCTTAATTTCCACTGGAGAACCGGGAGATAAGATTGATAAACGAGTTGCCGAGATGAAATAACCTTTCACCTTTTCAACATGGTGGAGAGCGAGCAAGGATTCATCGCCAATGATAAATAATATGTCTGCCATTTTTTATTTCGCTCCAACATCAAAAGCACTTGAACACAACGCACTCATAATTCCGAATTCACAAATGGAAAGTATCATCTTCCCGATAGCACATGAAGGCAGCATTATATGCACCCATATAAGTGGCAGTGCCATGCTATTGCATTGTAGGCCCTGGGCCAGGAACTTTCAAACAGGCCCAGATTTGTTTCTGCTGAGGAAAATATGAAATCATATTACGGTCTATGAACACAAAGTCTGATTTGTTTTCATGTATTTGATTGATGATGTTTCATCAGCACTGTCTCAGCACTTTTGTTACGGTAATATTCATGCTGGCTTTGTACTCTTGTTAAAGCAACACACTATCCACGCACACACTCATACTTAAGGGGAAATGTAGGGTCTCTAATTTTCCCAACATGCAGGTGGGAGGGAATTGGAGAACCGAGGGGAAATGCACACAGAAACAAACCCATGAACCACTGTGAGGCAAGTGTTCCCGACCGTGCTGCAGCGCAGCTTCACGTATCTGAAATCTTCAATCAACGAGTATTAAAAAAATAGTGCCACTGGCACTATATTTCATTTGGCCAATAAATCTAAAGTGACCACAACCATGCCAAGTTTTAGCTTCATTAGCCTGACAGTTTTGGCAAAGATGTTTACAGACGATAGAAGTACTTATCAGCGAGGCATAATGACAAAGGTGAAATCAAGTTAAAAATGCACAATATGTCAAAACCTATAATATATGTTATGAGTCTTGCTATTTAGCACCTACGTACCACATTTCAGCCTGCTCGAAGCAAAAATGCCTTAGATTTAACAAAAATAGCCATTTTAAAGATGGCTGCCTGGCTGCCATATATGAAACCGGTTCGAACTGCCGCAAACAAGCTTTGGTGTCCTCATGGGCAGAAGAATGCATCTTAAGTTTCAAGTTCGCCCGCCTGACGGTTTTGGTGACGAAGATTGTTACAGACGAACGACGCAGAACAACTGACAACGACGAACGAGCAGGCCTTGAAATAAGCCCGTTGGACCTTTAGTCCAGATGAGCTAAAAAGGCGGAGAAAACTTCACCAAGAATCAAAACCTGCTTGACCACATTTCTCAAGTTGCCTGAATCACTGCCCCCTCCCATGCATGGCCCCAGAATGTGGCCTTACCATTAAAAAAGTTTTACTTAATACTATTAATAATTATGCAATAACCAAGGTTTAAACCAATTTGAAATTGATTGGGGGAAAAATTGTTGACTCTAGACTGATCTGTAGTTAATCTCAGCTGCGGCAGCAGTGTAATGACCACTGATCCATAGTGACCTCGTATATTTTTGTACAGGGGATGCAATTAATAATCATGCTGTAAAACAAGCATCTGTTCACTGGATTTTGCTGACAGTGTCCAAGGAGACAACCTTGTAAAAATGATCCATCGGGGTCAAATCGTGTGAAGCATACCGAACACGATGTCGATATCTCCTCAGCTTTCAAAGTTCCTAATTAGTGACTGTACTGCTGCTGAATGGATAAGGAACCTCATTTCCCCTTGCGTTATTCATCTCCCACTATCTTCATGCGAGGAAATGGCTAACGCTGCGGCCAATGTGCTGAAATCATTAGCATGGTTAATGAGCGTATATGGGTCATTGTCTGTGGGCGACTATAAGCCACATACTCTCCCAGTCAAAGGTTTTATGGCATCTGCAGGAGATGGAAAAGCGAGGAGGGCCACAGGCTGGGGAAAGAAGCAGCGGGGCTCACCTTGAAAAGCGAGCGGCAGACGTACTCGTACACCATGGTCTTCAGGCGCGTCTCCAGGGAGATGATGCGGGCCTCTGTGCCCTCTGACTCCTGCGGGAATGGCGTTGGGTTAGAGCGGGGAATCAGCACATCACTCCAGGACAAAATGGAAGGGAGATAGCCCTCACGCTAACGCTCGACATCTCCCGCATCGCTCTGTAATTACTGCGCCAGGACCTCAAGCTGGGAGAGTTTAGGTGTCTGCAATCTGTTCATCTCTTTCTCTCCTCTATCCATCTCCAACTCCGCGTGGAAAATTATTTTAAAATATATTTAACCACCAACTGGGCGATAATAAACTTCAGCATTATGGTGGATTTTATTGGCAGAGACTGAACACTAAGACTTGGAGGTCCCGAACACAAAAAAAAAAGAAACCACAAGAACGTCCTGCTATCCAAAAAAAGGCTGCAGTAACACAAAACTCTCAAAAAAGATGCTTTACACACATAAATGCACTACTTCTTTCAAGTAAAAATAAAACATTTCTCCCCGGAAGGCTCTCATCTGGTGAGCATAATTATTACCCACAACACCCTTGAACAGTTACATAGTGCTACTGTGAATTCAGAGAAGTGGAGCATATCCCTACTAAATGACACAACAAATGGCCCCTGAAAGCATCTTTTGGTTTGAAAGAGGCTATTAACATGAAATTCCAAGCTAGAAAATGAAAATTGGACTGCAGCAATTAAAGGAGATTTGGTTTTATGTATTAAACAAACTGCTGAGACACTTGGAGGCACATAAAATATGAAAGCATAACATTGCGTTCAGGGAGTGGATAAGACGGGTTTATTCACTCAGTCATACAAAAATCTCATCACTTCACAAAACTGGAGGACCTTCAATTATATTCCCAGGCGGGAGAACCTCCACCACATCGCAGCACTGAGGAACAATGAAAGTCCAACATCATATCTATTCCTCACAGTGGAGGAGGACTTCCATGTTATTTCCACCAAACAGCACCACAGTGCCACTGATCAGCGCAGCATTAAAGACATGCACCCAGAACAGACTGTCAAAACTATACAGGTGCTCATCTCAACATTTACTCCACTGTAAACGCCCAGCATAATCATTGGGCAACAGCCAGGAACCATTTCAATGCGAAACAGCTCCAAACAAAGCCATGAGCAGGAAATCCAGAGCACAGAGGAAACCTCCCGACTTTGCAGCCTCATTCCCACAATGCACCGCAGGCTGTGGCTCCGCCAATTTCCCTTCCTTTATACGAGAGGCGCGCAGTTTGAGGAATCAGACTGCGAGGCATAGACTGGTGGGCGGTTATTGGAGTGCGTTTCAAAAGGAACATAAGCATATGAAAGCCCTTGAACACGTTAGCGCATTTCCTCAACAGTCTTTAAGCATGGCTAGGAAACGTGGGAGCCTGTTTAAATGGACTTGTCTACCATGAAATTATCCTGCGCTGGTTGTTACGGTGCTAAAAATGTCATCGGGCATTGCAAATTCAGCCATTAGACAGGAGCAGAGTAAGGGGTGGGGCTTGCTTCACTCTGTTGCCATGACTGCTCTTCATCAAACAACACAGAATGACGGGGGAGAGGAATGTGGATATGCCGCTAAGCATGGACTGCGTGGGATTTCCAGATGGAGGGAATGAAAACTGTAGCAGAGGCCACTGCAGAACAATCCTCCGTCTTGGCCCCCCACTTCTGACCTCCATTTGCGGCTCGTCTTGCCGGAGGAGGGAGCCGTGGGAGAGATCTGTCTCCTAGACGGGGTGTTCGAATGGTTTGAGTTATTGGCCTGCAGTCAGAGACGCACAGACACAGTGGGAGGTCCAGTCAATCCCCTGTCTGAATACATCCAGTCCCAGCAGCAGCAGCAGCCAGGCCCCAGAATGAGGCACTGTAGACCACTCCGCATTATGCCACAAAGGATTCGGTGCATTCCAAGGTCCCAGTATGCTCTTGGTCACCAGTATGTTTCGGGAGAAAGTGAGGCAGTAGGACACCACGGTGGCAGTGAAAATGTGACGGTGCAGTTTGGGAGAAAGTGGGGCAGTAGGCCGTCACAGTAGAAATGCAAATTTGACAGCAATGTCTGGGAGAAAGCGGGGCAGGAGGCCACTGTAATAGTAATAGGAGTTTAACTGTAAGGCCTGGGTAAAAGTAGACCACTGTAATAGCACTGCAACTTCTACCACAAGCTAAATGAACCATCCTTGATTTGTGGCAGTATTGACCCAATGCTCAAGGATGTCTAGCAAGTCCCATCATCAAAATTTTTTAAATTTAATTAAAGTTGAGGGCCTGCCATGCGAGACCTCCTGTTTAGCCACTGTTCCAGACAATGGACACGCTACATGACCATGCATCACACCTGGTGCGATTAGGTATGGCTGTGTCTGCGTCTACTGCGGTTGGCAGTTTAACAGGTCACTGAATAAATGCCACTAGCATCACCTGGGTAAAGGATGCTTTCAACTGGCCAGCACAATGGCACATTGTTGCATACTGAAACCCCTGCTGGTCAGTCGGGTGTGGGGGTGCAAAGAGAGCACGCTCATATTGCATGTAAAAATTATCACGAGCCCTACTTGTTATATGCCATTACTATAACAAACGTTAACTCAGATATATGCTACATGTGTGCTTCTTGAATACTAGAAGTTGTAGCAGTTGAAACGGATGGACGCAACAGGGATTTCAAATTTGGGGGCAAGGGACATAACATAATTCAAACATTTACTTGCCCCATTCACCCCTCCCTCACTGGACAAATCAGGGACAGAGACAAGAATGGGTATAATATGTCGCGTGGGGGAAGACAAATTTAAACCAACAAACAGCTGTTTACTGCAGTGGCTTCAACAGAACTGAAAAAAAGGCACTTAAACAAATGGTGTATCAGCCCAAGTGTTCCCTTCAGCATCAGCTCTCCACTCTGTACTCCCATGAAATCAAAGGGACAGAGGGAGGGAGGCGTGGCCTGATGTAGGAGGAGGGGCCCACTATCTGTGCCTGTGAGCCAGCCTCTCGCGGGGAGGAAGGCGATGTGTGTGGTCTTACCTTCTTGCTCTGCAGTGCTCGCTGGAAGATTCGAAGGAAAGCCGCCAAGCTGAAGCGGTACATGTTATTAATTTTGGAGAGGTCGGTTATAACAAAGTACATCGTGCTGGCACTCTCAGCTAATGGGAGATAGGCATCTCGCTCCTGTATAGAAAGAGAGGGGGTGGGGTGGGGGAATGGGGTGATGGGGGGTTAGTCAGGTGTAGCACCACACTGCCCCCTAGAGGAAAAAATAATTGTCAATCGTGGTTTCTTTCTGGGTCTAGGAGATAAAGTTACAAATTGAGTCACATTTTACCATTTCATATCTGAAAGAAGCACTAAAATCACTATTATCTGAGGATGCTCAAATTATCAGAATAAAATGTTAAAATTTTTGATGCAAAGTTAAATAAAGTTAAAAAAAATTAAAAATGCAAAGTTATCAAAGATAAATAAAACCAGAAAAAAAAATACAAATCACTTTAAAAACTGTATTACAACTAAACATGATTATATCAAAAATAAATTATTAATATGCATCATATTGCCAAGAAAATTCTAATTTAAACCTCTCAGCAGATACAGTAAGCTTATCTTAGACTTCTGCATCTAGATCACCGCTTAACAAATGCAGTCATTGTTATCGTTCCCGATAGACGTAATGGTATATTGAATTTTCATGAGGAGGCAGTGTTTTGAGAAGTATTCAAAACATCACATTCTAACACTGCGGTGTAGAACAAGCATGAACCAAGCCTCTCCGTAAAAAGCCTTATTTGCCTCCAGCTGGGCACATTTGGATCTAGCGCCTACCACATCTGACTTAATATTATCTATTGATCCTGAAAAATTGGTTTAACCTTACAGCAATACCAAAAAGCCACACATACCTCAAATTTATGCTGATAATAGTGAAAAGCTGCTCAGCGAATAACAATAAACAAAAATAAATTATCATTTTCTCATCCAGCTATCAAAATTTCTGATTTTATATCAATAGGATTATACAATAGTATCTTTTCTTACGTGTAAAGATGCCCCAGCGTGACAAAAGATAAACAGCAGACACAAGAAAGCAGACCTAGGATTCCAAAAACTCCCTCACTCTTCAAACTTTTAACCTTAGGTATTCTCCCCTAATCTGGTAAAACCTAGTAACTCACTTTTTGGTGGAAATTGAGTTAGACCCATTTTTGCAGTTACTAGGTTACTAAGCACCAAATAAAGTACCTTAAGTCGTCATGGAGCATACCCATTCTCTTTTTTTTTTTTTTTTTTTTTAAAGCGAGTTTATCCTGAAGGACTTAAGTTGTTTTCAGTTTTCTCAGTTTCATGAAAAAGTGAGTTACTAGGTTTTACCAGATTAGGGGAGTATTCACAACAAAGTAGAGGATGGAGGACTGCAATATTTACTCTCGCTTTGGAAACAAACTGCATTCTCAGACCATGGGCTCTATTTTTGTGCCTTGGAAAAGAGAAACGCAAGAGGCGGTAATGTCATGCACATTTTTGTTTCTCAAAAACAATATATTTATTGCCTTCGCCTAGTTTAATAGTTTCCTACTCTAAAATAAAAGCATTCACGTCTCATGGGGTTGGACAGCACAAAGGACGTGTGTCAAGACATAAAGACAGCACTGTGAAATTTATGTGACACAGACCAAGTTTGCATTTCGACACACCCAAATCACCTTTTAACGCATAAGCTGTCACTCTTTGGCAGTTTCATCAGATTGAATCGCAGCCAGCAGCAAAAAAGTGCATATCGTTTCCTTCCCATTTTCATTTTCGCTATATACAGTGCGCTGTAAATAATGCCAACATAATCATGGTGGGGTCTGATGGGAGGGAGAGGGTATAGAGGTATTTTGCAATGAGAATATTTTCTTTGCGTGGGGGAAAAATTAACTTCAGTCTCACCCTTGTTTTAACACCAGGTGTGCTATTTTGTGTATGGTTTCAATCTCCCACATAGCTTCATATAAAACGCATTACCTGGTGAGTTCACATCAATTCCTCCCAATGCCTCCATGCATTATTACATTGGCACCAAGTTCTCAGGGGGCCGAAGGATGTGCACCCAAATTAGATGCTTGGTCTTCGCCTGACAAAATTGCCAGTTCGCTAGGGCGTTAACGCCCTGGTTTCAAAGGGAATGACAGGGGCCAGTGTGATTGACCTGAATGGAGCTAAATCCCCACCACATCCATTGGTAATTAATTCATATTAGACCATCCCTTTTGACAACGGTGCCACAGTTGCACTGCTCCCTCCTGTCACAAAATTCCCTGAATGGATTCAGACATACCAAGTTTTGATCGGCAATAATGTTACCACTTGCAATAGCCAACTGTATTTAGGTGGTCAAATTAGGTCATCTAGGTCATCATGTCACCTTCATACTAATTATTACAAGCAGATAATAGAATTCAGAGGAGATATAAAATCAATGGCTGAGGCTTCATTACAATTTCACCTCATTACTTCTATGTGAAACTAATTCTTAATGGTAATTATTCCATTTTGTTTAGATAACTGACTGGAGAGAAGTAATGCACAACCGATTATAAAGTCTAGCCAAGATGCGTCCAACTGATGCAAATGATATGAAGTTATATTTTTCATATCGGTATTGGTAGCAATAACAGTAGTTGACGGGTGTTAAACATCGGAAGCTGAGCCGTATTAATACTAGCACAGCAATACTGCACACTACTGTAATGCGCAAGATGAACGTTAATTTGCTCCAAACCCTTCCAAAATGTCATCCAATTCCAAAGCGGTTAATGATGATAAACCTTAGGGTACACCTGCAGCAGAATGTAAAAGAGTGAATGATTTCATAGCTAGCTAAGTGCAATATATTACTTGCACTTCGTTAGCAATTATCTGCATTATGTGGTGTCAAAATCTCATTTTAAGTGAAAATGTTTAGAGGCTTAAGCAGAAAAGAATCTGCAAGTTTCCTGAGGTGGTTTGGAAATGGAAAAGGATAGGCACATAACAGCCCTTATTTTTAACAGTAAAAACATTAGAAAAAAATAAAATAATAATAATAATAATAATAGTATTATCCACTTGCAAATGATGCAAGTGAGTAACATGAGTCAAAACAGCTGCCTAGTAGGAAAACATATGATTATTTTAGAATTTGCATCAAAGCACACATATCTCAATTTTAAGCAGTTTGGTGACCTGAGGTGGCGAAGGACACCTTCAACTCCACAGTTGAATTTGCATGAAATTCCTCTGTGCCCCTTTCATCCCCAAAATTATGAAGATTGACTAAACTAAGTTGGAATTCTACATGGTACAAGTATCTTGCTTCATTGATGCCATTTTTTCCAGTCTCAGTTCAAAGAACATGAACAATTAAGCTGCAAGAAAGTGCTATGCACACGTAGGTGAGGATTGGCAAGATCTGACTTGAACACAAAGGTAATTCATCACTTACCAAGTTCACTTGATTGAAACTCCCTACCATTTTTCTGTCGAAGCTGTGGACGCTGTTCCAGATTCAAAGGTTGGTCCGTAATTCAGGAGGTTTGTGCTTAGCGTGCAATTTTAAGTGAAGTATTCAGGGATACCCACCCATCTGATAGACGTTAATATTCCTGAAATATACTGTAAGGAAAAATTGGGCTCCCCTTTAGTGTTTTTATTGATTATCTAGCTATGCTCCGGCCAGAACTAAGCATGCTAAATGCCAGTGGGAAACCCTGTTTGAGCTCCACTGTCAGCACTGAAAATGTATTTAACATAATGAACAATTTACACAGAGCGACAGGCCAGATACCATCAGAATGAAGCAACATTTAGAAACCTACAGAGCCTCTTTCCCAAATATGCACTACAATTCCCAAAGTCCACAGCAGCCTAGGATGAACACGGCAGTCAAACTTTAGCCTGGGATGACAATTTCCTATCAAGGAAATTACAATATCTGCAGTTACCAGCTCTTAAGTAGGCAAGTCTTGCGCAAACTGTACAAGATTTGAGTATTGAAAAGTAAGCAACTGCACCAATTCAGAGATAGTCCCAGATTCGTAAATTGGCAAATGCTAAGTAGTAATGTAGTTAATGAGAAGTGCAATGGTCAAGCCACAACCCCATTGATATTTAATCCTCTGACACCACTCACGAATCTGCGCGCTGAATATCACAACTGGCCAGGTAGCCGCGACTTCACACATATTTGAGGATATAAGATGTTTGATAATTTCTTGTCAGAGTGTGATAAATAAATCCTAACAATTCTTCTCAAGCTTCATGCAAACATTTCGGTTTTGAGCAAGCAAGGGAAGCTCCTCATCAGGAGCAGAAAAAGAAGTTATCGCTGAGGCAGGCTGTCAGCACATATGAGGGAAAACAGATTTTCCCGCAGTTCTTCTACCGCGGGGTCTTGCCTCTTTTGTCATCGCAGCCTTTGATATGAAAATCTTTTCAAGTGTGTTTTCCAGACATTTCTTACATTGCAAACCTGAGTAACAGCCACTTCATCTCTCCCCAAAAATATTTATTTAACAAGATTCCTGCTTCACACTTGTGTTCTACTAAGTCGTTCATGGCATCGTGCCAAAATCTACTGACGTGTACCTTCCTCTCAGAATCCCCTCTAACAAACAGCAGGGAGAATATCTGTAGCTTTCTTTATATGAATAACTGCGGAGCAAGTGGCGCATTCCACAAAAACCGAAAAAAAAAAAAAATTCAGACTTAAGAACAGTGTTATGAAAAAATATTTTCCCCCTTCCGGTTTCATCTTTTTTTTTTTTCATATTTGTCACACTTAAATGTTTCAGATTATCAAATTAACAGCAATGCGAGACAGAGATAACAAGTAAAAATAAAATGCAGTTTTTAAATGATGATTTCACTTACTGAAGGAAAAAAGCTATCCAAAAGTACATGGCCCTAAATGACAAAGTAATTGCCCACTAAGTAATTGAATCAACCAATTAAACTAATTTAATTGATAACTGGGTTCAATTTCACTAGACACAGCCAGGCATGATTACTGCTAGCCTTGTTGAATCTAAATATTATTTCAATAGAACCTGTCTGGTGATACGAAGTGGGCAAAAATCAGCACGATGTCACAATCTAAACAAATTCAAGAACTGAGAAAAAACAAAGTTGATGACATCCTTCACAGTGGAAAGGGTAACAAAGCCAATTCTAAGGTTGTGGGACTCCAGCAAACCATGAGAGCCATCATCTACAAAAAAAGACAACTTTGAACAGTGTTGAGCCTTCTCAGGAGTGGCTGGCCACCACAATTCCTCAAAGAGCTCATCAATGACTCATCTAGGAAGTCGCAAAAGAACGCAGACAAACATATAAATAACTGCTGGCCTCACTTTACTGAGTTAAAGGCAGTGTTCATGATTCCGCAAGAAGAAAGAGACTGGGCAGAAACTGCATCCATGAGAGACCTGCAAGGCGAAGACCACTGTCTACCAAAAAGAACTTTTTTCTTTCAAAGACTTTTCTTACATTGCCAAAAATATCTTGATGACCCCAAAGACTGTTAGGAAAATATTCCTTGGACTATTGAGACAAAAGTGGAACATTTTGCAAAACAAAGGTCCTGTTAAATCGGGCATAACACTAACAGAACATTCCACAATGAGAACATTATACCAACACTCAAACACTGTGGTGATAGTGCGATGGATTGGGGCTGCTTTGCTGCTATAGGACCTGAATGACTTGTCATAATTGATTGAACCATGAATTCTGCCCTCAATGAGAAAATCCTGCAAGAGAATGTCCCATCAGTGTTTGACCTAAAACTCAAGTGCAGCAGGGTCATGTGAAAGCACAATTATCCGAAGCACACATACAAGTCCACTTCTTAATGGCTCAAAAGAGACAACATGAAGGTTTTGGAGTGGCCTAGTCAAAGTCCTGACTTGAATCCAACTGAAATCCTGTGCCATGATCTTGAACAGGCAGATAATGCTCAAAAACCATCCAATGTGGCTTAATGACGACAATTCCGCAACAAAGTGTGGGCCAAAATTCCTCTAAAACATTTTAAAAGACTCATTGCCAGTTATCATAAGCAGACAATTGCACTTGTTGCCACAAAGGGTGCCACAACCTATTAGGTTTAAGGTGGCAATATTTTTTTCACACCAGTGATAAAGGTTTTGAATAACTCTGTTCCTTCACATCTATGAAATGACCATTTAAAAGCTGCATTTTGTGTTTAAAATTGTTGTCTTTGTCTTATATCAGAATTAACATAAAATTAACAACCGAGTAAAATAAAAAACAAACCGATGGACAGGCAATCAAAATGAAAATGAATAAAGATAACCTGGAAAAATATAGGACAGGCAGATGAACCACCAGGTAAAATAACAGAGACAGAGAAACAACAGCCTGACAAAATAAACAATAGGAAACATCCACGTAAAATAACAGAGACAGGGAAACAACAGCCTGACAAAATAAACATTGGGGAACATCCAGGTAAAATACCAGAGACAGGGAAACAACAGCCTGACAAAATAAACTCTGGGAAACATCCAGGTAGAATAACAGAGACAGGGAAACAACAGCACAACAAAATAAACACTGGGAAACATCCAGGTAAAATAACAGAGACAGGGAAACAACAGCACAACAAAATAAACACTGGGAAATATCAAGGTAAAATAACAGAGACAGGGAAACAACAGCCTGACAAAATAAACACTGGGAAACATCCAGGTAAAATAACAAAGACAGGGAAACAACAGCCTGACAAAATAAACACTGGGAAACATCCAGGTAAAATAACAGAGACAGGGAAACAACAGCCTGACAAAATAAACACTGGGAAACATCCAGGTAAAATAACAGAGACAGGGAAACAACAACCTGACAAAATAAACACTGGGTAACATCCAGGTAAAATAACAGAGACAGGGAAACAACAGCCTGACAAAATAAACATTGGAAAACACCCAGGTAAAATAACAGAGACAGGGAAACAACAGCCTGACAAAATAAACACTGGGTAACATCCAGGTAAAATTACAGAGACAGGGAAAAAACAGCCTGACAAAATAAACACTGGAAAACATCCAGGTAAAATTACAGAGACAGGGAAACAACAGCCTGACAAAATAAATACTGGGAAACATCCAAGTAAAATAACAGAGACAGGGAAACAACAGCCTGACAAAATAAACACTGGGAAACATCCAGGTAAAACTACAAAGACAGGGAAACAACAGCCTGACAAACTAAACACTGGGAAACATCCAGGTAAAATAACAGAGACAGGGAAACAACAGCCTGACAAACTAAACACTGGGAAACATCCAAGTAAAATAACAGAGAGAGGGAATAGCCTGACAAAATAAACACTGGGAAACATCCAGGTAAAATACCAGAGACAGGGCAACAACAGCCTGACAAAATAAACACTGGAAAACATCCAGGTAAAATAACAGAGACAGGGAAACAACAGCCTGACAAAATAAACACTGGGAAACATCCAGGTAAAATAACAGAGACAAAGAAACAACAGCCAGACAAAATAACAAACACTAGGAAACAGCCAGGTAAAATAACAAATCGACAGGTGAACAGCAACGAGATCTAATGAAAATCACAAGAACGTGAACAGGAGGAACAATGAGCAGATGAGCAGATAGACAGGAAGAAAGATGAGCAGATAGATGAGCAGAGGAATGGATAAAGAACAGAATGTAAGCGGGACAAGACAGACACGTGTACACAGATGGACAGATGAGTAAAGATAGATGAATGGGCACAGCAGCCAAACAATAAGGGATGAGAAGGGATAAATGCGCCTCATCATCACTCATCTGGACACAGTTCTCATCCGCCTGATTGTTCTGGCAGACAGAATAACTGATTTTCCACTGTTTGGGGCGAGAGGCACAACTGAACCTTAAAAGCTCACGGGCAAACAGTAATGGGGTGACCATAAAAATGTCAGGACTAAGTGTGTCAACCATCCCATTCACTATGCAAGGCCCATAAGTCCTACACCTGGAGTGCAGCAGAGAATGACGACCACTGTGGCTCTGACAAACAGCTCCTCTCGACTTTGGCAATTATAATGCTGTTCTTGCTGAAGCCAGTCAATTCAGGCTAGGACTTCGGACATTTCCTGATTTAAAAAATAAAAAAATAAATAAAATACTGGCAGCCAAAAGCACCCTAAGTAGAAGAAGCTCAGAGTGCCAGCGAAACAATATATTCAGACAAGACTGTGTGCAGTATATTTATAACAAGACTTTTGCTTTATCGAGACGGTTTCAAAAACTTCTGATGATATTCGTGCAACAAATAAGCACAACTCCTGAAAAAGAATGGCATTTTTTATGCTCACTCACTGCAGTCAATACTGCATTTCCAGGTTCTAAACTATTTTTTGCTAAATATTTTTTTAAATTAAACATTTCCAGCGTTTCTCAATAACAGTGGGGATGGTTGGCTCAAAGTATATGTAACCTTAGCCAATTTTCCAATTAAAATACTTTTGTACTCATTAACCGTCTCATATCTGAATGCACCGTTTCCCTGAAAATGTATTTCGAGGACATGGTGTGCACCTGTTCTGTTCAAAAATAAACTCCATCGACAAAAATATTAGCTAGCTCTTCCATTGATTTTCTCAGCAGCAACGTCAAATGCAGCCAGGCACGATACAGTCACAAAGCTGATAAAACAATCCCGGGAGAGGAGAAATGGAGCAGTATTCACTGTTAGAAAAATCAGACATCGCCAACGGCAAACTGATGCATCTAGCTTAATAAAAAAAGAAGGCATGTCACCCCTATTTGAGCTTTTAGCCTGAACAATTCTATTGCCCTCCATGAAGCCAAGACAGCAAATAGTAGTTTAAGAAATGGGGGAATTCCTGAGATCCAGCCTGGCAATGTTAAATTACATCAGGATTGACAGCCATTATACACTTTTTTTCCCTGTAGGAGGCCTTGCTGTATTTAAGTAAGTCCACAAAAGACCAAAGCTTAAACCAGTTATGACAGTGACATAAAATAGAAGTGAACCGCAAGTTTTCAAATGCCTTCAAAACTAATTCCTTAATTCATGAATGTTTAGGAAAGTACAGTATGGCCCTTTGATAAGATGTGTTCCCATAGTCTCCAGAAGTGGATAAAAAATCTTATGACAAACATCCTATTGAATCTACAGTGTATTAACCCAAAACAAAAAATTGTAATTTCTAAGTAAAAGACATTACTTCCATGAGTGACTGCATATCTTGAGCAACAAGATGATGACGTTTGTTTTACACTTAGCAGAGATAAGAGAAAAGGAACCAACAGGACAAATTTATATCTCTGAGGAACATATTGTCATATTTTTCCCTATTAATGCAGCTCATCCCCATGGAGACACAATTCTACAGGCTGAACTCAAGCCGGCAGATTAATGGGACGATAATTAAAATCATTTGACCCACAATGACACCACTCTCTAAATAATTAGAAGGGATGACAGCCGAAGTGGGCTTTTGCCCCAATCCTAATTTTTTGGTTCGAGAACTGCTCAGCCACACAGCAGGACCACGTGAGTAAAGTTCCGGCACAAAGGAAAGTAAATACGTTATGCGCTTCTACACACCTCCCTGCCAGTGATCACACAGGAATGACGAGTGGGATGCATTGATAAGCCATATTCATACCACACAACGTCACTCTTTTAGCTCTGTAGTGCACTGGATGACACACTGAGTAGTGGCGAATGTGCTGTTTGAACTGGTCTGCTAAAACTGGCTGTCCTTTGAGCACTGCAGGTTCCTTCCTTCCACATGCATGCTCAGTCAAACCAGTACGCATTAAGATTAATTTAAATAAGAAAATACCACTGCTGTAGCAATCCTACATTTCTGATTCACAACTGTACGCAAGGTCATCCATCACCTGTACCCCAACGCGATGAGAACAATCTCTGTGCGACAGAACCATCTCATGACCTCCAGCCCTCCCTCTCCCGCCGTTCCCACAGCACCTCTCACCTGGTCCAAGGAGGCCTGCAGGCGGTGCGATTCAGAGAGTGACTCCTGTATCAGAGCACTGCTGCTCTTGGTCTGGTTCAGCGACTCGATCAGCTCTTTATTCTCCAGGATGTTTCCCTGAGCTGTGGCCAGAGTCTAGGAGACAGAAGGGGATAAGGGACGACATAGAATCAGATGATGAAGAATTAGAGTTACCCTCTTCGCTGGGACTATGCTCTCACCCCGCACCTCCAGCAGGGGGCAGCACTCCGTGCGCTGGGACTATGCTCTGACTCCGCACCTCCAGCAGGGGGCAGCACTCCGTGCGCTGGGACTATGCTCTCACCCCGCACCTCCAGCAGGGGGCAGCACTCTGTGCGCTGGGACTATGCTCTCACCCCGCACCTCCAGCAGGGGGCAGCACTCTGTGCACTGGGACTATACTCTGACCCCACACCTCCAGCAGGGGGCAGCACTCTGTGCACTGGGACTATGCTCTGACCCTGCACCTCCTGTCAGGGGGCAGCACTCTGTGTGCTGGGACTACGCTATGACCCCACACCTCCAGCAGGGGGCAGCACTCTGCGTGCTGGGACTATGCTCTGACCCTGCACCTCCTGTCAGGGGGCAGTACTCTGTGTGCTGGGACAATGTGCAAACACTACACCTCCAGCAGGGGGCAGCGCTCTGTGTGCTGAGACTATGCTCTGACCCTGCACCTCCTGCAGGGGGCAGCACTCTGTGTGCTGGGACAATGTGCGAACACTACACCTCCTGCAGGGGGCAGCACTCTGTGGGCTGGGACTATGCTCTGACCCCGCACCTCCAGCAGGGGGCAGCACTCTGCGTGCTGGGACAATGTGCAAACACTACACCTCCAGCAGGGGGCAGCGCTCTGTGTGCTGGGGCTATGTGCTAACAATGCACTTCCAGCAGGGGGCAGCACTCTGTGCTGGGACAATATGCTGACCGTACACCTCCAGTAGGGGGCAGTGTGCTGTGTGCTGGGACTGGGCAGTTAATATTACCTCCAGCAGTGACTCCTCTAGTTTGGCGAGTTGGATCTTCTTGTCCTCCTCCTGCTGCAGGAGTCGTGTTTTCTCCGTCTCCAGCTCAGGTCTCTCCTGCTGAATGGTCAGAGCCAGCAGCTGGAGATGCACACAGACACTCATACAGGAGACATACGGACAGGAGCTCACAGCACCTAAAATACTCATCATGCTGAATATCAAAAAGGCAATGATGCAAATACACGCAAGCACACAGATACACACACACACACACACACACACACATTCATTCAAACAAAGCAGATTATTATTCATGCGTTTCATATATTTTTCACTTCTATCTAAGACCACAAGCAACTCTCTCCGGTTACCATGCACGCACACTGTCAAATAAAAACATACACAAGGGAAAAAAATTGCTTCCAAAATCCCCAATTATTTAAATCGGCCAACTGAGGCCCCTGAAAATAAAAAATAAAAAAATGCTTGCGCGGTAAAAATATGAAAAGGAGGGAATATTAAGGGAGGTAAACATATAAACTGCATCTGATAAATATTCCATCAGTACTGAAGTGGCCACGCGCAGGGATGTACAGAGCAAAGGCAAAACTGCCAGACGATCACCCAACAATCAAATATCTTGCGGAGAGATTGCTTCTCTCCTCGCATCCCCACATATACACCGTGATTACCGCTCGGAGACCAGCTCGGCTGATTGGCAGCTGAATTTGCATAACTGTCAGCTGCCTCTCTCTCAGTTGGTTTTGACTCGCGTCTGGCAATCACTCCAGCGTTTGGATCTTTGCTTCCGATGCTCGGTCTCGCATATTCGGACGTCTCTGCCTAGTGCCGTCATTGAGTTTTTGTGAGCACGTATGTTTGGAGTCAAACTTGGAATTGCTGTACCTCCTGTGCATTTAAATGCCCGTCCCCAACTCAGGCTTTTTTTATTTCCAGACGTTTGATAGCATTACCGCTTGCTTCGTCATTTCTTCTTCAGTACCTGTTCATTAAATCAGGTGTGTTTCGCCAGCATTGGTGACCTCTGACCTCACCTGTCCCCGGAGCCCGGCTCTTGTCGTGGTGAAGTTGACCTCAGTGACCACAGAAGCAGCATCCGGAGGGATGTAAGGGCTGGGGTTTCG
The DNA here is from genome assembly GCA_029692085.1 of Gymnothorax javanicus. NCBI lineage: Eukaryota > Metazoa > Chordata > Actinopteri > Anguilliformes > Muraenidae > Gymnothorax > Gymnothorax javanicus. The sequence continues at coordinate 30,440,831 of CM056195.1, read as the reverse complement.
GGTGGCCAAGAAAAGGCGAAAGTCTTCGTTGTAATCAATAACTTTGTCACCGATCTGGACAACGTAGCGGGGACCTGGCGGAAATGCAATGTCAGCATTATTTCATATTACGTGACAAACATCCTATAACAGTCCATTCCAGACTCGGCTGTTTGTAGTGTATAGCGCCCCTCAGAAGTCTCTCTGCAACCTAACAGCAACCTATAATGTACTTCACATGGGAAAATGTTCTATTCAAAAGGAAAATTATTTATTTTAAATAATTATTTTATAACATCATATACTATCTGTAACTTTAATACTAGTCATTCATCGAAGACACCTCTGGAAATGGAAAAAGAACAGCTTCACTCAGAAAGTGCTCAAATGAGCAGGATGTGCATGCAAGGGGAAATAAGATGCTACAAGTTCCCGATGCACAGAAATTACATGAGATTTTAGACAACACATCTCAGGTATGGGAACCCGTGACTCAAGGCATTACATCTCACAGAGCACCAACCCATGAATAGTTACGAAGGCCTTGGCCCAGAGCCAGGAGCTCAACCTGTTTCATTATCAGAGGAGCTGTGCGGACGGACACTGTAAAACACGCTCAGTAAGCAGACTGAGCAGATGTGCGCATCTGGTCAGTCAATAAAAATGAGCGTTAATTACAGGCTGATAATGGGACCTTAAAAAATCAGCGCATCCATGACTCTCAATGCAGGGGTTTCCTCATCAGTGGACTGGTCCTGTAATGCACTTCGCTCCAATTACAGCAGCTGCTCTTTGGGGTGTTCGAGCTACAGAGGCTCCCCTACAGCTATCCTGCAATGCACTCGCCATTTCCCCACTGCGTTCTCTTCTCTCTCACACTCTATCCATCATCTCACTCCTCCACTCTCCCCACCACCTCTAAGTCTTCCTCTACCCTTCCCTCACTCACACCTAACATCTCCCCCCGCCCAGTGTGTTCCCTGTTCTTCCCGCATCTCTTCCCTGTGCTGTTTGCTCTCTCCCGGCTGACTGGATTTACTGTGCGTTTTAAATCACGCCGCACTCTAATATGCACACGCTACGTTAATGTTTCAGGTCCCCCGGCGCTTATGATAAATATTACATTATTTACATGTCAAACAGTCTTCCTATGCCAAACCATGCACTCTGTATGCGTACAGTGCATTATGCAAGTTAATGAGGGACACTGCGAGGCTACAGGCCACTACCATGTAATGTTAAAATGTAAGGACAAGCACAGCAGAACTGCAGCGTATTCTAACCTCTGTGACGTGAGGGGGAAGAAGTGACAAAATATTTGAAAATTACTGATGCACGGACACATCTGTGTAATGCACTTTAATGCAATTATGCTCTACCCCCAGTCCAACAGTCTGTGTAGCTGTGACCAACTGGACAGAAATACTACACCGTTCACCCAATCATGCAAATAAAGGCTGATACACACACACACACACACACACGCACGCACACATACACACGCACACATGCGCACACTAATGCAAACAGGCTGTGAAAGTACTTTACAAACAAGCAACCACCAACCGTGGCATATCTGGAGCATGAAATTGCCAGAGTATAATATCCAAAACAAACACTCTGGATGCTTGAGTCTACAAGGATCTCAACAACTCTGAGCTCTAAGGAGGAAACAGAGCGAGCAGGGAGATGGAAGACAACAGTCCTGAGTTAGGGACGGTGCCCTTCCATAATGCTCAGCAGTGCTAATGAAACATGACGTTACAGAGTGTAGCGCCAGCACAGAGAGGGTGGAGGTGAGTGCAGCATGTGCACTGGGTTACCCTCCCTCTCCCACTCACCTCCAAAGCATTTTTATCACACTCTTCCCTTTGCATGACATTCACTAATCAGGAAAACTGAAAGGAGTATGGCAAAAATTAAGTAGGGATATACATGCAGTGAACTGCATGAGGTTTGTTCAGGACAGCCCTAGATTCAACTGGAAGGATCCCGCTAACACGGCTATGTACCCCTTTGTTTTCAGTTTTCAGCATCATGGAGCACATGAGAGGGAGAAACCCAGCCCCGGAGATCACTGCAGTTACATACAGCACAACCATGGCTCCTCCGCTGCAAGAAAGTCGAGGGTCTGAATCCAGCCTGGGACCTGTGGGTGTGGAGTTTGCAAGTTTTCCCTGTGTTTGTCAGAGTTTCCTCCGGGCACTTCGGTTTCTTCCCACAGTCCACAAACATACATGCCAGGTTAAATGGTGACCCTAAATTCCCCATAAATACGAATGTGTGAATGGATGGAGTATTCATAAGCGTATGATGAACAGCACAATACAGCCTCAGTAAAGTGCTGAAGAGCCATTAAGCATGCAATAAGTAAGAATACACAACCCTGTTTCCAAAAAGTTTGGACGCTGTGTATAATTTAAATTAAAACGGAATGCAATGATTTGTAAAACAGTTTAATGCTATATTTACTTGAAAATGATAGAAAGACAATAATCAGATATTGAAACTGAAAAATGTTATTTGCTCATTTTGAATGTGATGCCAGCAACACGTTTCAAAAATGCTGAAACAGGGTCATGTTTACCATCGTACTGCATAACCTCGGCTTTTCAGAACACTCTGTAAGCGTTTGGGGACTGAGGAGACCAACTGCTGCAGTTTTGTAATTAAAACGTTTTCCCATTCTTGCTTGATGTTGGATACCAGCTGCCTCAATACTTTGTGGCCATCTTCGTCATATTTTTGTTTCATAATGCGCCAAATATTTTCAGTGAGTGACAGGTGTGGACTGTAGGCAGGTCAGTTAACCACCCAGACTCTTTTATTACGGAGCCATGTTGTTGTAATACATGCAGAATATGGTTTTTGGCACTGTCTTCCTGAAATAAGCAAGGCCCACCCTGAAAAGCCATCTGGATGGCAGTAAATGTTAAAACCTGTGTATATCTTTCAGCATTAATGGTGTCATCACAGATGTGCAAGTTACCTAAGCCATGAGCACTAAATGCACCCCCCCTTTCTGTTGTATTTCAGATGCTGGCTTTTGAACTGTGTGCCGATACGAAACCAGATGACCCCTCCTCCTCTTTATTCCGGAAGACAAGGCATCTATGATTTCCAGAAAGAATTTCACATTTTGATGAGTCACACCACTGGACAGTTTTCCATTTCGCTTCAGTCCACCTTATATGAGCTCAAGCCCTGACGGGGCAGCAGCGTTTCTTGATCTTGTTTATATATGGTTTAATCTTTGCAGTAACGAACAGTCTTCTCTGACAATGGAAGTTATAGAAGTGTTCCTGAGTCCAAGCAGTAATTTCCATTGCAAAATCCGGTCTGTTTTTAATGCAGTGCCTCCGAGGGCCAGAAGATTACGGCCTTTCAGTACTGGTTTTCAGCCTTGTCCCTTGCGTGCAGAGATTTCTCTGGATTCCCTGAATCTTTTAATGATATTATGTGCCACGGAGGATAAAATCCCCACATTAGTTGATATTTTACATTGAGAAAGCCATTCTTTGTTGAACTGTTGAACTATTTGCCCATGCAGTCCTTCACAAAGTGGTGCAGCCCTCACTATCTTTACTTCTGAAATACTTGCTAAACTCATTCATGTTACTGACCTATTTTCAATTAACCTTATTAGCTGTGAGATGTTCCACCAGATACATTTTTAAGCATCATCTAACTTTTCTCGTCTTTTGTTGCCCCTGTCCCAACTTTTTTGAAACATGTTGCTGGGATCAAATTCAAATTGAGCAAATATTTCAAAAAAGACAATGAAATTTCTCATCAGCATTTGATATGTTGTCTTTGTTCTACTCTCCATTAAATATAGGGTTTATATGATTAGCAAATCATCACATTCTGTTTTCATTCACATTTTAACGCAGTGTCTTAACGTTTGTAAAAATGGGGTTCAACAGCAAAGACACTTTTTACCGCATCACCGTCTTCATTAACATGCACTGTGCGCTCTCTCACACAAAGGCATCTTATCACAGGCTTTATTCTTCAGGAATAAAATGTGTGTATGAGGTTTTAAGTGTGTGGCATACTGTCACATTATAGCTAATGCTTTAAAGGCCGAAGACTCATGAAAATGATCCTGATGTTCTAAAAGCATCAGATTGTTGACTTTGTATTAGCTAGTAACTCTGTTTTATGTTATTTCTTCAGTGTAGAAGAGGCTTTGATCTCACTGGGATTTTTTTTTTTTTTACCTGCTGAAACAGAAAAATGAAAATGACAAAAAAAAAAAAAAAGAAAAGCCAGGGATAATGACATCATAAAACTGCAGAGAGGGATTCAAATGGACTGTAATGACTTGGCTGGGGTGACGCACAGCTCCTCGGATGGGAGCGGCAGTGATGAAGCCCGGTTCAGGGCAGACTGGGCCGGGAGCTCCTGGGTGGAGCCCAGCTGGGTTGGTCCCACCAGCAGCCGGCAGGCCGGAGCCAGCCATGAGCTGCAGCTCTGGGGGAGGGAGGGAGAAGGAGGGACAGGAAAGGGTGGAGCTGAGAGTAAAACTGGAGACTCCTGAGGGCAGAAAGAGGCCAGAGGAGGCGGCTAGATGAGGAGAAATAAGTGAGAGAGATGTGGAGGAGTATAGAGTCATGACAGGAAAGAGGTCAGAGAGCAGGCAGCACAGCAGCAGTGGGGCAGTGAAGAGTGAGAGATGGAGAGATTGAGTAAGGTGGGCAGGAGGGAGAGAGAGAATGGGGGGCGGGGTGGCGGGGCTGACCCTGTGCGATGAGGTCACGTCTCAGCAGTGGGTAGAGCACGGGCTCCACCCCATCCATCTCCTGGATGATCAGGGTCTTCCCGAAACGGACGGCCAGCTCCAGGGCTGTGATGAAGTTTGGGTCCTGGGATGGAAGGAGAGAGGCGTGAGCTGGTGGAGGAAAGGAAGGAAAGGGGAGAGAGTGGGGCCTTCCGCACCCTCTCCCCTCTCCCATCACATCCACACACACAGCCCGAGTCCCCAGTCAGGGCCGAGAGTCCAGGGTTCAGCTGACATGTACCAGGAGGACATGTTTGATGTGTTTTACATACTCGTTTAAGGTGTCCTCCCGCAAGGAAATAAATGTATGACCAAAATTTATTTACATCTGAACTGAAAGTGTAGGCTAATGGGTGGAAGAAAAAAAACAGGCACTAAAGCTGCTTTCACACCGGACGCGAAATGAATTTTTCGCTCGACAGATTACATTCAAAGTCAACGCAAAGACGCGTATTCGCATCTTTGCATTGACTTTGAATATAATCTGTCGCGGCGAAAAAAATTCGCTTTCAAGTCGGTGTGAAAGCGGCTTAAGTTCACCACAGCACTAAAAACAGCAAAATCAAAGAGAAGGCTTTGTGCAGGCCGGGGGTGTGTACCTGCTGATTGATGACCTCCAAGCGCGACTGGGCCAGGTGTGTTCTCAGCCACTCGGTCGCTCGGGAGGAGGGGTCGATCAGGAAGGGGCAGGCACAGCTCTGAGGAGCACATAACACTAGAGTCACAGGAGCCATCTTAGTCCCGCCCTTTATGCTCACCACACCAATCATTAGCTGTCTCTCAGCAGGTAGAGGTGCGGTTAAAGGTAATGGGAGTGGGGAATAGACTGGGCAGATACTCCCCCCAGCTATTTAAATCTTTCCGCCAGAACTCTTCTGACGAGAAAAATACCAGCTTTTATAACATCATAGTCATCTAAAGAGCACGTGTTTCAGATTGAAAAAGCAAAATTGACTAATATGTAATAAAATAATGCAATAACTTGGAAGATAACTAGGGATTCGTGCAGCCTGGTAGGTAAATGTCAAGTGCCTGAGATATGTAGCCAGCACAAACAGAAATAAAGAACATACTTTCTGCCTAATCCATTTTTTAATCAACTCAAACCAAAAGCATGTAATTGGTTTCACAGCAGCACAGAACTTCAAAAATAGTAGATATTGCAAGGCAGGCCTTTTACACTTACTTCCTTTCAGGACTTAAGTTGTTTTCTAAAAAACACCCTATTCTTTCTGTGCCAAGATATATTAAATTGGGCCTTTCAAACAGAGCGCTAGAAAACCGGCACTGCTAGCCAAGGTCAATCCTCCAAAGGAACAGAGTTCCAACCCTGGAGCTTGAGGAGGGCTTCCTTCATCATCATCAGAGAAAACGCATAACAAGCCATGGCAAAAACACAATGGGAAAAATAAGCAGTACAACAGGAAAAACAAGAGGATCATTCACTCATTGTGTGCCCTGTGAAACTATGAGATGTATAGGGAAAACTCTGATTTGTGTGTGACTGCTATGGCTTAGTGCCATTCTAGAAGCAGCATTTTTTAAAATAAAAAGGCAGAGCACCTAATTTAAATTTTGCTTAAACACCTATTTGAAGACAATAGTAATATGATCCCATTGAATCTGCACTGTATGAAATCGTAGTACCCGAACACCAGACTCAGTGAATTCAAAATTGCATAAGACACCCAAGACCAGTAAGAAAAAAATAACACAAAACTCTCATCTACCATAAAAAAGTTTAAAATTGCTCAAAGGGACACTCAGATACAACTTGGTATGTTGTTTATTGCCAAGAAAAGTTATTTATGACCTGCCTCATAAATACTGAATTAATCCCATCACCTAGGATCCAGTGAACATCATTACAAATCCAGTTACAGCACTTTTTCTGAAAGCAGATGTACTGCACTGTGAAATCCAGACTTTTCCCTTCTTGTTAGAAAGGTTTCACTGACCAAAAATAGGGTAAAAAAAAATAAGTGGCTATCTCAGTAGTGAACAAAGTTTTATCGGCGAGCTCATGACGTATCGTACTGCAATCACATCTACGGGCTCATTATACATGGCAGCCCATTTAAGCCTGGCACTATCTAGGTTTAATCTTAAAGGCAATTGAAGATCCCGGAGCTATAAGTGCTGAGGTCATAAAATGTATTGTTGAAGAAAATAGGTTTGAATATATACGGGATCCATAAAATTTGCTAATTAAAATTGAGTTTTTTTGAGCAGTGCTTAATAATCCTTGAAATTTAAATTTTCAGCATTTGAAACCTCAGCTAATTTGAGTTTGGGTCATTTTTGTTTGTGGATTTAGATACTTTTTGCACATGGCTAGGACCTGGATATTTCTGGCATGAAAACTTGGAATGACCTTTGTCAGAGAAAGAATTTTTAGACTAAATTCTCTTAACAGAATGAATTTATTTCACCTCAGAAAAAACAAGGTTTTTGAAGCAGGGAAAGCTCTGCAAAGTGAAGGAATTCAATTGTGTGGTCATAAACGTTACAAGTCGCTCTTAAGCACAAAAAACAAACAAGTACGTAGATATTTTGTGCCGTGTGGTCTCTCAGGGGTGCAAAGACAGTAATAACCAGCCTCATTAGTTTAGTGAGGCATTTACAGTGGCGGCCAAAACTCTGGCTGGAACGTCCATGTTACAGCAGATTCCACTGGGAAAAAAAATACTTAACATTATATTGCCCAACAACCTCTAAACAAGATAGCTATCAACACACTGCCAATAAAATAACTGCAACTGTTATCTATATCAATAGTACAGTATTCTATTCCAAAAGACAAAAGCACACACCAATACAAAACCAGTAAAATCTATGCAGATACCACTATGCTAAACAGTAAACCGGAACCAAAATGTGATGAAGCTCAGCCTTCAACCCACTTACTAGGGCTGGCCTAAGACTTCTGGATTTAGGGCTAGCTTAGATATACAGGTGGCGAGACAGAAATAAAAACATACTATATTGTACATACACTGCCCGGCTAAGAGACAAAAAAGATGCACACTTATATTTTGTTGGACCACCTTAAGCTTTGATTGTGGCACGCATCAGTTGTAGCATTGTTTTCACAAACCTATGTAATTAGGCTCCGTAAACCCTTCTCTAGCACATCCCAAAGATTTTCAAATGGTTAAGGTCAGGATGCTCTGGTGGCGAATTCATGTGTGAATATGATTACTTATGTTTGCTAAGCCGCCCTTTCACAATTTGAGCCTGACGAATCCTGGCACTGTCATCCTGGAATATGCCTGTGCTGTCAGGGATCATAAAATCTATTGACGGGATAACCTGCTCATTCTATAAATTCAGGTAGACTGCTGACTCAATTTTATTGCATCATAAAGTTACTGAGCCAAGACCTGACCAACTGAAGCAACCCCAGATCATAACACTGCCTCCAGAGGCTCGTACACTGGGCACTATGCATGGTGGGTGCATCGCTTCATGGCCCTCCTTTCTTACCCTGACACACTCATAACTCTGGAAAAGGGTACATCTGAACTAAGACCTCATAACCTTACACCATTGCTACATAGCCTAATCTTTATGCTTCCAAGCAAATTGAGGTTGTTTTTTTTTTTTTTTCCAAATTAGCCTCACTAACCAGTGTATTTCTTGTGGGCACCAAGCTGTTTAGTCCCAATCCTGCAAGTTCTTGTTGCATTGCGTGTGTGGAAATGCGCTTACTGTCACAATTATATATAGCTATAAGTTCTACTGTCGATTTTTTTTTACAGACCACACCAAGCGTTTGTGATCTCCGATCATGGTCATCCATGAATTTTTTACGACCCATTTCTTCCGAAATCTGACGGTTCGCCACTATCCTTCCAGGTTTTAATAGTGCGTTGGACAGTTCCCAGTTTCACTGATTTCAGCAGTCTTCTTAGTTGTTTGCTATACACAGACCAAAACACTGTAACATCTTTTCTACATGGGATACGTCTTCCAACATGGTTGCTTAAGAACCATGTTGCGAGCTGAAATACATTTCTCACTGTCAATCCCATGCTCTTAAGCATTTGCTTAATTATATCCAGATGGCCTTCTTTCTTTTTTTTTGGCCAGGCAGTGTCGATAGATCTAGATTTCAGGTATTTATACCAAACTGAAATAAAACATTGTACGTCTTCAGACTCACAGCACTGAATTATCAGACTTGAGTGCTTCTATGATATCAATCACAATATTATGACACGTAAGTATCTCGTGCACAAAAGGCATACACAATGGATTACCACATGCGTTAGCAACTATAATCGTTCTTTTTCCAGCTGCTTTAGCAGGTGTTCATCTTTTCTCTCTGATATAACCTGACAACCGTCAGCCAGTTTGCTTGAAAATTACACATTGCAATAGACTTTTCCTGACTAGGGCACTTTTAGCACAGAAGCGCCAGATTAATGAATTCTTTGTTCAATAGAACACGATTACCTGCTCTCTCCAAACTGGAGAAGAGAAACTTGGGCACCTTTTGTGATAGCAATATTTAAAGGGTGGCCTTGGTTAAACAAATACAACATGTTTTCATGCTAAACTTGAATAGCCCAAAAAATGTGACTGAAGTACTTTTTTGCACCTAGGACCTCAATTCAACTTAAAATTTCTCAGCCATATAGGACTGAGGGGATACAAACCCAGTCACACCTAAATGGTCTTAGATAGTGAGAAAATTGCAAACACAGAGAGTAGTACCCCTGCTATGCAGCAGCTTCTGCTCCGACTGATATTCACGAATGCTTTAAATGTGCCAGTACTTATTATTTTAGCTATCAGGGCACACTTAATTGCATCAAGGGGGAGAAGACATGTATTTGAATTTTACAGTCAGGAATTAAGTATAATTAAAGTGTTTTTGCTGTCACCACATTGTAAAGCCCACTACTTGAACTGATCCGTTTGATTAATTACTTGTATTTACAGATTAAATTATGGGAGATGTAAACTCGTGGTTAAGGGTGCCTGTTAGGAGAATAAATTATGTAACACAACGGAAGGAGTAATACACATACACTTTAAACTGACTGAGATTAATGGGAAACAATTAATCACACAAACTGACATTAAATGATGTAGTAATTAACATTTGTTAATGATGTACAAACACTTAAAGCAGAAAAAATTAATTCTAATTATTAGATTATTATTATTAGCCCCTCAAAAGACAATTCTGTACATTTCCTTATTAATTACATGACAAAATATTAAAATTCAATTTTACTCCAATCACCAAATAAGCTGGGAAGTCCATTTTGTCTTTTCCCCGACAGGCAGGGTAAAATGAGCGGGACTTTCAGGAGATTGTAGAGGTTGGCAATCTCCAGCAGAATCCAGCCAATCAGAATCTGAAGAACGTTTGCAGCCTCCCATTTTGAATAAAATCATTAAATCGCCTTTTCATCTCTTTGTGCCCAAGCAACTGAACTTCACTCGCCGTTTTAATTTTCATTAACCTTTCTCGTAGAGGCAAATGGCAAAATAATAATAATAATAATAATAATAATAATAATGCAGTTTAATGTATTACACTGTGGCAGCCTGAGCAACTTAGTTATTGATGACTAGAAGCAGAAGTAGCAAAAGTAATATTTAGTGTACGGATGTGGTGCTTGTATGCTAAATGACAGTCAGTTGACTGTAGCCAATTGATGAATAATGTGTTTAGCGTAATGTACAGTAAACTACAACTAACCATTCAGCAACCGGTTAATTTAAACGAGGTCGGAAAGCTGTCCGTGGTTGGACCCCATGCAAAGTATCTAAAAACTCAAGAGTTTGAGGGTTCATACAGGCATGGCTGAACCGCACTGATTCAGCTACTTGTCACATTTTGTGACATTTTACCGTTGCTAGAAGTAACGGTTGATTGAGAAATTTGAATGATGGGACCAGACAGTTAGGTCAAGTGTGATTTAACCACACCCACACACTCCTGAGAAATGGATCGGACGAACTACATGAGCTGTTTTTGAGCTCCATTCTGAAACCGGCACAGACGTTTCTGGAGCTAATACTTTGGTGGACACTTTATATGTTATTCATCTTTGAAGTTCCATATTAATTTTTAATATTTACAATCAAGTTTCCAGAGACTATAATGGTAGCATTAACTAATGTTACAAAAGGTCCCTTGTCATGTCAGTATTTGCACAGCCAATTAGCCATTACAAGCATTTCAAAACCTATTTCTTATTGTCATCAAATAGGGAAGCGATCGCCCAGAGGCAAGAAACACTGATCAACTTCATCTAACCAGTTAATCAGTTCCTCCATTAGACAGAGTGTTCTCTCCCTCTTGTGATCTCGCAAAGGACAGATTTTGAAATGGACTGTAACGGCTAACTTGCTATGCACCCAGTAACATGACAGAGGGGATCTTCAATGAGTGCATACATATTTGTGAAAGACAGAATAAAATCTAATAATTACTGGAACACATAGTTTCCCTTGTATTCATGAATTAACTGGCATTAGAAGATGCGGCCATTATCACGAACTAACAACATAGCGACGTCCCAGCAGTGATCAGTCAATAACTGCCCTGGTTTATGGCAATTCAGGTGCTGAGTGTCAATCAATAACAACTGCTTCCTTTGTATTCTCTTTCCATGTGCACCAGGAAACTATAATTCTGATTAGGGGCTTTATAGTTAATTTCACAACACTGCTTCATTTTATTTAGAGGTATTTGGATTTATTGGATTTATAAGTGTTTTTGTCCAACTATAGAATTTTGGGTTTTTTTTTTGGCAAAAAACAAAATACCACCATAGACAGCCTTTGTGAGGTCCCAGTAACTGAATTGGCAATACAGAAATGCACGTAAGGGAGGAAGGTGGAAGTTAATGCAGGTAAGGGAGGAGGGTGGATGTTAATGCAGGTAAGGGAGGAGGGTGGATGTTAATGCAGGTAAGGAAGGAGGGTGGATGTTAATGCAGGTAAGGAAGGTGGGTGGATGTTAATGCAGGTAAGGAAGGAGGGTGGATGTTAATGCAGGTGAGGAAGGAGGGTGGATGTTAATGCAGGTAAGGAAGGAGGGTGGATGTTAAAGGGAGAACACAAATGGGGGTTGGAGGTGGAGGTGGCAGGGAAACTCTTACCAGCGTCTTCAAGGCATTGATCTAGCGCAGCAATGAAAAGTGAAGGGGGACCCAAAACACAAACAGACATATGAGTGAGTGATGAGACCATGGATAGCAGCAGGTGGAGTCTGGAGCAAATGAGTTTGAGCTGGAGCATATTATGTACTTTGTTTATGTTACAGGGCACAATTCAGTCATTCAATCTCAGTGGTTCCCAAGACAGGACCCCGCAATCAATGGCTACAGCTGCTAATGAGTAAAATTGAAAATCTACATGACAGAACATCCCCAAGAACGGTGTTGGGAGTAACTTTCCTACACTGTGGGATATTAAACAAGCAAGCATTATGGCAGCTATCATTTTGTTTTAAAAACTTGGGCTTTAAAGTGGGGTCAAAATAAAAAGACACAGAATCCCTGTTTTACTTTGCAAATAGTTCTTTGTTTACTTGTTACCGCCCCCTGGTGAACAGGCAAAGTCAGCAAGCCTGATAACACCATGTAACAAATTTTGTTCCTGGATAGTGTTTGTTATTTATTTTATGCATATGTTGCAAAAGAATAGAAAATGCCCAATGTTCCGTTCAAACATTGCTTTTGTGTCCTGGATAATGAAATTTTGAAATTCACCCATTTTCTATGTAAAAACTGGAAATTTCACACATTTTCATTTCCATAAGCTCTGAATAAAGCAAAATATGGATCAAATTTTATTAAATTTGAACAATATTAAATCTTCCTATTCAAGTGAGCAAAACTTGTCTGTCTTACCTTCTCGAGTTTTTCTGCAGTGCTCATAGGAAAAATGAGGTGCCCAGAGTTTGTGTTGATCCCCGACAGGCATGCCAAAATATACCTTGTAGGCTTCATACATTTTTAGCAGATGCTGTCAGAGTGCTTTTCTGCTCGTTTTAATAAATTGGACACATATATTGCAGAACTCATCTGGAGAATGCTTGCAGCTTCTTGATGCCATCTCCAAAAAATTCAGATATGTCTATGTGTTCATGTAGGCAGCTAGAATTAAACTGAGGTGTTGAGTGGTGAGCCGTTGTATATATTACTATGAAAAGATCTTGGAAATTTTAAAAGGTTCTTGAAATTGTCATAAGTTCTACAACATGCTAGAAAATTTTTTAAACTTCTTGGAAGTAGTAAAACATTCTAGAACGTTCCTGCAAATTCTTGTGAGCTCTCGAAAATTCTCTATTAGCAAGTCAGCACTGAATCTACCTTTAATGTTCTGAAAAATGGATAAATTAGAAAATTTCATTACCCAGGTCACAAAAGCAAAGTCATTTCCATTTAATTTCGGTATAAGCAATAACACTTTCTGCCCGGGAACTAGAAAAAGTCAAGATTTTGTAGTGTTACTGAATAAATAAGAAAAGGGCACCATCGATTCAGCCACGACCAAAAATGAAAATAAATGCAAGTGCATGAAAATGCATGAGGCCAATGCAGTCTGCATGAGAGTAAAAGCGTGTCGCCCTCCGCTCTGAAAGACGAGCTGTACCGGAGCGCGGAAGGCGGAGTCGTGGAGAAAAATACCCCGGTCCCCTCAGCCTCCCACACGTCGCTCACCAGCAGTCTGTGGCACCGCGCAGCCCTAGCGGCAGTCAGCCACGCTCAGAGGACAAACACAGGATGGCAGGGAGACGACAGCGTGCTTCGGGGAGCAGTCCCTGGAAGTTAACCAAAGGACAGGCAGGCGGGCCCGTGCCAGGAGCGGATCAATGACGCCGCGCTGCCAGAGCTAAAGCGCTTCTTTCACTTTTACTGTGTCCGCCTCCCACGCTCACTCTCGGCCCGCCGTTCGCGTGGCAGTGAGACGACGGCTCTGTCGCATGGTGTCACCGCGTTACTACTTGAGCCACACTGAAAAAACCAAGCCTGCACCTGACGGCCACAGGGCTGAGATTCACAAAGTAGGCCTGCATACCAAACAATGGCCAAGGCTCTTTTCTCCCAGGCAAAGGAGTCAAATCCAAGTTCAGAACGCAATTCCACCCGAGAATTTGCTGATCTAAATTTTCCAACTGGCACTATTCGTCAGCTAGGAGGAGGAATACCAGCTGGCTGAGTAGATGGGTGAAGGAAACAAAGGCAGGAATTTCACTTTATGACCCTGAACTGTAACCTTCAGCCCCTGATTAATTAACTGAGCAATAAGACCTGATGATCGGCCACACTGCCTCAGTATCAGAGTCTCGGGTAACAGGAGGGTGTAAAGGAGCAGTTCTTGGCCCCTGAGGACCATGATTTGAGAAACAGGGGAACATTGTTGGAGGCTGTACCCTGGCTGAGGGTGTACCTGTAGGATGACGAGGGCGTTCTCCATGGAGAGGTCGTCAGAAGGCAGCCCCTCGCTCTTCCAGATCAGCTGCTCACTCTCTGAGCACAGGAACCGCCGCAGGTCAAAGTCTGCAGCAGAAGGACAAAGTTCTTCTGTTAGTTAGATTGAAGACAATAAGAATATCCAGAAAATTTGGTTGCCCAGACTCCATACTGGGATAAAATTCCTCCTTTGCTACAGACACTCCAAAAATACATTTCATGAGAAAAGACTTCTTTCTCATGAGGGAACTGCAGCATGAATTTCCATATAAAATCACCAAGTAAACATACTGAATCACTAATTATTAATACTTAATGTTATAATAAGTTAATATAAACCAAAACCGATGGGTGGCGTGATCTCTACATCACAAATCATCCCATTACATATAAAATAAAGCCATCCACACTTTTGAACTGCCATTGATTGCAAGCTTTATACCGCAAATCTATAAGTTATGATTATGTACAAATCGTAAATCATTAATATTTATAATACACTGATCCAAAACGAAATTGATGGTGGCGTGACCTTGCCATCATTAATAATCCCAAAATACAAGAAAAATCCAATTCAATTTGTAGCCAATACAGCGATGTCGAGAATCATGCACAGTCGCTGATGCGGAGGATGTGATCCCTAGCATCTCCCAATACTTTCTTATGGGGGCGACAATTGATAATACATTTTTACAAGAGATGATATAATTAAATGATGAACTACAAACCCCAATTCCAATGAAGTTGGGACGTTGTGTAAAACGCAAATAAAAACAGAATACAATGATTTGCAAATCCTTTTCGACCTATGTTTGCATATTCAATTGAGTACACTACAAAGACAATGTATTCAATGTTCAAACTGGTAAACTTTATTGTTTTTTTGGAAATATTCACTCATTTTGAATTTGATGCCTTAAACACGCTCCAGAAATGTATAAACTACACAAATAACAGATAAAATAAATGGAAAAATTTACATTAAATAATTAAATAAACTTGAGCACCGAATAACACATAACTTGCGGACAGGGTGATGCACGTGTGATGCAGACAGGGTGATGCATGTCTGAAGGGGACAGAGTGACCTATGTGTGATGCAGACAGGGTGATGCGCGTGAGATGGGGACAGGGTAACGCGTGTGTGTTGCGGACAGGGTAACGCATGTGTGATGGGGACAGGGTAACGTGTGCGTGTTGCGGACAGGGCAACGCCTGCGCGTTACGGACAGGGTAACGTGTGTATGATGGGGACAGGGTGACGCATGTGTGATGCAGACAGGGTGATGGGTGTCTGAAGGGGACAGGGTGACCCATGTGTGATGCAGACAGGGTACCGCTTGTGTGTTGCAGACAGGGTAACGCGTGTGTGTTGCGGACAGGGTAACGCATGTGTGATGGGGACAGGGTACCGTGTGCGTGTTGCGGACAGGGTAACGCCTGCGCGTTATGGACAGGGTAACACGTGTCTGATGGGGACAGGGTGACGCGTGTGATGCAGGCAGGGTGACGCGTGTGTGTATTGCGGACAGGGTGACGGGGCTGACAGTACTCTGCAGGCCAGATGAACTCATCCACTCCTCCAGGCTGCTTTTCCTCTGATCCTCCGGAGCAGCTGACAGATAAGTGATGAAGGCAGCAGCCAGCTGGGCGCGTTTGGGCAGCGTGTCCAGCTCCTCCGTCATCTCCGTAACCTACAGAGAGCACACACACACACACACACACACACACACACTTATGTACAGAGAGAACACACGCACACACGTATATACAGAGAGCACACACACGTATGTACAAAGAACACACACACACACAAACACACACATGTACAAAGAGCGCACACACACACACACGCACGTACAGACAGAACACACACACACACACACGTACAGAGAGCACACGCACACGCACACACACACACAAACGCATGTACAGAAAGCACACACACACACATATGTACAGAGAGCACACAAACACGTATGTAGAGACAGCACATACACACATACGTATAGAGAGCACACACTCGTATGTACAGAGAGCACGCGCACACACACACACGTATGTAGAGAGAGCACACACACATGTACAGAGACCACACGCACACACACGCATGTACAGAAAGCACACACACACATATGTACAGAGAGCACACAAACACGTATGTAGAGACAGCACATACACACATATGTATAGAGAGCACACACTCGTATGTACAGAGAGCACGCACGCACACACACACACGTATGTGGAGAGAGCACACACATATGTACAGAGAGCACACACATGTATGTACAGAGAGCAAACACACACGTATGTACAGAGAGCACACACACGTACATACAGAACACACGCGCGCACACACACACACATATATATGTAAAGAAAGCCCACGCATATGCACACATACACGGATTGACCAATCCCACACATGCACACATCACAAACACGCAAACACACCCTCTTAGCTCTTCGGTACCCAGAAACATGCAGAGTCGTAACTTGAGACCACAGTATGAACAAGCTGGCATGGAAACACGGACACCTGGCACATACACTGCACAGACATATACAGGCCCCTGTAGAGGAGCGTACACCAACATGCGCACGCACGCATTCTCAGCGAGCAGCGCTCCAGCAGGTCGCCATGCTCATTACCCTGGCGGTAAAGTAAAGGCACGCTCAGCATTCAGGGGGCTGAAACAGGAGGTGCAGCGTGGCCAGACTGGCACACCTCCCCAGCAGCTGGCGCGCTGCCAGCCCCGTGGCATCTGCGGCTTGTTGAACAAAATGCTGAACACCCCCGAATAAAGCGCCCACAAAGCACGTCCCGCGAGTCGAGCGCCGCATCGCCCCTGCTCAGGCACTTGCTCTCTCTCCTCACTGATACACACTGGCTCATACAGCAGTGTATAAGGGGAGTCTGCTGCATGGCTAATCCAGTGTGTGCGTGATGCTGTGAAAGACAGTGTCCTAATAAACACACATCTGTCTCAAGCATGTTTCGTGTGCGTGTGCACAGGTGTGAGTTTAGTGCAGGGGGCAGGGGTAATTAGGACTTGGAAGGGGAGAAGTGTGATGTGGAGCAGCTTAATTAGCTACGCTTATTGACCCTCAAACACATACACACACACACACACACACACACACACACACACACACACACACACACACACACACACACACACACACACCCCCCATCGCTCCCCACTCCTGCACCTGAGAGTTCCAGCGTTTGTGCTCCCCATCCAGCTGGTGGATGAGTTTCTCCGCAGCCTGGATGGTCTCCTGGGCGCGGCTCACCTCCGCCTCTAGCTTTGCGGCCTCCGTGGTGCGGGACTGGAACCTGAGGGGTGAGGGGACCACACCACGTTCATCTATACCCACACAACCCAAATACAGTACTGTGCAAAAGTCTTAGGCACCCTGCACTTTTTAAAATTCAAATCTGTAATAGATGTTTACATTTTGTTTCCATATTACAGTTCCTGAAGATAAAAAGTAAATAAGAAATTCCAAATGCTAATTTAAAGAAAAGTTTCACAAAACAAATGTTTGTATTCCATTAAAAATAGTCGATACAGATATCATAGTCTTGACAGGGCCTTGATGTCAATATCATCATAGCTGTTTGTAATTTCTTAGAGGGATAGACACAAGTCAGACTGCAGAAGAACGGTGGCAAGTTTTCAACTCTGCTTGGAAGAAGCAAAAAGCCAATCATCTTATAAAGCTGTAGCACAACAGGACAGTGTACCAAATTTTTTGGCAAAGGGTAGTCACACCAAATATTTATTTGATTTAGTTTTTAACAGTCAACAGCTCTTTTTAGTACATTTCTCAGTTATTAGAAACTTTAAATTTCATCATTTTTGCAAGCATATTTGCCCAAAGAAATTGCTTTAAATGTGCCTAAGACTTTTGCACAGTACGGTGTAACTCCAAATGCCTGACAGTCTGCAAGTACATTCACTCTGGAACGAAGCGCTGCATTGTGGCCTGTCTTTCCTCACTTTGGACGAGATCTGCACTCACAGAGTGAAATCAGAAGAGGACTATTCATATGTGGCTTTAAGATCCAGGCCACAACACCAGCACACCCTCCCATAAGCCTGGGCAGTGCAATCAGCAACAGCACATTGTGTCCTATGGAGCCAGAGGATTGGGCTCACAGTTGGATTTAAACCAAGCCTCAAACGAGCAAGCCGCCCAGCGGCCCATATCAGCCATCTCCATCAGCTCCGGCTGTCAGGAAAATAATGTAGCGCAGTGCAATGAAGAGCCGGGGCCTACTTTTTAAACGCAGGCTCAAATCCCAGAGGGACAGGACCATTATAAGCCTGAGCGCGGCGGTTAACCTGCCCTTACTGCCGCATGAATGAGGAGCGCAGAGAAAAATCTGCTCGGGCCGACCTCGATAAGGGAGGCCAGTTAATCAAATACATAATGCAGCACTTTCATGTGATAAAACTAAAGTATGTCTGTGATCCTGCGCTGTGTTACTGTAGAGTTCTGTGGCTCAGATATAAAGCACAGCTCCCCTTTACTCAGTGTCTCAGGCAGTCGTGTCTTTTCTCATCCAGTGACTGGGTCATATGCACACATCCATTTCACGGGCCAAAGTGCAGGAGAAAGACTGCTCTCTGTATGTCCTTACTGTGCGCTAATGGGGGTAGCTGACACTGTAAAGTATGTTGATCAAATGAGGCCTATTGGCTCAAGATGCTTAGCCACAGATTTATGAAGTGGAGGAGAAAAATGCAGAGCGGAGCCCTATAAAGGGAATTTTCAGCCATTAGGTGGCCGTAGTAAAATTTTTATTTTTCACAGAAATACATACTTATCCTTGAGCTCCTTCACTTTTTCACCCACGGAGTTTAGCAGGTCTTCCAGTTTGTTCTTTCGGCTCTCTGTCTTCCTGAGGTTTCTAAAAACAGACAGGGGGAAGAAATTCTGAAATGTGATTGGGCCCAGGCGCTGTCCGTCACGTATGTGTCGTGTGGATAGGAGGACTTACTCCATCAGGCCCGCCTGCTCCTTCTCTAGAGGCTGGATCCGCTCGACGACGTGTGAGTACTGCACGTTAGCCTTCACCCAGGCAGCCAGGGGCGCCGCAGCTGCGCTAGCACGCTTCGCATTCTGAGTGACATACAGAGCAGCGTTAGCGCTCAGCTCAGACACCGCCCACAGAGCAAATGCACAACTCCACACCAACAAAGTCCAGGCTTTAGAGCATCATTACATGACATTACACATCCATACAGGGAATGGAACGGGACATGTGAGAATGACCAGGGCCCCATTTCGCAAAACTGTATAACTAAAACTAAGAGTTAGCCAGATAATTGCACTGAGTACAAGCCAGAACAGACACCCCTCCCCCCAACCCCAAGAGCCCATAGTCCAAAATTAAAAAGCACAGCAGGCAAACATGCCGATTTGGCCAATGCCTAAGGGTCCTTCCGTATAAAATCAACCAATTCTGGTAAAAGAGCCCACCTGACCCACTCAAACGTACCGAATAAAGAAACTGATCTTGTTTGTATGATAACTTTAGTACATTGAAAGAAGTCATGCAAAATTTTACCTTCAAGTTATGAATATTTTCCAAGTTACAGGCCCTCAAAGTACAGAAGAAGAGCTCCGACAGAGATACCTTAGGATCGAACGAGGCATGGTTTCTGTGCAGGAGCTCCTCGACACTCTCACGGATTTCGTGGGTGATGTTCCGCGCTTCAAAAGTCGCAATATCCTCCCTCACGCCTCTCTTGGCCAGGAAACTGCGAGGGAGAGAAGGAACAGCGCCCTTTAATTTGCTGAGGGGAACAGATTCTTTGCGGCGCGAGCCCTCGCAGCCATTGAGATGAGAATCATGGGCCATAATGGACGGCATGCGGTAACAAATGCTTTCATTTATTAAAGGCGTCAGAGCTGCTACGCTGCTCCCGCTCAATTTCAGCTGTTTACAAACAGCGGGCTTCCCCTCGCTCAGGGCACTTACAGCGCTGCAAACACGCCTCGCCGCTGATCAAGCCATCCATCAATAATAATAATGCGAGCTTAAGAGCCACGGCCGGATCTCACGTATTTGCAGTGGCGTAAAGGTCGACTGAGGACCAATTTCGCCTCCCTGCTCACAGCTCACCTCTTCATGCTCACCCAGGAGGTATCGAAAATACCCATGAGCCTCAGCACCCCCCAGGATGTCGCGGATGACGTCCGGGGGCATGCGGAGTGAGCGGATCTCGGAGAGAGACTCAGGCTTGATGTTTCCCACAGCGCGCTTTGCTTCTTCCACCAGCGGCTAGAAAACAATTTTGATGTACGAGCAGACATTTCAGAGACGTGATGACACAAACTGCAGTCTACGCTGATGATGCATCAACACTTCAAAGTGTTTTTCTTTTTTCAACTTTCGAAGTCAGTGATCTCCGCTGCTTCAAATTACTGGCTGTCTATCCTGTCATCAACATTCTTATTGCATATTTGTGGCAATAAACCTTAGCCCCATAAAAGCAACAGACCCACATATGGATGCGTCAAATGCAGCTGCTGTATTCAAACCTGTGGAACTTCAGTCCTATTGTAAATTCTACTGGAAATGCCAAAGTTTCCAATGACCCCAAATATGTCCTGTTGAATCACAGGGAAATGTGTATAACAGGATGTACAAGATCTACATATTTTCCATTCGATGTAATGCTGTGCCCATAAAAACATAACATCCTGGGTTTCAGTATTTCTCTCAATAGAAGTTTAATGATGTTTCAGAGAAGTGCTGCAACCAGCAGACACAGAAAATGTAGGTGATATTGTCCCACAGCATAAAAAATTTTTTTTTCTGACTTTGACTCAATTTAAGGGAAAATTTAAGCGACAAGTTAAGAGTTTAAGGGCTAAGTATGACATTGTAGTGAGTGAGGATAGTCTGCTAACACTGATGATAATGGAGCAGGCGTGTCTGCCAATATCTGCGCCCCTAACAGAAGACGGGACAGGGCAGGACTCGCCCCTCAGGTGAAGCTCACCTGAACCTCCTTCAGCTCATCATCAATCTTCGCTTTACGCTCTTCGATCTTCAGCACCTCCTCCGCCATCTTCCCTTTAATCTTCTCCATCTCAGTCTTCTGATCGCTGGCGTTCTGACGCAGGTCAGCAGATATACAGACCCATCAGATCACAGGTATACACACTGAGACACACATATACACGCATTTATACATATACAAACATATACATGCGCGTAAGAATACCCAAACACAAGCAAGTGCGCACACACACATCCACACACACACTTTCACACACACTAGCAGGTGCACAGACAGACAGACACACAGACACACACACACGCACAAACTCACACACACTGCAGGTGCACACACAGACACACACACACTCTCACACACACTGCAGGTGCACACACAGACAGACAGACACACAGACACACACACAGACACACACACGCACGCACGCACAAACTCACAAACACTACAGGTGCACACACAGACACACACACATACTTACAGGTGCACACTCGGACAGACAGACAGACAGACAGACACACACACACACACACACACACACACACACACACACATATACAAAAGCATACATACATGCAGCCACAAACTCTGCTCCAGTTTACTAAGCATCATGCTTCTTACATTCAGTGAAAGTTACAGTCACCGTTTTACACAATGATTACAGTGTGTTAAGAACACACAGTTATGAAAGATGTATTACGCAGCTCCAGCACAGTTCAGCAGCGTAATGGCCATGACCCCTGACCCTTGAGAGAGAGCCTGGGGACCCCCACTACCAGCTCCGCTGACGCAGCCCGACCAGCGGGACTCTTGCTCCTCATTAGCCTGCCGAGTGCCCTTCCCCTCACACTGAGAGAAACGAGCAGGACTGTCACAGGTCCTGACCTTCTCGCCCCCTAGTGGCACCCTGTGTCACTGCAGCAGCCGTTAGAGCTTCAGAGAGGGACATCAGCAAGTGCACTATTCACTTGGGCCGCATCCCAGTCCCGCAGAGGGGACTAAACTAAGAGGGAGGGGCTTTATATCATTTTCTGAAGGCATATGAAAGGCTTTGTCTGCCGGCAACAGCCACGCTGATGATGTGATTGGTCCAGCTGTCCCCAGTATACAGAAAATGCTCTGTCCCCCATGTGCAGAATATAGTCCATTCTTATCACTGCACTCACTCTAACCTCCCTCTGCTGATAAATTCACTTCATTTACTCTCTCATGCTTAACTACACCATGGATCCCTGCCCAGAAAAGTTGAGCTCCCAATAAAGCATGTAATAACTTCTAAATCTAAAAGTAGTTTCAATGGCCTATGAATGTGTTTAATTAGGAATAAAAATAAATCCCTTTTAAAGGCCAGTCTCCAGTCTCTTAGTGCAAAAATCTCAAAAGTCCCCAGAATATTTTCAAAACAACTGCAGCTAAGTCTAATTTCTGAATGTTAGGGCCGCGTGTAAATCAAAAATGGTGCCACAGGCACTGTAGTTCACCTGGACATTCAAAGTGGATGATTGTTTGCAATACCCTGCAAGAACTGTAGGACTTTTTGGAAACAACTTATAATGTATGCATATATTATGTGGGGTATTAATATAATTATTTGCAGTCGACATTAAATTTACGGTTTGTAAATACTACGTAGTAGGTTTAAGAACAATGTTTTTGGTCAGAAAGTTATCAAAATAATATGTTGCCCTTTAACAAATTTTGAATACTTTCTAAATGTGCCCTCATCGGTGGGAAGATGTCTACACAGTGTGAAAGAAATTTTTTTTTTCAAAATTTAGGGACATGGTCTGCTATCAGAAGTGAAATCAAGGTTAAAATGCCCTGTACAGAAAACCCCATGATATATTCGTTGAGTCATGCTGCTTAGTACCAACAAACCAAATTTTAGATGAATCACGCAAACAATTATGGACAGATGGGACGAAATGGCATGTTGAAAATGACCATCATGGCAGCCATAATTCATGACAAAGCACAACAATTACTATAAACGTCAGTGTCCCTATTGGTTGGAATATGTCTGCAAAGTTTCAGCTGCATTGGCCCAACAGTTTCGGAAGAGATGGTTACAGGTGACAATGAACGATGATGAACGAAGACGATGAACAACGATGACAACCAGGCCACGACAAGCTTACCAGTTCATTAGTCTGGTGAGCGAAACATGGGGAATAGCCCAAAACCAGACACATGCACAGGTACACAACTAGCAAATCCTCATACACACATGCACACGCAGACACACACATGCACACATGCGTCCCAGCTGCAAGGAAGCGCTAGCAAAGGTGGTAGAAACGGATGCTGTGGGAGGTCGCTGAAGGGGGGAGTTACAGGTCTTTACGGTCATAACTGGAGCGCACGGTGCGACTCGCAGACTGACAGCGAGTGGGTGTTACCCAATACCCAACAGGAAGGTGAGGGGCCACTGCCCCGGACAGCAGAGATGTCAGAACTGACAGTCACAGTTAGAGTGTGTGGGAGCGATGTGCTGCCCACCCAGAACTAATTAATGAGTCTCCCCACAGCTGTGCTGACCTGTCAGGGGACAGGGGCTCTTACTGAGGGGAGTCACAGCGCACAGGGGCAGAGCAAGGACAACCATGCAGGGAGCACTTCACCTGCACACACACACCACACACACACACACACACACACACACGCACGCACGCACGCACGCACGCACGCACACGCACGCACACCCACACACACACACACACACACACACACACACACACACAAAGAGCACAGCAAGGACAACCATGCCAGGAGCACTTCACCTGCACACACACGCACACGCACACACACACACACGCACGCACGCACGGACGCACGCATACAAAGAGCACAGCAAGGACAATCATGCCAGGAACACTTCACCTGCACACACACACACACGCACACACATGCACACGCACACGCGCACATACACGCACATGCGCACACACACGCACACACACACACACACGCACGCGCACACACACACGCACACACATAAAGAGCGCAGCAAGGACAATCATGCCAGGAACACTTCACATGCACACACACACACACACACACACACACACACACATATACACACACACAAAGAGCACACAGGAGCACGGCAATCACAATCATGCCTGGCACACTTCACCTACATACACACACGCGCGCGCACACACACACAGATACACATCCGCATGCAGACATGCAACAGGCATACACACACACACACGCACTCAGACAGGGACAAATGCACATCGGCACACATATGCATTCAACGCTCATAATCGTATTGATTAAGCATTTATCCAAAGTCCTCAATGCTCTATGGTCAGCCAGCCTTAATGACAGAGCTTATAGTTATAATACAGCATGACAAATTGGTAGGACCACGTGTCATTTTAGCATCACTTCACACTTCACTAACACAATACAATGCCTAGATATAGAAAAAATGTTAGCATTCAGCTGTAATAAAACAGTTACATCTCATTAAAGCTCTCTGATGTCTAGATTCTGGAGCGAGCCTTTGGCAGATGGAAAGGAAAGTGGTTGTTAGCCTGAAAAGAATGGCGAAAGCCGAGATAAATATAATTCTGCATGAATGCTCCACTTCTAGGATGAGAAATGGAACTGTCCCTGTTTAATGAGCCAATGACTTCAGCTTGCAGAATAGAATACGTTATAGCCCATTAAAATATCTTCTGTTGCCCTTCTATGGGTTGAACCTGATATCGGTGCAAATACTAGATTCAGAAAAGTGATTTGAAGAGAGAACTTGTGTTGCATCACGGACAATGAGCAAGGCCAGGGGATAACTTAACTGGCACTCAATTTTATCTCACGCCAGACAACACTCCTTGGCCTCGCCACTATTTATGATATAACAAGCTTTTGTTCCATACCACTTTCTCAATTCCTTTCATACTTCTTGTACTTTCCAAAGTTTCTAAAAGTGCTGCGTTCAGTGTGAAGGATGGCCCTGGGACTATAACTTCACTGTGTGGCAGGCACGGTAGGGTTTGAATGAGATGTGCTTGCACTCTCACACTACTGTCATGAGCTGTTAAGGCACCCTGGTGTCAGTGTATCGGCAGGAAGTACCTGCAGAAGCACACACACCGGGGTGCCTCCACAGCTCGTGACAATCGATAGCCAAAACACACCAGACTGCAGACAGTAAGACAGCCAAGAGCCCTCGGGTCTCTAAGCACTCTGCAGACTGCTCTCAAGGGGAAAAAGTGAGAGGCCTTTCAGAATTTGAAATGTATGCTTCACATAAACCACCGGGCCAAAAGTATACGGACACCTGCGCCCCAAAAGCCCAAGAATATTGTCTGAGCTGCTCAGGAAGAGGTTTGGGAGCAGCTGATAAAGGAACAAGTCATATTTCTAGCCTTTCTCTCCGACCGAACACATTTACAATCCCCTCTGGAATGGGTGTAAACATGAGACCACAGGCAGTATGAGAGGACTCGGTGGGGCCCCCCGGTGGCGGGGTCAGTACCTGCATTGACAGGGTGATCTCCTGCA
Organism: Gymnothorax javanicus; assembly: GCA_029692085.1. Classification (NCBI taxonomy): domain Eukaryota; kingdom Metazoa; phylum Chordata; class Actinopteri; order Anguilliformes; family Muraenidae; genus Gymnothorax; species Gymnothorax javanicus. The sequence continues at coordinate 30,415,068 of CM056195.1, read as the reverse complement.
GTGCAGCGTCGGCCTCGGCCTGTTTGGTCCTCAGCAGTGAGCTCTGCTCCGCCGCCTTCCCTTTCAGCTCGTCCACCAGGGCCTTCGCCTCGTTCAGCTTGGACACGCCTGCCTGCACCGATGCTCACAGTCAGGGGCCGCACACAGCAAACACGCTTTATCGGCACGGAGACGCAGGCTAGCTGCACTACCCGTCTCAATTTCTCTAACCCTGCTCCAGAAAAAGTGCTGATGGCATCATTATTGCTGTTGCTAGGTAACTATATTTCACTCCAGTCAATCATTTTGTAAGCATTGTTAATGATGTGAGTAGCATTAGCAAACTAAATTCACCAGAAAGACAGTTATGTTGTTCCTTTCTTAACAAAGCTGATGAGCGAGCTTTCGCTATTCAGAAAAGTGAGGTGCAAAATGAGCTGAAAAACAAAACGACTTTCATGGAATCACATATGGAGGAATCAAGAAGTGTTAGCGGCTGCATGTGATTTCTTTGCCACTTTATTAACGACGGAATCAAATGCAAAACAAAGACTCACCACTACAGTCAAATGATTGGACAACAGTGAGTATAATGAGAGTACAGCGGGGTGCTTATGCAAGTGCCTCAAAGTAGGAACATTTTTAGCAGGATGTGCAAATAAGAACTGCAAGCTGCCTAATGCTGATAAATGCAAGGCACCAGGTGCACTAAACCAGCACTTCAAATACTTCAAACTCATAGCAAATAATAATAAAAGAGGCAATCTGGCCTAAAAAAACATATTTGGTGTGAACAGTCCCTTCATTTCTAGCGTAAATTTCTAGCAGTCAGAAAACCTCAGTAGTTGGATGAGATTCATTATTTCTCTAATTTTAGAATTAAAATTTGACTTCTTTTTATATCAGACAAGAAAGCGTAGTTCTGCATTCATATCTTGACATGTTTCGACGGGAACTCCCATCTTCCTCATATCTTCATACCTTGACATGTTTCCGTTGAAACATGTCAAGGTATGAATGCAGAACTACGCTTTCTTGTCTGATATAAAAGAAGTCAAATTTTAAAAATAAAGAAAACCTCAGTGTTAAACTTGCATCCAACTTGTGTCCAGTATCCAATAATAATAACAAAAAAAAAAAAAAATTTAAGTTTTATCCAATATAAGAACTCAAGACACATCTGGACAGTCTGTGCAGTTGGCGTGGGGTCAGCAGTGTACCTGCAGGTGGCGCTGTCGCTCGATGAGCTCGGCTCGTTTGCTGCTGTAGATGGAGCTGTAGACCTGCAGGAAGGCCATGTACTGGCTGGGCGTGGCTCCATATTCTCTGCACGACTCGTGGATCCTCAGGAAGGACTTGGACAGATCAGAGTGCCCTGTGGACACAACACCACAGTCTACTGGCACTGGGAATGAAGTCGCATCACATCCAACTGGGTCAAAGGACACTTTTCCACCTTACGAAGCTGATCCACGTTCCCATCAGCGTCACTCAATTTTACAGTGTGCAGCCAAGATACACCATTTCACAATAATTATGCATTATTAATATAATCGTCATTAATATCATTATTGTTAGTATGCCTAATTATGATAACAACATGTATGTGATAGCACAGCTCTAACTTAGCCTGACACACTGACAGGCCCATAAGGGCCAAGTTGGGTGGGCTGTGAGGTGTGCAGACTCAGGGCCAGAGACTAAAGCTGGTTTTAAGAGCAGATAAATGGTGCTGTGACAAAGGGCCCAGAACATACCAGATGTTTTCCTCTTGTGTTCCTTGCTGACAATGCTTCGCCCTTCCTCGCCAAAGGTCTTAGAGAGCAGCATCTCTGGGATCTGTAGGAGAGAAGCAGGGAGTGCCACAACGCCAGAGGTTTTATAGAGACACATATTAACCCCTTTGTGCAGATGTTTCCACCAGCGGACATGGCGCTGCAAATTTATGCAAGCAGTTATAATATTCTATCATTAAATGGCACACCCGGATCAGTTATTGAATATTCACAAGCGCGCCGAGCTCGAACATGGTTTAGAATATGGACGAGTTCACTCCAATCCCTGTTTTTGAGGAGTTGCCTGAATTAAACTCTTCAGCTAAGCCTGATGTGCAAACTGCTCAATATACTTTAGTCAATGGTCAATGGGAATTATTCCAAATGAAACAGGACTGAAGGGTTCCTTCTACCCGATACATCTGTCTCTGTCTCTGGAGGAGGGATTCAATGAAGAAAGGTTATACTGATACTGTGTTTGCATTTTTCTCAAAGTGGCTTTTTGTGTAAGAATTTACACCGTATTCAACAAAATTGAATGCTGAGGTTTTGGTTTGTTTAAAATACAAGCAGCTCACACACTTCGGTAGACCCCCTGGTCGTTCATTGCACTATTCTGTTCAATCTGGGGTAGAATATTGCCTGATCCTTCCTGATAATGGAATGTCTATTCTGTTAAAATAAGGTTTATTTCAGATATTTCCTTATAAGGTGTGGAAAGTGTTTATATAAGGTCGCAAGCTTGGAAGTGGGAACTGCTGGCTTTTCATTGCAGAGCGAATGTTCTTACCATTAAATAAGCAGTTCCTTTAATGAGTATGTGAGCTGGCAGGTGGGACATTGAAGAAAAACTGACCAATTCTAAACTTCATCATGGAGAAAAGGCATGTTTTGTGTTTGGAGAGGTTACTGGTGACCACTGATGTCCAACTGCATCTATATTGATAAAATCATGCTAAATTCAGTGAGAAAATAGTTACTTCATATTGAATTTCATGCGTTGATTGTTGATTTGTGTTAAATATATGATTATTTTATGATTTGACCGTGCACCATTTTGGGGGATGTTAGAGTTTGGAAAGCCACCTGGAGAGCTTTCTTATTTGGCTCCTAGAGAGTAGGTAATTTAGAATTTAATGCTGAGATTAATTTTACTTGTGGTCAAGGGGTTTATGATCCCACAAATGTATAGTTTTAACCCCCAGCCATTTTTCAATTCTCAGTATTTTTTATTATTATTTCAATGCTGAATTTTCATGAAGATTTTTTATGTTTTCAGCCTTTTTTTTCTTTACCAGAATCATGAAAATAAACTGAAATACGATGGAATTCTAGATGCTACAAGTATCTTGACTCAGCTGAGCCATACCCCTCCTCTCTGTGAAGCTAAAATCTTGCATTATAAAACTTTAAATAAGGTAACACATAAACAGCCAGAATTGGCTTCTGCACAAAGGGGTTAATAAACACACTCACAAGCACGCATGAGCGCACACACACACACACACACACGTATATGTATAGACACATACAAACGCACACACAAACACTCAGACACAGGAGCAGACAAAGCGACAAAGCACGCACACACCCCACTCACTTGCAAAACCACTGCATTACACATACACACATTTCAGTCACATACTCCAAAGCCTCTATATCACAGAGTCACTGTGCCAGCCAAAGCACATCATCCAATATTAAATGCAAAGACCCAGATCTTCCCCCGAGGGCAGCAACAAAACTCACAGCTCCAAACCCACAGAGAAGATCAGGACGAGCCCAGGCCCGGCACACTCATCATACAGCCCCACAGAGAGAGCAGGACGGGAGGGGGGCAAGTTCTGTTCCCCAGGCAGGAACACATCTACAGCGACAGACATTCTGCCCGGACAGGGGCAGCCCAAAATCTGTGTGGAATATTCCTGAGGGGCCCCTTCTTACAGGCAGACTGCCTGAGCACTGAGCCCACCCTCCGTGCTTCAGAGCAGAAGGTAAGGTGAAGCGATTGAGGCGAAGCAAAAACAAACAGGGAATGAATGGTGCTCAGGAAGCATACAGGATGAATCTGCACTCCTCACCGGGTGCCATGTCAGTCAAATCAAACACGAACAAATGTAAAAGTTAACTGGGCAACGTACCATTGGCAACTTACTGCATAATACAACCCCTAATCAGAAAAAGCGGCAACAGAACGTTTAACTGAAATTAAAACTGAAAGCAGAGATTTTTAAATTGTCATTGACCTGTATCATGTTGGAAACAATGTGAATAATTAGCCGTGTCACCACAAAAATTTTACTGAATTTTGAAAATGAAAACATTGCTATTTCCATTATCGCAACATATTTCAAGAAAAGTTGGGACTGTGAAGTGCTAGTTGCAGAGAACTGTGAAGTATTTACCACTTTGTAATGCTGCCATTCCTTTTCAAAACAAATGTTTAGGCGCCCCGGTGGCTCACTGGTCTAAGCGCGCGTACCATAAAGGCTGTGTCCTTCCCGCAGCGACCTGGGTTCGATTCCGGCTCAGGTCATTTGCTGCATGTCTTCCCCCATTCCTCTCCCCAACCTTCCTGTCTCTCAACACTAAACAACTATCAAATAAAGGAAAAATTCCCAAAAAATAATCTTTAAAAAATAAAAATAAAAAAAAAAAAAAAAAAACAAATGTTTAGGGACTAAAGACAGTGAGTGATTACGGTTTCAGGAGCAATTTTGCCTCATTCTTCCTGCAAACAATTCTTACGGCGTAAAACAGTATGGGGTCCTCATTGTGGCATTACCATTTCAAAATGCCCCACAAATTCTCTATTGGGGACAAGTCAGAACTGCAGGCAGGCCAGTCTAACACCTGCACTCTCCTGTAAAAGCCATGCCTTTGTAATGTGTGCAGAATGCAGTTTTGCATTGCCTTGTTGAAATATGCACGAGTCTCCCTGAAAAAGATGTCCACTTGACGGCAGCACATGCTGCTGCAGAATCTTACAGCACTTATCAGCATTTATGGTGCCTTCAAGAAGTGCACGTTACCCTTGCTAAGGGCACTGACACGACTCCAAAACACAATGGAGCATGGCTATTGCACTTGCTGCCAGTAACAGTCTGGATGGTTCTTATCTTCTTTGGTCCGGAGCACTAGGCGTCCATTTCTACCAAAAAAGACCTCTGACCTTAAAATACATTTCCAATATGTGATGGTCCAGTACAGATGCCTCTGAGCCCAGTAAGTAAATAGCACTGCTGAACACATAACATTAGGCTGTCTCTTTGCACAGTTAAGTTTTAAATTGCATCTGTGGAAGTAATTAGGTAGCGCAGTACTTGACAAAGGTTCGCTGAAGTAATCCTGAGCCAATCTGGTTATATCTCTAATAGATAAACGACCATTCTTGATGTAGTGCCATCTGAGTGATTGGAATTCACAGGTATTCAGCTTAGTCCAGCACCCTTGCCCTTTACGCAGAGAAATTCTTCCATATTCCTTGAATCTTTTAATTACATTTGTTCTGTGGAGGGTGGAATATCCCAATAACTTCATATCTTTCTTTGAGGAACATTCTTTTTAAAGCTTTCAATGGTTTTCTCATATTTGATCATCTCATATTTAAATAAAATGAACTAGACCAGATAAAAAATTAAATACCTTGTCTTCATACTGCCTGCAATGAAATACACATCGAATTCAATTTAAAAACCACTGCTTCATGTTTTTATGCGCATTGCCCATACCGCCCCAACTTTTTCTAGAGATGAGGTTGTACATTAAATAGATTTTCAGCTCACCATGCAGGGTGATACATTTACACTATCCCTAATAAATACAGCCCTGTGCGGCAGGGTTTGTGTTTTGTGTAATACCGCCCTACACTGCATTACACTGTGACGTCACAGACAGCGCCCGTGTCAGTGCCCACCTTCCTCATGCTGCTCTCAGACCAGCCCTCCATCCACTGCACACTGCACTTGCGGTAGAGGGCCGGGTTGCTCTCGCAGTTGATGGTGAAGTTGGGGTTGGAGAAGTCCATGATGAGGACCACGTGGAGGTTCTGCTGGATCCCTGAGAAACAGACAGAACGTGTGAGCGCTGGGGGGGGTGGGGAGTCAGGAGGGGGCATGCTGGGACACGAGGGGACATTGAAGGGGGGGAGGGGGGGCCCTGCGGCAGAGGAACGGGGATAGTCCAGCTCTGTCTGTCTGAGGCGAAGGCGGCTGCTGCATTGCAGATGCTGCCATTCCAGCCTCTCACCAGGCGGTCGCTCCTGACCGAGCAATGACATCGCGTGCCTCCCCCCGCAGCGCCGAGCAGCGGAAAAAACTATCCCGCTGCCTTCTGACGGGGGCCAGGCGACCTCCATTATACCGCTATCTGAGCCATTTAAACCGCTCACGTACGTGCGCTCATAACCGCGAATATGAATCTACACAAGTAAGGCGGGTTAGGGAATGCTAATATGAACACTGGCATTTGTTGTGAATGTACATGAGCATAAATCTGCGCATGTTTGTGCGTGTTTGAGAATCAGGCAGTGTTTATACGCTTTAGCACAAGCGCGCGTTAGCATTTTTCACCCATCATTTATACATCCAATAGCGCTGCGGCACCATTCACTGAGACGTAAGAGCTGCTCAATTAGGCGGAGCGTGGGATTTGAGATAAACGGATAATGGAGGATCCTCAAACATCATCTGCCTTCTCTATGGCTCTCTTCATCTCTCTCTCCGCTCTCTCGGCCCGCGAACGGCAGCTCCAGTGTTTCCACTGGAGCCCTGGCAGAGAAGAGAGCATATTTTTCACGCGCCGATGAAGATCGATATTGGATTATCTCACATTACTGAGCACGGCGCACATTAGCGCGCGGGCCGCGTCGCCTCCGACGGGGCTAAATCAAATTGCGTCTCGCTGAGGCCGCGACCGGCCCCGCTCCGCCGCGCCTGAGCCGCAGCGCGAAATGTCCAGGAGCGAAAGAGAGAAGAATTCAGCAGAAACCATTTAACAGGGAGAAAAGACAAATCACCGGGGACCGCGAAAGATGAACAGTGCGGCTCAGCATTGCACTTACTGCAGGAAAAGTAGTTAAATATGGGGCCGGGAAAGCCGTCCTGCGAGGCCTGGTCTTTCAGACTGGACAGCAATGGCTCTAACTCCTCCGTACTGTACAGACCTGGCACCTCGCCTGAAAATGAGAGAGGCTCGGGTTACATTCAGGCAAGAACAACAGCAACGAAACTCAATTTGCCGTGACTTCCAATATTTTACATATCACGGCCAATGGAAAACGTTGGACGACAACAATTCAATAGACCTTGCGTAATTGAATGTTTTCGCATAGCATAGCGATCTCGTGAGGAAAAGGGAAAATGCAGTCATCCGTTGATTTTTATAAAAACAGCAAATTGGACAGGAAACCATTATTTTTTTTCTTGCAGTAGTATCTTTCTCAACATTCATCGTCATTCTCTCGCTCTCCCTTCACGGCAGTTGTCCACACTGACCAGATGACAGCAGGCTGTTGACCATCTCCAGGAAGGACGGGTGAACAAACTGGTGATCCTCCAGTAGAAGCACCACCTGCTGCCCCTCGATCCCGGCCTGTTGCATCACCTGCGGGGGGCAGTATAGAACAACCCCATTACACAATCCAGGAACAACCACTCAATGCACAGCAAAGGCAAGAACACAGTGCCATCGGTAAAAATTTAGATAGTGATGTCGTTAAATGGTCGACAATCGTTCATGGTCCACGTGACGTGTACGAAAATATCTGCACGTTCAAAGCAGACAGTTTTGACTTTACTCACATATTCTTCATTTTCAAATCTACTGAGCTGAAGCTCCGACCCAAAAAAGCAGCAAGCGGTACCAGGCACAACATACCCCACCCACGGGAGACGTTTAAATGATTTTCGGTTTTACCGTGACCGGGACATTGACCCACTAAGGCTCAATATTTAATCACGTAATGCTTGGACCACTACTCACCACATTGAAACTGTTGCATGATTTGATCAAACTGTTTTTGTGCTAAGCTTTTGACAGACACGCAAGCAAACAATCGCCTCTTAAACAATACCCCTTCCCCTTCGGGCAGAGGGTAAAAATTGCGACGCTCTCCAAAGCACTTATGGACTACACTGTAAAAGATTCCGGTGAAACCAATCGGTGTCTTTATTCGTGGAAAGAATTTTCCAAATTCTGCAATATGATCCCTAAGCCTAGCTGCGCAGCTCTTGCTGGGCTCTTACGGTTTTCAAGTCGTTCTTGAACTGCTTGAGGCCGTATCCGCGGGAGATCTTGGGGGTGAAGAGCGAGGCCCTGTGCATGTGGCTGACCACACAGGTGGCGGTACGGCGCCCGACTCCACTCCGCCCTGCCAGCAGCAGAGAGCCGCCGGGGCAGCTGAGGACCCGGTCCACCCGCGACATGTACTCCAGAACCTCGTGGAAGAGCAGGATGTCCAGCTCACGGTTGTCCCGACCGTACAGGACGATACCCTGGGAACAGGGGGGAGAAGGGACTCCTATTAATTTACTCTCCCATGGAAATCTAGGCAAGTTCTGAAAGCAGGACAGAGTCATTTACAGTTGTGTTTGCCACATGGAATCTGCAACTAGCGCTGAACAGTATTAGATAGACTGTGGACTGCTCCAGCTGCCCACACATATTCTTAATTATAAAAGTGACTCACACTGTGCAGGATGTTAGATCAGGAGGTTATGCTGCAGCGTGATGATGCTCTAAAGCATAAAGCGCTTGTTTTCCATGGTCTATTGTGCTTTCACTAACGTCACACAGCAGAGCGAAGGACGGGGTATATTTGACCCTCTCACCTTCTGAATGACCTCCCGTAGGTCAGCCGAGCTGAGGCAGCCCAGCGGTTTGCCGTGAGGAGGCAGAGACTGTCCAGGCGCCATGATCGCCCCCGCCTCGTGAGCTGCCCCCCACGTCACGTAAAAACTGTCTGTGGATCACAAGACCAGGAAGGGCACAGCTGATACGAATGAATGAATGAATACGTATATAACATATAGTGCTTTCTCATAAATACTGAAAGCGCTTTACTCAGTCATATGAGGGAATCTCACCACACCGAAACAGATTTCACTTTAGATACAGATACTTCAGCTGATATGAGCAGAATCAGAGGACGGGGGGATACATTTTTAATTGCTAATATTATAAACCATAATAATTCACAAAACTGAATACATCTGCAGAAAACTGAAGGTCTGAACCCCACCTTGCAAAGCCTCGGCTCATTCCTGCAGCAAGTGAATTGAAACACCACCCATTCATAAATGCATTCCATTTTGACTTAGCTCCAGCATGTTTGCAGGCACAGTCCCAGAGTACCATGCACTCTTGGCTGAGCTGTGTGCTGGCACAGTGTGTAGGCAGCAATTCCACTGTGATGTGTCCTCCTAAGCAAACAAACATGGCACCCCAGAACCAATTTACAGCACATATAGTCAGCTGAGATCTGTTCACGGGCGATTACACCACGCCACAACGATTGGTGCAAAACAACCGCCATGACAAATCTTGGGTCATGCCTCTGCCATTAGTAAATGCTAAAGGTCTCTGTGTATCTGGCCTCAGGAGGATACAGACCTTTAGTATTTACCATCTTCACTCGATCCTTACCGGACATGTTGTCCAGCACGTCGGAGCCCCAGTCTCCTCGGATGGCCGACTGGAGAATGTTATCGAACACGTTCAGGTCTTTGGTGCCGACGATGCGATCCCGAAACAAGCGCCGAGCCTCATACGCCACGACCTCCAGAACCGCATCTGCAGAATTCTGGGATTTGCCTGGATATTGCCAAAAATGACAAAAAAAAATAAAATACAGTTAATGACTGAAGTGCAGACAGCAGATGCGTTCGGCAGACTGAGGGGCGGGAGAGTAAATGCGACATGAAAACAAATTTAAATGAAATGATCAGGGTCAGGTTGGATTCCATTTCCATTCAGTCAATTCAGGTAATGAAGCAAAATTTAATCGCAATGCCAAGAATCCTCGCAGAATATTAGGGGAATTTTTTCAATCCATGAATTAACTTCTGATTCATTTCCTCAGCTGAGTGAACCGAAACGGAACCAACCCTCACCCCTGAAAAGACTATTACAAATAATTTCAACAGGATTCAAACGGATGGGTGGAGGGAAAAAAAAAAGAAAACAGGCATGAAATAAGACGAGTGGAAGAAAAAAAATGTTGTCAGCTGAAGTTTAATTGAAGTAAATGACTCATGAGTGCACAGTTGCGGGTGAAAGCGCTAGAGGGACAGCATAAGTAAACAGGGCCATACGGAAAGAAACTGATAACACAGGGAAGGCAGATGCTCACCGGCGGTCAGGTCGTATCTGAGCAGGCTCAGCACCCACTGGGTAAGCACACACGGGGTGAACAGGTAGTGGCTGTGGTCATCCACCATGAATTTAGCTTTCACCTGGAACCAGAGGAGCAGAACGTTAGCGCGTGCCCACTTCCCACACTGCTGATGCTTTCATAATTACCGCTGGGCACCCTGTCCCATAACTAGGCCAATTCCGCTTCCAGCAGGGCCCGGCCTCAGCTACGCTGGCGTGTGGACCTTCTTAAAGGGGAACTCCCCCCATAACACAATTTGGGCTCAATCCCTTTAACTTTTTCAGTGATATCTTTGGAAACAGTAAATTATGTTTAGAGTTATCTTAGGTTGCTGTGTGTTAGTTTGTTTACCTGTTTGCAGCTTTCATGCGATCAGACAGACTCCAGAAGCCATGTCAACACTTTTGTCTACATAATTCAGGCATTGTAAGCAAACAAATCACAGAAAAAACCATGTTTACCCAGGCAAAGTCAGTTATTAGGAGTTTATTATGTCCTGCAAATGAAGTTTCAAAAATACCTGGAGCCATCTTGATTTTACCAGCCAAAGCGGTAGCCTGGGCTCGAGCCACATTAGCATTCGCATGGTGAGTAAAATCAAGGCCCTTCACCCCCAGTCCTGGCCTCGCGATCCGCAAACAGTTTTTATGTGAAGCGGTGGGTGGCTCATGAGGTGACACCAATCATACAAGGTTTGCAAAAAATGTACTCAAAAAATTATCTAGAACGAGCCCAAATCTGTCTCAGATGGAGTGCCCCTTTAAATTAAAGGCATTAGATTTAGGAGTCTGTTCAAAGAGCTGATAAGGCTCAAGATCCAGCCTAATTTAAAGCAGGCTATTTATTAGCGAAGCAGCCACAGCTCCGGGGCAGAGCTTTTCCCAATAAAACAGCTCATCTAAACAAACTAGAACTTCAAATACTCTGCCAGCAAATGCACAGATCAAAGGGGCTATCTCCACACAGCTCTGAATGAACACATCTGCTGCAAATCATCTTGGTTGTTTTGGGGAGAAAAACATCCACTCCTCATAATAATGAGCATAATGCTTAATCCATGAGGCAACAGTAAGGCTTGATATATGATGTACGATGCATGGTATGCTGCCTTGACGCCCATTGAAAATCATCACTAAATTCACGTGATGAGCAGTTTCGGAGCTACGGCCACTAGGCTCGGATTTATACAGCTGGTATGGTGAGCAGCTTTCGATGTTCAGTGGATTGCGAGGCGAAACTATCCCACTCCTGACCAATAATAGCATCCCTAACGACCTGCCCCCCGCCCCGAGTGCACACATGGGCGAGGCCACACCTGTTCGTACACCTGCACCATGGACCCTGCAAGCTGGTGCACTTTGCCAGCGGAGCTCCAGGCCGAGTGTTCTCCCATGCTCCTCTGCAACACGGGCTGGAGGTAGGCGCTGTAAATGGTCTGCAGCTGCTCTCTGTCCGGGTAACTGCAAATCAGGATGACAGCCTTCAATCACCTCTCTGGGACAGAAGGCCACTGACCAAATGCTCTGTTAAATTTATTCATCCTCGAGCGGGGAAGGAATGAGAACTATAGCTCAACCGTTTGCATCCATAAAAACAAGAAAACTTACCATCCAGGTGTTTATGTCAAAGAAAAACATTACCATCTGTTTTTTCCACGTCATCCATAGACATCAGGTATTTGTATTTATCGCTTTGGCACTTTCAAGGATACATCTCCTTCAAGGGCAGTCAAGCTGCACAGGCTACGACACTCACTCGTAATGTTAAGGGCTTGAGGCTCGGAGAGATACAGTAGCGTGCAGTGATGATTATACACCAACACTTTCATCTAAAAGGGGTTGTAATATATCACTTCTCTATAATTTTTTTGGTAAAAATGTATTGAAAAATACTACAGAAGGCAATGAGAACAAAAAAAAAATCATTCCCACAAGCATAATGAAGTAAAAATATGGGTAATAAACAAAAACACTGAAAACATCAATTTTTTTATAACAATTAAAAGGTGTTGCAAATTTTATTTTTTTGGCTCTTGCACAGCATGAATGCATGTTAGAAGGCTCATTCCATGATTATTGATGCTACAAAAATTGTTTCAACTGGTTTGAGGCAACATTATTCTGTAAAATTACCTCTGATGGTCAATTATTCCAGTTTATAAGGTGACATGAACTTTGAGCAGTGTCACAGTTAAACACAATCGCACGACGGAAGGAACTCTCTGAGATTGTTCGTAGCTGCATTTTGGCCTTAGATGATGCTGGTTGGTCACTGAGAAAATTTCTGAAGATGTTAAATGCTGCCATGGCACTGTAAGAAACACCATCAAGCGTTTCAAAGAGACCGGTTCGCTGAAAACTAGTGGCAATAGAGGTGCAAAACTTAAGTGCCTCTGATGTTCGGTATCTGTCTATGACGAGTAAAAAATAAATAAATAAATAAATAAATAAATAAATAAATAAATCGACAGTTGACAACTCCATGATGATATTAATAGCGCCAAAAGTGCAGAGATGAAAGTATGAAGATCTACTATTTCCAGATGCCTGTGTGAAAACGGTCTGAATGGAACAGAACCACTTAGAGCTGGCAACATCAAAAAAGACTGCCATCAAATTCAAGGATTGGACACCAACGGACTGGGAACGAGGCCTTTGGACCGATGAATCAAAATTAGAATTTTTTTTTTCATCCAAACGCAGAATTTAAGTGTGCCTTAGAGTAGGTAAACTCTTCAAAAATGACTATTTAACCCCTTCAGTAAAACAAAGAGGTGGTGATATTATGGTTTGGGGTTCAGTCTGCTCGAAAAGAGCAGGTGATCTCACAAAAATCGACGGAATCATGGACCAAAATAAGTATCACAGCATCCTTGTGAGGCATTTATTGCCATCTGGAAAGAGACTGATTGATTGGGGATTTTATTTTCAACAAGATAATGACTCTAAACACACTTCTAAGTCATGCAACAATTCTCAGTTGGAAAGAATAATCTGGTGACATAAAAGTTATGACTTGGCCTGCTCAAAATCAAGACTTTAATACAATTGAGCAAATCTGGGATTGGCTTGATACCAAGATAAACAAATCTGTTGTAACATAAAAACAATGTCTTGGAATGAACTTGTGGAAGGGTTGTAAAAGTGAGGAAATTTTAAAAAATGTGTAAACTATGGCTGAAACACTAAATGCTGTAATCAAAGCGAAGGGTAGCCGCATTAGATACTAACTCTTTCTCTCAAAAAGACATTATTGTTTTTGTTTTTACTATGTATTGTTATCTGTTTACTAATTTTCATCTACATAATCCAGTATTACATGAAATAAAAATTTGAATAGTACTTTGTTTCTGATTTATCTTCATTTTGTTAAGTGTATAATCATCACTGCACACATACTGTAGCATTACCTAGAACTGCCGAGGCTAATACAGGTTAGTACTCACTCCACTATTAAGGCTAATATAGATCACAGTTCACTCCATCTGCCGAGGCTCAGACAGAGTTAGCACTGACTTAGAAAGTCTAAGGCTGGGACAGGTTAGCACTCACTCCACTGCTAACCCTTATGCAAGTAGTTAAGTACTCACTCAACTGCTAAGGCAAATAGAAGTTAGTATTCACTCCAACTGTAGGAGCTAATAAGCTAATACAGGTAAACACTCGCTCCAACTGCTGATGCTAGGACATGTTGGCATTCACTCAGAAAGGCAGAGGCTGGGACAGGTTTAAACTCATTCAAAATGCAGAGCCTAGAACGGGTTAGTACTGCTGAATAATACAGATTAGCACTAACACCAACTGCTGAGGCCAACACAGGCTAGTATTCACTCCAAACTACTGAGGGTAAGTAAGATTAGCAGTCACTCCGCTTCTGAGGCAAATACAGCATAGTACTCACTCAACTGCTATTGCCAATGCCGGTTGGTGTTCACCCAAACTGCAGTGGCTCGTACAGGTAGGTATTCACTCAACTGCTATGGCTAATACAGGTTAACAGTCATACACTGCTGATGCTATGAAAATTGAATACGCATCCCACTGCTGAGGCCTATACGAGTTAGCACTTATTTGACTGCTCAGGCTAGGACAAGGTAGCACTCACTCCAAATATTGTGGCTAGGACAGGTTAACACTCACTCGAGGTACAGATGCGCACAATTGAGGTGAATCTTGAGGTGAGTGTGT